>OY829913.1:105834748-107053045 GCA_963691935.1 Nephrotoma guestfalica | reverse complement strand
AATTTTTTGATTTTCTGCGTTTCTCTATAAGTTATTTTCAGTTTTCGGCCACTATCTCAAAAACTTCCACTAGTAACCAATACTTTCGATTGTTTTACTAATAGCGTTGGTCATACTGAGACTACTAGTAAAATTTGGGGAAAATTGATGGATTAGAATTTTCACTACAATTTTTTGATTTTCTGCGGCCATATAAGTTATTTTCAGTTTTTGGCCATTATCTCAAAAACTTCCACTAGTAACCAATACTTTCGATTGTTTTTCTAATAGCTTAGGTCATACTGAGACTACGAGGAAAATTTGGGGAAAATTGATGGATTAGAATTTTCACTATATTTTTTTGATTTGGCCAAAAACTGAAATGGCTGATAGGGGTGAAGCTTAAAACTTAAGATTTTACTATAAATCGAAAGTTTCCAGTAATTTTTTGAAGACCTCGGCTCACCGAAAGTGACAGCTTACGAAAAAAGGGTAAAACAAAAACATTGTGAAAATTACGAGTTTCGATAATAAAAATTATTTCACCAAAATTCGACACATCTCAAGTCCAGGCGGATTGACTATTTGGAATAAAACATCATACTAAAGCTTATCCCATAAATTGGGAGAGCTATGCGAAATGTGGTGGAGATCTGTGAACCAGGAGTGGCAGCTTCCGTAGGAGCTTTTCAATTTCTGCAATGAAGATTTCCTTTTCAACAAGGGTTGACCTTGTTTTATTTTTAGAAGATTTTTCATAGAATTTTTATCACAAATCCGGTAGGTTCAATAGGTACACTTGTCGTAAAAGAAAGTTGGATGTTGGCCACAAATTTTTCAAATCTATTTTGCTTATACTAACTTTATTATTTGTGTATACAAGATTGATGTTGTATAGTGTCGATAAACAATTATGTATACGGAGGATTGTCCGTTGAGGAATAATTGTGCAGTGTTTCTTGTGGTGGCAGAAACAAGCCGCTACAATATAAACCATACTCGAATTTAATTACGACTGATAAAAATGCCAACTATGATGAAGGATTTTATTTTGCTATGGCAAATTCAGTAACAAACACTGCTAGCAATTGATTGTGCATGCCTTCTACGTATGAAGATTTTGTTTGAACACAAGACAACATGCCGCCATAAACGGCGAATTTAAACGAGCGTCCGCAATTGCTGTAATTTTTACTAACTTGTTTCTTGTTTTTCACAAAATGTAATGTACGATATGTAAAGTAGTTAATGTGTTCGTTACGGACGTTATTTTCAATGCTATAACAAAAATAATAAAATTATGTCGGACGCTCGTTTAAATACACCTTTTTCGTTGTTATGATGTACTGTGCTCAATATACATCTACATACACAATTGATGTGAAATACTTAACTAATTTAGTTACTCCAATAATTGCTTTTAGGGTTCAGGCTTCCTCGAGCAATCACTAAACTTCATACGTACATATGTAGGTCACAATCCTTGCACGGTATAATTTGCTGTCAAAGAGGAACATGATGCTAAATTTATACGTGTGCTTTATGTACGAGTATACATATACAAAATGTATATAGGTACTTATTTTTAGAAATATAGAATAGATAGGAGAATATTACATAAGCCAAGTTATAGGTAATACATAATGTGACATTATTAATTTTATTTACAAACAAAATATTTTATAAAATATGTAATGCAGCTCCTAGAGAATATTACGTTACACAATCTATTTTCCATTTTCCTTAAGTGATTTATGTTTTCATATTTTTGTATATGAAAACTCGTATACCTGTGTTTCTAAAATATATAACATTTTATTATAATAACGATGGTAATACTTGTAAATATGCTAAAAATATTTCTTGCAGGATTTTGCTGCTAGAATTAGTGTGACGACCATATCTGGCCACATAACGAACTAGTCATAGTTTTTTAATAAATAATTTTTCTTTTAAATATTTTTTGACGATTACATATTTATACACGCTGGTAGCAAACGCATGACTCCTTGCAGAATATTATTTTAAAATTGTGTGTTGACGGTACAATAAATGGTTCAAAGTTTGTTACACATTTTAAGAATTACACCGAACGGAGTCATTTAGATATGGTCTCCTTCTGAATTTCATATTTGAAAACGTATTCCAAGGTCCACAGAAGCAGAAGAATTGCAACACCCACATGCAAACATTTCGTAAAATATTTTTCCATAAAATGTGTTACTAAATTCACACAAATAGGTTTTCATTTAAATATTTACCCTTAATGCATCACCACAACCATCAAACCACAACCTTAAGTGATGAAAAAACTTAAGCCATAAATATACTTCGTGAGAGAGTTAATGTACCGATTGCCACATCAAGCATTTATATTAGTTGTACAGTTATTTTAAAGTGATAGCACCTACCTAAATGCCTCAATTCACCTCATTAACGCAATATGTAATAATTCTGAAGGAAAATTCTCAATAATCTATAAAATGCTTTCATTAATAACCTTGTATAGAAACCATCATCGTTCATAGAATTAAATACGAGTACGTTGTCACATAGCACTTGCTCTTCTCATATTTTTATGAAATGTTTGTCTGTAAGCTCAACATTAGAGTTCACCGAAAACCACAGATCATAGCAAATCGAAAATTCACCGAAAACAAGAATCCTCTGAAATGGACAATTCACTGAAAATAACAATCCCCGAAGATATGTCAAATGAGTTCAGCTCTGGAAAAATTCAAAATAGTGTGAACCTAGGACATTTCTCATAAAAATATGATTACAATACGAGTTTTGATTGTAAGTCTGGATAACTAATAATCTGAATTGAACTAGGCCATTTCTTCACAAATTTTAATGTTATTAGGTTTGTATTAAAGTGGAATTTCAATGTGGATCGGGAAAATGGCAAATTAGAATAAAGTCCCAACTAAATGGAATGGAATTTGGTTTCGTCAATTGAAACGGAACATAATACTGTGGGCAAAAAATAGTAAGACTTTGTTCATAATTTTAAAATTCTTTATTTATTTCTCCAAATCTTTTTCATTCAAAGTAATCCCCCCCCCCCCCCGGCCTCAATACACTTGTGCCAACGTTTTTTCCAATTCTCGAAACAGTTGTTAAAGTCAAATTCCGGAATAGCCTCAAATGCGCGTAGCGATTCACATTAAATTGTGGCGACACCACGACATCAACGCATTTGTTGATTGGGTAAATTAGCGAGGTCCACACAGGATTCATCTCATCTCGGTGTTCATCCCATGATAGCGATGGGAAGAGAGCGACGGTAAAACCGGAGACACACACGAACAGCGTGACAAGTTAGAAGTTAAAATATGTAATTGTCTTATTAAAATAAAATAAAAATAATAATTAAACAAATATTCGAATCGTATATATTAATATAGTGTTCATCGAAAGTTTCAGCGATATATACGCGCTAAATATAAATCAATCTGATTGGCACTCGAGCGATGCAGTACTCGAGTTGAATATTGTGGGTTATCATATTCCAGTCTAACCGATCCAGTAGGATAATAAAATAACTGGACCCAACGATATAAACACCCATAATTTGGTGACCCCGACGTGATCCTGACCGACGGGAAATAAACACGTAAATCATCGAACGAACACGCGACGAAATTTTCGAGTCATTCTAACCTAAAAAAAAAAAACGCGACCGCGTGATTGTCAGCATACCAATCCAGCACGTACAATTTTTTTTTTAATACAAAATGTGCGGTGACGAAGCGGATAAAACAAAAACAAAACAGGAGAACAACGATGGGCAGTCCACCACCAATATATACAAGCTGTCGGTGAAACATGCCATATTCAATCGTGACGATCCGGAAATATGGTTTTTGCAACTAGAAGTCCAGTTTCAATTAAGCGGAATATCAGCCGATCAAACGAAATATGCTCATTTAGTAGCCGCTCTCGATTCGGAAACCATAAAGTGTGTACGTGAATTATTACTTAATCCACCGAAGACGGATAAATACAATACTTTGAAAGCCGCTATCAAAGATCGATTATGCGATTCCAACCGAATGAAATTAAACCGTTTGCTATCCGGGTTACAACTTGGCGACAAAAAACCGTCGCAATTGCTGCGGGAAATGCAGGCATTAGCTGCAGATCAAATTACCGAGACAGTACTACGCGATTTATGGTTACAACGACTGCCGAATCATATCCAAGAGATTTTATCATGTGTGGACGAGGGTGAATTATTGAAGCTTGCTGCTTCGGCAGATAAAATAAGTGAAATAAATCGACCTATGGGTTTGTACAACGTCTCTCAAGCGCCACATTCGTCATCCAAAGAGCAACCAGAACAGTCTATTGCAGCGCGGATCGACGCTTTATCAAAACGTTTCGATCAATTCATCAGCAGCGATCGCAAACCTTGGGACACACAACGGAGATCATGTAGTGAAAAACCCCGTTCGCGAAGCAAGTCACGATCCGAATCTCAAGTTAGGACGTTCCCAAACTGCTGGTACCACGATAAATATGGTGACCAGGCCAAACATTGTGCGAAACCTTGCACGTATCGCCAGGGCGATAGTAGGAACAATAGGTGAAGAACTAGTAGGTGCCTCACTAAATACGGTGAGTGACGGCAGTACTTCAAATAGCCGTCTAATAGTTGTTGACTCAACAACAAAACGACAATTCCTGATAGACACTGGTGCCGAAATATCCGGCGTAACACCAACCCTGCGAGACGAGTTAATCAAATTGGATTTAAAATGCCGCCAATTCAACACTCATCGAAACATTTGGTACAAAGCATCTAACTCTGAATTTAGGATTACGACGACCGTTCATTTGGAAATTCGTGATCGCCAAGGTCAACAGATGCATTATCGGTGCCGATTTTCTCTGGCACTACGGTTTATTGGTGGATGTAAAAAACAAAAAGATAATCGATCCATTGACTACCTTATCAGTCCGCGGGATTTCAATCGTACTGCCATCCTACCAATTAACTACCATCAAGTTGGACGAAATCAATCCACGGATTCAAAACTTGATACAAGAGTTCAATACTGTATTCCAAGAAACACCGTTGCTCAATACGGTCAAACTTAGTGTTACTCATAAAATTGAGACCGAGGGACAACCATGTTCCGCAAAAGTTCGCCGTCTCAACACACAAAAAATGCAGATCGCCAGACAAGAAATCGACCTCTGGTTAAGTCAAGGGATATGCCGCGCGTCGAAGAGCAATTGGGCCAGTCCCATTCATATCGCGAAGAAGAAAGACGGTGGTTGGCGACTCTGCGGCGATTACCGCGGGTTAAATCAAAAAACGAAACCTGATCGGTACCCCATACCATTCGTCACGGATTTTAATCACCAGCTAGACGGATGCCAACTATTTTCAAAAATCGATCTTATTCGGGCGTATCATCAGATACCAGTCGATGAAGCAGACATAGAAAAAACAGCCATCTGCACACCGTTTGGATTGTTTGAGTTCCCGCGCATGACGTTTGGATTACGAAACGCGGCTCAAACATTCCAACGGCTAATACATTCCATTTTTCGTGACACCAAGTTCGTCTTCCCATATATCGACGACATCTTAGTTGTGTCCAACGATTTAGAACAACACGTGCAACACCTGAAGATCGTATTTCAACGGCTACAGGAGGCCGGTCTTGTAGTCAAAGCAAACAAATGTGTTTTCGGCGCAGACCAAATCAGCTTTATAGACTTCGACATCTCAGCCACCGGCATCAAACCAGCTCAATCCAGAGTGGAAGCAATAGTAAACTTCACACGACCTGCCACAACCAAAGGTATACAACGGTTTTTAGGCATGATGAACTATTACCGTACGTTTCTGCCAAACGCAGCTTTAGAACAAGAATTATTATACGAGTTCATCAAAGGTCGGAAGAAAAATGATAACAGCGAAATAAAATGGCACGAGGAAGCAGTTCAAGCATTTGAGCAATGCAAGGTACGACTAGCCGAAACTGTTCAGCTCGCTCATCCATCGCCTATCCACAAACTTGCTATAATGGTCGACGCATCCAATCGATCGATCGGAGCAGTGGTACAACAACATGAATCCGGAAGCTGGAATCCATTAAGTTTTTTCTCACGACGACTTACGAGCGCAGAACAAAACTACAGTACGTACGATCGAGAGTTGCTGGCCGCGTACGCAGCAATTAAACATTTCAAGCATTTTATCGATGGTCGGGAATTCGTGCTGTACACTGACCATAAACCAATCACATATGCCTTGAAACAAAACCTGGAGAAAGCGTCACCTCGGCAACGTAGGCATTTGGATCTCATCGCCCAATACACCAACAACATACAACATATCGCCGGGAAGGACAATGTCGTGGCGGACGCGCTATCACGTGTCGATTCATTAGCAATCCTAGGTAACATCGATTACTCTCTAATGGCTGAGGAACAAGCTGAAGACGACGAACTCGAAGCATTAATGGCGAACAACAAGAGTTTGAAATTTCAAAAGATGCCAGTCATTGGAACAGACAAATTTTTATTCTGTGACGTGTCAACAAGCACACCTAGACCATATGTTCCACAGAAACTTAGACGTCAGGTATTCGAAACATACCCAACGTGGCACACCCAGGAATACGAAGCACGACCAAGCTTATCCGAAAAAAATTCATTTGGCACTGAACGTCGATGTCCGTCAATGGGCGAAAGCATGTATGAATTGTCAAAGGTGTAAAGCCTCAAGACATGTGAAGAGTCAATGCGGAAATTATCCGATTGTTAGCAACCGATTCATGGAAATTCACATCGACATAGTGGGACCCTTGGAGCCATCCGAAAATCAACGGTATTGTCTGACAATCATAGATCGTTTTACTCGGTGGCCGGAAGCAACGCCGATTCCGGATATTAAAGCAGAAACAGTGGCATATGCACTATTGCACTGTTGACAACATGGATCAGTCGTTTTGGAGTACCTTCGGTTATCGTCTCTGACAGAGGGGCTCAATTCGAATCCGAGTTATTCGACAATTTAGCGAATTTAATGGGATTCCAACGCAAACGTACAACATCCTACAATCCAGCATGCAACGGCATGGTCGAGAGATGGCATCGCAGTCTAAAGGCGTCAATAATGTGTGTTAACAATCAGCAATGGACCAAGGCACTACCGCTTGTGTTACTAGGTTTGAGAACTGTATTCCGCGACGATTATGAAGCATCGTCAGCCGAATTGGTCTACGGCGAAAATTTACGTTTGCCAGGGGACATGATACAACCAACTTCATTCACGACACAAAATCGGCTCATTGTTCAAATGCGGAATTACTTCAAGGCCGTACAGCCGTCACCGCCATCCAGACATTCGAAAGCAACTGACGTCTTCGTTTTCAAGGATCTCACCAGCTGTTCACACGTTCTAATCCGAACAGACCATGTGCGTAAACCCTTGCAACCTCCATACGAAGGTCCGTATCGAGTAGTTCGACGAACGGAAAAATATTACACAGTTATCGTCAAAGGGGTTGAGTCCAACGTGTCAATAAACCGGTTGAAGCCATGCTTTACGGAAAACGAAGAACCAAATCATCTCGGAAATAAGGATCAAGTGAGTAACGACACTCCAAATGAAACTTCCAACACAGCAAGTCAGCCGACTTCTGTCACGAAGACACCGAACAGCCTAACATCAGAAAACGACAACAACTCTGGTAAGAAACGTGTAACTTTCAACCTAGACGACGCACTTACCAGAGCAGCAACCACTTCAGCCCGGTCTGGGCGCACTATTAGAAGACCATCGCGTTTCAATTAATCGCTCCCTGCTTTCGCTAGGGGTGGGGTAGTGTGGCGACACCACGACATCAACGCATTTGTTGATTGGGTAAATTAGCGATGTTCACCCCAGGATTCATCTCATCTCGGTGTTCATCCCATGATAGCGATGGGAAGAGAGCGACGGTAAAACCGGAGACACACACGAACAGCGTGACAAGTTAGAAGTTAAAATATGTAATTGTCTTATTAAAATAAAATAAAAATAATAATTAAACAAATATTCGAATCGTATATATTAATATAGTGTTCATCGAAAGTTTCAGCGATATATACGCGCTAAATATAAATCAATCTGATTGGCACTCGAGCGATGCAGTACTCGAGTTGAATATTGTGGGTTATCATATTCCAGTCTAACTGATCCAGTAGGATAATAAAATAACTGGACCCAACGATATAAACACCCATAAAATGTCTTCTATTGACTCAAATCGGTTTCCCGGAGCGGCCGTTTGAGTTTGCTGAACAGCCAGAAGCCACACGGAGCTAAATCATGCGAATACGGTGGTTGCGGAAAGATATGGGTGGATTTTTTGGCGAAAAAATCACGCAAAACCAATACAGTATGAGAAGGTGCATTATCGTGGTGCAAAAACCAAGAGTTGTCGACCCATAATTCCGGCCTCTTTTTACGAATAGCTTCGCGCAAACGACGCATAACACTCAAACAGTATTCCTTGGTTGGCCAGTCGGAAGGAATTCGGAGTGCACCACACCTCGATAATCGAAGAAAACTGTCAACATCACCTTGATTTTTGACTTGCTTTGACGTGTTTTTTTCGGCTTCGGCTCACCTTTGGCACGATAGTCGGCCGATTGATCGTCTGTTTCCGGGTAGTAAGCATAGATCTAAGACTCATCGCCAGTTATAATACGTTTCATGAGATCCTGGTAGTCGGAAAACATTGTTTCACAGACGTCAACGCGACGCTGTTTTTCCAAAAAATTGAGTGATTTTGGAACCAATCGTGCTTTCACTGTTCTTAGGCCCAAATGATCTTGAGTGATCATCAGTTGATGTTGATGGCCGTCCTAGACGTGGTTCATCGTCAACACGTTCTCGACCCTCTTTGAACAGTTTGTACCAATCAAAAACACTTGGTCGCGACATACAATTATCACCGAAGGCCTTTTGCAACATTCTGAACGTTTCGGCAAAAACAAAATTGATTCCGCACACAAAATTTAATGGAACTTCTTTGTTGAATAATTTCACTCATTGTAAAAATCGCCGAATGCACTTCAGAAAGACAAGCGTATACTAAACACTAATGATTATTTTGATGTAACGTTTGGTACAGATGTCACCACATGAAATTTAAATTAAAATGTCTTACTACTTTTTGCCCACAATAGTATAAAGGGTGTTTTTTTAGAGGTTCACACCTTTAAGTTGGCAACACTGTTTTGTTTGACAACCGATTTTTACAGCTGACATTTGCTTTGTCATTAGTTTGATTTGCCATTTCATAATGAATAGACTCACGCCAGAGCAACGCTTGCAAATTGTTGAATTTTTTCCAGCACTTCTCGTGCATTACGTCCATTTTACGGTCGTCATAATCGTCCATCAAAGCGACAAGCGGGTAATTCGGTTAACTATGAATCGTTTTCGCACCACGTATTCTCTAAATGATAATACGCATCCAGTAAGATGTCAAGCAGTGCAAACCGCACAAGCGATAGACTCTGTGCAGCGTAGCATTGTCCATCCACTTTATGGAAGATTTTATCTACGGATCTTGGTTGACGTGCTTACAAAATTCAACTTGTGCTGGAATTAAAGCCATCCGACTATCGTCCACGCCGCCAATTCAATGGGTACGTTCATAAACAGAATTCTCGAATTTGGAGTGAAGATATTCCACAAGCCCCTTGCCGAAACATCATTACACCCAGAGAAAATCACTGTTTGGTGCGCTTTATGAGCCACCGGGATCATTGGTCCATATGTTTTCAAAAACGATGATGGACGGAATGTTACAGTCAATGGTGAATGGTATAGAGACATTATTTCTAGGTTTTTTGTACCCCAATTGGCTGCCACAAATCTTGCTGATATGTAGTTCCAAGAGGACGGTGCCGCATGTCACACAGCGCGGGATACAATTAATTTACTGAAAGACACATTTGATGAAAGACTAATTTCACGTAATGAACCTGTTAATTGGCCACCGAGATCGTGCGTGATCAATTCCATTCGATTATTTTCTTTGGGGATATGTTAAGTCACTTGTCTACGCCGGTAAACTAGAGACGATTGAATACTAAGATCACAACATTCGGTGAGTTATTAGCGAGATACGGCCGCAATTTTTGCGAAGAGTGATCGAAAATTGGACCTCCAGATTACGCCATTAGATTTAATAGCATAGAATTATATATCCAATGTGAACCTTTAATTTAAAATGGCCATTTAAATGGAGCCTAGCCGTTTCTCTTCTTGTCAATTTAATGTTTTTACGGATTTGTTGCCGGTTTATAAGGTTGAAATGCAATTATAACTTCCAAAAGTATGATTCATGAAAATTGAAAATTTAATTGAAACTTGCCCATTGAACATTTATTCAATATTGCAACAGAGTAACCTATTGGTTATGCACTTTACAATAATTTCTTATTCTAATTAGAACTGCCTAGTTCCGGATATCTACATTTACATGTCGAGATAATCGCTGTATGTGGTTGGTTCCTTGCTTGTTTCTTTATTTCATCGAGTACGTTTTCCATCTTTAAGTCCAGATGAAGGTTGTCGTTACATATGTACCGTGGGGTATTCACAATCCCCCAAAGCACATTATTTTGGAGACATTGTATTGTTTGTACATTGCTCTTCTTGGCACAACTTCAAAATTGGATACGATAGTTCCATACTGGTTTCAGCTTTTTGCCTGTAACGAAGCAATTTGTCGCTCTCAATACACAGAGTTCAGAATTTTTACACATGAGCCAGTACATTTTCCTAAATTTGATGTTTAACTTCTTTTTTTCTTCTTGGTGTGTTTTTTCATCTTAACTTAGCATCGAGGGTCCGATTCTAGTGAAATTTGTTATGTCTATAATAGTATTCATATTTTCATTTGTACTGCCATTACCAGAGATGGAAATTTTGAAGTAAGATGATTTTCACACAAATATTTTTCAGGCAAGGTACCCTGAAAAGTACCCCGAAAACAAAAAAAAAATATGTATTTGCTAAATTTGTAATATTTTCGGGCTGATTCGAAATAATCCTATTTAGAAAAATTGCGTAACTGAAAAAGTATATACCTTCTTATCCCGAAATTTTTTTTTTCTTCAAACTATTATTAAAAAATATAATAAAATAACCAGACTTAATATGTAGCGATTTTCAACAAAAAATTTATTAAAAAATTGCACAGGGATTACCTGAGACTTCGGCAACTATCATGAAGTACTGCCATCCATCTGGAATTATGCCATCTGGAATTAAAAAGATGTAACCGAAAGTATTAGTTACTTGTGGGAATTTTTAAGATATTGACCTGAAACTGAAAAGAACTTATATGGCCAAAGAAAATCAAAACTTTATAGTGAAAATTTTAATCCATAAATTTTCCCCAAATTTCCCAACTAGTCTCAGTATGGCCTTAGCTATTAGAAAAATAACCGGTTACTTGTGGGAGATATCAGTGATAATCCAAAACTTAATTATTTGGCCCAAAAAATGAACAAATTTATGATCAAAATGTAAACGATAATCTCCCTTAATGTTCTTATTAGATTTATAAGGTGGTTAGTTTCATTTTGTGAAAAAATAGCTACCAAATGAATAAAAAATATCCGCTGGTTATAAAATAACAATATAAATTATCTTTTGTGATAGTGCTGCCATTTTGTGGCGAGTAGTGTAACCTTTAAGTTTCTTGTTGAAAATTAAATTTTTCATCTCGAGGCACATTCGTTTCGTTTCGACTCGTTGCGTTTTCAGCTTTTGTTTCGTTTTGAGTTGTTTTTGTATTATATGACAGATCGAATTTGTTTGAAGAAATGAAGTAACGACTCCAGATAACCTCAAGTAAAGTTGAAATAAAGACCTCAAATGAATAATTTGAGGTTATTGTTTAAGTTTTTTTTAAATTTGATCAACTATTTTGGTTCGGTTCGGTTCCACCATTAACTAAACAATGTGACAATGTTTTCGGTTTTCCATACATTTTTACATACTTATTCAACTTGAAGGTCGGAACGAAACGAAAACTATATGTCTCGAGCTTTATATTTATTTGAAATTTTACAGTCTTTGTTGTTTTATGTAAATGAAATACATTTTAAAATCATTGCAAATCTGAAAAAGCTCCTACGGAAAATGCTGGATAAGATAGCAGCAAATTTCCAGCAGAAAAAATGTGTTTTGCTATTCACCGCTAGAGGCAGCACTATCACAAAAAGGAAATTTTTCAGCTGAAATTCTGAAAATTTTTGAAATTTTTAAGCAAATCAATAATTCTGACCAGCATAAAGTTTGATGAAAAATCAAATAATTAATGAAAAAGGAGAGAAAATATATGTTTAAACGTTTTGAAACGAAAAAAGTAAATTTTCTTTAAAGAACGATTTGCGGTTGTATGAGGACTCTTAAAATATATTAAAATTATTTTAATAATCATAATACAAATACAGGGCAACACAAAAAAAATCGCCTACGTTGATAGCACTCCATTAATTGTTGAAGTCATTTTAATGTGAAATGTTTTTTCAGTTTTTTAACAAAAGTGTTAGAAAAACCCCGCTGTAACTACCTTGGGTATTCGTTGATGAGGTGCTACTGACGCCAGTTATGAATCTTATGTTACTCATGTATATAGATTATGATCTCAGCTACCATAAAAACATAAGCCCAGGCTAGTTACAGGGGGGTTTTTCTAACACTTTTGTTAAAAAACTGAAAACATTTCACATTAAAATGACTTCAAAAATTTAAGGAACGCTACTGACGCCAGTTATGAATCTTATGTTACTCATGTATATAGATTATGATCTCAGCTACCATAAAAACATAAGCCCAGGGTAGCTACAGGGGGGTTTTTCTAACACTTTTGTTAAAAAACTGAAAACATTTCACATTAAAATGACTTCTAAAATTTATGGAACGCTACTGACGCCAGTTATGATTCTTGTGGTGCTCATGTATATAGCTTATGATCTCAGATACCATAAAAACATAAGCCCAGGGTAGTTACAGGGGGGTTTTTCTAACACTTTTGTTAAAAAACTGAAAACATTTCACATTGAAATTAGTTCTAAAATTTATGGAACGCTACTGACGCCAGTTATGATTCTTGTGGTGCTCATGTATATAGCTTATGATCTCAGATACCATAAAAACATAAGCCCAGGGTAGTTACAGGGGGTTTTTCTAACACTTTTGTTAAAAAACTGAAAACATTTCACATTAAAATGACTTCTAAAATTTATGGAACGCTACTGACGCCAGTTATGATTCTTGTGGTGCTCATGTATATAGCTTATGATCTCAGATACCATAAAAACATAAGCCCAGGGTAGTTACAGGGGGGTTTTTCTAACACTTTTGTTAAAAAACTGAAAACATTTCACATTAAAATGACTTCTAAAATTTATGGAACGCTACTGACGCCAGTTATGAATCTTATGTTACTCATGTATATAGATTATGATCTCAGCTACCATAAAAACATAAGCCCAGGGTAGTTACAGGGGGGTTTTTCTAACACTTTTGTTAAAAAACTGAAAACATTTCACATTGAAATTATTTCTAAAATTTATGGAACGCTACTGACGCCAGTTATGATTCTTGTGGTGCTCATGTATATAGATTATGATCTCAGATACCATAAAAACATAAGCCCAGGGTAGTCACAGGGGGGTTTTTCTAACACTTTTGTTAAAAAACTGAAAACATTTCACATTAAAATGACTTCTAAAATTTATGGAACGCTACTGACGCCAGTTATGATTCTTGTGGTGCTCATGTATATAGATTATGATCTCAGATACCATAAAAACATAAGCCCAGGGTAGTCACAGGGGGGTTTTCTAACACTTTTGTTAAAAAACTGAAAACATTTCACATTAAAATGACTTCTAAAATTTATGGAACGCTACTGACACCAGTTATGATTCTTGTGGTGCTCATGTATATAGATTATGATCTCAGCTACCATAAAAACATAAGCCCAGGGTAGCTACAGGGGGGTTTTTCTAACACTTTTGTTAAAAAACTGAAAACATTTCACATTAAAATGACTTCTAAAATTTATGGAACGCTACTGACGCCAGTTATGATTCTTGTGGTGCTCATGTATATAGCTTATGATCTCAGATACCATAAAAACATAAGCCCAGGGTAGTTACAGGGGGGTTTTTCTAACACTTTTGTTAAAAAACTGAAAACATTTCACATTGAAATTAGTTCTAAAATTTATGGAACGCTACTGACGCCAGTTATGATTCTTGTGGTGCTCATGTATATAGCTTATGATCTCAGATACCATAAAAACATAAGCCCAGGGTAGTTACAGGGGGTTTTTCTAACACTTTTGTTAAAAAACTGAAAACATTTCACATTAAAATGACTTCTAAAATTTATGGAACGCTACTGACGCCAGTTATGATTCTTGTGGTGCTCATGTATATAGCTTATGATCTCAGATACCATAAAAACATAAGCCCAGGGTAGTTACAGGGGGGTTTTTCTAACACTTTTGTTAAAAAACTGAAAACATTTCACATTAAAATGACTTCTAAAATTTATGGAACGCTACTGACGCCAGTTATGAATCTTATGTTACTCATGTATATAGATTATGATCTCAGCTACCATAAAAACATAAGCCCAGGGTAGTTACAGGGGGGTTTTTCTAACACTTTTGTTAAAAAACTGAAAACATTTCACATTGAAATTATTTCTAAAATTTATGGAACGCTACTGACGCCAGTTATGATTCTTGTGGTGCTCATGTATATAGATTATGATCTCAGATACCATAAAAACATAAGCCCAGGGTAGTCACAGGGGGGTTTTCTAACACTTTTGTTAAAAAACTGAAAACATTTCACATTGAAATTATTTCTAAAATTTATGGAACGCTACTGACGCCAGTTATGATTCTTGTGGTGCTCATGTATATAGATTATGATCTCAGATACCATAAAAACATAAGCCCAGGGTAGTCACAGGGGGGTTTTCTAACACTTTTGTTAAAAAACTGAAAACATTTCACATTGAAATTATTTCTAAAATTTATGGAACGCTACTGACGCCAGTTATGATTCTTGTGGTGCTCATGTATATAGATTATGATCTCAGATACCATAAAAACATAAGCCCAGGGTAGTTACATGGGGGTTTTTCTAACACTTTCGTTAAAAAACTGAAAACATTTTACATTGAAATGACTTCTAAAATTTATGGAACGCTACTGACGCCAGTTATGAATCTTATGTTACTCATGTATATAGATTATGATCTCAGACACCATAAAAACATAAGCCCAGGATAGTTACAGGGGGTTTTTCTAACACTTTTGTTAAAAAACTGAAAACATTTCACATACATATAATAACTAAAATTTTATGGAGTGGTATAAAGGTAGGCGATTCGTTTTTTGTGTTTCTCTATTTTTCACAAAACTTTCTGCTGAGAATTATGAAAGAATTATTATGTTGTGCTTGCAAATTTCATTAAATGTCCGATGGTTTCAAAAAATATCAGCAGAAAAATTTATTTTTTGTGATAGTGATGCCTCTAGCGGTGAATAGCAAAAATACATTTTTTCTGCTGGAAATTTTCTGCTATCTTATACAGCATCTACGGAAACTGCACTTCCGGGAAAAGCTTAATTATGAGTTTCATTCCGAATAATTAATCTGACTGTACAGATGCCGAATTTTGGTGAAATTTTTACAAAAATTTTTTTGTCAAAACCTCCAGTAAATTATAAAAAATGAATTTTGTTTGAAATTTATTTCACAATCTATAGGGTGCTCTTTAAGTTTCAGGTCGATTTTGTTTGGCCGCCATTTTATTTTGGATGACATTTGTCGGTTTGCATTTAACAGTCGTAGAGAGTGGTCGATAACAATTTATTATGGGGCATCTAACGCTGCAGCAACATTACGTGACTTTTTTTGGTGTTAATCATCTGCCGAGCAGCAAGTTAATCATTCAGCGTGTATTGAATAATTTAAAGACTCGGCGACAATTAAGCCAACGTAGGCTATACCAGAAAAGATTGATGTAGGGAGGCAGAGTATTGCTGATTGTCCAGGTACCTCTTATCGATGCCGTGAATAAGAATTGTGAATGACTCCATCATATTTGCTAAAAATTTGTCAAAGAAGATTTGTGTTTTAATTCGTATAAAATTTAATTGACAGAAAGGCCCAATTGGGACACGAAAAACCCTCAATTGATACACCAAAGATCACTATGATATACCCTCGTAGAGTGAACTACAAAAACAACATTAGGTGGGTCATGGTCACAAAAAAAAATTGTTGTTTCATTAATCATAAAAACGATCACATTAATATTACATTTTAAATTTTTTCAAATAAACATAACTGTTCAACAGAACAAGGCACGTGGGTGTGATAACCCCAACATGTGCACACATTACATTCGTTTTACATATTTTATGTATACTCAGCACAAATGCTTAATTAGTATAATGTGGGAACGAATGTAAACTGCGCACGTCATGATTATGTGCAAATTGCATATTTTTTATAAATTTTTTTGTTGTATGGTCAGCACATCAGTAGTATATATTTATAAGATTAATTTTTCTTAAATAAAATCAGAATTGATAAGAACATAAAGTCATTCTCATTTATATGAAACTTAATATTCCCGCACCCGTCGTAAGTTTATTAAGTTTCCACTAAAAACCAAAAAGGATCTAGATAGATCGTGGATTTACAACCTACGATCAAATTTACCAGATTTACATGGTCCTTCGAGCCATTCGAATATGAATTGGCATAAAACATCTATAAGGCGTCTATCTAAGCCAAAACATAGACAGAGTTCAAATAAATAAATAAACGACGTAACACCAGCGTTTAAAATAAGGCTGCAATAAAAACATCGTACCATCACCAGCAGCATCAGTGAAATCATGGACGCGTTATTTAAGGCTCAAAGTGCCAGGGGCCAGGAATTGTTACGACTAGTTGCTAACATGCGACGGGATGACGGTAGACCTAAGACGAGGTCTTACTACGATCAAAGTCGAAAGGACATCATAGCTGTATGCCACAAATATTGTGAAGATGACGAGAGATTAATTGCAGATGAAAACATCAAGCCGCCAGAACAGTATCTCGAACACAGCTACCCTCCAATCTGCCAAAAGTTCCACCATCAATCAGTCCAACGAAAAATACATCGGAGCACGACGAACAACGATAGGTTAGAAAAGCCAAAAAAGGATCAATTGAACATCGGATCCGGTGAGTCTCTGGAAAAATAATGACACGATTCAAGTGATGCCGATACGCCATCATTCACGAAGAATGATTCGATTTCCAGAATTGAAAGCATTAAATGGACCGATACACACGAGTCAAAACAAACATCAAGTTCAGGGGGCCGCCAATCGGGATCTGGCCTAAATTTATCGCAAAGCTGTTCAAACAACAAGATGTCAGCATGCGGTTATTATACCGAAAAATAAATGGTACTCGTATAAAGGCGAAACTGGCATCAAAGGAATACTCGGAAGAGTATCTGAAAATAAAAATCGATCAGATCAACCATGATATCAAAGAAGTTTATCAAATACACAATAACCTCTTCATGGAAGTCGAGGATGAAAATAACCATAAATACTTCACTGAAGATTACTATGCAACCCTAACAGATAAGGTAAAGGCGTTACTAATAAAATTACACCAGCGGATCAATCAGGAGAAGGTAGAGCCAGCAACCACATCATCATTTCAATCATTAAAGCTACCAAAGGTGGAAATACCAACGTTCTACGGTGAATACGAAAACTGGCATGCATTCGAAGATATATTTACAAGGCTCGTTCATCAAAATAAGCAACTATTAAATACACTGAAGTGACATATCTAAAATCCCATCCGCAGGGAGCCGCGCAGCTAATTAGCCACTTATCAGCCACTTAGGCCAGATATAACAACGAACGGCTGTTAGCCTCATCCTATTTCAATGCTATATTATCATTACATAATATACAATGGTGGTAGAGATGTTGCACAACATTAAAAACTTGAAGCTAGATAATCCCTTTGAAACCCTAATCATACACCTCGTGATGAAAAAATTTGACACAGATACATTGGAGAAATATGAAAGCAGCCTGGTCCGCCCACGCGGGATACCTAAACTGGACTATTGCTTGGAGTTTTTGACGAGAACATTCCAATCGCTGGTAGCAGTCGGAGGACAAAAACTGAACATCTCACGGTTGGCCAAACCAGAGATCAGCGTGATACGCAAAAGTTTCGTAAACTCTAAGAGCCTCAGCAAATCGGCGGAGAAATACAATGCGACTGATTGCAGGTATTGTGGAGGTCGGCATCATTCTCTCATGAAGTGCATCCATTTTCAAAACCTGTCCATCAAACGAAGAATCGATTTTGTGAATCGTGCCGAAATGTGCACGAACTATCTCGCACATAGTTCAAAAATACTATGCAGCGAGAAACCCGGATGCACCAACAAGAAGACGTACAGTTCAGCTATGACCACATTACCCGACGACGTAGCAGCTATATTAGCCAGTGATGAAACGACATGACACTTCATACCACCTCATACCCCACATTTTGGCGGATATGGGAAGCAGGAATAATATCCGTGAAATTTCATCTTAAGAAAGTAATAGGAGATTCAACTCTAACATTCGAAGAATTAACCACTCTCACCACTCAAATCGAAGCGGTCCTCAATTCTCGGCCGCTGGTTGCACTAACCAAACCAACGACGCAACGGAGACAACAGCACATAGCACATGGTCGAAAAAATGGTGCAAGACTTTTGGAAGCGATGGTCTTCTGAATACATTCACCAACTTCAACAACGGAGCAAGTGGAAAACCTTCCAGCCAAATTTGGCAATAACCGATCTAGTATTGGTGAAGGATGATCAACTACCCCCAACCCGATGGAAATTGGGACGGATCACAGACACTCACACCGGAAAAGACGACTTAGTACGAATAGTAACAGTAAAGTGTAAGGACGCAACCTACAAGCGACCAATAAAAAAGCTGTGCAAACTCCCTATTAGCGACGATCCAAGAGAGATATTAGCTACGAAGGCCATTGCATCGCTCAAGGAAACAACCACCGGGAAGGCCAGTGCAATTACAACTCAAAACAACAAGCCGGTATCCAGGCAACAACCTCACCGTCGAACCAAAACGACAGGAAAAATAAACCACATGGCACTAGCCATCCTTTCAGTGTGCTGCCTATTTGGTTTCGTGAGCACCAACATCGAAATAAGGCCGTTCAATCATTCCATTGGGATACATTAGTTGTTCAATACAATTTATCTTCCTACTGGGAGGAAATCGACAACTTTAAAAGAGCCCACACAGAGTTACAATCAGTTTGTAAGAAGCTGTCCTGTTTAAAATGCGACATCATTCTTCAGCAACTCTTATTTCAATAGAATTATTTGATAGCAGACAACGAGCTATTAGTTGAAAGTAATAAGGATGATCAAGACGTCCTGCATCCATCCATACTTACCCCTCCAAGTCGGTGACCATTACTCTACCAGGACACGACATTCACGACCTCCACCATGCGTATAAAAGCATGCAAATCCGCAGCCGAGTAACTCAAAAAAATGTAATAATTGAAATCACTTTACCACTGTTGTTCGTGTGAAACTATACACTGATATATGTAGTCTCAATTCCCAACATCATCCTTGGAGGCACTCAGTCACAAATCATTAGCTCCACTGACTATATAGCAATGGACAATCGGCGTGAACACTTCGCATTATTAACCAGAGAAGACGTACATAAATGTCAGGTATTTCCCCCTTCAAATCAAACGTCATGTGAGGTAGCGATATTACAACGAAAGAACGAATTGGACACCGTATGCGGCACTAGGTCAACAAAAGCTAGTAATCATTGGATCAAACTTCACGCTGCCAACCATTGGATATATGTGATCCCCAACGAAATCACAATCCATGTCATATGTGGGTCTAGAATCCAATCTTAAACCATCGTAGGTTCCGGTATAGTGGAAATCGAATCCGGCTGCGTGCTCAGAGACTCTGACGTTCAAATAATTGCTGTAGAAACAGCTAAACACAGTATCAATAAATTTGCTCAGCACGCAACTCATTTAACGTATAGGGCTAACAACCTACGGGAATTCAGTGCTCTGGTCAAAAATAAAGCGAACGAGGTGGATCAATTGAATTTACTAACCACGCCAGAAACAACCGGATTGGATGATCAGCTTGAATCATTGTAAAATGATGAATAGATTACCTTGCATCATCAGAGTGCTCATCATATCCACCATTGGAGTGCTGTAGTAATAGGAGTCATCTGGGTTGCAAACAAATTAGGAGGAAGATGCATTGCAAACCACCGTCCGCCGTCTCCTCTAGCGAGAGCCAACGAAAGCATAATTCAACAGATGTGCGACATCAGTAGAGCCCGGGAATATGTTGAATCAATGTCAACATGTGCATTAATACAATATTCCAAGCGGTCGATGACACAGTATTGACACTTTTATATTATTATTTCCATTTACACTAAACAAGAAAAATTCCCCGAAGGTCGCAATGATATGCCGTGGGTTAGATTAGATTAAATGTAGTGGATATTATAACACCCTGCCATAATTTTTTTTATGTAATTCTACACTTTTTGTTAAATTATGTATCTACATTTTTGTTTTTGGTTATTTGTGTAGCTACACTTTTGATAAATATTCACACCGGTCCGTTTTCGACCAAAAATCACTGGAATCACCCAATTTGTGGAAAAGCTTATATATGAAGTCTCACCCCGACCAATCCATCTGGGTTGTAGAACGCCAACAGATATTTTCTGTGAACGGAACCACGCACTCAAGCATGCAAACACAGAGATTTTTAAAAACTTCTTTTTTGACTTCGGCGGTATAGCAAATGGTAAATCTACGAAAATATCGAGGACAAAAAATTTTTCATGTATTTTACAGGTTACATTTTAAGGTAACAGCGTTAAATAATGACGTCTGGAAAATTAATACTCTGGACTCAGATACTAATAGAACCTTATCTATGAAATTGAATGCTGAAAAGTATCAGTGGTTCACTTACGAGAACAAACAGGCCCGACCTATAAAAATCATGGCAAGAGGTTTGCATCACACTTGCTCAAGCAAAGAAATAATGGAAGACATACAAAATATGTAAAGGTCTTAAAATACTAGATGCTGTGAATATTGTTAAAAAAGAGAGAACGGAAATCCAGGAAGGAAACCAAATTATCAGTAAAAGAGGACTCCCTCATTTTATGCTAGTATTTGACAACAAAGAGAATGTTCAAAACATTTATGGAATAAAAGGGATCCTATCAAGGTGAAAATCGAACAAATGAGGACCACAACACGCATACCCCAATGCAAGAAATGTTCAGGCATTTAACCACACCCAAAGATATTGCGGCCGGGATCCAAGATGTGTAAAATGCTCAGGTAATCATTTTACCCAGGCATGTACAATAGGGAGAGATGTGCCAGCCAAGTGTACAAATTGTAAGGGCCAACATCCGGCAAATTATCGAGGCTGTGAGATTGCTAAACAACTACAAAAATTAAGAAATAAAACAAGAAATCAACCACAAAATCACGAAAATCGAAGGGTTCAAATATCAAATCAGATGGATCAAAACCCACAACCAAGCAATACAGGGCAAAGAAGTTAATTTGCACAAGTAGTGAAAGGATTGGGTTCAACCAAACATATGGGCTCTGAAAGTAACCAAATTATGGAAAACATTATGAACAGCATTGTAGCTATTACAAAGCGGCTAGATGACCAAAGTAATCTGAACAACATGATACTTGATCAACTGAAGAAAATGTAACTCCCTCAACGCAATCCAGCAACAAATGTTAAGTAAGAAGACAACTTTCAAAATAGCAATCTGGAATGCGAATGGCATTATGCAACATCGAAATTTTCTTAGTGAAAGCCATCTAGTTAAATCTTCGTTTGTTAAAATACGGGGTTATAACTTATTTCACTCCATTTATCCAGCAGAAAGAGCAAGAGGTGGTTCGGCATTACTAATAAAAGAAAATATAAAACACCATTTAGAATCAAATATCGAAGGAGAAACTATGCAAGTCACTACTGTACATACTCCCCGGCATAACATGAAAAGGGAGGACTACCTAAAACTATTTAAATCGATTGGGCGTGATTTTATTATTGGAGGTGACTTTAATGCGAAAAACACCTATTGGGGATCTAGACTTACGACGCCAAAAGGTAAAGAATTGCTTCAAGCAGGGCAGACATCAAAATGCGAATTTTACTCTGGTGGTTCCCCAACATACTGGCCCAGTGACGGAGCGAAGATACCTGACCTAATAGGCTTTTATGTAGCAAGAGGTATATCCCAGAACTAAATTCACATTGAAGGCAGTAATTCTCTAGTATCGGATCATTCCCCGGTTATCATGACAGTCAGTGAAATGGTAATTCAAAGGGAGAGTGCACCCAGATTAACAAATTCAAAAACAAACAGGGATCTCTTTCGTGAGGTTTTGGAGGAAAAAATCAATCTTCAGGTGCCGATAAGAAATCCCCACCAGTTGGAAGATGAACTAGAACAACTCAATGGAGAAATTCACTATGATGCATGTGAAATTACTGCTAAAGTTTTACTATTAAAAAAATTAGCAAAAACTTCACATGTTTATACAGCAGTGTGAATTTTTTACTAATTCTATGCTAAACGTTTATATGTGTTGGTGCATATCAAAATGATACCTGTACAAAGCGAAAATAACGCAACTTACATTATTTTAACTATTTTGCAGTTATCTTTAAGAAACCCGATCGAAATTAAAATATCATTACCATTTCATTAATCAATATTCACTAACACGAATATTGCGGTTAATAAAAGTTTTACAAAAAAGACTATAAAATCAGTATTCGAGGCAGATTAGTAACAAACACTACACACTGAACTACATAAGGAAGGATTATTGAAATCAAATGAGATAACCGGAGAAATTTTAATTCATACTCGGGTAAACTGGGTGGGGCAATACACTTGGGTGCAAAAAATACGCACATTGATCAATTTTCAGCGAAAGTTCAAAAATATCAAAAATCCAATGTATGTTTAATTATCTAGAATGCAGATTCAAAGTCTGTTACAGCTATCCAGTGGTACTTTTTTCGTACTTATACCGTGCGAACAAAGTGAATTTGGGGGTCAACATCTGAAGTACACGTTTTTTGTGAATTTGTCAGCATGAAAATTATTAGTAAAAATCGAATTAAAACAAGGAAATCAGCAAAAACGAATAACAGCTTACATTTAATGTTTCTATGATTTCACCAAAGTTTTAACCAAATCTTGAAGTATCGCCTCCCGTTCGTCTGTGATCGCCTGTTGCAGTTCCTGGAGGCTCGTTGGAGCAATAACTTTGGCTCGAACTCAATTTTTCAGTTCGTCTCATAAATGTTCAATCGGGATTGAGGTCCAGGCTTCGAGCTGGCCCTCCATCGTAGGAACATCCACTTATTGAAGGTACTGGTACACTAGACCAGCCATATGCAGTCTCGGATTATCCTGCATGAACAGGAAGTTTTCACCAATAAACCCGGCAAAAGGTACGACGTAGTCCTCTAGTATTTCCTCAATGTACCGTTGAGAAGTCACTTTACTTGATCGGCGGCCAGTATTCGCTCCAGAGATGAACACAAGATCTGTCTTCGCCTCCAGTGACATACCTGCTCAGAACGTGCACGATCCACCACCATACGAGGCACGTTCTTCAATACAACATTCTGAAAATTGCTCTCCTGATCTTCTGTACACTCTTCTTCGTCCATCGTTGCCATGTAAACACATCCTGCACTCGTAAGAGAACAGGAGTTTTCGCCATTGTTCTTCTGTAAAATCCAAATGCTCTCGAGCGAACTGAAGGCAGCCTCGCCGGTGGTCTGAGATCAATTTCGTATTCTCAATACCAATATACGAGATTGGTCTGCTACACTCGACAAACGGAGAATCGGCTCAAATTTAGTTGTCGAGCCACTTCACTTTGGTTCTACTCCGCATCAGTTAGTGCAACCACTTGAGCGGCTACCACTGGTGTGGTATTCATTTTCTTGTTCCGCATGAAGAAAAAAAATGCTACTGTAGAAAATTTTAGCACCCAAGAGTAAAAAAATTAGAAAAATAATATCAAGCTCCAAAGCCAGGGAACTCCTATTTTTAGAAATCCTATTTTAGAAATGGTATACTGAGATAACCCTAGAGTTCTAAACGCAACCTCAGGTATTTGGCGTGTTAGTTGAAGACCATGTCAGTTAAAAAATATACTCAGTTGCTTAGCATCCAGGGGATCATAGTTATTAGAAGGAATATTCAGGAGCTCCCCCCCGTCCAGGGGTGGGAGCAATTCATACAATTTAGCATTATGACCAAATATAATAAAAATTGATAGGCCAACTGAGATTTCCCCAGAGAGCTTAACACAACCTCAGCTATATGGGGTGTTAGTTGGGAACCATGTGAGTTATAAAAAATTATCAGGAGCCTCCCATCCAGGGGTGGGAACAGTTTAGAGAATTTTGTAGTATGACCAAATATAACAAAAATTCTTAAACCACATGAGATATCCGTAGAGATCTTAACACAACCTCAGGTATATGTCGTGTTAGTTGGAGGCCTTGTCAGTTAAACTATTTATTCAGTTGCTACCCATCCAGGGGAAGGGACATTTAATAAAAGTTTGTAATATGACCAAATATAATAGAAATGAGTAGGCCAACTGAGATATACTTAGAGATCTTAACACAACCTCTTGTGTATGAGATGTTAGAAAGGGGCCATAGTTATTAGAAGAAATATTCAGGAGCTCCCCGTCCAGGGGTGGGGGCAATTCATACAATTTAGCATTATGACCAAATATAATAAAAATTGATAGGCCAACTGAGATTTCCCCAGAGATCTTAACACAACCTCAGGTATATGGGGTGTTAGTTGGGTACCATGCCAGTTAGAAAAAATTATCAGGAGCCTCCCATCCAGGGGTGGGAACAGTTTAAAGGTTTTTGTATTATGACCAAATATAACAAAAATTCTTAAACCAACTGAGATTTCCGTAGAGTTCTTAACACAACCTCAGGTATATGGCGTGTTAGTTGAAGACCTTGTCAGTTAAAAAATTTATTCAGTTGCTACCCATCCAGGGGAGGGGACATTTAATAAAAGTTGATTAAGCAAACTGAGATATCTTTGTAGATCTTAACACAACCTCATGCATATGAGGTGTTAGTAGAGGACCATAGTTATTAGAAGAAATATTCAGGAGCTCCCCATCCAGGGGTGGAAACAATTCATACAATTTAGTTTTATGACCAGATATAATAAAAATGTATAGGCCAACTGAGATATCCCCAGAGATCTTAACACAACCTCAGGTAAATGGAGTGTTAGTTGGGAACCATGTCAGTTATAAAATCTCAGTTGGTTTAAAAAATTTTGTTATATTTAGTTATAATACAAATTCCTCTAAACTGTTCCCTTCCCTAGATGGGAGGCTCTTGATAATTTTTTCTAACTGGCATGGTTCCCATCTAAAACCCCATATACCTGAGGTTGTGTTAAGATCTCTAGGAATACCTCTTTTTCGAGAATTCCATAAATATTGTTTTATCTATTATATTGTATAACTTGTTGGTTAGAATTATGAACACTATTTATTTTTGATGTCTAAATGTGAACTTCATGAAAATTTTAAATACATGTATCTTTGAATCAAATCAAAAATGTAAGTAACTAGTCGAAATAAAGCGGTTAATTATTATTATTCAATTAATTTTAATAGGATTTAATTAATACGTCCAAGAAAACTCTACTCTTCGATAATGTTCCGTCTTACTCAGGTAATATCACTAACACAATCAAAATTAATGAAACTAGCAAAAGATTAGCATTTTCTTCACATTCGTATTCACTATGCTGCTTTGGCAAGTACCTCCATTATACAAAATAAGAAGAAGCTTAACATATCCTACCCAATGGAAGTTGGAGAGTTGGTAAGACAAAAACTATGGGCACGTAAAAACTGGCAAATAACTAGAACATCGGAAACCAAAACAATTCTAAAGAATTTAGGTAACAGTCTCAAATCTCTTTTTAAAGAAGTTAAAAATGCATCAATCAACAGATATATAGTTAGCCTAACCGACGAAAAAAATTCTGATTATTCTCTGTGGAAGGCAATGAAGGGACTCAAAAGACCCAAAGTTCAAGTGCCTCCACTTAAAAAGGAGGATTGAACCTGGGCAAGACCTCCTAAAGAGAAGGCTGATCTGTTTGCGGAGTATCTCGAGGATACCTTCCAACCACTACCAAGGCAAACGGCCAATGTAAATATAATGTCAATCCAAAAGTTAGATGATTTTGATATACGCCCAGTAACTCTCAAATAATTAAAAGAAGAAGTGAAAAGCAACATGAATGTTAAAAAAGCCCCAGGATATGACTTGATCACTTGCCAAATAATCAAGGCTCTACCAGATAAAGGATTTCGTAAGCTATTACACATAATCAATGCAAGCTTTCGGTTAAAATATGTTCCGTGGCAATGGAAAGTAGCAGAAGTAATCATAATAGCAAAACCTCATAAACCACCTAACAATAAAAAATCATAGAGGCAAGTTGCAAAGAGATCTGCCGAGGCAATTCTATGCCATACTAAGATCTTATTTATCCAATAGACATTTTCGGGTGAAATATGAGGATGAATGCTCCGAACTTATGAAAATCTCTGCCGGTGTCCCACAGGGAAGTGTCTTAGGACCCATCCAGTATTTATTGTATACAAGAGATATTCCAACAACAGATGACGGAACCATAGCCAACTTTGCAGATGACACAGCAATCATGGAGGTTGGAAGTAATGTCGCTGATGCAACGAGCAAACTTCAGCAGATTACCAATGCGGTTTGTAACTGGACTAAGCGCTGGAGAATTAAGCTTAATGAGACGAAATACAAGCATATTAACTTTACATATCAAAAGACTTCCCATCTACCTTTAGTAATTAACTCACGACCGGTGCCATATGCAAACAAAGCTAAATATCTGGGCATGCTCTCGATGCCAAGCTCAAGTGGAGAGAGCATGTCAAAAAGAAAAACGAAGAACTTAATATTAAGTGCAGAAAAATGTATTGGCTCATAGGTAGAGACGCTGAGCTTACAATACACAACAAGCTGACCGGAATGAAATATTTCCTAAATAAATCCTAAGTAAAAAAATCTGTATATGTATAAGTAAATATACACCAAAAACAACATTTAGGCGAAACTATATTTTACATAAAGATTTTCTTTCTCATCAAAAAATATAAATATTTGTAAAGTTAAATATGCGTTTGGGAATAATAAGTCTTACCGATAGTTTCAAAATATCAAAAATTAATACAATTGCAAAAACTAAAACAATATGATTATATTGGTAATAAATTTAGAATAAGCTTAGAATATAAATATTATTAAAACTTGCTTGGAATTCAAAAGATAACAAGTCAAGATTCTATGATTTGGTCATCGATCTCATTAAAAACCTTTCTAAAAAGTAAGAATCCTCTGTCCTAAGATACTTCTAAAAGCTGACAGCTCTTTGGATAGGTGATGTCACTTTGTACTAGACCCAATCCAAGTAGAAAACATGATTTTTCCTGAAAAATTAGGAGAACACTGTACTAGACCAAATCCAACTAGAAGATATGAGTTTTCCGGAAAAATTAGGGGAACACTGGGTTTAATATTCAAAAGTTGTAGAGGCAAAAATTGAAGTAAAAACCCTCTGTCCTAAGATACTTCTAAGAGGTAACAACGCTTGGGATAAGTGTTTTCACTTTGTACTAGACCAAATCCAACTAGAAGACATGAGTTTTACAGAAAAATTAGGGGAACACTGGGTTTAATATTCAAAAGTTGTAGAGGCAAAAATTGAAGTAAAAACCCTAATCTTATTTTGCCGGAAAACTCATGTTTCATATTTGGATTGGGTCTAGTACAAAGTTAAAACACTTATCCCAAGAGTTGTAACCTCTTAGAAATATCTTAGGATAGAGGGTTTTTACTACTACAACTTTTTAATATTGAACCCAGTGTTCCCCTAATTTTTCCGGAAAACTCATGTTTTCTAGTTGGATTGGGTCTAGTACAAAGTGAAAACACCTATCTCAAGAGTTTTAACCTCTTAGAAATATCTTAGGACAGAGGGTTTGCACTTTAATTTTGACCTCTACAACTTTTGAATATTAAACCCAGTGTTCCCCTAACTTTTCCAGAAAACTCATGTCTTCTAGTTGAATTTGGTCTAGTACAAAGTGAAAACACCTATCCCAAGGGTTGTAACCTCTTAGAAGTATCTTAGGATAGAGGGTTTTTACAACTACAACTTTTGAATATTAAACCCAGAGTTCCCCTATTTTTTCCGGAAAACTCATGTTTCCTATTTTGATTGCGTCTAGTACAAAGTGAAAACACCTATCCCAAGAGTTGTAATCTCTTAGAAGTATCTTAGGACAGATGGTTTTTACATCGACAGTTACCTCTAAAACATTTGAATATTGAACCCAGTGTTCTCCTAATTTTTCCGGAAAACTCATGTTTTCTAGTTGGATTGGGTCTAGTACAAAGTGAAAACGCCTTTCTTAAGAGTTGTAACCTCTTAAAAGTAACTTAGGATAGAGGGTTTTTACAACTACAACTTTTGAATATTAAACCCAGTATTCCCCTAATTTTTCCGGAAAACCCATGTTTTCTAAATGGATTGGGTCTAGTACAAAGTGAAAACTTCTATCACAAGAGTTGTAACCTCTTGGAAGTATCTTAGGATAGAGGGTTTTTACAACTACAACTTTTGAATATTAAACCCAAAGTTCCCCTATTTTTTCCAGAAAACTAATGTTTTCTAGTTGGATTGGGTCTAGTACAAAGTGAAAACATCTATCCTAAGAGTTCTAACCTCTTAGATGATCTTAGGGCACAGGGTTATTACTTCGATTTGTACTTCTACAACTTTTGAATATTAAACCCAGTGTTCCCCTAATTTTTCTGTAAAACTCATGTTTTCTAATTGGATTGGGGCTGGTACAAAGTGAAAACACCTAAATTTTAAAATTTTATATTTATCAGTAAAACCAATTATTCAAAATTGCATATTTAACTAGCTTCGCCTAAATGTTTGTTTTTTTGGTGTATTTTTACTAATACACAAACACGATTTTTACTTAGGATTTATTTAGGAATTATTTCATTCCGGTATACAGGGGTGTGAAATATTTCCTTAACCTTTCCTAAATTTTTTTTAACTTAGGATAAAGTTAGGAAATACTTCACGCGCATACAAGCTGCTGCTATATCGGCAAATACTGAAGCCAATATGGACCTACGGTATTCAACTCTGGGGATGTACTAAGCAAACAAACGCCAAAATGATACAGACGTTTCAAAATAAGGTTCTCCGTAGCATCGTAAATGCTCCGTGGTACACAAGAAATGAAGACCTTCACAAGGACTTACAGATGGAAGACATCAAAGATGAAATAAAAAAGCATGCCGCCAAACACGAAAAAGGCTCCAGGAACATGGAAACCCCTATATTCGCCATATGATAGATAACCCTTTCGTTGAAAGAAGACTTCTAAGAGCGAGGCGACTTGACCTAGTAAACATATAAAATTAAAATTAGTATTTTAAAGAGGTTTAATCAGAATTGTTTAAGAAATGTATAATTTGTAAAAATTTGAAAGATAAATTGCTAGATGAGCACAGTCTCAGTTGTAGTTAATAAAGCAAAGAAAAAAAATATTTTACTACGTAAAAGAAAGTCAAAGTCTTCCAATATTTCCGACTTCTATTAAATATCTAAACCATGGTGACTCGAAAGATAAAACCTAATAATATTGTTCCTCATAAATCAATTGGCAACCCAATACTACTTAGGAGTGCACAATTGATTGCCTAATACAAAAGATATCTGTCATATTTTTTGTCTTCCACTCCATTACATGACACCATTCATCATGTTTGGTTTATAAATAATGGATAAAGGTAAGCGTTACGAAGAGCAAACTCAATTTTCTTAATTTTATATATTCCACATCCTCTCCATCAAAATTTATATAATACGAGTGTAGTAAAACAATAAGAAAATGTTAATTAACCATACCCTTTGTAATAACAATGGAGAACTTTTCGTAAATCCAGAATATTCAACTTTTATTTTTTCGGTAAGCAAAAAGCATAGAACCCGTACATTTATTATGTACTTAACGAATACATGAAGCACCTTAACCACAATAAAACTTTTAAATTACAGTAACAAAACTATTTTACAAGATAGGAGATATACTGGGAATCGAGATGAACAGGAGTTATGGCGATAGGTGTATGTAATATATTTTATGGTATTGTGGTTTTATGCTCGTTGGCATTTCGAAACATTACAAAAGAATAACAAAAAATGTTGTATATTTAGTGCTTTGTACCTATGTTTTCCCGCCATTGTACACTCAAAAATTACCATAGAATAAAATTAATCCAATCCCATGGTGTATTCCCAGTATGTTGCAGGAATTTTGTTATCAAATAAAAATTCAATTTTATCGATAAAATAAGTCGAAACTCGATACTATGTAGAAAATATGAGTCGTTCACCCCCCTCTGTGGGGGTCCGAAATTAGGAAAAAAAAAAGTAACGGGAGTTTTATCTAATTTCATTATAAGAAAAAATAAAATTCGATAGAAAATGAAAATGGTGTTTCGGATCAAAATCGGTTGCAGTGGGTGTATTCCATTCAAATTTTCTTAACATCACAAAGAAAATATCTCATTGTAACATGAGTATGATATATATGGTACACACGTATTACGGCAGGCATAAATCTTTAAAATGTGCTTAACATAATACTTAAATAATTTCAACGGGTTGGTATAATGTCATCAATCATTCGATTTTCTTATTTATGATGATATGTTAAACTAGGTCGGTTTGGTATATAAATGCGTATACAACCAAATCCTTAAAGCACTTCATTTAAATTCATATCGTACACCACCACCACATTAATCGATTTACTACATGGACGGATGGACACATTTAAAACCTAATAAATTACCCATCATTTACGCGAACCAGTGGGGGCTTTACATAAATAAAACATCTACGAGCTATTTTTGTATGATATAGTTCTAGTGGGTGCAGTTTATGTGTTTTATGTACATTTGACTAGAATTTTATGTTGGTATGTTTAACACTGGCGAGCACGGCTCAATCAAATGCCATAATCAACACGCAAACAAAGTCATTTATAATAAATTAATTTAGTTTCTGTTACACAAAAATTATATAGAAAAAATAAAAAGTGCTGTCGACTTTTATTTATTTTAATTTTAACCGACTTTTAACATGGTCACATGAAGTCGAATTATACCTGATAATTTATGTATTAATTCGTAACCTATTGTCACCAGGTGTAGTCTAGATAACAGTTTCGAAAAATAAATATTCTCGCGGCAGACTATTCTACGTAATCAAGTCTTGTGAGAATCCTTGTCTTCTTCTATCATGATGGTATGTTTGTTTGATCCTTACCATATCACACAAAATAGTTAATTATTCTTTCAAGATGTTCGAAGATAACTATGAGGTGTTCTAATCACAATACCAAACATCAATACGGAATCATCAGGCGTTGCCTAGGCGAAAACAGAGACACAACAAAACGTAAAATTTAGCGCTATAGACGTTAACAAAATCACGACCGGACACAACATCATCTAGTCGCGCTATAGCTGCATAACTTCATACGGTCGTCGTATAAACGTAGAACCTGATTTTGACCAAACAAGATCGAGTCGAGTGCGTCAGAATGGACGCACTTCTGCAAAGTCAGTCGAGCGTTATTGAAGAGGTGCTTCAATACATCGCAAAAATAAAGCGTGATGACGGCCGACCGATCACCAGGGGTTTCTACGACACGCTCGGAAGAGAGAAATGTAGAAGCGCAATATAAAAAATATTGCGACAACGAAAAACAGAAGCCCCGCTCAACATCCTTGGAACCGAATCATCATTGACCAGTGATGAAGAAACATCACCTCCATGGTCCGATATAGCACAAAAAAGATTCACTGAACCATTATAACAGCTCAAACAACACGATTCAAGTGATTACAGATCAACAGAGAAAGGTCCAACTCCGGTACAAAAACCACTCCTCCAACAAGATATCGGAATGCGTTTAATGTATCGAAAAATGAACGCAGCGAATACCAAACTAACATTAAAAGAGTTCTCAGGCGAGTACCTCAGATTAAAAATTAATCAACTCAACTCCGAAATGAAGGAAATTAATCGGCTGCACCGAAGTATCCTCATGGAAGTCAACGAGGAAGGCCAATACAAATAATTCACCGACGATTACTACGGCATTATAACCTCCGAGGTAGAGTCACTACATAGTAATCAAAATGGAGCTAACTAAACCATCTACTTCAACATCGCCCGTGAAACTACATCTTCACCCGGCAGATACATCAAAATACTCAACTTTCAAACTTAGTTGAGGTATTTAAAATCACATCTCCAACAACAAGCGGCACAATTACTCGCTCATCTACCGGCCATTGGAGAAAATTGCAAGGCGGCTTGGCAGATCCTACAGGCGAGGTATAATAATAAGCGATTGTTGGCCTCGTCATATTTCAACGTGATTACATGCCTTCACAACATACAACATCCATTAGCCGCGAGTATCAGGAACCTACGCATGACACGGATTCAGTATGTGACGAAAAACCCGCTAGTGTCACCTGCAAAAACAGGCACCATCAACTATTATACGAACCAGATCAACGACCTGAAAAAAGGGTATCAATCGGCACCTTGAAGAATACTCAAACAACATTACTGGCAACAGCCGTTGTAACGGTCAATTCCATTTGTGGCGTTCCAACCAATGTATGAGCTTTAATAGATCCAGCATTACAAGTCTCTGTGATCACGGAATCCGCAGTTCAATGTCTTGGTATACCACTGCAACAAACCACGGTGAATATATCTGGAATTGGCGCTAATAATACAAACACGGCAAATTCCATTGTAACAATGTGCCTTAAACCGCATTTTCCATCAACATATAAATTAAAGCTGAGGGCATACGTGTTGCCAAAAATTATAATGGATGTACCCGAACAATACGAAGCCAGAACGATAGGTGGAGTAAATTGGTTTTGTCGAATCTAGAATATCAGCTTTCAGCCCCAATCGATCTGCTGCTATGAGCAGACGTGTAGAGCGACTTCATTGGTACACGAATCATAAAGGGTGCACCTAGCGCGATAAAAACTAGCATCGGTTGGCTAATCTCCGGTCCAACTTTAATCAACGGAGATCCTCAAAAAGTTGCAGTCTATGTCGGTAACAAAAACGAGGGATATATGGAGAGACTCTGGGAAATAGAAGAAATTGCGATCATCAGCGGCAGGCCGGAGGTCGAACCCGAATGTGAACAGATTTTCTCGCCACCAGGTACTCCACTACAAAATTGGCTTGTGGGCCATACTACTGAGATGGAGACTACATCGGATAGTGTTCACCGGGGATATCGAGAAGATGTATCGCCAAACACGAATGCAGAGAGAACATCAGCGTTATCAAACCATCATTTGGAGAGAAAACAAACATCAACGTACCGTTACGTATGGGACATCCGCTGCACCTTATCTTGCCATTCGGACACTACATCAACTGACTGAAGATGAGTTCACTCAACATCCAGAGGCGAGTTGCATGTTCAAACGAGATTCTTATGTAGATGATGTACTAACGGGCGCTGGCATCTCTTGGCAGATATTCCGGAAAATAAAATCATGATCCATGATCTTACCTTCTAATAAATAACCATCTAATAAATATACTGATAAAATTTGCTCGTTAAACTTATCTTGATGTGCTTGTTTTTTAAATATCGTCAATTCAACGAATATATATCTGTCTCTTGTTTCTATCTCACTTTTATTTTATATCAATGATTTGTATTAAAACTATGTACAAATTTTGTAAATTATTTAAAAATGTGTTCTATGTTTTCTAAACTAATTAAAATAAGGTGAAATCAAACTTAATATTTTACTTTTCAGTGACAATTTTGCAAATTTAAAATCATAACAGTGTACTCCACACAACTACAACGGAAGGCTTTAAAATTGGAATTGGAATTAGCAGAAGTCCAATTGGATTTGTATACGTATGTGATTATAATCTATGAAAAAATCTATGGAATACTTCACGGGTTCTCGAAAATATCACTAAAATCCTGGAAATTATCGAAGTAGACCGAGCTGTCGTAGCATCGTCCAGGAACTGAAAATCGACCTCAAAACAGTCAAATATAACTACGATGCTTGGGTGCTGCACGAGTTGACGCAAGAAAACTTGATGGAATGTGTTTCCATCTGCAAATCCTTGGCCAAACGAAAGCGGCCCAAACGATGGTCAATCCAGGATTCACGGACAGGAAGGATTTGTTTTGTGGGATTAGAAGAAAATCATCTAATAGAAGCTGCTGCCCAATGGATGGCCAAACGCTCAATTCGGACCTCTACTGCCAGCAATTAGACCGATTGAAGGCAGCAATCGACCAAACGCGGCCAAAAATAGCCAAGAGGAGGAGCGTCATGTTTTATCAGGACAACGTCGGGCCTCACACGTCCATGATGACCTGCCAGAAGCTTCGGAAGCTTGGTTGGAATGCATCCACCTTATAGTGCGGACCTGGCATCAAGCCATTATCATCTCTCTTTGTCCATGACAAACGCTCTTGGTAGTGTAAAAATGGCCTCAAGAGAGGCTTGTGAAAACTGGTTATCTCAGTTTTTTGCTAATAGGGACAAGGCGTTTTGGAAAAGCGGCATAATGAAATTGCCTTCTACATGGCAACGACTTATCAAAAAAATGGCGCATATTTGAGTCAAAACAAACGACTATAGTCATGTTAAATAAAGCCCCGAATTAAACGTAAAAATAATGGATTTTCTCCCAACCTTATATCATACTGACATGTTTTCCGATTGGTGAAAATTTTATGATTCGAAAAATATTTAATAATAATTAATTAATTAATATGTAAATATTATTGTTTTTAAATTAAAACTCTGAATTAAATAAATAAATATTTAAATAACTATATGAATTGAAATACTTGTTGCGTTCCGATTTCGCCTAAATGACCACAATTGACTGCTTTGTAAAACCAAACCTGCAACCATCTAATTGCAATAATAAACAATTTATTTAATCTCATCTATTGGCGCTTCATGTAATATCGTCCAAAATTCCTAGTGAAATGTCTCGGCCAACACTATCAGGCCATGTACATAAATCATACATGAACTGGAGCGCATGAAAGCCCTTCATAAAATTCAAATAACTTTTTGCGGTTCTCGAAAATCCAAAACAGTGAAGTTACCCCCAATAAATTTCGAACGAGCAGCATTCGTTTTAAATAGGAACAAATTTTGCGGAAGAATAATCCATCACGTATACCAGCTGGTTGTTGGAATACTTTGTATATGGATCGTACAGTGGTAAGGACATTCAGCGTAACCTAACTATCTAACTCGATATCGCCGTCTTAAAGAAATCAATAAGTCTTGTGTTTGACACAAGATGAAACGAATTGCATTTCTTATGCAAATATTATGCTACAGTTAGTGGTGGGGTGGGACCAGGAACCAGATTACAGAAGGCGTGACAATTAGCGGCTTTGATTAAAGACAGTTTATGTTTAAGTAAAGCAGCGACTCCTAGGGAGTATAAACAGTAGCTTTATACTTTAAAAAAATCTCCAATTTTTTTCTGCTGTATATTTTCTTATTCGACCGAACAATCAATTTTGAATATAGGGCGAGAGCACTTATACAACAACTAACTATGGCTGACCTTGTTGGTTTTCTGAAATTTTAACAGGGAAACACGTCACGCTCTTCAGAGAAGTAGGGGGTATGGGCTGGCGTGACGATGTGTGATGTTGGAGGGGGGATTGTAAAATGGTACCTCATATAATTAAAACGGCTTTAAAGGCTAAATATAAAGGCTAAATATACGTACACATTATTAGTGTATTTCTAATTTGAAATACCTTCTGCTCAAAAAAACCGATCCACACCAGAAAAAACTGATGTAAATCATTTTCTACCAAGACGAGCAAAACTTTTTACGCGTTCGGCGAAGGAAAGAGAAAAAAAATACAAAATTTTGTTCTCCTTCCTCTGTGATAAATGTATTTTTAAAAGTGTTTGTGTTGCGTATATGTCGAACCGAGGTCTTCTATCAGCTAGAAGATCTCAGGAAAATGATTTAAATGACAAAAAGAAACAAAAAATCGATTTAGAGGCTCAGTTGAAAAGGAGAAAGAGGGAAGAGAAACGATCGCAAAAGTACCGAAACCAGAGAAAATTAAAGCTTAACGCAATTATGGAAAAAAACCGGAAGTACACCAAGTTTTGAAAATTAGAGAGCATGTCGGAAGACCGAGAATTGAAGAGGACCAGCCGCAGCTACTACAGACAATTATAAATATAAAAAATGACAACTTTAACGTTAGTAGATCCGGGCTGCATTTTAGACTTCTACCAAAACGGAGCTCATCTCTTGAAGGAAAACGCCATGTTAAAACCATCCCAGTTAAGCTGATCAGGGCTCAAAATGATAAACATTCAATACATATCGATGGTTCGTTTTGCCAACAATTAGCTGCTTAGAAGAATTATCGTCACTTCTAGGGCCTTCTGAAGTTTGCTTCGTGAGCCAACACGACAAATTTCGAGTACCATTAGGTCTTGCAGCAGCCAATAACTAAAGCCCTCTCTTAAGGAAGGCATGTAGAATACAGAATTCAATTGCCTGATCATGTCTGGATTGTAGCAACCCAACATAAACTTATCCCTTCAGTATACGCTGAAATTGAAATTTTTTCCGATGGACTTGGTAAAGCTGAAAATGTCACTTATTTTGGACCAACATATATTGCTATACGATCAGGTAAATATTCAACATCAACAGCTATGAGTCACGCGTTGGATTTTGAAAAGATATTAAATTTAAAGGAATTCAATAGTATTGGATTGGAAATAGTAAGGAAAAGATGGATTAGTTAAACCTGTTCTAGTTTTTACCAAGCATAATGCTGATGCAGTATTTATTGCCACCAACGCACTAGGGCGCAGTGCATTCGCTCGCGTTGAAAGAGTGATGGCACTGCTTAGTAATGACTTAAGCGAAGTAATATTACCTCATGATCATTATGGTGCCCATCTTAATGACACAGGCGAAACAGTTGACAAAGAGTTGGAGAAGCAAAATTTTATCTTTGCGCCAAACTTTTGCTGAAATTTGGTCCAAAACAGTGATGGACCATTTTCCACCAGTAGCCGAGTTTGTTGTTCCAGAAAAATCAGAACTACAGGCAGATCAATTAATAGTGAAAGGTCGGCATTGGTATAATGTTCGTGTTCGATCGAGTCAATATCTGGCACAGGTAGTAAAATGTTTAAGCAAACATTGCTGCACAAAGTCTCGAAGTTCATATTTTGACATAATAAGAGACCGATTTCTTCCACCACCTATTCCTCTCATCCAAACAGATATAGAACTCCGGGCACCAGAATTACCATTGAAAGATAATTCGCTCAACTACCCTTCTCTTTTTGTGCTATTACGTTTACATAACAAGAATATTCTTCCTAAGGTTTCGTTCAAAATTGTTCCATACGACTTGTATTGTCCTTCAGTGCAATTGGTTTTAAAATATAGAGATTGCAATACATGATATGTACCTCGGAACTCAGTCAATGTTACGAAAACACATTTCCATCATCCACAAAAAAGATTCAGGGCCAATAAAACGTATAAGTCCAGTCCGGATAGCTGTGCTATTTTTTTCAACCGATAATACACATTTATAAAATCGAGTAAATGAGAATTTGACACACACACACAAGGATAGAAAATGACAGTACACATATTAAAAGTGAATATTGTACACCGTATACGTATACAAATTCTCATGAGAATTTCGTACAAAATCCCTGTCCAGATGATAAGAAAATAGATTCGATTGCATTTCTTTGTGAATTTTTCATTTATGTTTAGATAAAACTTAAATAAAATAAATTTTATTACTGTTTTTTAATAAATATTAATATTCCCCAGTTTAATTATACATTTATTTATATTTGTATGTGTTATTTTTGGAAATAATATTGAGAAGAAAAAGCTTAATAAATTATGAAGTGGATTAATTGAGGGAATATGAATGAAATTACTTTTACATTTATTTGCTAGGAATTAGATTAAACTATTTATTAAATTCACAAATTATGCACCTAACATATTATTTTGTGTTCTTAAATGACGTCAAAAACACAAAACACGTACACCACTACTATTACGTTCGTGTAAATTCCCAGTGGAATGGAAAAAAGCATACAAAATCGATGTCCAGACGTGGTAATTCTTAACGTTTATCCAAAGAAAATTTAATTTTTTTTCAATTATTGCGCTCTAATCTCAGAATTATCGAATACCACTCTAAAAAATGTTCAACAATCCTGCACGTCCCTGTAACTTATTCATTGGACAATTTGTCTTTCTGCTAGAAATACTTTGAATTCTGTTTCGTTTCCTCCCTATTGCTATCACAACCTACCACAATATATTTGAACGATACCCATTTCACCAATTTCGTTCTAGAATCAAAAATCAATTAATAAGCGATAGAAATGGAGTAGAAACATCACCATTTTCCCATCTCAGGCTGGTAAATGATACAAAATTTGAAACAGTTTTCTTCTACAGAAACAAGACATAAATTTCGATAAATTAACAGAAAGGGTGGTTAGAACACCCAACATAGAGTTGAAAATATTATCATAGCTAATTAGTTTTTGAATACAACTTTAATTCAGATTCGTTTCTTATGCACTGTTATTTCCTAATAATTTCCATAACAGTTTATATTTAATTTGCCGTAGTGTTGGCGTTTATATTTCAATCTTGCCAACATTTCGGCAAATTCAATTTGTAGGATTTAGGAAAACTTCATATTGGTATAATAGAGATGTGAAAATTTTGTAAAATGGTCCTAAATATTTGTTGTTGTATTTTGGGACAGAATAGGACATATTTCACGTAAATAAAAATTTGTAGAATTTAACATGCATGTGAAGGTAGACCTAACCAGTAGAGAACTAACTTTAGGACTAGTTTAGCACAAACGTCACACGATTGTACACGCGTGTGAAGTTAGACCTAACTTAATCCTAACCAACAAAACCAAACGAAAATTTGTATGTGTTGGTTAAAAAGTACAAGAAAAATGTCATTTAGGCGAAATATTGAATTTGTGAAATAATTCCAATTTCAATTTATAATAAATAATTAGGTTCCACATTTATTAGGATGGGATATAAGAATTTAATATTTTCTTAAAAAAGAAAGATATTTTCTTAATAAATTGAATTCTCGAGACCTAATACGTTTAACGAGAATGTTGTTTTGTTTTTCTGATAGGTCTATATTAGGACTATATATTCCAAGCCATTTTAAAAGTTAATAGTTTCTGCGCGATCAAATTAATTGTTTGCTAATCTTTACTAATCTGAGAAGTTTAAATACAGATAGTCCTAACCTAGACCTATCAGAAAAACATAACAACATTCTTGATAAACATATTAGGTCTCAAGAATTCAATTTATTAAGAAAATATCTTTCTTTTATAAGAAAATATTAAATTCTTATATCCCATCCTAATAAATGTGGAACCTAATTATTTATTATAAATTGAAATTGGAATTATTTTACAAATTCAATATTTGTTGGTTACGATGAGCCCGTGAAGTTTCTAACAAAAAATAACACGTATACGTATACGGTTCCAAGTGGAAAACATGGCGGAAACATAATTCTTATTGGCTTCAAATAGCTTCCAATAGCCGCTACATTGAATTGTTTTAGTGTTGGTGATTTGCACTGTTAATATTATATAAATGCAAAGTAGTGAAAATTTTATTAAATTTACATAATAATAAACATAATAAAATACAAAAAGGATAATAAATACAAAAGATATTAAAGAAATATTTAAATAACTTTAAAAAAACTTAACAAATAAATAAAATTAAAGCTTTAACAAAAAAAATATCAAATATGTTTAATGAAAAATTTCACTCAAAATATTGAGTATTTTATCAATCTCGGCCAATAAGAAGCCACTTCCAGAGATTAGGGCAAGATACTACTGTATAGGTCGAATTAGCATATCGATAGAAAACATTTTCCGGTATAAGGCTTTTCCTAGCGGAGAAAATGTAACATTGTTAATAGCAATTTTCCATAGTAAATTTTGAGTATTTTATCAATCTGGACCAATAACAAGCGCGTCATGGTGGAAAATTGCTATTACCAAGATTGCATTTTCTCCGCTAGGAAAAGCTTATACCGGAAAATGTTCTTTAGAGATAGGCTAATTCGACCTATATAGTGGTATCTTGCCCTAATCTGTGAGAGTGGCTTGTTATTGGCCCAGATTGATAAAATAGTCAAGATTTATGGCGGAAAATTGCTATTAACAAGGTTACATTTTCTCCGCCAGGAAAATCTTGTACTAAAAAATGTTCTTTAGAGATAGACTAATTCGACCTATATAGTGGTATCTTGCCCTAATCTGTGGAAGTGACTTGTTATTAGCCCAGATTGATAAAATACTCACGAGACATTGTGGAAAATTGCTATTAACAAGGTTACATTTGTCTCGCTAGGAAAAACCTTATACCGGAAAACGTTCTTTAGAGATAGGCTAATTCGACCTATATAGTGGTATCTTGCCCTAATCTGTAGAAGTGGCTTGTTATCAGCCCAGGTTGATAAAATACTCAAGAGACATTGTGAAAAATTGCTATTAACAAGGTTACATTTTCTAAGCTAGGAAAAAGCTTATACCGGAAAATGTTCTTTAGAGATAGGCCAATTCGACCTATATAGTGGTATCTCGCCCTAATCTGTGGAAGTGGCTTGTTATTAGCCCAGGTTGATAAAATACTCAAGAGACATTGTGGAACATTGCTATTAAAAAGGTTACATTTTCTCCGCTAGGAAAAACCTTATACCGGAAAATGTTCTTTAGAGATAGGCTAATTCGACCTATATTTTGGTATCTTGCCCCAATCACCGGAAGTAGCTTGTTATTGGCCCAGATTTATAAAATACACCTTATTTTGATCGAAAAATTTCAGTAAACAATTCTGATATTTTTTCTGTTAGAGCTTTTATTTTTTTTTATTTGTTGACTAATTCACACTTGCTAGTTGACCTAAGCAACTGAAATAAAAAAATATTCACACTTGATTTTAATTTGTTTCTTTTGCTTATCTGTTTTAATAATCATTGCATTTCATTAGTATTTTGTATTTTTACATAAATTTTACCTTCAATTGTCTATATAAATTAAATAAAAATATTCCCTGTAAATTGACCACTTTAAAGCGACCACCCTCTGTAAAGTGACCACTTTCAATAGAACACCACAAATAAAATTGCTTTCTCTAATGTGACCAAATATCCTTGAACATGAATTGTTAAATTGAAATTTCAGCTGCGTTTTTCTGAAATATGGTGTTCGAGACCGCGATAAAATATAGGGAAAATACAGGGAAATTTAGTCAAAAAAATAAAAAACTTTAACTAACTGTAAGTCAATCATTTTGACATTTAATTTTTGGTTTATAATTAAACACAATACTATCCAATATTAAAATAAATTAATTAATTTGACCAGCTGTTTGCTGGTATCCATTTAGATATATCCATTTGTAGATATCCATTTTTTCTTATTAAAAACACAATTCAGTCATTTCATTTTCATTCTTTCAAATTTCCTGTTGTAAATGAAGTAAGGAACAATCAAAAAATTGTGTACTAAAAAAATTTCCCTGTTCCGTCAGTTCAGCAATTATTAAGTTTTTTGATGAACTCGGTTGTACTCTACATAATATCCAGAGTTGTTCAGAGTTGTTGAGAACAATCATAAATAAACTTTATTCGATAAAACAATGCAAGAAATTGACTTAGTATAACCTAACCGGATTCGATTGAGCAGCTGTTTCGAAAAAACGCATAAATGCTGCGTTTATAAAATAAAAATTTTGCAGGTGTGCGTAAATAAAAATTACAGTTTTGTTGCTTTAAAAAAAAAATATTTAAACGCAATTCTATTGTTCTGTATGGTCATGTGATATAAAATAATCATTCTTATTGGCATGCAATACGCACTGGCTGCTACATCTCATGAAATTGTGTAATTTATTACCATAGTCGGCGTTGAAATTTCTATAAAGTAATTAAGATATGTAGTTTATGAATTTTTTCATTGGGTTACCACTGTCCAAATTTACTACGATATTCCTTAAGAAAAGTTTATGGTTTGTTTTAGTTTTGTGTTGCAATCAGTTAGAGTCAGAGCTAAACCAAAATTTTAAAAATGTCTACAAAAAAATATAAAGAGTTAAACATAACGGATAAATTGGAAGTAGCCAAGTTTTTAGAAACCCACAGCGAACGGAAATCAGCTAAACATTTTGGCATAAGTAAGACCACTGAGCACAATTTAAAAAAAAGAAAAGATGAATTTGCGTCCAAAATGGAAATTGAAGCGGAATCATCAAAACGGAAAATGACAAAAAGAACCGGTTATGAAGATGTCAACAATGCCACATGCCTATGGTTTAAAAAGCTTAGAAGCATCAACGCACGAATTACGGGACCTATGATACAACGAGCTGTGCTTAAATTTGCAGGTGATTTTAACTGCTCTTAAAAGAACCATTAGTTACAAAATGCTATCAATATTTTATGTAATTTAATAATATTAATAAATTGTAGTATGCACTATTAAATATTCAGTTATATGAACATTGGCATAGCAATGAAAGCCAGTTGCATAAACGTATATCAAATGATGGCACAAGAGGTGTTCTTTGAAATAAAATTGGTCACATCAAAAAACTACGAGATTTTCCCATTTGTTAAACCCGGGACCCACCAGACATCCTCTTACACGATTTTTCTCGAATTTAAGATCCATCACAACCGGTTTCCACTCGTACTAGAAAACCTCCTGCAAGCGATTTTCATTTAAATCGTTTGTGCTAAGAAAACCATTAAAAATTTACCTGGGCTCACCAAACAAGCACGATTTTTCTCGAAATCAGTATCCATCGCAATCGGTTTCTGGTACTGGAAAACCTCCTACAATCAATTTTCCTTTAAAATGTTTGAGGTAAAAAAAATTGAAAATTAACCCGGGGTCCACCAGACAGGACCTTACACGATTTTTTCCGAAATAAGGATCCATCGTAATCGGTTCTTGGTACTCGAAAACCGTATTCACGCAATTTCGTTAAAATCGTCATTAAAATCGTTTGAGTTAAGAAAATAAATTAAAAATGAATCCGGGGTCGAACTCGAAAACCGCCTTTAAGCAATTTTTATTTAAATCGTTTGGGCGGAGAAAAAAAATTAAGAATGAACCCGGGGCCCACCAGACAAGGTCTACATGATTTTTCACGGAATCTGAATCCATCGCAATCGATTTCTTGTACTGGAAAACCTCCTACAATCAATTTTCCTTTAAATTGTTTGAGGTAAAAATAATTGAAAATTAACCCGGGGTCCAACAGACAGGACCTTACATGATTTTTTCCGAAATAAGGATCCATCGTAATCGGTTCTTGGTACTCGAAAACCGTATTCACGCAATTTCGTTAAAATCGTCATTAAAATCGTTTGAGCTAAGAAAATAAATTAAAAATGAATCCAGGGTCGCACTCGAAAACCGCCTTTAAGCAATTTTCATTTAAATCGTTTGGGCGGAGAAAAAAAATTAAGAATGAACCCGGGGCCCACCAGACAAGGTCTACATGATTTTTCACGAAATCTGAATCCATCGCAATCGATTTCTGGTACTATAAAACCTCTTTCAAGCAATTTCCATTTAAATTATTTCAGCTAAAAATAAAATAAAAATAAATCCGGGGCCCACCAGACAGGCCTTTATACGATTTTTCCTGAAATCAGGATACATCACAATCGGATACAGTGAAACCCAAAAATCGCCAAAATGTTCTATGCGATCCGATTTTCTAACGCATTAACAAATGGGAAAATCTCGTAGTTTTTTGATGAGACCAATTTTATTTCAAAGAACACCTCTTGTGCCATCATTTGATATACGTTTATGCAACTGGTTTTCATTGCTATGCCAATGTTCATATAACTGAATATTTAATAGTGATGATAGTGAAGTTTGTGCTAAAAAAATTAATAAACAATTACACTGTTAAATTTGTTATTTTTCCTATTGGAATTTATTTTCAAAATAAAATTATAAAATTGGACTAATTCTAAATGTTGTGTCGTTGAATCTAGAAATATCTACAGATTTTAGCTGACATTTTAGCGAAGGTAAAGCATATACCTATTACTAAGATGTAAGTAAAGTATATTTTTGAGTTTCGTTCTATTGAAAATTATATTTAGAAATTGAGCATTTTTGACGGGTTTCAAATAATATTCCAGCTAATTTTGGAGATGTCCACGGAGTTGCACTAACATTTTCAAATAGATCATCCAATCTACTAAGTCTATAGTGAATATGATAAAATTATGATGGGTTTTACTATGTTTTAATGATACTAGAAACTTCACAATTTTGATAACTATTTCAAGTTTAATAAAGAAAGAGCTAAATATATTTACAAGTCCTGGTCAAAAAACTTAAGATTTTTATACCGCCGATCGTAGAGATGTCCACAGGTTCTCACCCACATTTTCGAATAGATTACACAATATTCTACGGTTATAGTGATTGGCATCGATTATAGGCATAATAAAACTCATTCTAATGAGTTTTGCTATGCCTATAATCGAATTCATGTTTTTATTCGTACTGCCGATACCAGAGATGTCCACGAAATCTCGTCTACATTTTGCTACAACTTATAATACTTTCTGTCTATGGAGCGGAAATGGGTCAATTGTAATGGGTCTAACAATGATTTTTTGAATTTTGAAGTTTCGTGATTTTGACAAAAATGTTATTATTTCCTTCTACAATATTTTAGCAATTTCTCCAATTGGATTTTAAATTGACATTCCTAACCAAGCGACGAACCCGTTTTAATAGATTTGTAGTAGTTATATATTGCTCGCTTATGATGAAACTTGTTTTGGTAAATAAAATTTTTAATTTTTTAACAAATTTCTTTTTTTTTATGCCGCCGATCGTAGAAATAAACCTGATATTTTGTACATTTGGTTTCTATTTCCCCTTCTTAGCGGTCCAATCTAAAGGTTAAGTTGCTCTCTTGGAAATATCTGAAGGTTACTTGCATTTTGGAGTTCCGTTCTCGAAAATGAAACACACGACAAGATATGATACAAATTGATTCCGTCTCGATACCGTATTGAAATCAGAAGGGATCGGTCTCGATACTCCTGCTGCCTGGGAACCATTAATTTACATCAATAAATTAAATATATAAAGGGTGGGTCATCTATTGTTTTTTTTTGAACTAGCGATTATTTTGAGTATGGTAAGGGTTATGTCACTTCTGATTTGATAGAAAGTTACTATTATCCTTCCGCTGAACGAAAATGGTTGTGTATTCGCTTGAATAACGCTGGCAAATATTGAAACATTACTTCGAAAATCATGGTAATGTTGCAGAATGTGTGCGAAAATTTCATGCAGTTTTCGGAAGAACCGAACGCCGGGAGCTCCATATGTTCGTTATTTTGCGAATAAAATTAAAAAAAATGGCTTGCTAATTAATAAACCAACACGAACCAAGCAGCCAACCAAGCGTACACCTGAATATGTTGATGCTGTAGCCAAGAATATGCGTGAGTCGCCGGGAACGTCAACTCGTCATCGTGCTCAAGAATTGAACATTTCGCGCACAGCATTGCGACGAATTCTGCATAAAGACCTTGGTATGACATCGGATAAAGTTCAATTGATTCAGGAATTGAAGCAAAGACCACCCATTGCGTTTTCGGTTCGCTGAGTGGGTTTGCGTTCGACCTGAGGAGATGCTAATTTTGGCAAAAAAATCATCTTTTCGGATGAGGCGCATTTCCATCTTAGCGGCTAAGTAAACAAGCAAAATTGTCGCATTTGGGGCACGGAGAACCCGCACGTGATCGTAGAAAAGCCAATGCATCCTCAACGAGTGACTGTTTGGTGTGGATTTTGGTCCGGTGGCATCATTGGGCTATTTTTCTTTGAAAATGAGCAAAGAGCCGCCGTTACTGTCAATGGTGAGCGCTACCGCGCCATGATAAACGATTTTTGTTCCTGGCACTTGAAGAGGAGGACATTGTTGGAAGACCAGCAACGATTGACGCTCTCAAGAACAATATTCGCATTGCCATTGAAGATATAATGCCGCATAACAACGAAAATGTGCTCAAAAATTGGACCGACCGTATGGCGTTCGCAGTGCAGGTAAAACAGTAAAGGAAAATTCTGTTGTCGTGATATGTACAATTCCATGGAATTGTACATATGCATTCTGATCTAAAATCAGCTTGTTTATTTCTAATACTGGTGGTACACAAAAATTATCATTGCTAAAATATTATATTGCATTGAAGAAGGAGATTCCTCGCCCGTTTTGACGGTTTAAGGATGCCTTTCTTCGGTAGTGTTATGGTTAAGTTCTCTTTATGTTTCTATTGTATTGTACCAGTGTTCCGTATTTCTTCTAGTAATGGAGTTAAATTGGTTACATTTATTGATGCGACCAGCCGCTTTGCTATTCTTGGGCTTCTGGATAACGCTTTTAACTTCCCGCACCATTGTGATGATTGTTGATTGAATCGTTAAAGTTGCCATCAGCAAGCTCATTTTGTTATTCACATAATTTTCTATTAAGTTGTCATCGAAGTTTTGTAATTACCTTTTGATTTTATGTAGTTAGGACAGAACCGTATAGTTTATTGTTGGTAAGTTTCAAAATTTTTCTATGCACTCGTATATAATAATTATTATGTCGGTGTATTCTAGACTTTCAAAATACTGTAAATTTAATAATTATCCACAATTTGCTTAAAAAATTTGGTTAAACATTTAAAAAATTTATTTACCAAAACAAGTTTCATCATAAGCGAGCAATATATACTACAAATCTATTAAAACGGGTTCGTCGCTTGGTTAGGAATGTCAATTTAAAATCCAATTGGAGAAATTGCTAAAATATTGTAGAAGGAAATAATAACATTTTTGTCAAAATCACGAAACTTCAAAATTCAAAAAATCATTGTTAGACCCATTACAATTGACCCATTTCCGCTCCATAGACAGAAAGTATTATAAGTTGTAGCAAAATGTAGACGAGATTCCGTGGACATCTCTGGTATCGGCAGTACGAATAAAAACATGAATTCGATTATAGGCATAGCAAAATCCATTAGAATCTAATGCCAATCACTATAACGGTAGAATATTGTGTAATCTATTCGAAAATGTGGGTGAGAACCTGTGGACATCTCTACGATCGGCGGTATAAAAATCTTAAGTTTTTTGACCAGGACTTGTAAATATATTTAGCTCTTTCGTTATTAAACTTGAAATAGTTATCAAAATTGTGAAGTTTCTAGTATCATTAAAACATAGTAAAACCCATCATAATTTTATCATATTCACTATAGACTTAGTAGATTGGATGATCTATTTGAAAATGTTAGTGCAACCCCGTGGACATCTCCAAAATTAGCTGGAATATTATTTGAAACCCGTCAAAAATGCTCAATTTCTAAATATAATTTTCAATAGAACGAAACTCAAAAATATACTTTACTTACATCTTAGTAATAGGTATATGCTTTACCTTCGCTAAAATGTCAGCTAAAATCTGTAGATATTTCTAGATTCAACGACACAACATTTAGAATTAGTCCAATTTTATAATTTTATTTTGAAAATAAATTCCAACAGGAAAAATAACAAATTTAACAGTGTAATTTTTTATTAATTTTTTTAGCACAAACTTCACTATCATTAATAGTGCATACTACAATTTATTAATATTATTAAATTACATAAAATATTTTGTCTTACTTATGTAAACATTTTTAAATTGTACATTTTTTTTATTTTATTTCAATCAAAATTAAGTTTTGATTATTTAAAGAAAATAGTTAAAATTAAAAGAATTCCGTCTGTTGTCAGGTTTCCATTGTTAACATTGCTTTTACCGACTGTTTGTTTTTGTTAATTTAACAAATATGATTTTTGTTAATTTTGTGGTTTTGTTAAGAACTTCACATCCGTTATTTTAAAATGACTGATTAAAAAAAATTTGCTTAAATTGACCACCTCCATAAAGTGACCAAAAATTTTGCTGATCCCTTGGATGGTCACTTTAGAGACGTTTCACTGTACTTGATTCGGAGAATAATTTTACAGTGTAATAAATCACACTCAATTTATTCTAATAGGAATTTAATATTGAGTGGTACTAACACATATATAATTTGTTTTTTTTTTGTTTTTTTTGTTGGAAACTTCACTTCGGCGTTAGGGTTAAGTTAGGTCTAACTTCAAACGCGTGAATTTAACAAGACTCCCAACGATAGTGTTTTATGCGAAATTATTGCGAACACCACATACAACGATTGTAAAGCCTTGAAGTAATTCTGTGAAGAACAAAAAATCGATTAAATTTAAAATTAAACATAAAACAATTAAACTCAATTCAAATAGAACAAAAAAATTAGAAAACAAATTCGCGTGTTTTTGAAAAGTTATCTAAATAATAATAACGTTTAATGTGAATTTCATTTTAATTTATTATTAGATTTTTTTATTTGATTTTTATGTACACAGATAGATTTATTTACAAATATATAAAATACATAGATAAGACCTAAATTGAATTAATTAGAATATCAATAGAATTTCGTTTATTTATATTTTATTACATAAAAAGGGGAATTATAAAATTGTTAAAAAATATTTTATGGCGAGAGGACGAAAAAGATATTCTGCAACCGGATATTATCTAGCACCGCATTACCTATGTCTATAGTATGGTCGGTACGCTTGAATATTCCAAAAACAATTTAAATCGGGCAATTTTCGTAGAACTGGCAGCCAATCTGTGCGGCAATAGTCCATTGCCACTAAATCACAATAGCAGTATTGGGATCGTAATGCTTTCGAGCAACAATAATAGCAGAAGGTGAAATTATATCGACGTTCTGTAAATGTTGGATTCCGATTAAATTTGCTACATTTTCAATTATGTTCGGGGTACTTACTGACATGTGTGAAACAAACTTGTAACGAATTATTTTCAGATGCGTTCATTGCAGCCGTTTGTGTTATTACAGCTGCTGTTCCATGTTGTGTAGCACCTGCCCCAAATAATTCGTTATAATGCCAAAAAAATATAATAAAAATAATAATAGTTGATTTTTGAAATTTATTTGACATATTTTCGTTTAGATATGTCCACATCCGATTAACTAATAAATTTCATAGAGTTATCAAAATGTTTCACTATCAATATTAAGTTGGACGCGGGGTCAAATTTATTTTTTTTCCTATCTTTATTCTATACCTAAAACAATTCAGTGGCGTTTTTATAGTTTGGTATTTGTGTTTGTTTATTTACAGATTATTTGAGGAGCACTCCGAACTGCTAGCAATGTTTACAAAATTTAAAGAACTAAAAACTAAAGAGGAACAACTGACGTCAGAAGAATTAGCCGAACATGCTAATAAAGTGATGACGACATTGGACGATGGAATTCGTGGTTTAGACGATATGGACTCATTTTTTGAATATTTACATCAAGTTGGTGCAACGCACCGTAGAATTCCCGGATTTAAGGCTGATTATTTCTGGGTAAGTTATGAATTTATTTCTCAGAACATTGTGCATCTTAGTGGAATTTTAAAATAGAAAACAGTTCGAAATTGTTGAATTTCTCCTCGTACATATTTGTATGTCTGTCCTTGTGACTTATTAATTGTATAATTGCAGCTGAAATGTTTCCAGGAAATTGTAATCGTTTTGTGGATGGCAGTGTCGATGACATTTTTCTCAACGATTTAACTTGCAGTCTTGTCTCTTTGCATAGATTCCACAATAAAATAATTAGTATTCCAACTTTCTTTGTGAAGCAATGTGTGGTAGAAATCCTGAAGGATTTAGACTGTTCAAAAACTCTTGTGTATAGCGAACCTTGCCTTGTGTATTTATGACAATGTTTATCGAGGAATATACTTTGAAGTCACCAAGTACTTTTTAAAATTTCATCGTTAATTTCGGCAACAGCGAATTTTTTGCAGAGTTGTAGTTCTTTCGCACATCCGAGTGTTTTTTTTTTTTTTCAAATATATTGTCTATACCAGGATAAATGTTTAATATCAACCGATTAAGAGTTGTTACAGTCTTTCATAAACGGCCTAATTACCGTTTTGTTCAGATCGCCTAATTTTAATAATTGACCCGAAAAATTATAGCCCCACCTCTCAAATGAATATAGCGGTTTGAATTGGAGGTTAGGATTTTAAACACGCTTTAATAAGATCTGCTCGCGTTCGTTTGAGGATTATAGGCAATGTTTGGCGAAGCCTCCAGTGAAGACGAATTCCTATAAGTTCATTCAAAGTTCTGTTTACAGCTTCAATGTGCGATCGAGGCAATTTAAAAGTAAATGGGCGGTTTTTTTGCGGCTGAGCAGTGTAGAAGCGATTTTACCTGTTAAGCCAAAATTAAGATGATCAAGAAGGTTTTCCCTGTTCCACCAGGAGCGTCGATGAACGATATTTTGCTATTGTTATTTCATTATATTTATTATTTTATGATAGGCACGTCGCTGGTCGGATTTTGTAAGATTATTTGAAATTAAGGTACTCAATTGGTTGACATCGTATGGGCGGCTCAGTCTCGCTTCTAAAGGGAAGACCAAAATCTGCCAAATTTTTCCCACTTAGTTCATATAATAAGTTTTAAATTTTTATGAGGCCTTCATTTAAAACCTTGTCTGAGAAAGAAAAGTGATATCATTACTTTGTTGCCGCTCCCTGTTTTGAATGTCTTCGCAAAGATCTTCTCGAAAAGCTTACCATAATTGGAGAGGATCAGACGGTTGGCAAAATAAACAAAAAGGTCACTAACGATCTGCTAATGTATGGTTTCACTGCTCGTCATCTTCAAGTAGACCAAGTTCTTTGCACGCTGCTTGCCCATTAACGGCAATTAAAACTTTCAAATTGGCCCACGAACATATTGCAACAGCATCCTTAGCTGACAGCATTCTGATTGGCTAGGATGAATACTGTCCTTTGACGTGTTCTCCACGTCACTGTGTGGCACTTCGTTATAAAATAAAGTTTTTGCGAAGCTATCATTTCTGCATAATTCGAAAAATGCCGTAAGTGTCGTTGGGGTGGATTTTCAATTCATTGTTGGAGATTGCCTAGAAGTCTCTAAACAGCTTCTGATGTATACTAATTCATCGGACGTTCAAACAATTTTCGATCTCACTGTGCTTGTTTTCTACCAAAATAGAATTCGCTTGAACCGAATGACAATATTTCACATTGATATGGGCATTAAAGCTCCTACACAATACAGGAGAATAAGGACATTCCATCTGATATCTATTACAATTTGATGACTTGTGCTAGACGCGGTCACTCCACCATTATTAGGGTGTCTACGACGGTACGCTGGATAACTATCGTCTCCAGTTTGTGTTTCTGCAAATAAAGTACGAGAATACTTTTTGCAGGAAACGCCGTAGACCGTGCAAGAAGCAGTCATTTATCTTCTCCACACAGGCCTGTGTACCATATTTTTAAGAATTGTGTCATGTAGGATAGGATCCAGATCTCGGTTTGTTAGTTCAGCTGATATTAGAGAGTTTCTAGGTAACCCTCTTTTGGGCCACTAGTTGCTGAAAGCCGTTGTGTCACCGAACATAGCAACCAACTCTAAAATGGAAATTTGCTCGGGTGACCAAGGTGGCGATGATGGCGATGAGTAACTCAAAACACAAATGAACCAAAAACACCAACCTACCCAGTGTGCCATACAAATGCGTCTTCTTTATTAATGTTGTGTTGAGCTCTTGTTAATTTACTTACCGGTGTAGAGGTTCTGACAAAACCCAAAAAGTGTAGCTACACAGATTGACAAAAAGTGTAGTGTACACAATTATTTGGTTTAAATTGGTACGTCCTGTCATAATAAAATGGTTTGAGCGTCCACAATAGTGGACGCTTTGACAACAATGCCCGACCCTTTAATTTGAATAGAACGGGCCAATTTTGATAGGCCTGTTTGTGTGATAGTCCAATGTGTGTCAAATTTTTTCTTTGCAATCTACTTTACTTCAAATTTCAACTTCACATCGGATTTTACTTCTAGACTGCAATGTGGAAAAGTAACCCCTTATCCACTTCCTCTAGATCTCTTCGTCTACCTTTGCTACTAATTTACCTCTTTATCCCGACGTTCTTTTATCGATTAGCGACGCTTTTGAAGAAGTGACATTTTTATGCCATCTGTAAAATGTCCCTAGTAGAAGCTTTATAATGCCAGGACATTTCTTGATTGGTGGCCTAGAGTCGCTTACTCGCTCGATGTGGTGTAGCAAAACAAACATCTTGTAACAGTTACCTTCACTGTGCTTTAAAAATTCACTTGCAAATAAAACACTTGCAAATTATGGGGTGCCGTGTTTTAAAGTTTGAAAATGTTCGGAAAGTTTGGCCCTTAGATGGAGCATAACTACATCAACCTATTAGACAAAAGTTAAGTGGGATCATGCCAACCGGTACTGTTTATTAGTATTACTGTTCTATGTTAGTGATTAGAAATAGTAAGCGTGTCATTGGAGTCAACCACATCTCCGCTCTATTAAATTTTTATGGCAACAGTGTTCCTTAGTTTCTTTCTATTATCGGTTCTCATACTGTTACACAGGGAAGGGGGGGGGGGGTTTGTAACTACTGATATCATTCAAAAATATATTTTCTCTAACATTTATCCCAGATATTCAAAAAAGTTCTTTATGGCAACTCGGTCGATGCTTGTATTGTTTTAAAGCTATGTGTGGTTGGTTTGACCATTTTGGTCCATTCAGTGGAATGGAAAGATTATACTGTAAGATTATACTGAAGTTGGGTGTCCGTCGATCTACAGGATTTTCATAGGGCTTAATATTCGACTTGCTATGGACGTCTTCCATCTTTCTCTTTTTCCTTCAATCCACGCGAATACTCTCATAGAGTCCGTGTGTGTATTGTCAATTCTGAAATTTCTAGATCTTCTATGGTTTGCCTCATTAATTTGGTGAAACGTGGATTGATAGTTGCTATATAGCGAGGATATGAGTTGGCAACTTATCAATCAATGAAAAATGCTCAACCACAAATCCTTAAGTCTATTTCTAATAGATCATACACCATTGCCGATTCTTCTTCTTTCTTTTTCATGAGAAAGCTAGGTTGATCTCTACCCCAAAACAAATAATCAATTTTTGGTTGCCAATATATTCTTAGCACCTTTTCGTGAGAGGCTTATTTTGTAAGAGAACGATTCTGTTCCAGACACTAAATGTAGACTCTTTCTTTAATGGTTCATACGTCGTGCGCTCAGCCAACTGTTTCAATAACTTGTCCGCCAGGTAAAGAGCTGAGTTTGTTGCACTAATCCCATTAGCATTGTGTCCTTCAAGCTCGTGCCGGAATGTGATTGGACAGACCCATCAAAAACTACGCGTAACTAGTTTCGGTGCGCTCATCCCACAAGAAATGATGTGGTCTTTCTAGATTGTTTAATGTTCTTTTCTATATTTCCAGAAACTATTTTCAAGTAAATCCGCTAAGTTTTAATCTTTGTCAAACTTCCCCTCCACTTGATAGAAGTCCCATCTAGGTTTATAGGTATTGGCCATCACTTTGTTAACCTACAAATTTTTTACAAAATGTTTTTACAAAAGAGTGGATTTATTCTGTATTTCAAAATGTTTTCGATTTATAATGACGAAACAAACTATTGCAGTTGTCTCACATATCCCGTAAACATAACCACTTTCGGTACATATCGGTACCATATTTCTTAGACGATAAGATGATCTTCCGGTCTTGGAGTCTGTACGTTGTATCACTAATAATAAGTCCTAAGAGTGTTCCAGATGAACGCCTTTGAGTTCGATTCCGGTTAGTACGCAAAATTAGTGCGTATGTTAAAATAAAGTGAATTAGACATCTCTGACACAGAAATTAAAAAATGTTATTTGCTTATGGCCCGTACGTACCATTCGAAAGTTATTCGAATTGTTTTCTAACCATTTAGCGTGGACCTTCAGTGACATTGATGGGGTTAAGTGTAACCATTTTTAATTTTGGAAAGATAATTCGTATGGACCATTGAATTATCTCCAGCTCTCAGCTCTGCTAAATAACGCATACTGGTATGTCGGTGGAGATTCCGTTCCATTTCATTTTTCATATTCGATGTTCCCAAGCGGTCCCTCAAATTTATACTAACCCAAGCAATGACGGGCTGTGAGAAAAATAATAAAAGTTTATCCAAATCCACTAAAAATAAGAAAAAAAATTTTTCTCAGACTCAGAGAGAATGGCGATCATACATTTGGTGGAAATTTGTGAAAATGTTGCCACTAAAAAACGTGGGGCACGCTTTACCCTTTGGCGCTTATTGTTTCATCCTGCTTTATTGGGAGCTAATCAGTAAACTGTATGGTGATGGTGTCATAGGTGTGGACTTGTTAATCATTTACTATTTATTCAAGTTTGCAAGCTAGATGATGAATAGTAACAGGAGTAACAATGAGATGATTATGAATAATTGTCAAATGTGAATAGATGATTGTAATTATATGAAGCAGCTTGTTAACTTTACGATATAAAAATCGTTTATTTTCTCCTTTTTAGGACATTTGTAAAAATGTGGTAGTTACACAGTTTTTTATGTAAAAACTATTTTCTACTTTTTAATTTTTTTGTAAAGCTTCGCATTCTGTCCGTTTCCTCATTCAATGATTCGAACACGTCAGTATCGTCTATCTGTGTTCTGCGGAATACTGGCCAAATTATTTTGGTGATCCTACCGATCGCGCTATTAACGAGTCCTAGCTCGATATTTACGTTTGATCTTAGCATAACTTTAGCGCCTACACAAATCACAAGCTCGTAAAACTCTTCGCCCGTGCCCTCGTGTCTGGAAGATTCGAATTGCTCTATCTACAGCCAACTTTGATCTGGCTTATTGGTGACTCTACTCATAAACAGCGCAAAGTGCTTAGGTTCTGCTCGGCATACGTGTTATCGCCCTGTTGTCGCAAATTCTCTGTTAACTCGTAGTGTAAACAGCCTCCATAAATGTGTAGCTCACACGAATTGTTGTGATTGATTGGAAACCTCAGACTTCTTTACTGATGGCAATTACATCAGGTCTACAAAGTGAATCACATTGATGCCTTGAGAGTCGATCATTCATATCATCTGGTATGGGACCATAGATATTTCACCTCTCCACATAGGCCCATTGTTGTCTCATTCGCTTCAAGTAGAAGAGTGCCAGTCAAAAGCGTCTTTGATGAGTTGTCCGTGCAAACTTGACCGCATGAAGTGAAGAATCGAGCCGCCAAAAAGTCTAGCGCAACTCCAGTCGAAACTCCAACTTTAATGGCTTGTTATTGTAGTATCGATTGATCTGATTCTTCAATGTATTGAAAGTATAGGTCATGGAAACACCTCCTCCTCCAATCACAAACTGATGGTCTTGGTGAGCACTTCCTCGCAACTGTTCTTGAACGCTTTGCGTGACTTGATTGTAAAGCTCACACAGTTTCAAGTTAATAGTTCACAGCACAGGCAGCTTGAAATTGCTGATCATTCATTACTACCTCAGGTATTGCTTTCTCTTTGTGCTCGAATCGCCTTCAATCAAGTTTCAATTGATCGAAGACGTTGTTCAATTTCTAAAAAAGAGAATTGAAGCTCTTATAATGCTTGCTAGAACGCTGGCAAAACTTGTACACCAGCGAATTCAAATAATGATTCGTTTCAGGTCACTCGGACACTGTTCGGCATTTCATTGTCGTCCATTCCCTAAACTCCCTCATGGTCTCAAATATTTCGGTCACAACAACCAGACTCTTGTCACGACTCTCTTTAAACCCATGCGAACCAGATCTGCCTCAAACTTAATTACTTTGAGGAAAGAATGATGTGAAGAAGTCGCCGCTCGAACTGTGTAAGTGCGAGAATTGCTTGTGAAATCACACCTGAGTCTAAGCTGTTTCAGTAAGCCTTTGACGGTGGTGCACTCTTTCTTCCGTCTCTAAAATGCATATTGCACCGATTACAAACCTCAATGACGGCCTGTGTTTTGAAGGAATCAGTCAAATCCTTCCTGCTAGAGCAGTAGTACCTAACCACTTCATTCGGATAGCACTGCTTGAGGCATATTGCACAACTTCTGTCGTAGAAGATATTAATCACCATTTCAAATTCATCTGCTTCCACCGGGTGTTGAGCCTATACATTGAGACGACTTTGCAATTCTTGCTCATGTTCTCTTGTGTCAAATTTGCTCTTACTTCAGAATGTCTTGAACGATCAAGTGCAAGATAAGCTTCGTTCTCTTATTGCGCCTTATTCGCTCATGCTTCTGCTCTATGTGAACGTTCGATCGCGAGACGAGCCTGTTTTTCACTTCCGTCTCATTTGCTCTTGCAGCAGATTTTCTTGAAGCATTTTTGAGCAACTGTGATTGACGCCGGGAATGCGATAGATCCCGCTTTCACTTTCGTGTGATTCTCTCAATCTTACCTACATCCACCTCATGTGCTAGCTTCTCCTGGTGTCTCGCTCTCCTTTTCTTGTTTTTTTTTTAATTTTTGTTTGCCTATTTTCTATTTAATTCACTTCACTTTAGTTTCTTTCTCTTCTTCTTGTTTTATTATTCACTTATTTCATAAACCAAACGAGGGAACGAGCTACAAAGTAGCCTATCAAATGTAAGCAAATCAGTCAGTGCCATCCACTGCCGATCTTATGAACTAAATCTCCACTTCGAAAATAAAAATTACCAAAATGGCTACTAAGGGTGTTTTCCAAACACCGACTTATTACGAACTTATTGCCTTATTTGACGCCATCTTGAATAAGATGGACTTAATTGTGACGTAATAACAAAAAACAAAACGCAATTTCTATTATATGGAAGAAACAAAATTTTTGACATGTTGGTCGTTGTCACTAGATTTGAAAATAAAAACTGCATGTATTAAATTTAGTCAAGACACATTTTTGGAGACATTTCTGTGTATACCAACTTATTCAAACAAGTCTCCTCGCGAGGTAAAATTTAAAAAATAGCCTAAAACTAATTGGAGCGGTAAAGAAATGAACGATACATGTATTTTCATCAGGCACTGAGCTCTATTCAAAATGTGACCTCTCCAGCTAACCGAGAAGTGGTTTAAATTTCGATTGCAAATTTCCACCCGGACAAATAAACAAAGAAATAGACAGGCACGAAAGTGAGTTAAGAAAAACATGGTAAAAATAGAACTCGGATCCCATCGAAAGGCTTTTATTGGGTTTTCCCGAACAGGACTCTGTTTTCCGGTATTTAAAAATGTACTTTCAGCAAATTTAATCAAAGTCCATTATATAATGGAGGAATAGTGCCCGTATAAATAATGAAGTGGAGTGTAATACGGAGCGCTAAAAGAAAGTATTTGGCAATTAATATCATTCACAGATTACCATCCGCTTGGCCATGCTCTTATATACTGGTATAGAAGCCGGCACTTATGTATGATATTTTTTGTCTTCCTAATTTGGTATATGTTGTAAGAAGATGTAGCAATTAGACGTAAAATTCACTGGTTTTGAAAACAAAGCCACATTAAAAAAATATTTCCAATAGTTCCAAACTTGTGCTACCAAGTTACAAAAGTTCAAAGGTACGATGAAAGTAAAGAAAATAATCTTTGATAAAAAAAATTTCAAATCTATAAAAATGGAAAGGTGCTTATCCAAATTATTTTTAAAGTGACACATCTTGACCAAATACAACATACACTAAATTTAATGTAATTTGTATACGGTCCTGATTTGAAGTACGGTATTTTTATTTGATGTTCAAGTGCGGTATATGTCAATGTCGAAATCAAAGAGTTAAAAGTTTATGACATATCCTTACAAATTAAATATTCGCATACACGAGTTTTGAAATTCAGCCAAAATTTATAATATTTCTGCTATACAGTACAAAATTAAATTCTCTCAATAGTGTTCAGCACCACAAAAAATTCCAAATATGTAGATTAGATACATTTCCAGATTCATGCATAATCCAAATTCATTTGCATATTGCATTTTTACAAAATTCATATTTCGTTTCCTTTTTTATATTTTTGGTAAGTCACCGTCATCATCATATCACATAACATCGATTATGCATTGTATTTCGAACGTGATGTGGCCACATAAATGGATTCGGTTTTTGGATAAATATTGAAATTTTTCAATATGGTAATATTATTCACACAATCATGTTCGCCCGCATTTAGCAAATCACTATACATGGTAATATTATCGTATACAATATGTACTTACTACCATTACACCAGAATTGTTGTTGTATTGATTAAAAATAAAAATATGAGAATTTCCTTTTTTGAAAACCTTTTGCTTCTCCGATATTCTGCAGTTTTTTTTTTCGTTTTTATTTTTCCGCACCAAGAAACCAACCACCCACGCTAAAATACCATATATATATATACGTTGTATAGTAAATATTTAATTTTATATATTTATACAAAAATTAAATTAGAAACTTTTATAAAAATCCTCAAGAGATCTTCAACACAATTTATAGAAATAAACTAAAAATCAATATATGTGTGGTCACAGCACACTGTGTATGCGTGCTTTGTGGTGTACATACTGAGCAGATACGTACCAAAAATACCACACCATTCAATATATTATATATGATTAATAATACGATTTGAGAGCAAAAAAAATTGTTTGTTACACATAAGATTGATGAGTTTGTAATAAAAATAATTTAAGTCTATTTTCGTTTATTGATCAGTGTCTCGTAACCTACTTCTATTAATGGAACGTTGAATTATTGGGAGATAAAATTTGTTAGTGTAACGGTTCGACGGACTAAAAATTCAAAAACAAAGTGCTAGGGCCTGAAAATCACGAAGTAATCAGAACTTCGGTCTCGAAAAATTGACAAACCCACTGGAAAAATTTACTGGAAATTGGAAAACATCGCAAATTTCCAGTAAGAAAATGCGAAAAGTTCGAAAGTTCTGAGTTGCTTACAATTGGGTAAGAAACATATGTACTCGTATATTAGAGTTGGGCGTTTACGCTGATCTACTTACACTGACGTTAACAACGTCGAATACTCGAAAAAACGTACAACTACTTGTAATTCAAGCCAGCGGTGATTGATGCTAGTGAAATTTATCCAGACTAATCCAAAAAATACAGCAACAACAAAGTTATTGTAAGTAAACATTCAGGCGAATTTATATTGAGTAGTTTAGAGGGGATGTGATTTTTAATTGGCCTTAGCTACATTCCTAAGTCATTCTAAGTATTTTCTAAGCATTTAACATGAACTTATTGATACTGGTCGACTACTGAAGCAAAAAGGAGTGTCCTAAGAAAGTTATTTGATTTGATGATATATTAGAGGTGCTTATGGAATCCGATAATTCTGGTACCGATTTTTCGTCTGGCAATGACAATAATTTTGAGCCACGCTTTTGGATTTTGAATCGTCTTCCGCTGACCTCATCGTACAAAATAAGTCATCTACGAGAAATCGGCTACGAGTTGCTCTACCCATACTCAAATGGAAGCAGTTGAAAACGTCAACGAAGAATCAACAAATGAGTATAATATCGAATCAGATCACAATACTTCAACTGTATCGGAACCGGATTTCTCGGAAAACAACCGCAACAGAGAACAAGCGTTTGAAAATGTCAGAATTTGGTCACCACCTGATGATGGCTTTGAGCCACGGATGAGACTGAATAATCCGTGGCCTAATCCGCTGACCGAAACCCTAAATTATACGTTTTTTGCTGTTAACATCTAAATTATACTTTGGAGTTCCAACCAACTTGTGCTCAACAAAAACGAAGTTTATGGAATTAAAAGGGATTGCAACCTTTTCGTGACATAACAATCTGCGAAATGAATAAACTGAAAGAACTGAATGAAAATCACTGCATTTGTCAACTAATAAAAGGATTAAATGCTAGATGTGACTACCAATTCAATAGCCATCAAGTTATCGAAACCCTAAACGACAACACAATTTTTCTGAGTAACTTCAATGGGAACGTCATCGGTAATAACACAAGTAAGAGTTTGGAGGGAAATTCCCTGATACAGTATCACAACGAAACGATAAACATTAACGGTGCAACTTTCACGAACGAGGAAGTAAGAACATTCCAAGTACTGCCACCGGTATTACAAACAAACCTTACTGAAGGAAGCATCAAAATCGACTCTGGATACTTACATAATTTGTATCTAGACAATATTGAAAAACTCCAACAATTATTTAGCGAGCCTAAAGAAGCAGCTTTCATCGATTTAAGCATAATAATCGTCATCGTATGCTTAGTCATCATATTTTCATCAATAAAACAAGGTTATGGAACCAGAGAAGATCGTTATTTAGAAACAAATTAGCCTAGCAAGAAGAGATATCCAACAACCCAGGAGGGATCCAACCCATTAAATTAAACTTTTGACCCTCGGGACGTGGATCTTTGAGGAGGGAAGAATTAACATTCCGATGTAACATGTGACGTGCTGATTCAGCTAGTTATAGGGACACGCGCATCTGAATAAATTGCTTCAACACTAATGTGTTGAGAGAAATACTACCGCTACAGATGATGGATGAAATAACGAAAATAATATCCAACAAATCAGAAGGTACGGAATATCTTTGTTGATCAGCATTGCATTCACGACGATTGTCTTCATTCTTCTCGCGAAGTGTAAAACGACAAATAACTTGTATTAGAAACTCAAAAGCAAAAATTCTTCCTCATGATAATCAAAGACCAGCAATCAGAATACTAAACACAGATTCAACAATGATGGCATTGGAACCGGTACATTAAACAAAAAAAGTTATACCAAACACCATTTTCTAGGAAGTTCCAATGAGGACATTCGAATTTAAGAAGGGAAACAGACGCAACACTGAAATAATTAATCAACATTAATTAACTTATATACGAGCGAGTATTTAATTAATGAAAGAATTTAGTCAATAAATGTATCGAATGGTAACAGAAATACTATAAGAAACTTACCCGTTGTCCGCAGCTATGTGACCGGCAGGTATACCGAGGTTAATACCCGATTACCGAAATTCAAAAATTCGTGTCTTTATTTTTTATTGTATTCTGTCCCTGTTTTACATTTTCGCTCACTTAAAATTTTCTTTTTATTTTAGCACTTTTTCTAATTTTCTTTTATTTTTGATTTTAATTTCCTTTCAATTATCTTATTCCACTTTACTTTATATATTTATATGCCCTGCGTGTAACCACCACTTGCTTATATGTTTTTAGATTTCACTTTCATTTTAATTTTTTTATACTAATTTCTTATTTAATAAAGAATTTTGTTTAGATTAAACATTAATTAACACTAGAAATAAATTAAAATAAATAATACAATAAATTACATCGTAATTTCCACAAAGCGCTATATGGATCCTGAGGTGGTGAAGGTAATTGGACGACTAACATTTACAGGTGATTTTACAAATTGTATTAGTCCATCAGCTAACGGTTTAATGTTACATTCTTCGAACAGCATGCATTTCAGCAAAAAACAAAAAACAAGTTATTTACGACACTTTGTCTGTATGCGTTTTGTTGAATGTTAAAAAAATCGCAAACAAGATGAAATATATTACAGCTGGCCCACGGTCCCAATGTGCAACGCTATTGCGATATTGCTTTATGTAGCTGTAGACAAATTATATTGAATTTTATTATTTGTTTTGGTTTTTATTTATTTAGCTGCTCGAACAAAATATAATTATGGGTTCGAGCTTTAGTCAACCATAAAAAAAAATTTTATTTGAAATTTACTGGTGCATTTTGATGAGTTCGCATTTTCCACGATTTGTCTTGTTGTTGATCAACGTGTTCGTTATGCTGAGGTTGCGTCTTTCAATATTGGTTTGTTACCTCACATAACAAACTCTTCAATAACAAACTTCTTCGGATTCATAACTCTTCCCGGGGGTTGAGAATGGGCATCCGCCTCCTTTGGTATCAAACTTAATGCTTTCTGTTGCTCTTGGCATGATGTACCCAGGTTATCGTGTTCTACTTTTGCCTCTGGAAATTCACCATTTCGTTCTTTCAGTTGTACGGTTGTTTTATACAGATTGTGGAAGTTGATATGCCTTCAGAAAGCGTCCACATCCAGGCTTGGTGGCTCATTTGTTTCAAATTAACATTATTCAATTGTTTTCTGTTCTGAATATGTTCTCGGGATATTTTTGTAATAACTGGGGTTGATATCATATAACGAGTAACTTGAAGATTGTGTAATGCTCCTTGGATTACTTGTTTTGTTAAACGATATCGTGCAGTTAAAGAAATTCACTAAAAAATGTCCTGTTAGTGCCCGGTTGTTTGGCCCGCAGTTGTTTATCAGAACTTTGTTCTCCGAAATATACTGTGTTGTTGTTTCCGTTTCTGATGTGACATTACACTGACCCTTAGTCCCCATTACTAGTGGTACTATGCAATTATCGCGAAATTCCTTTATGTGCGAATGTTTTTCTACGAAATTTAGATTTTGTACGAAGTTTCGATTTAATAAGATGTTGTGGATAATTCAAAATTGTATTGATGATGTCGATGTTTATTATTGTTGCTATCCGTTCGATTTCCGTTAAAACTATTGTGTTGGCTATTGTAGAATTTATCAGAGCTCTATTTACCGTGTGAAGTCTGGAATGTTCTGGCGGTTATATTTTTTATATCTGTCTGAATCCCTCTAGGTTGGGCTTTCGCTCTTATGTTTGGTTTTAAAAACACTACCTGCTCTTCTGATAATTCAGGCGGATTTTCTTTTTTATTGTTTTGTTTAACCATTCGGCTTACCGCTAGTTGTAAATTGTTACTCACGCATTGGAAAATATTTTTAGCTTGAGTCTGAATTTCTTTTGGATTTATAAAGTTGCTTTGATTAGAGATCACCTCATTTGGCGTGAAGCCTGTAGACAATTCTATGGTAGTTATTGTGTTAAAGATGTTTAACAATGTTGTTAAAGATCTCAATTAGCGTCGCATGTGCCATTTCCACTTGTCCGTCAAAATTCTCCAGTTCAAAACGCTATCTAAGGATTTTCGAGTTTTTTTCAGAAGTTTAAATAAACGTAAGGGGTTTATGGTCTGTCACTAAGGTAAACTTGCTACCGTAGAGGTAGGGCTGGTATTTTTTTATTGCCCAGATTATCGCAAGCGCCTCGTTTTCGTTCGTCGCATATCTGATCTCAGTGTCGTTTAGCGTTCTAGATGCAAATGCTATTGGTCTTTCCAGTTTATCATGTACCTGCGAAAGAACAACACCTAAAGCGTATTCGGATACATCCGTCGTTAGGATGAAAGGTTTACTGAAACCCGAATAAGCTAGTATTTGGTCCGTGGCAATTATGTTTTTTAATGTTTCAAAAGAATTTACATATTCCGGGTCCGAAACGTTAACAGTAGCTCCTTGTTTTAGAAATTTGGTCAAATTTTTAGAGATTTTGGAATAATTACGAATGAATCGTCTATAGTACCATGATAATCCCAGCAACTGTTTGATTTGTTTTTGTGTGGTTGGTATTGGACACTCAAAAATTTTCTTTTTTTTATCAGGGTTCTGTTTAACCCCTTCTTGTGTTATTATATGTCCCAGAAATTCCGTTTCTCGCTTTAGAAACTCACATTTGTCAAGCTGATTTTTCAAGTCGAAATGTGATAAGCGCTTTAGGACTTCTTGAAGATTCTCGATGTGGTTATTTAGATTGAAGCCCACGACGATGATATCATCCAAGTATTGGAAAGTTGTCGGACCTTTTTTAATCCAAATAGCATCCGGGTAAACTCGAAGTGTCCTTGGTCCGTGGAAAATGCAGTTTTCTCCTGCGAATTCTTATCCATCAGGATCTGGTGGAATCCCGATTTTAAATCTAAGGTTGAAAAATAAGTAGATTGTCCAAAGTTATCTAATATCTCCTCTATTTGAGGGATGGGAAATTTGCCATTTATGGTCTTATCATTTAATTTTCTGTAGTCAATTACTACTCCGACTTTCCGGGTGCCTGAAGCGTCAGCTTTCTTAGGTACAACCCATATAGAGGAAGAGTAAGGGCTGATGGAATTTCAAACGATCACTTTATGTGATCTTCTACGTCCTCTTTGAAATGGTGAGGGTATCTGTATGTTTTTGTGTATACGGGATCCTCATATTTAGTAAATATTTTATGTTTAATGATTGTGGTAGCAGAGAGTTTTTCATTCTGCTTCAACAGAACTTTTTGATTTTCATAAATGGTTTTTATGAGAATTCTTTTTTCTTCTTTACTTAAATGTTTTGTACGGATCATTTTAGAGATCATATCTTCATCTATTAGATCATTTTTATACATTTTTACGGGCTGAATTGTCTCGAAGTTGTTCACATTTAAGTTTAGTTTTGGTAGGCATTCCGGTATTTCTGATGTATTTGGATAATATCTATTAAATTTAAAAATTTTGCCATTTAGCGTTATTGTACTTGTTTCATAATCAATTTTGGCGTCCATGTAAGCCATTGATTGGAAACCTAATATTCCATCGAAGTATTCGAAAAAGTTTAGTTTGCCTATTTTCGTCACGTCCTACGTTCCTAAAATGTTTTTTACTTTAGATTTAAACGATAGATCATAAAAGATTAGTGGGTATTATGTTGGGCCTGATTATGTTCTTATTTGCTCAAAGAAAGTTTAATCTTCCGAATCTGAGTTGTGCTCTTCTCATAAATTTTCGTTTTCTGGGTTCGGATTCGAATTGTTTTCGTCTTTTTCCGGCTCAAGATCTGGAAGCGTCTCGTGATTATTGACGGTTCCCTTAGTGAAATTGGCGGTTCTTATTGATTGCCTGGAAGGGTTTGCTTCCATAGGTATGGGTTCGTTTCTAACTTGCCCTGACCAACTTTGTTTTTTTTTGGATTTGCAGAGTTAGGATTAACGACCCTTATCTGCTGGAGGTGATTGAGCCTATTTTGAACATTGGCCCTTTTCGAGTTCGCCATTATGGTCTCGTTAGAACTGAATTTCCACAAGAAGGCGTAGGCCTCTTCAATGCTTTTCGGCTTTGCGGCTTGCACGTATCCGAAATAATGTTTTTTAAGCCGGAAATAAATGCGGTTAATGCATCTTCTTCAATGAAGTTGCATATCGCGTGCCAAGAGCCTTTGTACATCGGCTTCTGCTTAGCTAGCGACTTAATATGGACATACTTTCCGTACTTCTGCTGGGATTTATAATATGGGAGTTCTTGTTTGTCTCCTAAAGCGTCGATTAAGGTTTGTTTGATAACCGAAAAATTTTCTGCATCTCCTGCAAGACAGAGTATGTTTTTAGCCTTGCCCTCAATTTTGTTCTGACGGCTTGCAGGTATCGGTACCTCGTCAGTTTTAAGCCACGAGGTCACTAGTTTTCATTTCCATCAAAAGATGGAATGGATTTATGTCTACATCAGTCCTCTTATTTATATTTTGCTTTATGCTATATATTAGCCAGGAACACAACCTATACGATTATAGTCGTATAGGTTTTGTTCCTGGCTAAAATAAATTTAGTCCGTTAAAATACATCTTAAAACCAATATTCGATGAGTATAACAGCAAAAATACAAATTATAAAAATATTGTTTGTTGAATTTGCATTTGATTTAATATGTAACATTTTCAAAATCGATTTTTTTTTAGAAATTTTGTTGTTTTTAGCGTATCTCATGTGTTCTGAAAGACCTTTGTTAAGATGGCCGTAAATTTCTGCCCCTAAAATAAAAATACTATGCTGACATTTCATATAATAATTATAGATCCGCTTTGAGAGAGAGAACATCTATGTTTGAGAACATCTATGTTAGGGTCATTTCAAGGTCGTAGTTATTTTTATTTTTTTATCTGGTAATGAAAAGATTCCCATGCTCGCTTTTAAACAGCAAAGCTTAAATCATAGCTAAGCAGCCACTTTTGAGCTTAGGTCACTGCCTGCTGTAGCACATAGAGATTTTTTTCTATTTCAGGAACCTTACCTTCTTGATGGCGCTGTCACTGGATTAAACCTTACATTTTTATTTCTCATAATATCAGTGCAACTCTCATTCACGAATGTAGGTCAGCTGACGTTACGTCTGTGCTTGTCATGCTCAAATTTTTGATTTCACGCAAAATACTGGAAGTAGCATCAGTTTATGTACCTTACAACGCTGTTTCACCTCCACCTCCGGAAGGGCTTGCTAACCTTGTTGAGTGGAGCAAGAATAAGCAGGTACTTCTGGTGGTAGGCTGCAATTATAATGCACATCGCTAAGTACTTCTGAACTTACAATCCTCAATAAAGGGTAAAGCCAAACTTTTGTGAATTCTACTATATAAGGAGGGAAGTAATTGATATTAGTTTGTGCTTTATGTCAATTATTGATTTGATATTCAACTGGAAAGTGATAAATTATATTATGTGCTTAGACAACCGGTGTATCGATTTTAACATAAACCTCAAAAGTCCACCTCTTAAACCGAAACGTAATAAGAAGTTAACAAACTGGAAAACTCTGTCTTTTGAGCTCCAACCTCTGACAATTTTACTGGAGAGATTCGTTCGCCTGACGATATTGAATTGATTTTTGACGCAAACAATCAATTTAGATTCCAAAAAATCTTGTCCTCTCATTACCAAATCAAAGTCTCGGAATAAGCTTTTTAGGTGTTTCATTCTTGAGAAATTGGGATTTTAGCGGCACAATCGGTTAATCGATGTTTATCTAAGATTGATTTTGCAGACCATATGTACCGCGATTCCCTGATGGCAGGCTAACCTCATCCAAAAGCGAAGTTGCGGAATTATTACTGACTGTTAACTTTCCCAGTTGCGGCTTTATTGACTTTGAGTCTGTAGCTTCCACCGAACCCACCGGTACTGGCAACCTCCCTGAATGGGACTTAGTCCACAGACTAGTCACTCTCGAAATCTCGCGCTGAAGTATTTTATCATTTGCGCCAAATAACACAGGTGGTCTTGATGGAGTCTTTTTGCTAAATTACAATATGGTTCTTCCTTCCTTGCTTTCGAGATTATCTTTCAATATTGGAGCAGAAGTAAAGTTATTTTCATCCCTAAAGCTGGCAGGTCAAATTGCACTGACCCTAAAGCATTTAGGCCTAAAAGCTCTTCGACCGTTCTCAAAGTCCTCAATAGAAATTTCGGCAGATTTATCAGAGATCACGCATACTGCCAGAGTTGGCACACCATGTAAAACTACTCTACATGAACCTGTTATAAGAATCGAAAGTTCGCTTAATATTAAAAAGTTTCTCGTGAGCACGTTCCTGGGTATTGTAGGTGCCTATGATAGCACCTCGTTTTCTACCACTATCGAGGCCTGCACTATTTTTGGCATTAGCCAAACCAACGTTGTATGGATTGGATTCATGTTCAGACATCGCATTGCTGACGTCGACCTGTATTGGCCTTTAGTTTCCGTTAAAGTTTCGAAAGGTTGCCTCCAGCAGGGTGTTTTGTCACCTATCTTGTGGCATTTGTGTTCAGGATCAGAATCTGAAAAGAAAATCATGGAATAATTTTCTTGTTATACAAGTAAACAAAATGAATTGTAATTAAGTTACTTATCTTATATTTGGTTGAGGTTGAATTCCCTTAATTATTTTTTGCATTAGCTATTAAATATATAGCTAAATAATTTAAATTTATTTCCAACATTTGTCTATAATAGGTAAAAAAATTGTAAATTAGTTATTATGAATTTGTTAATTTTACTTACCTAAAGATGTTGATTGAAAGCAGCTGTTCTGTTTACATTTAGAATTGTCATTTGCATTCATGATAATGTAGGAAATTGTTTTATCGGCAGTTGATATTATAAAGTGCGCTCTATGTTTGAATAGTTTAACTAATAATTGTCAGCACAAGTATTCAGCATAGTTATTTGAATTTATATTAACGATTTTTATACGCTGATAAGCTCAAGCTGATGATTTTTACTTTTTTTCTCGTTCACTTACTTTTTGACCGCAGAGCAGCTTCAAGGTTTTCAATAAAAAATTTTTTTTTGTGAATAAAAAATAAAGAGTATTATATCGAATATCGAACAGTAGTTTTGTTGATTGTTTTTCGTCAAATTTTTATATTGGAATCAGTACACATCCGTTCAATTTGGTTATTGATAACAAACATGCTGATGATCTGGTAATCACTGTTTCAGGTAAACACTAATCAATCCTATTCGACTTAATGCAGCACGCTCTACAAGTCTACATCGAAGGCCTTACTAGACGAAGAAAACTGTCTGCCCTTTTTCTTGTTGGGAAACGATCACCAGATCAGATACCGTCAACCGTCTTAGCGTTACCTTAGAAAGTAAACTTTCATGGACGCTTCACCTTGAAAGTAAACTTTAAAAATCCATTGCTGTTTTTTGGCAATGCTGAAGTTTATTTACAAATCGTTGGCCTTATGCTGCGTATACATGCCATCGGAAATAAAAAGCATCACTCGCTCCCGCGCTCAATACTAATCAAATTATATGAAATGCTTTTTGCGCCGCCTACTAGTTTCGCACTCGAGTTGAAATATTTTTAACTTTTTTGTTGTTTTAATACATTCAGTACGATACCATGGTATTTTTTCGTAACTAACTCCCGATGTCACGTACGCAGTCAAGTACGTAAAAACCAATTTCGCTTTCGCGAAACTTAACAACTTATATACTCGACCCCGATCCTTGCTTTGCAGACCATTTTGTTCCTATGCCGCTGCAGTTTTTCATTCTAGGTACGACTATTAAGTGTGTTGGGGCGATTTATCTTTGATACATTTTCAATCTCATTTATCTAAACCCGAAATCATTATGGTTAATGACAAGAAGAAGTATTCAACTTCAATAACTCCTTCTCAGTGGTTTGCTCGTCGAAAAACCTTTGGTTGCCTTAAGACTTTAATAACTAGATGTGTGAGTCGTTAGTTTTCTTCGCAAACTGATGACGCACTTTGGTTTAGGTATGGGTTTTGGAACCTACTGCCCTTTAATTGATCTACAATCTTAGGGCAGTCTGGGTTCAACCTGCATGGCGTTCTAGGCCGAGTTGATTGCTCTCACGCATTCACCTTCGTTTCAAATTAATTTATTATTTTGTTAGCCACCTGTGTTGCAGTGTTGTGCGTCTACGTGTATTTCGGAATTGAATAGACCATGTCGAGAATTGGTAGAATTGTTGTTGTTTCCATTGTTTTGCTGTACCAGGTCGTCATCTTATAGTTTTCCAGTTTAAATAAAACAAATTGATGAGATTTAAATATCTTGGCTCCGATATTGGTTACTATATTGGTGGCGATGTAAACCTTCGAAAAGAAATCCGGAAAACGGGAGAATCTGCTAAGATCTGTTTCTGTATCCAACGGGCTTTATAGAAATTAATAATTTTCATTCTGGTTCAAATCGGGTTAGTTTTGTAACGAGATCAAACAAAATCTTGGTTTGAAATGCACTTTCCAGAGCTTAATCGATTATCATAAATCTAAAAGAAATTCGCTGTACCAAATTTACCGTCTGTCATGATCATTTTCGAAACGAATACTTTATTTGTGATTTTAACGCCCGTTTCTTGAACAACGTAGTTGGGGTGACTACAAATCTTATACGGTAACTAATTTTTTTTTGTTGAGTTTACTGTTTTTAGTTGTGTTACGACCTAAATTAAACAAAAATGAAAAAAATGTGGCGTACGGATATGGAGGTCACACGACGAGTCTGTGCACAACCGATTGATAACCGTGATTAATCTTGTCTTGAACAAGAATACTGGTGGGGATTTTTTAATGTAAGCGATATCCATTTGTTTAGGTTAGCTCAGGATTACATTTGTCCGAGACATTACCAAAGATAGGCAAATCAACAACAACTTCATCACCAACATCAACCAACCAGCTGGCTAGGCTACCGTACATGGACAAGAATCGGAAATTGGAACAACATACTCTAATAGAAGCACCAAGGCTAGCACAATTAGAGAAAGAACTGAAACGTTACAAAGTCGAAATTCTCGGCCTCAGTGAAGTGAGATGGGTAAACCGTGGTAAATAATTAAAAAAAACACAAGCGAGGTAAATTACCTGATTATTTACTCTGAACGCCATGAATTAGGCGTGAGCGTATTAGCAACAGCTAAAGCAAAGAAGGCACTAGTGGAATATAAACCAGTTAAGAGCAGAATAATCATAGAATCGTAGCAAGATTCCATTCAAAATTACGAAACACAACACTAATATTCAGTGATGTGCCTCAATAAGAAACGCAGATGAAACAACTAAGGATGAGTTCTATGAACAACTATAGAAGCCACAAGAACCAAGACACACAGAAAAAGACCAAGATACTACAAGAAGGAGATTTTAATGTGAAAATTGGAATAAATAACACCAACCTGACAACCAGCATGGACAAACAAGCATTAGACTCTGTGCGTATAATAATAATGGAGAACGACTCATCGACTTCTGCGTGACAAACCTACTATTCATAGGAGTCAGTAAATTTCCACACAGAAATATACACAAATACACATGGACATCACCTGCTGGCAGTAGAACGAACCCAATAGATCACGTAATGTTCAACAAATAATTTCTCACGTCATTGCAAGATGGCAGGGTAATCAGTGGTGCAGACATTCCAGGTGACCAAAAACTGATAATATCACAATTAAAAATTAAGCCTGTCACTATAAAATCTGGATCTACTGGATCAAGGAAAAAAATTTAACACTGACGGATTGAAAGATGCGAGCACAAGAAACACATTGTGCGAAGCGCAACCTCCATACTAATGAAGAAACAGCTATCAGTGCAGAACAACTGGGCTCTTTAGGCAAACGAATGAAGCAGTCTTTGGGATCGAAATAAGAAGGCGCAAGTAGAGATGGATTGGCCACTCAGAGGAAATTGAAAAATGGCATGGCAAGAAGGTCTCTGGAATGGAACATACAAGGAAAAGGAAAGTTGGACGACCATCTGTAACATGGGAATGAATGATGCTAGACGAAGAGATTGACGACAGCATTCATTTTATTTTGCTGTTGTGCAGCCTTCGAGTTAGTTAGGTTCCGATTTCTTGATCACATATTTTTGAATGTTGATCAGTTATCGTCACATCCTTGGTTGAAACTCTTGCAGTTTGTGAAAGCAGCAGAGAGCAGTTGCGATTTGGGATCGAATCCCCATTTTGCACTATGGGCGGGCCCTACTTGGGTTCCGGAAAACTTTAATAATAATGATAAAAATAATACGTTGTGTGTTGCCCGCAACATATTGATCTCCCCCCGGGGTGGCCATTTTTTTAAACTAAAACTCGTTTTTTTAAATTATTTATATATTTTTGGGGGGATTTTGTAATCAATTTTTGATCCACTTCCTAAACCCGATTTTATTGAAACCATTTGAAAATGAGTAAATTCCAGGTTCGAGGGGCTGCCTTAAAAATTTTAGTAAATACGTACCGTTTATCTTTTCGATTATGAACCTGTGCTTTTTAAAGGAAGGGGACAATGTTCTTTATATTTCACCAAATTTAAGATAAAACGAATTGAGGTTTGCGCTTTTTCTCCTCTTTCTTTCGCAGTTCGTTTTTCACGTCCTGGCTTAGGCAGTAGTCAAACCGAGGACGCACGAATATAGGTCTGAGGCACGTAGAACTATGCTAGGCTATAGTACTGATATGGAAGATGGGTCGGCCCATGACTTGTGCACTCCGACAGGGAATAAAAATAATATTTGTCTTCATTTCTCGTAATCACGAAAAAAAAAGTTTTTTATTGGCAAAAGTGTTTGCAAATTTGTGGAAATTTTATAGATAATTGTTCTCTTATGAGAAATGTTAAATGTAAAATAAATGTTTGAATCGACCCATTTTTAGAAATCTAACTGACTATGTCATTTGTATTTTGGTCCCCACTTCTCAGTGCTGAAATAAATGTTATTTCTTTGTGCAACATATCCTTCAAGGCCCGCTTTTATTTTATTCAGCAAAAATACAAAGTTCTAAACTAAATCTTTACCTTATTTTACTGCCATAACGTAAAAGATGAATACAATACCTTTCGTGATACGATAAATGAGAAATGTAATTTGTGCAATCTGTTCAATTTTAAAATTTCCGTCTTATAAAATATATGATTTTCATAGACTCGCCCGTCATTTATGATGTTGTTGAACAGCACACATCATTATTTGAAAAATGGTTTGTAACACCCCAAAATGTTGAATCGTAGCTTTTGAGGTAAGGATAAAATTCCCATTAAAAATCCTTAAACTGCCTTTAATGTGGTTCAGTAATAAAAATTAATTCCATCAAATCATATAAAAGGAGATTAAAGCTCTCGGTGAAGTTAAAACAAAAGAAAAACGTTTTCTCTTTTCCATCCAATAGCACGGGAAAAATTCATTCGTGTGAAACATGAACAAAAAATATTTTCATGTTGTTGTTGATGTTATGATGGTGCTGGATGTTGTACTTTTGTATTATACAATACACTATGTGGTTTGATATTTGAAAAATTGACGCGTAATGCTGCGTACATGACATCGGAAATAAAAAGCATCACACTCGTTCCCGCACTCAAAACCAATCAAATTACGTGAAATGCTTGTTGTCCCGCCTACTAGTTCAGCACTCGCGTTGAAATATTTTTAACTTTATTGTTGTTTTAATACATTCAGTACGATACCATGGTATTTTTTCCAAACTAACTCCCGATGTCATGTACGCAGTCGAAGGATATACGTATTGATTTTAGTTGTTGTTGTATATGAGTTGGGTCAGCATAAGGCAGCAATGTGCGGGTTTAATATTGAACGTTTATTTTTTATGGAACAAATGATTACTAACCATGTTTCTAATACAATTTTGTAGAGAAAAATGGACCAAATAATTTTCGAACATTTGTTGTGTGCGATCGATTTTTGCTATACATTTTCTATCACCCTCCTTTACATTTTATAGTATTTAGGAAAGCATAACCAATTTTCAAACATTCTTACAAAATTCACTAACAAATTTATTAAGCTAATCGAGAAGGTAGAACGTAAATTTCACTTATCTTTAAGTCTATAACTAGAGATAATAAAAATCTTATTTATTGATGGATATGCTTTAAATTTAGTTGTTAATGGTACAAAATTTGACAAAAAAAAATTAATTATGCCATTGCATTGTTAGGAGACTTCTTATGTATTTTGTATATACACAAAAAATTGGCGCCAGATGTCGACATCAGACGCCCTGCCGCACGGAAGTGACATTATATGGTTGGGACGCCTTAACCCACATAACATTATCCGACAGCTTGCCCAAACTGCCGGAGTGCCACGGGGAGACACTGAAGATTTTACGGTAGTCCCCAAATTCACAACACATACGCAGGATCCAACACTCCCACCCTGTTTCGACAACACGACGGGCTTAGTGGAAGTTGAGGAACCCAGCTTGCAATTTAGTGGAAACCCGACACGATGATGAACATGAATTCCACCCGAAAACTACGACCAAGTCAAATAAAACAATAACAAAAATTTTAATTCACAAGAACACCCAATATCTAAATCAAGCAATACACGTTTTGTATTGCTTGATTTACATATTCGAGATCCTTCTTTTGGATTTCATGCGAATTAACATTTTTTGCTATTCTTTTATTTCTCTTGATTTTATTTCTCTTACATAAATTTCGACAAGGAGAAATAAATCCAAAAAAATTACGCTGTTACATCAATTTATTATAAATCACCGAAACAATGAAAATTTCGAGAAAAAAAATATCTACCGGAGACAAAATATCCCGCAACGATATGTCAGACTAGCTTGTGCTCTCGATTTATGTTATCGTGACAAATGGTTATCCCTATGTAACGATTTATCGCGAAAATTAATTAAAAACTCTTCATTCCCGCACATTCCGGCAACTTGTCGAATTTGACTTCGCAATTTACCGATATTAAGATTTTTGTAAATCCAACGATGGGAATCGTTTGGTCAACTGTCCTTAAAGTTTGGTCATTTGCTGTTTTCGTTTGAATCATAAATCTAGTTTTCGCAATAAAACGTTACGTAGGGTTACAAGAGAACAACTCTCCAAAAGAGAACAACAGCGCCCTACCGATTCCGATCGTTGACCCGAACACTCCGGATCGTGTCGAAAATGAGTTTTTAAAGAGTTTTTGCACTAAATCTTTAAGTAGGGACGAAAAACGACAACAACTAATAATGAATCCTTTGACAGTTAACCAAACGATTCCGACCTTAAATTTATAAAAATTTTAGTATTGGTCATCTTTCCAGACCCGAATGCTTCGAATCGTGTGGAAAATGAGTTTTTGCCGAATTTTAGCAATAAAACTTTAGGCAGTGATCAGAGAATATTTTATTTTATATAACACGTATTATTTCCACTATTTAAACAACAGGGGCGAGGGATTCGAGGTGACATGAAAAATGGAGTTCGGTAGCAATTTATCTTAATTACGAAGAAATAGAATCAGATTTTGCCAAAGAGGAACTACACTAACAAAGAATAAAAATAAAATGTCCAAAGTAAATTTTTGCAAAATCTTTTATTTATCTTTAACTTTTGTGTATGGCGGTAATTGCCCAACATACTCGTATACTAATATCTCGCTCTTTGGGTACTGCATAAGGAAGTTCGAATTTTATACCACTGCGCTTCACCGACGACTCTTGTGAAACTTGATTAAAGTTTATTTCAATCTTGACAATTGTCTTAGTCTCGTAATTTCTAGCTGTAACAGTTTTCTCCTGTTGATGTGCGAAAAATACTTTCTCACTCTTTCCTAAATTAAAAAAAAATTAGCATGCAGCATTTCATACACAAGCATGAAATATTTCCTTAAAAAAAATCCTAAGTAAAAACTGTGTGTTTGTATTAGTGATATACACCAAAAAAACATTTAGGCGAAACTACTTTTAAGACGTAAAATAATTAAAAACATTTGTACGTGGGTAACTGCAGCAGGGAAACTTTCGAATTTCAAAATGAAACTTTGCATACCGATTAAGCCCAATTTGTGCTAATTAGTGCTCACGGGAAAAAATTAGTGCTAGTCCAGGTGCCGAAAAAACGGGAAAAGAAAATTTCAAATTTCGCCTAAAAGACGGAAAAAATAAAACCCGATTTCTGGAAAAAACCAGAAATAATTTAAGCCTCATTTTAAAACTTTCTAAAGGCCGCTAAACTGATGAAATTTGTGTTTATCATAGAAATATAATTTTCATAAATTTTCATTCATAAATCGAGGAAAACCAAACCAGCCCCTGAAAGATACTATATTAAAAAACGGAGATATATCGTTCAATAATATTTGTGTTGAACAACAAATAAAACAAAAGAAATAAAATGTTCTAAAATCCAAGGTATAAGCAATTCCGATAGTATATTCCTGTCAGATATGTTCATTGCCATCCAAAAAATATAGTGGCTGAATTTGTGCTAATCCAGAATTGGCCCAATTCCATTGAACAACAACGACCGTTGAACGAACAATTTTCCGAAAAAAAGTGTTCTAGAAACCATCGAAGTTGGCACTTCTGATTGCATATTCCGATCAGCTGAATTTGTGCTAATCCAGAATTGGCCCAATTCCATTGAACAACAACGACCGTTGAATGAACAATTTTCCGAAAAAAGTGTTCTAGAAAGCAATGAAGTTGGCACTTCTGATTGCATATTCCGATCAAATATGTTCATTGCCATCCGGAAAATGTAGTGGCTGAATTTGTGCTAATCCAGAATTGGCCCAATTCCATTGAACAACAACGACCGTTGAATGAACAATTTTCCGAAAAAAAGTGTTCTAGAAACCATCGAAGTTGGCACTTCTGATTGCATATTCCGATCAGCTGAATTTGGGCTAATCCAGAATTGGCACAATTCCATTGAACAACAACGACCGTTGAATGAACAATTTTCTGACAAAAAGTGTTCTAGAAACCAATGAAGTTGGCACTTCTGATTGCATTTTCCGATCAGATATGTTCATTGCCATCCGAAAAATATAGTGGCTGAATTTGTGCTAATCCAGAATTGGCCCAATTCCATTGAACAACAGCGACTGTTGAATGAACAATTTTCCGATAAAAAGTGTTCTAGAAACCAATGAAGTTGGCACTTCATAAAAGTGAACTTCACTTCTGCCCAACGCGTAAAACGATCAACGCAGGTTAACATATATGTAAATCCATAAGATGGTGGAAGTGGTCTAACAATGTCTAAATGAGGTGATTTGGTGTGACGTTGCACTTTGCATTTTTGGCAGGATAAACAAGATTTCGCCCAAAGGGTTAAATCTTTGTTCACACTGGGTCAAAAGTCTCTTGAAGTGACGAGTTTGCGAGTTGCTCGTACACTTGGGTGGGAAATATTATGCAGAGTGTCGAAGATAGTTCGACGTAGTGACTCTGGAGTGTACGGGCGATTGTTACCCGTAGATATTTCACAGAAGATTGACAAATCGGCTAGTGGAAATTTTTCTATTTTCCAATTGGATTTTCGCCGGTTTGCAGAACTAGAGAGTAAGTCTTGTAGTTCTTGATCGCTAGCTTGTGCCTTTGCGATTGTTGTGATATCGTAGCGTGTTGCTGCGGAGGCAAGTTCGTGGTCGGAAGTCCGAGATAGTGTGTCGGCGACCACATTGTCTTTGCCTTGAATGTGTTGGATGACTGTCGTGAATTGAGAGACAAAATCGAAGTGGCGTGCTTGCCGTGGGTTTCGTTCTGCTTTAGAGGTAATTACTCTAGTAAGCGGTTGGTGGTCGGTGAATATTGTGAATTCCCTACCTTCGACAAAGTATCGAAAATTTTCCAAGCAATTAGGAAAATTGCACGCAATTCGCGATCAAATTCGGAATATTTTCTTTCATCTGATAATTTTTTGGAGAAAAATCCAAGAGGCTCCCAGGTCTTATTTTTGAGTTGTTGTAAGACCGCGCCTATTGCTGTGATCGATGCATCAGTGGTGATGCTATATTTAGTCGCATTTAGCGGATGCGCTAAAAACAACATTTTCCAAGCTGTTCTTGAGCTGAAGGAATGCGTTTTGACACTCTCCAATGCCTGTGATTTGGGGCAAGTACTTCTGCAAGTTTTGGTATAAATCGGTGGTAGTAATTTACAATGCCGATGAATTGTTGGATTTGTTTCACATTTTGTGGTGCTGCGAAATCTCTAATTGCATTAATTCGTCCTTCGAACGGCAGAATGCCATTAGATGTAATCTTGTGACTGAGAAAGTCAAGATTGTTTGTCCCAAACACGCATTTTGCCGTCTTGATATTGACGCCATAATTAGGTAATTTTTGGAAAATTTGTTCCAAGTTTCGTACGTGTTGCTTCTCGTCTTTAGATGCTACGAGAATTTCATCAATGTTTATGAAAACGAAATCGAGATCCCTCACGATTTCGTTGATGAAACGCTGAAATGTTTGCGCAGCATTTCTGAGTCCAAATGGCATTCGGGTGAATTCGAATAGGCCAAATGGAGTGGTAATTGCAGTTTTGTAAATGTCGTCAGGAGCAATTGGTATGAGATGGTATGCTCTGACGAGATCGATTTTAGTGAAAATTGTGAACCATGTAGTTGCATGGAGAAATTTTGTATGTGGGGGATATAATAACGGCCAGGAATTGTGACTGCGTTAAGCCCTCTGTAGTCCCCACATGGTCTCCAGTCGTTGTCTTTCTCCTTCACCATGTGTAATGGACATGATACTGCTGAAGAAGATGGTCGGCAGATTCCTAGTTCCAACATGTGTAGGAATTCTAGGAAAGCTGCTTTGTGGCGAATTTGATCAAGCCTTCTTGGTCTTGTAAATGGTAAATGCCCTGTAGTAACAATGTGGTGTACTACGTTGTGCTTTACCGGAGCGTTGTATTTTGGTGGAGCTGTTATAGAAGAGAATTTCTTTAGCAGTGCTCCATAGCCATTGTTAATTGTGTAATGCAATGGTGATGGTGTATCAACGCGTGCTGATGTTGCGTTGATTGAAAGTTTAGTGGATGGATCAATCAGTTTGTGGTTTTTTAGATCCACTAAAAGACCGAATTTCTTTAGGAATTCGCGCCTTTAATGGGGCGGTTGACATTGGCGAGAATGAAAGCGTGTTTGAATGAACGCCTTAATATATGTCAACGTCGAGTAGTTTGGTACCGAAAGTGTTTATTGTGGTACCATTTGCTGCTGACAGAACTAAACCGGAGTTCCGATTCGCTCCGTGGCAGTAGTAATTGCGGTACGGGGTTACGCTTAGATCAGCATACTCCGTGAACACCTCTAGATTCGGAGATATAAACGTAGAAACAGTGTCTAAAATAACCTTCTTTAGAATTAAAGAAAACTTTAGTAAATTGTATCACAATTTTCTCGTGTTTAAATAAAATTGTTAGAAAATTATTTGATCGTTACAGCGACACTATTAGGGGTTCAGGAACTTCTCTAGTATAAAAGTTAAAAATTATCTAAAAATGTTTCAATTTCACTACAAAACAAATCCAATTGGACTATTTTTAAATTTAACAGTGTACATTTTTGGTATTATTTTTGGTATGTATTTCACAATCATAAAAATGAAGCAAACATCAAAGAGACAATAATCTACATTGCCTACGAATATTCTACATAATCTACAAATTGACGACATTGTCTACGCCAGAATGAATTGTCTACACGATTTTTGACACTGGGAGTAGTTAACGGTGGCCGCAACGAGGAGTAATTGCAGCAGATCCGGCAGAAGACGCGTATTCTGTTTTTAACCTGATCACCGTTGGGTGGTCAATACAATTAGTCTATTCTCTAAAAAAAACCAATGGAAATCGCAGTGGGAATCTACATAACTTAATCAAAATTAAATATTAATATACAATACAGAATATAAGATATTTATGAATACGTCAACGTCGCTTACATGCCGTTGTCGTTATCTATAGGAATGTAAATAAGGAAAATTGTACTACAATTTCCGTTTTTGATTTCGGGAAAATAAGGATTCGTCTTTGTGGTGTCCGACTAGACTAAAGCATTTAACAAAACATACGCAATTTCACACAATGAACCAATTTTTTATGTTTAAATAACATAAAAGCGAAATATGTTTTGTAAGCAGAAATTAAATTATCAAAAGTACCCTGCTCTTGTAAGGGATGTAAGGGATGCCTTTATAATATTGCTTTTGCTGATGGCATTTCTCTATCTATCTAATGTACGCTTCATGTTCGTTTTAATACAGGAGGATATTAAATTTATTCAAACGATTGTTTTCGGAATCCGAATTGATTTTATATCCGTATACCATACAAATATTCGTCTACGTATGGACCAAACATAAATAATGTTATTTGACTTTTTTGTTGTGTGTATATCTGATGACTTTTATCATCTCGTTCTATGTTCATAAATTAAAATGGAACAAAAACAAACAAAAAATCGATCGTTACATGATAAACGGGGAGTGAGTTGCATGCCCCCACAACACGACATATCGACCAGATGGCATATTTAGAAAATTGATATCCATAAATCGAAAGATGCGTGTGGCTCCGAAAAAAAATTTATGAACTGAACTTAAAACTTTTTGGCCTTCGTTGTTCACAATACCTACATGCATTACATAAAAAATACCTAATATTTACCAATTTGGTATCGTGTCACAATCATAATAAATTATAAATTATGGCTTTAAGGCATTCTGTTTGTTATTCGTAAATCGGCATAAAATCAATAATAAAACAATTAACGATATTATACGAAATCAATTTCACTGACTTCATTGGAGAAATGATTTATTAATAAAAATTGGAAAAATATAAAATAAAATTGGAAAATTTTATATATTCATACACATATGTGAATGTTGATTATGATGGTATATGACCATATAAATTTATGCCAGCTCTTGTTACTAATCGAATTTTTACAGATATCGACAAGTAATGGGAGTCGCTACGTAACGCTATTTAATCATTTGCTGTCCGCATTTTTCTATATGGGTATTTTGGTGTACGGGTGTTTGATACGTTCTGGTCAGGGCGGACCTCTATAAATAAAACATAAACGATTGATTTTGTGTCGATTACCATAACAATGTATATTAACAAGCGGGTGTTCATAGCTATAGACAATAATAATAATGGATTATATCTAGCTGCGTGCTAAATAATTTAAATCAATAATTTTTTATAATACTTTGGGCCTACGTTAATTTTGTTGACTAACTATTGAATTTTCTAAATTCGAAATTTAGAGAGACTTATAATTTGATGTATGGTTGCCAGACTACCCGCTCTAGATAATCTTATAAATGTTCTGCTACCTTTGCTAGAATTGTTTACAAATAAATTGCAAATTTGTTACAAAGTTAAAAAATTTACAACACTTCTTTTTAAGCCTCAATTTAATTTTGGGTTGGTATTGGGTAAAGCTCTAAGATACGCTTTCCGTATTTTTACTTATAATTGCAATTACAATATATTGAAACTAGGGGCCTGTGGCTTTGAGTTTGGGACTGTAAGAATAAAACTCAATACATAGGAAAATATTGAAGAAGCTAAGCTTCTAAAAATGTGGTACACGATATTAAAATATTGACACTAAAGGATAAGGAACTACTATGCGTTTAATATTTGTGCTCATTAAAAAAATATTTTGGTTTATTTTACTAGGTTATAAAATTAAGTTTTAAATATTTTTCATTTCAAATTTCTTTTTGCAATATTATTAATTATTAAATGACGTGTCACTTGGTATACAATTTCTAAAAAAATTCATATTTTAGGCCCATTATGGCCTAATCAAATGCACCATTAAAAATTATTGGACTCCACTTGATCTTGACCGGGTCATTTATTCTAAAGCTAGCAGAACACAAATCGAAAGTCGGACCAAAAACGAAATTAGAACGAAAAGCTCGATCTACTGACAAACAAATAATTTTAGGCTTATAATGGCCTGATCAAATACCCCAATAAAAAATTTTGAACTCCACTCGTTCTTCATCAAACTTCCGGTCATCTAATCTAAACCTAGCAGAACCCAAATCGAAAGTCGGACCAGAGCCGAAATTACCCATTAAAAAATTTTGGGCTCCACTCGTTCTTGACCAAGCTTCAAGTCATCTAATCTGAAGCTCGCAGAACTCAAATCGAAAATCGAACCAAAACCGAAATTAGAACGAAAAACAGGATCAATTGACAAACAAATAATTTTAGGCTCATTATGGCCTAATCAAATTCCCCTTTGAGCTCCACTCGTTCTTGACCAAACCTCAGGTCATCTAACCTACAGCTAGCAGAACCCAAACTGAAAGTCGGACCAAAAACGAAATTAGAACGAAAAACAAGATCAATTGACAAACAAATAATTTTAGGCTCTTTATGGCCTGATCAAATGCCCCAATAAAAAATTTTGAACTCCCCTCGTTCTTGATCAAACTTCAGGTCATTTATTCTAAAGGCAGCAGAGCACAAATCGAAAGTCGGACCAAAAACGAAATTAGAACGAAAAGCTCGATCTACTGACAAACAAATAATTTTAGGCTTATAATGGCCTGATCAAATACCCCAATAAAAAATTTTGAACTCCACTCGTTCTTCATCAAACTTCCGGTCATCTAATCTAAAACTAGCAGAACCCAAATCGAAAGTCGGACCAGAGCCGAAATTACCCATTAAAAAGTTTTGGGCTCCACTCGTTCTTGACCAAGCTTCGAGTCATCTAATCTGAAGCTCGCAGAACTCAAATCGAAAATCGAACCAAAACCGAAATTAGAACGAAAAACAAGATCAATTGACAAACAAATAATTTTCGGCTCATTATGGCCTAATCAAATTCCCCTTTGAGCTCCACTCGTTCTTGACCAAACCTCAGGTCATCTAACCTACAGCTAGCAGAACACAAATCGAAAGTCGGACCAAAAACGAAATTAGAACGAAAAACAAGATCAATTGACAAACAAATAATTTTAGGCTCTTTATGGCCTGATCAAATGCCCCAATAAAAAATTTTGAACTCCACTCGTTCTTCATCAAACTTCCGGTCATCTAATCTAAAACTAGCAGAACCCAAATCGAAAGTCGGACCAGAGCCGAAATTACCCATTAAAAAATTTTGGGCTCCACTCGTTCTTGACCAAGCTTCAAGTCATCTAATCTGAAGCTCGCAGAACTCAAATCGAAAATCGAACCAAAACCGAAATTAGAACGAAAAACAGGATCAATTGACAAACAAATAATTTTAGGCTCATTATGGCCTGATCAAATGCCCCAATAAAAAATTTTGAACTCCACTCGTTCTTCATCAAACTTCCGGTCATCTAATCTAAAACTAGCGGAACCCAAATCGAAAGTCGGACCAGAGCCGAAATTACCCATTAAAAAATTTTGGGCTGCACTCGTTCTTGACCAAACTTCAAGTCATCTAATCTGACGCTCGCAGAACTCAAATCGAAAATCGAACCAAAACCGAAATTAGAACGAAAAACAAGATCAATTGACAAACAAATAATTTTAGGCTCATAATGGCCTAATCAAATGCACCATTAAAAAATTTTGGACTCCACTCGTTCTTGACCAAACCTCAGGTCATTTATTCTTAAGGTAGCAGAACTCAAGTCGAAAATCGGTTCGAAACCGAAATTAGAACGAAAAACAAGATCAATTGACAAACAAATAATTTTAGGCTCATAATGGCCTAATCAAATGCACCATTAAAAAGTTTTGAACTCCACTCGTTCTTGACCAAACTTCAGGTCATTTATTCTTAAGGTAGCAGAACCCAAATCGAAGATCAGACCAAAACCGAAATTAGTACTCAAAACAAGCCAAAACGAATGTCGGACCAGGACCGAAATTTCCCATTAAAAAATTTTGGGCTCCACTCGTTCTTGACCAAACTTCAGTCCATTTATTCTATAGCTAGCAGACGGTTTAGAATAAATGACCAGAAGTTTTTTCAAGAACGAGTGGAGTCAAAAATTTTCAATGGGCATTTGATTAGACGAGCGGAGTCCAAAATATTTAATGAGGCGTTAATCAAAGGCCACAATGAGCCTAAAATTATTTGTGTATAGTGTAGATTGTCAACCGGGGCCTCTATTGGTATCACAGCTCTCAAAATGTGATCCTGATCTTTCTTACAATTTTTGTGTATGACTGATATGAAACCATAGCTAATTAAACCTCTAGTTTTCGCCAGCGTAACCAGCGACTCTATTTGATATGCTAATAACAGATCTATAATCAACCTTAGGTCCTTCGAACTTGGCCACTCTCCAGTCCACAGCGATTGGTAATTTCGGTTCGCTGGGTTCCGCTAGAATCGTAGTCCCCGCTCTAGGTCTGCGGGGGGATATCCTCTATTACGATTACATCTAGTCTAGCACCAGGTCCGATTTCGCATAAGCCTTCTATAGCCTTTTTGTACAGGATTAGTGACCGTTAGTCGGCACAATATGTCAACTTGACACTATTCCAGTACCACTCTCCGTCTCGGAAAGCCGAAGCGAACTAAGGCCTTCTCCACCTACCTCTTATTGCTAGGCGATATATATCCATCTTCATAGGCCACCACTAAGCGCTCTTTTAGCAGTCCTCTTTGCATTATTCTGTGATTCGCTCTCACGAACAATCCTGCTTCATTTCAATTATCTTTTTAGCCGATGAGAACGTTACCATATCCTTGCCTATTCTCTCCGCCAACTTGTTGAGCTTTGCTAGAGCTTTCCCGGTTTTTTAAGTTGATAAAAGAGGACCATCCTTGCTTGTACTAATGTTTCAAGAGGTTGCATCCAACTAGCCTTGTACGTGATTGTGTCCCGTTTTCGGTACGTCTTGAGGGCCTGGCCTAATGACCAAAGTACAACTTTGGTGACCCATGCTTTAGGAGCCTTTCCCAGTTTTTTTGTATTATTAGTTTTATTCATACTTTGTCCAACGAGTAGAGGCGAAAGAAATGGCCATCTGTGCAAAGATTCGCAGTACACTGAGTAACCAGTTTTATCCGGAGAGTGTCGGTTATCCAGATACACCGTTAGAGACAGAGCTTTTTTATACTGTACCCAAAGCCTGCAATTTCCTGAATTTATTTACCTAATACATTTCTGCGCATAATCCGAAGAATTTTATAAATTTTTTGGGGTTGTTTCGCTGCGTCTAAATTATGACTCGGAGAACCTAGAACGTTCGTTTGCATTTCAACCGTCAGCTCTCGTCAAGATCTATAGATTACGTATATAAAACATTAATGTGAAATAGTTATAGTGAATATAATGCAATGTCGGCCAATACTCGTTGAAAAGCCACATCAAAATATAGAGAAAATTTACGGTTCAAAAGGGCTCCTCAAGAGCAATCCAGTGATACCCGTAAAATACAATATGACAGAGTGAAGCGGTGCCGAGAACGTAAAATAATGAAGGCGTCCGAGCGAAGAAACGACGGCGCCAGTACATCTGAAGCTAGGGCACCCGAGTCTATGCAAGTAGGTGATGTAATCACTTCTATATCAACGCCGGACTTTATAAACATCGATCGTGTGCGATCGCCAATTATGAAGACACATTGGGCAGCAGCCAGTACACGTTTCAGAACTACATTTGTTAACAATCCATTGAACATCTCTTCTGTATATTGAAGCCACCAAAGGAAAAACACTTACCGCTGTTTAGTACTACTTTCCAAAACCGAAACATTGTACGTATTCAAGTCAAAAATTTTCATTGATAAGGAAAGGTGGTTCTATGTCATTTATGTTTGAAAAACAATATGGTTCATAAGGCCACCACGGCTTCGCCTTCAAGCCTGCATCCGAATATCAAAATTGTTGATGGCTTTCCAATAAAAGCGGATCAACGACCTCAATTTCAGCTCAAATATTGTTTTTAAGTTGTTGAAGTGTTTGTGGATGATTAGCATAAACCTTACCTTTCAAATAACCCTACATAACAAATAATCAAGTGGTGATAAATCCGGGCTTCTAGGTGGCCAAAGAACTTCACACTTGCGTAAGGGCATTTTCTTGTTCGTTTTCAAAGAAAACCGGTTCAATGATGCCACCAGCCCATAAACCACACCAAACACTGACTCTTGGAGGATGAACTTCTGCTTCGTGAATAACATGAGGATTATCCGCTCCCCAAATTCAACAATTTTAGTTATTGACGTACCTATTAAGATGAAAATGAACTTCATCGCTAAAGATGATTTTTGATGAAAAACCTTCATTTCGTTCAAGCATCTAATTAACAAAACGACAACGATTTAAATGATCTGGTGCAAAATGCGTCGCAATGTGGGTCGTGAAATGTTTAGTTCTTGTGAACGATGTTTGGTTGATGTGCTTGATTCATTACGAACACTTTCCTTCTGCTGCCATTGCAACAGAAATACGAACTGGATGTTGTAACATGTTGATACGGTCTACGACTTTCCACTGAACGCTCATTAGGACATCCATGTCGACCAAAACTCTCACGTAATTTACGAAATGTTATTGTTTTTGAACGACTATTTTCATGATAAATTAGGACAATCAAAATTCGTTGTTGTGTTGTTTGTGGCATGTTTTTGACGTCAAAGAATTTTTTAGAACAGATAACATTAAGTACTAAAGTTAATCGATTGAAAAAAGGACCAACAGATGGCGCACCCTGTATATTCAATTTGGCAATCCCAGTCGAAGAACTTTCGAAAAAGTACAAGTACCATAAAAATAATATTTGGTACCAAGTACGCAAACATAAAAAACAGCGACCACGCATAACAACTGCAAGAGAAGATGCTTACATCATCCGATGTATGCTTACAAATCGTTCTTCAAGTCAGCGATATCTCGCTAAAACTTTAAAAACTAATGGAAAGCTCCACCATTCCACAATTCCTCGTCGTTTAAAAGTTAACATCTAAACAAAATAAAATAAAACGTCCTGTTTACCGGCCGACGAATCTTCAGTATCGTTAGATGGATCTTGTGGTCACAAGTTTTACTATGCAGAGCCAGAAAATTTAAACAAACGTCTTATTTATGCAACACACTGATTCAAAATGTTTGAACTTGACTTTGTACTTCAGAAGGATAATGTTCCTGCCCATAGAGGTTTAGTATTAAGAGTTATGGAATGAAATAGCTGACGTATGGAGCAAAATATTCGACATAATTTATTTCTAATTTATTTGATAGCATCGCCAGAAGTCTTAATCGGGCCATATTAAATAAAGGCGGCCAAACTAAATATTAAATTTGAATAAAATAAAAAAATTGATAAATAATAAGTAGGGGAAAAAGTTCGTGGCCTTTTTCCCGGTAGATGGCTTTACATTCATATATCTCAGTAACCATTGATCGTGTCGGGCAATTCTTATGTGTGTTTGAAAGGTGAGATTTTAACTTGTACTTTGACACACAAAACATTAAAATCGGTTAAGTGAATAAAAAGTTACGACAAAGGTAAAAACGCGGCTCAGGCTTGCGAAAAAATGTGTGCTGTTTATGGAGAAGCTGCTTTAGCAAAATCAGCAGCAAAGAAATTGTTCAAGCACTTTCGTTCTGGAAATATGGATGTCAAAGATGCAGCTCGCTCTGATCGACCAACCACTGGAAAAGTCGAGGAAATCAAGCAGCAAACTGAAGAAGACCGGCATATAAGCAGCCATGCAATTGGTAAAGAACTAAATATCGATCACAAAACAGTTTTAATCCATTTGAAAATGGCTGGCTACAAAAAAAGCTTGACGGTTGGGTACCACATGAATTAACAGTTAAAAATTTAATGGACCGGATTTCTATCTGCGCAACGCTGCTGAAACGGAACGAAATCGAGCCATTTTGAAAGCGAATGATTACTGGTGATGAAAAGTGGATAAGATACGACTACGTTGTGCGAAAAAGATCATGGACATTTCGAGGTGCTCATTTTGAGGTGCTGCCACCGGACCAAACGTTTGATCCTAATTTTTACTGTCAGCAACTAATGCGTTTAAGGCCAGCCATTCAGTTAAAACGTCTAGAATTGATCAGCATGAAGGACATTGTGTTCCATCATGATAACGCTAGGCCACACACATCATTGATGACCCGGCAGAAACTGAGAGAGCTTGGCTGGGAAGTTTTGATGCACCCACCATATAGTCCTGACCTTGCACCATCGGACTATACTCTAAACTACAGAAATTCTACAGTGATGGGATCATGGCTCTACCAGAAAAATGGCAAAAGGTCATCGATCAAAATGGCACATATTTGGTTTAATAAAGTTCATTTGAAATAAAAAAATTCTTTGTTTCAATGTCACCCAAAAAAGGCCACAAACTTATTCCCTAGCCCTTTATTAGTAAGTTTTTTTTATTAATATTGACTCAACACAAATACTATGTGATTTTTTTATAAATTGTAGGCCAAGTGTAACGTTATTTAATAAGAAATTTAAAAAAAAAACACTTAAAACTTAATATTATAGCCTAGTAAAATTAACTAAAATAATTTTTTGGTGAGCACAAATATTAATGCAACGCATAGTACATTTAATTATTATTTAGACTGCGGTCCAATTCGTGACTTATTTTGTGGAGACTGCAACAGAAGTCTACAATAAGTCTCCTGTCGAATAGACTAATTGGAATCTTGCTTGCATTATTTTGATGAGTTACCAGTTTGGGTGTAAGTCTCCCATAAAAGTCAAAAAAGTCTAAAATATGTCCAGCGGACAGGAGGCTTATTGTAGATTTTCAAATAAATCTGTCTCCACAAAATTAGTCACGAATTGGACCGCAGCCTTAGAAACTTGAAAATTAGTAAAAAAAAATAGGTTTAAAAGATTCCCCTAATTCATTTGCTATTTTGTGCAGTATTTAATTCGCTGTGCAATAACTCATACGAAATGTTGAATACTTAGTGACCCTCGCTGTTGGCGGTTAACAAAAACAATGTGTGTAGTACACAGAATAATTCATGTTTCAGTAACATCTTAGCGCCGTTCAACCGTCCTGTAATGTATTTCTTGTTAAAGTTAATGAAAATGCGTACAAATCGAATTCTGGACCGTTACACATGGTTGTATACCGGCTTGAACTTATCCCACACTTTCATTTCGCGATTTTTAAAAAATTTCCACTAGCAGTGTTTAAAGACTCATCCCCCCTCATCATTAACTTTGGTTTTTAATTTTTTATAAGTAAGATTTTATTTGACAGTTGAATTGTTAAAATCTAAAAAGGGTCGACTGATTCCTCACCAATATTGCGTTCTGAATCTTTTTAATTGGCTCCAGGACAAGTGATAAATTCCATTAGTCGTGCGAATTTCCGCTATTCGACTATATGTGACACGGGAAACGTATCTGTTCCGTTGAAAAATAGAAAAATTCCGCTGCATAAGGGCTTAAAAGTCTGCAAATTTGGTGATTTATATAACTGCTAGACTCGTATAGCAATCTACCGTTCGAGTATGAGCACCCGTTGATCGTAGGAATTGCAATAAATCAGCTCAGTCTGTATTGATTATTAGGCAAATAAATAAAAGTATTCTAGTGAACATAGATTCACCGACATTCTATGCTTTGGAATGAAAGGAAAGAAAGAATAATATTTTTCACTGAAAATAGTTTTTATCTTAAGGCTAGTGAACGTACTAAATTTTTGATGTGTCCGTTTTCTGCCTAAACATAAAGATCAGATGGTTTACCGACTCTGAAACATGCGACAAATAATTGCCCATGAGAGAAGCATCCGTTTTCTAAAGACAAACTGCACACATGCAAAGATTGTCGTTACTCTTTATTGATAGTCATAGCGAACGCAAGGCGTATTGAAAATTGAAGTCGTTTGAACTCGAACGCCATATCTGTCGATTTGTGGAATTAATACGCCTTCACCTTTATGAAGTCCAATTAGAATTGTTGCTTCAATTGTTTAACTACTAATCACGTACCATTACATAACTTTGGCTGATTGATGTTTCGGTGTAATATAATTGGCACTCCTATTTTCAAATTCGGAATGTGTGACGGTAATCCAGGAACATTGAGTGTCGATTCTGTTTAGATTGATGTTGTTCATATCGTGTACATCGACATTTTTAGCCGCTAAAATGGCTCTTCCGCTCAACCATGCGTGATTTTGATAATTTGTTACGATGATTTGGAATACCTTGTCTACAAATTCTTCCTTTGAAGTTACGATGTTGCAGAAATTATATGAGAAGGTGATATTTCCTGTTTTTGAATTTGTAGGTACAGTGCCGTTACCGATTTCGAGTAGTTGAAGCCGATCGTTGGACCGTTTTGAACTTGAACTCTCATAATCGTTGTTAAATTCATTTTTCACTGTGCTCCAAAAAGTTTAATATTTCAAGCAGGCATGCAATTCCACCTGGTGTTGAGCGAGGTATCACTGGAAGCATTTTCCCGAAGTCACCGGCTAGTAAAACCAATGCTTTGTGTGGTCTAATGCTTCCAATGACTTGCGAGGCATTGTACACTCATCCCATACAATGATTTTGTGCGCCCGAAGAACCTTTCCCATTCCTGATGTTTAAGAAATGTTACATGTTGGATTTTCTGTGAATAACATGTTTATAGTGACAATTTAAGAGTTGAATGCGCTGTTCTAACTCCTTCCAGCCAGTTCCACCTGGAGCGTCCAAAAAGTACAATCCACTGGATTGGTTGGCCACAGCTTGTATGATGGCATCAAATCCTATCTGTCGTTCATGAATGAGTTTCGGTATATTTTCTTGGGCAAAAAACTGTAAGTCATTTTTGTTGTATGATTGAAGGATCTATTTGGTGCTGTCCCACCCAATTGTACCAACAACTTGCCACACCTTGGAATACAAAGATCCTCAATGAAGATTAGCGCTTCATTGTAAATATATTCCTTCTATGAACTCCAAGCCATAGTTATTTATTTCATGACGTATTTTGTACAGAATATTCAAGACCATGTAGTCTATTTCCACCACAATTATACTGGTTGTGACGGAACCCATGTAGATAAAATAATTACGAACCGCGTACATATTTGAAATGGATTAGAAGTAGCGGATGAATCTTCAATTGACTTATCCTCGTACGCACTTCATTTCGTATTATGTACTCGTACTATTACATCCACTGTTCACAAGTGTCTAAATTATGTTGAGCCATAGCTATGTGCGTTGTTCGGACGTACAATGTAAATTCTTGCTAATGCTGATGTCTGTATGTTTTGTTCTGTGAAATACACTCTTTGTCCGTTTTCAAAATGAACATTAAGGTAAACGACAGTTGGATTCCTCCAGTGTTTTTGAAATCCTAAAATACACCACACAGCTTCATTGCTGTTAATATATATGCCGATTTGGTATTGTGAGATTTCATCTAAATTACTTCTTGTTGATACTCCAAACACGGCCATATCGCTGCCTTTGTTGACGTATTATTTACAATATTTACAAATGTATTTTATGGATTTGACAGAATTGCAATACTCGAAGTTGATATGAGCTTTAAAAGTTTTCGGAAAAATTGGCGAATATAGAGCCAGTTGTGTTTTTTAATAACACACGAGGATACCATTTGGAGCATTTTCCATCGATCATACACGGTGCATTTGTATTGATTGCTCCACGGTCCGTGTATCATGTTCTTGGTCACAACTTCAAACATTATCAGTTGTGGGATTGGTATTTCGACAGATATTACTTTATCGATTTCATTTGGCATTATCTTCACAGGGAGCCATATTAGAATGAGCGCATATGGCAATCCTCTTTTCTGCCGCTCGACAGAGTACATCAAACATTGTGTTTCTCCGAAAACTTGTAGTGAAGTGATGAAATTAATTAATTTATTTAGCTTATGTTTGAAAACGCGTGCTATTATGTCGTGGCGAACAATACGAGATTGTTCAGGAACTAGAACGTTTTTATTTCATCTAATGCTGGATGGATTGCATGCAAAAGTACTGAAAAGGACAGGGCGACTATTACTGCAGAAACGTAATAGCGTCCTGCGCATATTCCTGCATATGACGCGGCATTTTGGAACATCCGAATTAAATTATTGTTGTCTTGTAATATTTTTTGCAACAACTCAACAATGATACAAGACAGCCTACTAGCTCCAGTAGAGATTTGACAGCGAGCATTCAGTTGGCCATTTTATAATCTCCCATGAAATAGATTTTGAGAAATCTGTGGTCGTAGGTGCGGTGAAGGGAAGTAAAGAGCCAGCTTTGTATAGTAATTTGTCCCTGAATTTTAAATGTCGGCTATAACGTTAGCGTCAAATGAAGTCATCTGAAAATAGCAAATGTATTTGTTGAGATAGCTTCACTTTTTGCGGCCAAATTTTATCCATTTTTCCGATTTGCACTGCAATGTGCTGCTTTTTTTCTTCTCGCTTCTACTCATAAGACTTCAAGTCTTTCTTCCCGCTGATTAGTCAATTCTTCTGCTGGCCTTTGAGAAGTTCTGACTCTAACACGTTCATTTTTGTCTAAACGTTCTTGTGCAGTGTGGTTTGATCTTCTTTGACGTTCTGTGATTGCGCGTTAAGAACGGCGGCCTATGTTCGAGCGCAGGCGAGACATTACATCACATTTTGTTTTTCGAAAACCGACAATTAAATTATTTTCAAAACAAAACAAATTAATTGAATACAATTCAGAATAAAATCAACTCACTTTTATTTTTTTGAAAAACTATAATCAAAGCACTTCTCACATCAAATCAAACAATTCTAACTACTGGTGGTACTGGATTCGCATCCCGCCAGGGATGGATGATATTAATAAATAAACACCACTAAAACCGTCAGCGAGAGCGCAGAATCTGCGCCGACCCACCGTCCATGTCAGTGTACAGGTTGACATGGAGCTTGCAATGTACAGGTGGTGTACTGTATTTGTGTGAGTAGGTGAATGCGTGGATGTATGTGTGAATTAATGCAAAGGAGAGCATTAATTGATCTTCATACGAAAAAAAAGTTAGAAATTAATCGGGGGACATGGGCTTTCCTTCGATGTAAGTGTTTTTATGTAAACCGCGAAACGCTTGGAATTCTCCGTTCTCGTTAGAACTTCAGAATATAAAGAATGTAAAAACACTCTTATATAGAAATGCAAAGTTGTGTATAAATTTCAAGCCATCGATTACTTTTCATGTTTTGAAGACACAAGCATACGGAAGCTGAATTTTTATGTATATAGATTGTTGCTTAGTCCAAGAGAAAGTATTGTAAAATTGTTGTCAGATCCAAAATCTTGGAAACGGTATACAACTCACTTATACATGTAAAAGATTTCGGAAATTAGCGATACAGACACCCAAGATGGACGGATAATTTTTTCTGTTCCTTTTTTGGACTCATGAAAACACCTAGAAAAGTAATTTTGGAGCTAGATCATTTTTGCCAGGATTCCAGTAACCCTATTGTTAGAAGTTAATTGGTTGCCAATAAGAAACCGGATAAGTGGTGCAATGGTTAAAGCTTCGGTACTTGGACCGGGAGCAACTGGGTTCGAATCCCACCAGAGGCTGTATTACGATCGGTGACGTTAATAAACACAACTAAGACCCTCTGTTGGAGTACAGCATTCAGCGCCGACCCACCGTTCATGTCAATGTATACAGGTTGAACCACCACGTGCAATGCGCAGGTGGTATACTGTAATAGACAATGAATACTTTCTTAACTAAACGAAATTGAGCAACATCCGATAAATTTATAGAAGCTAGATTTAGAGGAGATATAATGGACTCTAACTACCAGAATAGACTGTTGCATGCTAGTATTACAATAGATGCTAGTTGTTTTTTAATAGTTGACTACAACGGGCGTGAAGTTTTTAACAAATCACAAATATATCATTGGATTAGTGTTACACTGTTAACTAATTTCTAATAAGAATTTTGAGTGTACATTTTTTGAAAAAAACATGCTTTGAAAAGACATGCTTTGGTTTAAAAGATTGTTATAATATGCCATCAAGTCAATAAAATAGTTTCAATTGATAAAAGCTAATGGGCCCATATGCCATATTATATAACGTCCTCCCGATTTCTGAATTTTTAAATACTCGTAATTACGTATAACATGAAGATTTTACTGCTTGAGTAGCCTATATTTCGAATAATATTATAAGCGTCACGCGAATTCTTCTAAGACGACATTAAGAGGTTACAAGGTTACAATAGCCCCATGTACTAAGTAATACCCTGTCCATATGTCATGTCCCAGTGGTCTTCCCAATTTTCATTTATTTTATGTAATTTGTATGGCATACCGATTTCACATGCTTGAGTAGTTTATATGTCGATTAAGATTATGAGGATCACAGGGATTCTTCTAAGACGCCATCAGCAGCTTACAGTAGGCCCATGTACTAAGTAATAAACGATGTATATACCATTTTCCAGCAGTCTCCCCAATTTTAAATTTTTTATTTAATTTGTATGGTATACAGCTGAATGCGATGGGCCATACAAATTAAATAAAAAATTTAAAATTGGGGAGGCCGCCGGAACATGGCATATAGACTGTTTATTACTTAGTACATGGAGCTATTGTAACCTCCTGATGACGTCTAAGAAGAATCCCTGAGATCCTCGTAATCTTAGTCGACATATAAACTACTCAAGCAGATGAAAGTGTTGTGCCATACAAATTAAATAAAAAATTGGAAATTGGGAAACCGCAGGGACATGGCAAATGGACAGGTTATGACTATTGCTTTATAACTTGTTTGTCACATCTTAGAACAATGGTTAGTACCTTTTTGTTAATAGACAAAATTTAGGATACAAGAAATTACTCATTGTAATAAATTTAGTCTTCCGTGGATTCTTTACTATTTTTTTTATAAAACTCCAATTTGAAAAATATCGGAAACGGATAATTCCTTAGAAAGGGATAGCACTTCCAGCTCTGTCTGATTTTATATATCTGTCTCGTTAAAAAATGCGTTTTTACAGTGTACCACTAATACACGAAAGAAGTTTAATAATCCAATTGGAATCATATACGTATACTTGTTAATTTTTTGTTAGAAACTTCACTGCCGTGGATTACTGAAGGGTTATGTGTTGAGCAGAATGATTGTATGACATACTCGTATACAAAGTAATTGTATTCGCCCTGGGGCCTATTTCATAGAAGTTACATTTTCGATATTTTTTGTATGTTTTTGAATGTACAAAAAATATTACATACAATTTTTAATAGGTAATACTGGAAAATGTACATTTTTGTTTCATAGAAATTTAAATTGTATTTGAAATGACATTTAAAAACTACATTGAACAAAAATATCTACCTATCCGAGGAGCACGGGTTGATTTTATAAAAAAAGTACAGTTTAAGTGTTTTTAATATTTTCCGAATATGTACGAATTAATTCATTTGGTTATTTTAGTTAAAATGAATTATATGTTATCATCTTCTGACTCAAGCGATGAGGGAATTGTAAATAGTAGTCGTCGCCGAAATCTAGAACTAGAATTACTCAGGAAATGGTTAAAATCATTAGCTTTGAAATTTACAGAAGCACCCCCTTTGCAACTACCAAGGCCCAAATAGCGAACGTTATGCCAAAATATCTTAGAGGGAAGAGAGGGATCTAGCTTATCCTTGAAAAAATTTTGCTTAGCGATACGTATTAAACGTACCACTCTATTTCGAGATTGCTTATAAGCTAGATAAGACCAAGAATTAGGGCTCATTTTCCAAAGACGATATTTGGAAAAAAGAACAGAAATAGCATTCGAAATCTCTTGTGTCATCCAAGGGGGGGGGATCTAGGTCTAAAATAAACAGTAGTGAGAGGAACGGAATTATTAAATACATAATTAATAGAGGAATTAAAATAGTCCATTTGATCGGTAGAAGTACTAAGAGAAAAAATGTTGTCCCAACAAATAGAGCCACAAATAGCTGAAAGGTGCGATTCATCAATTTTTGAAAAATCCCTAAAGCTGAAACTTTTAGGTTTAGGACGAGAGTAATAATCAACAGAAAAAACAAGAAGATCGTGATGAGAACCAATACCAAGGGACAACTGATTGAAAAAACAAATGGAATTATCAGCAGAAGCGACAACATGATCAATGAGAGAATAAGAACCACCACTTGCGGTTGCATAAGAGTATGTGGGCGCTTCAGTGTTATAAACTGAAAGATTAATGCTATTTAAGATATTTAAATAGCTACGAGAAAATAAAGTCTCTTGAGAAATATCAAAATTGAAATCACCCGAAATGAAAACCTCATCATACCGACAGGAAAAATAACTAAAAAGACACTCAATGTCTAAAAGCGATTTTTTAAATTGGGCATACGACCTCTTGTTCGTTTTAGGAGGATTATAAACCACACCAAAAACGAATTTCCGCTTATTGACGAAGACATTCAGAAAAAGAAACTCAAAGTTAGAAACGAGCCTTTGAGAAATTGAGAGGGGTACCGATATAACATTTTTTTTTGGCCAACGCGGAATCGGGAATATCGGACGATAGAAACGTTTCCGATAAGCAAATGTCATCCATTGGGACCCCATTAAAAGTATGACGAAGTTCGTCAATATTTAAAATAAGACTCTGGACGTTTAAACTAACCACATTAAGCAAATTGGACCTAGTCCGAAGCATGGATTTAAGTAAAATGGAGGGCAAAGAAATACTTTCGGTGGACATCGCGAATCGTGGCGCACTTCAACAACAATACTTACATTAAATTTTTTTAAATAAATAATTAAGTTCTTCTTCAAAAACCAGGTTTACTTCAAATATCAAATCTGAAACAAAACAAATAAAGCCAAATAATACCAGCAATATAAACGGTAATAGAGGAACGATACTTATCTAATAATAAACTCTTCAAACTATACTCGAGCCCCAAAACCCCCAAATTTTTTTTATAAATATTTTTATATATAAAAAATTTAATGGAAAAAAAAAATTGTATTTACTGGCAGTCGCAAAAAAACAAACCAATGACGAGGCATCGTAGAGATGTCTACGCTTAACGGTATATATCGAATATAAGTTCCTGATCAAGGATGCGTGCAAGGTGGGTCTGCACTAATAGTTAATAAATAATTGCTATTTTCAGTTATTTAGGCCGTAGTGGTGGTAAAAATCAAGGGATTGGTTTGAAAATTTTGACGGTTTTACTAATTTGCTACCATAAAAATAGAGTGAGACCGATGGTAATTTTGCTGAATTACTGTTCTATTAGCAAAACTAGATTTGTTAAAAAATAAATTGAATTCAAATAATTCTTAATTCTAATTTTAAAATTGAAAAATATCTAAAAAAAAATCTATGACTGCCCCACCGCATAAATATGTTGGCTTCTATAAAACATTAAGAATTGCCTAATTAACATGATTTTATGTACCGTTAAGCGTAGGCATCTCTACGATGGCTTGTCATTAACTATTGATCCTTACTACACATGAATAGTGTAGGTAAAATTTAATCAGTATATTTGTGTATATACACTTTTAAGCTTTTGTAAGGTTTTTGGCAATTGGTCGGAAACTTCACGCTACCTATCCGGTAACATTCCTCCGTTATCAAAATTATACAAATACGTAAACTTCCCGTTAGACCCATGAGAGTTACATAAAAACGATAGCACTTAAAAAGTTTTCACATCCAGTCTGATTGGCTCGGCATTAACCACAATTTCAACATTGTACTCGTAGTTGTGCAAATTTCGCCAATTATTTCAATTCGGATTTGATAGAAAAATAAGGGCCTCGCATTATACACGGCAGCCTTGTACACGATGTACGAGTATTTTGTATGTACACGTTTAATGCATGAAAATATAACAAATTCATAACAAGAACAAAAAATATTATATAACAACAAATAATATTAATAATAATCATCTAATAAATTATTTATCGAAATAACGAAAAATATACAAGAATATAATTGAATTATTATTGTTCTTATTATTTTTAATATTTTTATACAAGAAATATTTTATAATTTAAATAAAAATACAACAAAATGAACTCTCCATGTACATATATACGTACGAGTATATTCTGTATTCGTATAGTGGGGTAATGGAGATTTATGGAGCATCAAAGTGGATCAAATTTTGTTTTATATAAAGAAATATGTTTTTCAAGTTTTTCAGTGTAACTTCTCCGCCCACAATGTTTTCTACTATATATATTGCGATTTCAATTGTTTTTAACTTGATATTTCATTTCTTCGTGGTTATGGGCAGTTTTTTAGACACATTGTTATCACTATCAAGTATTCGAAAAACCCTCGAGCTCCATCTAGACGAAATTTCTCGAAATCCGGGTCCAGTGCAATCGATCTCTATAGTTTCGAAAACTCGTTATTAGTAATTCTCAAAGTCGTTTGGAATGAGAAAAATAATAAAGGAACCCGAGCCTCATTGGACGACCTCTAAAACGTATATCTAGTAACTAGGATTATGTGTAAACACTTAAATATTCGATTTTTAAAAACAGCTTAGATCCAAAATTAAATTTTCAAAAGCCAAACCCTGATCTTACATCAGGTTGCCATTTCCATCCTACAAACCTAGAACTTTTAAGGTGCAACGTAACGCAACCAAACAACATGTCGTGTATACACAGGGATGGGCAAGGTAGATACTCAATGTAATCTACACGGTTGTCGACGCGTAACTATTACGTAGATTACATAGCGCTTTTTCGTCTCTGATGTCGATAATGTAGTGAAAGTCGACAACCAAGGAAATGATATTAGAAACATAATTTGCTAAAGGTCAAATAAGTTCCAAGGTCCAGGTCTAACAAAGAAAACACAATTTTTTGGGGAACAATACATCAACATAATTTCCTTCTAGTGCGATACAATCAGTCCAACGCCTCTCTAACATATCGATCTGTTTTCAAAATAAGCTTCAGTTTGGGCAATCCCTCCTTCTTCATTGGAGCCAAATTCTTTCCCTGGAGTTTTTTATGCCATGCAATTTTGCCATTGGTGCGATCGACTTGTGACATGGTGAATTGTGTTGGTGAATGAGCAATTTTTTCATGGACAAGCAAATGTTCGTGCAAAATATGACCGACACCTTCCATTGATATCTTTACAATGTCAACTATCTCACGCAACTTCACTTTAGAGTCTTTCAAAACAATTTGAAAGCCACTGCTTTGCTTGAACGGTATTTTTTCCCATCAAAGGGTTTAATCAACACACGAAATTCTTTATTTCTATTGTTTTGAAATTAACAAAAGTAGCGTCACTAAAATAACTGTAATTTGTAAACTAATGGTCTGAATGTAATGCAATTTTGACTATCGTTTGAAGGTTGGCAAAATTTGAAAATCATATATCACCATCTATGTGTAAGACCGGGAACTTTTCAGGCGATATAATTTATGGATCAACTCATACGCTAACAATAAACATAATTTAAGAAATTATTTGCTTTGCACGCCATCTCTTATCAAGTAGACTTATTTATCGTGACAGGAGATTTGCGTCGTCCATGGCAATGTACAATTTTAATATTTTCGTTTTAAGTTTGATACATCTATCAACATTGAAGTTTAAATATCTTCAAAAAAATTTACGAATTGAGATTAGAAATATGCAGTGTGTGGCTGTGACGAAACATATTCATGTATTAAAATTTCATTCGAAAAGTTGTACGAACGAATCTATTTGTGGTAAGAACAATTTTCACATCACATCATGCCAACCAATCAGTTTGGTGCAAATCAACATGTATAGCCTGGGTACGTGTATTAATTCGTTGTACGTAACATTGTGCCAGCTAGGCATGAGTGGAAAAACAAAAGAACAGAGTAAACGGGATAACTTGTGGACTTTAAAATTAAATTATAAAATGGACCTTTAAAATAATGGAACGACAATTAAATATTACCGTTAGTTGTTGGGTCATATTGTATTTATTGCCTTAAGTTGAAACAATTATCCGGATTGGTCCCGAAGTCTTAAGTTATATGGTAATTTGCACCAAGCCACGGGTAGATTATGAACCTTAACTAAAACGGCGGTCATCAATTTATCCGAGTACCAAATTAGATCCTCATATAAAGGATCGGACAGCACGGTTAGTATTTAAAAAAAATCACCGTTAAACTTGTCATTACAGAGAGTAAGTGTTCTACCAGAATAATATACTCATCGTACATGGTTAGTAAATCAATACATATTAAAAGGTGGTGCACCGCAACTAAAACCCAATCACAGCTTTGAGCGGCGATAAGAACAAATTCATGTATTCCAGCAGCTGGCCTGATTTAATCTAACGTCCATTTCCATCATCCAATTCAGTATCATCCCTAATAAACCTAGTTCATATTTAATTAGCTCACCATATTTAAGTGAATGTTTTAATACGTAATTAAGCATGAAATGCATTAAATTGGCAGGCATTTACAACAAAATACCATTTCAACTTAATTGTTTTAGTTTGACCAAATTTCAGAAGATGTCAGCAAAATATATATGGTTCGAATTTTTGTTACCATTTTTATACAGATGGCACTGTAAATTCTTAATTATGGTTTTCAAACAAACACTTTTTTTGTTATGTGACTTGTTAGAAAAAATTTGAATTTATACTACTTATGCCTGATACAGATTTGCTTAAAACTAAATTGAACTGAACTAAACTGAACTAAACTTAATTTTAATGAACTAAATTTTCATGCATATTTTGGTAAATGGGCATTAGCGTCATTAACAACAGGTATGAATTAACCAACAATTTAGAAAAAACTATTGTGAGTAAATTTCCAACTAACTAAATTGATGGTTAGTTCATACCAGTTATTGATAGATGACGCTAATGTCCATATACCAAAATATACATGACATATAGTTCTAAACTGAAAATTTAGTTCAGATTAATCAATCGCTGATTAGAAATATTGTGGAGGATTCATAACAATATTACTAAACTAATTTTATACTTAGTCTTATTCTAATTCGCAAGTTTATTAATCGTCAAAATGTGTATTATCGATGGTGGTGGATTAACAATTTATGGATACAGTGACTATCAAATCACTAGTACAAACCAATGGTAGTTTAGTTTCAAGTTCAATGAAAAATCTTAGTTTAGAATTAAATAAATTAATTATATGCAAAATAGCGCGCTAATAAAAAAACACGGCTAATAATAACTTCCATTAACTAAAAGCTTTGGAAACAGAAGTTCATAATATCCACTGGCGTGGATTACAAATAATTGTCGACGTTGTCTACGAATAGTCGATGTTGTTCACAAGTAGTCGACACTGTCTACGAGTTATCGATATTGTCTATGAGTAGTCGACGTTGTCGACGATTTGTTGACACTATCACGTAAAAATTACTAGATGACGCATAAACGCCCAACTCTGTGCATACACTACCGTTCCCTACTCGCAATAAACATGTGAAAATATTTATTTTTTACACATATATTTATGGCATTATACTAAATAAATGTCAAAATTAAAACGCTTAATTTAAATTTTATTTTCATCTATGTACCCTCCTCTTGATTGAACAATCGCAGCACACAGTCGAGGCATTCTCGCAATAAGTTTTGGCAGAGTTTCTGGCATTATTGAGTTCCAAATTGATTGAAGTTTATCCACATAAACATAGCAGCTCGTTCCTTCCTCCTATAAATGGCTAAGTAGCCTTTATATAATTTAGATGAATGTTATGGGTCATTATGTTGTTGAAAGATAAAATTTTGACTCAAAAGTTGAATACCTAAAGGCACTGTTGGGCGCGTAAATTACACGATGTAATTTACACAGTTATTTACACGTAATTTACATGTAAATTACATAAGTTATTTTTTACATTATGTAAAGTAAATATAGACTTTTTCATAACAAGCGCGCTATCTATTATATAATTTAATAACTATTTAATTATTATAAAAATTGACAGTGTAATGTTGAAGATAACACAAAAAAAAAATAATACGTCAAAAATTTGAGGTTATAAGCTTACTAGTGTTGTTCCAGAAATCATAAAACTTCCATTCTAAATGCAATTAAGAAACTCTGTAAAGTGTTCTGAATTTCGCCGTGTACAATGGGAACTGCAAACAATGTTGGTTAGCACGTTAGATAAGAAAATCGGTCTAAAAAATATTTAGCGATAGCTGCAGTCGATGTAGATGGTTGTTGTTGAATGACCGGCAGTTTATTTACTAATCTTTCACCTTGACCAAGGGCAACTGTAACTGTGCAGCCGTAAACAACACATTAATCTCGTACGAATAAGTAGAAAATCTGAGAAAAATTTGATTCGGATAAATAGGTGCTCGATACATGTTATTTATTTTCAACATCCTGTATATTGTCTAGGAAGAAGTATTCCCACAAAGGAGCTTGTATAAACAAACGCACCTTCACCATATTTAAACTGTGGAAGACCCGAATCTTTTAGCGGTTTTCGTTTATAATTTTGAGTTATCGAACATATTCCTACCTGGTTCATTAAAGTAGGATATTCTTGACAAAGCTCAACCAAAATTAACTCACCACCCCGACCAGTCAGACCTCATAAAGGGCACATCTCCACCAACAGACGCAATTCTTTCCAGCTTTCGTGGCTTTTTCTGCTTTTTCATGTGTTTTAACAGCGGTAGTACAGGATGCGGTTAAATTGAGTGAATGTTAATAGCCCATGCGAATACTTTTTTATTGGTGGACGATGTAATGCTCTCAATTTCATGGGTTTCATGTGTGTTATTTTTGAGTTAATGCAAAATAGTAAAATTTATAAAGTTTAGTTCTCTAATGAAGCAGCGTGAAATTATTTTGTAAACTGGGATTCTGATGCTGAAATGTGAGATAGGTGTTGATTAAAGGCAACCAAAATCGAAACAATAATGGACCAAGTGTATGTAACAATCGCACTACTCGGCTTACCAAATGAAAATAAATAAAAATGAAATAGAAGTCGAAGACCAAATTCGAAGTTGAACCATGAACTGGACACTCCATTGCAAATGACCTGGTATGCTCAAAATTGGGTGTGTGGTTTACAACGGAGTTTAAAGTTGAATTAAATATCCTCCTCCGACTTTGAGTCTCATGGAGGTTTTTGATGATTTCGACATGTAATAAACATCATTCGATATATTAAACGGATCACTATCTGGATTTTTTGGTGATGGAAAAAAATTATCTTACTGATATGTTGATGATATTTACTCGACTGTTTGACATTTACGAGGAAACCGTGTAAAATGCTACAATTTGATAATAGATGGCACGTAATACACTATAAAAATTATTATCTTTCTCATATGTAGCAAACTAAACCTAAAGATTTCAGTAATCGAATTGATACAGCTTGTTTAAGAAAAACACAGATGGCAGTGTAGATACATAAGTAAATTTCTTCTTCTGATTGTAGATAACCAAAAGTCAAAAATAGTTTGATTGACCAACTAAATGAACTGTTTGATTGATATTTATGATGCGTCTAACCCAGATAAACTAACATTTGTTCCATTTATACAATATTTTCAGTTATTTTTCAGACTTTTCACGTTTTTCACATATTTTATGTAAATTACACAAATTTTTATGTAATTTACGTTATTTACATAAAAATGTAGATAACGTTTTTTACCTGTAAAATGCCTAACTCTGCCTAAAGGTATTGTGTGGTTCTCCAAAATTTGTCGGAATTCTTTTTTTCTTAGTATTCCGTCAATTATCACAACATCGCTTACACCAGTACCAGCAAAAAAAACAGCCCCAAATCATCATTGAACCACCTCCATGATTTACGGCAGCGGCAATACACTTTTTTCTGACACGTTCACCCATAAATTTTCTCACGAACATCCGTCCATAAAACCTTGTTCCAATCTTCTATCGTCCAATGTTGGTGTTCATGGGCCCATTTAAGTCGCTTTTGCTTATTTCGGTTACATGCGACGTTTGTATGCGACGTTTAACCGTAGAAACACTAACTGGTTTTGGGTGACCAACATTTAATTATTCAGTTATTTCCGGGGCTGATTTGCGTCTATTCATCTTGCTGGTAATCACTGTTCTATGTTCATCTGCAGATGTTGCCGCTATTGGTCTTCCACTACGTCTTCTATTAAGAAAACTGCCACTTTCGCGATATTTTTAACATTATAATCGACCAATCTGTCGATAACTTATGCCAGCTGTATGGTAAGCAATTATAAGCGCACGTGTTTCAGTACTAAGTTCTCTTATTGGAGGCATTTTAAATAATTGTCACTCGATATTTCGCTTACGAAGTTAACAGTGTAAATATCAGACTACAACTCGTGTTTGACGCGTTTCACTGTTTTAATTTGGCGAAATTCTCACCTGAGGCGCATCGATTGCTTGCAGAAGCATATATGGTAACGGAGACGAGTTGTTGAGAGTGGCTTCAAAAGTTTAGCAGAAGAACTTCCAGTTATATTACTAGTGACTCAACAAGCAATTTCACATCGTTTAAAATCATTAGGAATAATACAAAAGCAAGGAAATTGGGTTCCATCTCACCATGCTTCAACATCAACAAACAAGACCAATATTCATGGAAAAGACTCATGTTGTGTATTTGGTGGGATTACCTTGGTTTCGTGTATTATGAGTTGCTAAATCCGAACAAAACTATTACTGGGGCTCTCCACCGAACACAATTGATGAGATCGAGCCGAATACTCAAGGAAAAACGCACCCACTACTACTCCAAACACGACAAAATTATTCTCCTGCAGGATAATTCTCGTCCACTGTAACGATTTGTAATGGTCACCCGGTACGCATGAACTTTTTTTCTGTGCAAATATAAACGGTTTGTTTTTATTGTAGGGATGCAAATGTGAAATTAGATTTTTAAGATTAAAATGAAAAATACAAAAAAAAAAAAAAAAAAAGTAATTTGCGGATCGATCAGTGGTCAGTCGAAATCAAATAATTAAATAAAAAATACCTGCAGCATTGACTGGGGTTTAAAATTGTGATAGTAGCTTAGTAGCTAATAGAATTAGTTAACATAAGAATCAAAGAAAAAAAAAGTTTAATAATAAGTAAATAAAATTTCATGTTATGGATAGTTAACGTGCTTCTGTAAAAACAGTTAAGTGCATGAGTTAATGAAGGTATATAGACCTGTGTGGTAAGAATAGTTAGTGTTAACGTGAAATTGAACTTAAATATACAAGTACATATTATAAAACTATATAACTATTCAATAAAGCAAGCCTAATAAAATAATTAGGTATTATTACTCGTGCAATACGTAACGGTTCATTCATCATTATTTGAAGAACGTGTTCGATAAGTCGCGAGCGTCTTGAAAACAATAACATAGGGTGTGTAGGAATAACCTGAATCGCACAAAATTACTATGTTACGGTAATTAAATAATATAATATAAATAATAATAAGTTAATATAATATATAAGAAAAGCAGCAACACGAAATATTAATATTACTCCACAAAAAAAACGATTAGAAATAATTTACTGGTGCGATTAAGACGAGCTCGAGTAAACCGTTTGTCTGAATAATCTATCTCATTATTTATATGAATTGGAACCACCGTAAAATGGGACGGAATAATATATATCATACTGTGGATTCTTCGATACCTGCCATCGGATCCGCAACGCAACGTTGAATGTGTATTTGGGGTGCCGGCTTGTAAGTCTAGTTTAATTTAAGTTAGTTTACGAATATAAATAAAAATAATATTAACAAAATTTTTGAATTTAAAAATAAAATTATTATCAATCTTAAATTTTTTGTGTCATAGTTTTTTTTATATATAATGATTAAATTTAGCTAGGTGAGAATGATTGGCGGCTGATCGATTAAAATCATTTCTAGTGATGATGGTGCCGAATAATAGTGCGATATTTTCTTTTTTTACACCTTTATAATTTATTTGTATAATGGCCATAGGCGTGAATAATCGAACCACCCGTGATTCCGGAAGATGCTATCCAAAAACATTTTTTTATCACGCGTTGCTAGATGGATATGCAACCCATTGTTACACCACATGTTATGGCGCTAGTCAAATCTTACATGAAAACACTCAATTGGGAAGTTTTACCCCATCCGCCGTATTCACGAGATATTGCCCCGTCAGATTACCACTTGTTTCGATCGATGACGCATGTGCTGTCTGAACAGCATTTCACATCATATGAATATACCAAAAATTGGGTTGATTCCTCGATAGCCTGAAAAGATGAATTGTTCTTTCGACGTGGAATTCTTAAAATGCTAGAAAGATGGGAAAAAGTAGTGGCTAGCGATGGATAAACTTTGAGTAAAACATAACCTACCGTTCTTCCACAATGAATGCCCAATTTTTTGATAAAAACGGTGGAGACTTATTTGTATAACCAATACTAATTTATGACAGGTCATAATAGTTTCTCAAATTACTCGTCCATGGATTGGTCACTTTCGGTACAAGTGTGAAACATAACATATATTTCCTCTATTCCCATTATATACAATACATAATGTACATTATATACACTATTTACATTATATACATTATATACATTATATACATTATATACATTATATACATTATATACATTATATACATTATATACATTATATACATTATATACATTATATACATTATATATATTATATACATTATATACATTATATACATTATATACATTATATACATTAAATACATTATACACATTATATACATTATATACATTATATACATTATATAAATTATATAAATTATATATATTATATACATTATATACATTATATACATTATATACATTATATACATTATATACATTATACGCATTATATACATTATATACATTATAAACATTATATACATTATATACATTATATACATAATATACATTATATACATTATATACATTATATACATTATACACAGTATACACATTACATACATTATATACATTATATAAATTATATATATTATATATATTATATACATTATATACATTATATACATTATATATATTATATACATTATATACATTATATACATTATATACATTATATACATTATACACATTATATACATTATATACATTATATACATTATATACATTATATACATTATATACATTATATACATTATATACATTATATAAATTATATATATTATATATATTATATACATTATATACATTATATAGATTATATACATTATATAGATTATATACATTATATACATTATACACATTATATACATTATATACATTATATACATTATTTACATTATATACATTATATACATTATATGCATTATATACATTATATACATTATATACATTATACACATTATATACATTATACACATTATATACATTATATGCATTATATACATTATACACATTATATACATTATATACATTATATACATTATATACATTATACACATTATATACATTATTTACATTATATACATTATATGCATTATATACATTATATACATTATATACGTTATATACATTATACACATTATATACATTATACGCATTATATACATTATATACATTATAAACATTATATACATTATATACATTATATACATAATATACATTATATACATTATATACATTATATACATTATACACAGTATACACATTATATACATTATATACATTATATAAATTATATATATTATATATATTATATACATTATATACATTATATACATTATATATATTATATACATTATATACATTATATACATTATATACATTATACACATTATATACATTATATACATTATATACATTATATACATTATATACATTATATACATTATATAAATTATATATATTATATATATTATATACATTATATACATTATATACATTATATAGATTATATACATTATATACATTATATACATTATATACATTATACACATTATATACATTATATACATTATATACATTATTTACATTATATACATTATATACATTATATACATTATATACATTATATACATTATATACATTATATACATTATACACATTATATACATTATACGCATTATATACATTATATACATTATAAACATTATATACATTATATACATTATATACATAATATACATTATATACATTATATACATTATATACATTATACACAGTATACACATTATATACATTATATACATTATATAAATTATATATATTATATATATTATATACATTATATACATTATATACATTATATATATTATATACATTATATACATTATATACATTATATACATTATATACATTATACACATTATATACATTATATACATTATATACATTATATACATTATATACATTATATACATTATATAAATTATATATATTATATATATTATAGACATTATATACATTATATACATTATATATATTATATAGATTATATACATTATATACATTATATACATTATATACATTATACACATTATATACATTATATACATTATATACATTATTTACATTATATACATTATATACATTATATGCATTATATACATTATATACATTATATACATTATACACATTATATACATTATACACATTATATACATTATATACATTATATGCATTATATACATTATATACATTATATACATTATTTACATTATATACATTATATGCATTATATACATTATATACATTATATACATTATTTACATTATATACATTATATACATTATATACACTATAGACATTATATATGTACATTATATACATTATATACATTATATGCATTATATACATTGTATACATTATATACATTATATACAATAAAACTTCTTGATCGAACCACATTTTAATCGGAACAATTCTAAATCGGACGATTGTTGTAAAACTGTGTCGGCTTGTCATAACAAAATATTTCCGCATTTGGACCACCTTAGAATCGGACACGCGGACCGCATACTCGTATTTCATTTTGTTTCGATTTTTTTAGGGCGTATAATATTGGAGGTTTCCCCAAAATCTGCGGTTATAACATGTAATGTAATTAAGAGACGATTAGTATCCAAATTTATTGGTTCATTAAACGAAGAACCAACTTTGCCACAACACGAGACTCGAGAGCTCATCATGTGATGGAGATGATCTCATTGTCACACCTTTTGGCTCCTAATTAAACAACGTTTCAGCGAAGTGCAAAGCACTTAAAACAACTCAAAGATTATGCCACCGAAAATGGTTTAGGCGAGAAGTTTTACCATCTCGAGCAAACTGGAAAACATTAATTGATAAAGGAATATCAATGATAACAAAACCAATAAAGATTTTAAAAAAATTTACAAACATAATATGTATGCATTGCGAATTACTGAATTTAAATTTGCCATTTTATGTTTGGAATTCTATAACTATATGAATATACAATATGTATTGTTTTTAATACGATAATCGAACCACCTCTAAATCGGGCCACTTTCAAAAGGTCCGGAAAGAGATCCGACTGAAGAGGCTTTACTGTATTGCAATAAACTATAAATATTAGTCCGCATTTCGTTCCAAACACGCCAAATAAGATTCTTTTAAGACTTTTAATATACGATGCACCTCAGTCATGTCATAACCGTGTCATGTTTGACTGACGCTGATGAGTCACAAGTGTCATGACGCTGAGAATCATTTACGTTTAACTATTAAATTTCAATCAAGCTTTGTTCAGATATTTTTTTAAAAATTATACCGAAAAAGGATTAGTCTTGATGAAAAAAACTTTATTTCACCAAAATTCGGCATCTCTACAGTCAGGTGGATTGTCTATTCCGAATGAAACTTCATACTGAAGCATTTTTCGTAAATTGGGAAATTTTTGCAAAATTTGTGTAGCGAAAGCGGCAGCTCCCATATTAGTTGTTTTTTTTTCTGTTTTAACGACAAAGAATTAAAAAATTAAAATAAATTTAAAGAAGTTTAATTTGTATCAAGGGTTGACCAAGTTGTTTTTCTGAAGTTTAGCAGAACTAATGATTTGTGATTATACATACCAGACAGTTTTTACCAAAAGTCCGGTAGGTTTAATTTTTCACTTTAGAAATCAAGTGTGGTGTACTTATTCGAGGTCGATCTAAACATTCGTGATAAAAGAATGTTGGCGTTGGTCACATATACATACAACATATTCACTCCTCCATTTTTTTTTTTAAATTTAAAATAAAATAAAATAATTTTTTTCATGCAATAAAAATGTGAAAATTTTCGTTAAATACTTGTAAAAAAATCATAAAGAAAACGTTAAACGAGACGTACCTGTACATCTCACCAGATACGTATACAAAATTTGTTTGATACATTTTTTATTAGTATTTTTTTAACTCACTTAATTTAATTGGAATTTGTTTATGTTTTGAATTAATGTCTTGTATAACGTACGCTCTAAATATATTCCCAAAGCTTTAAGCTTTCAATACAAATTTAGGGGTGTGATATCAAATTAAATTGTCATTAATTTGTTGTTGATTCATAGTAAATGTCAAAATTATTTCGTTAGACTGCCATTTGTAAGTTTGTCGTCGTCACATAAACAATTAATTTCTGATCATTAGGCTGGATTAAATGGATAGAGTCAAAAATTAAATTGCAGGCGACAATTGGTTGATTGTTCTGGGGAACGTTTAAATTCGCTCGCTGTTAATGATAATTTTATCGTTGATTGTACGACATGCCAACCATATATAAATGCGCTGTCAAATCCCAAAATGTGCATGTTAAAATACATGTGACATATTTTTTCGACATTATGATCTCATATTTATGATATTTGAATAAATTATGTAACGTATACACATTTTACCATTATGATGAGATGAATATTAAAATTATTTTTATATTCGTCGTGATGCATAACGAATCGTTAAGTTTCATTTGGGAAAATTCTTTGTTATACCAAATTACAGAAGTTGTTTTTGGATGGTTGGATTGGTTGGAGCTTTGTGAACATAATAAACAAAATATTTGGTGGTAATAAACTTACTATGCTAGTTTACCATAAACTATAAGGGTGGAAAATGAAATTATGTGTAATGAATTGATCAATACATAAATCAGTTTTACATAAGCAGGTCATTGAATTTGTATAAGAATGCCAAATTGATGTGAATGTCTAAGAAGATTTTAATTGGTTTGGTACAGCTGCAAGCGTTACCATATCGTCGCACAACCCCACAGCTATATCATGTCATTTTGGAGACACAAAAATATCTAAGCTAAACCAGAAAATTTTAATTAACTTATCGTTCATTCTGTTTCACAAACGAATAAAATTAAATGTAATTTTGGCGTAAGGTGAATGAATTTTAGGGTGGCGTCGTTCTACAAATGGACATAAACAACAAAGCAAGGGACAATGTGATACAAAAATTTATACAAAATCTCATTATGTACAGATAATCAGCATGAAACGAAAAGAAAACAAAATATAGATAATTTAATTTCCGTCCTGTTTGGTTTTAACTGTCTGCAGAATAAAACAAATAACACGAGTAAATGGAAATTCATTAGGGGGAGCTTTATAAGTTCATCGATTCCTTAGAAATTGAAATACTAACTCGTGGAAGACTTTTAGGCGCGAATCTTCTTCACCGAGGGTTAATTATATACAAACTCAGTCAATTACAAATTAAATCATTCCCAGCACCTACGAGTATGTATATAGTGTCATTGCCATCGCCCCGCCATACCTATCGAATTAAAAATATAAATAATTTTATGTTTTTCTCTTTATCTCAGCATCTAAAATATTTTTATCTGATGGAGGTTTCCTTCTTTATGTTTATGCTTAATTTTTCATTACTGAAATTGATTTTGTATTTGTCACGGCCCGATAAATTATAATGATGATGTGCTATAAAAATTTAATAAACTTGATAGCGCTTATGTAGGTTTGTACGCACGTAGCATATACATATATACATAATCTGTTACAAACATACATATAAATGATTATAAAGGGTGATTTTTTTGTGGTTAGGATTTTCATGCATTAGTATTTGACAGATCACGCGGGATTTCAGACAAGGTGTCAAAGAGAAAGATGCTCAGTATGCTTTGACATTTCATAATGAATAGACTTACTAACGAGCAACGCTTGCAAATAATTGAATTATATTACAAAAATCAGTGTTCGGTTCGAAAAGTGTTTCGCGATTTACGTCCGATTTATGGTCTACATAATCGACCAAGTGAGCAAACAATTAATGCGATTGTGACCAAGTTTCGCACTCAGTTTACTTTATTGGACATTAAACCAACCACACGAATGCGTACAGTGCGTACAGAAGAGAATATTGCGTCTGTTTCTGAGAGTGTTGCTGAAGACCGTGAAATGTCGATTCGTCGCCGTTCGCAGCAATTGGGTTTGTGTTATTCGACGACATGGAAGATTTTACGCAAAGATCTTGGTGTAAAACCGTATAAAATACAGCTCCTGCAAGAACTGAAGCCGAACGATCTGCCACAACGTCGAATTTTCAGTGAATGTGCCCTAGAAAAGTTGGCAGAAAATCCGCTTTTTTATCGACAAATTTTGTTCAGCGATGAGGCTCATTTCTGGTTGAATGGCTACGTAAATAAGCAAAATTGCCGCATTTGGAGTGAAGAGCAACCAGAAGCCGTTCAAGAACTGCCCATGCATCCCGAAAAATGCACTGTTTGGTGTGGTTTGTACGCTGGTGGAATCATTGGACCGTATTTTTTCAAAGATGCTGTTGGACGCAACGTTACGGTGAATGGCGATCGCTATCGTTCGATGCTAACAAACTTTTTGTTGCCAAAAATGGAAGAACTGAACTTAGTTGACATGTGGTTTCAACAAGATGGCGCTACATGCCACACAGCTCGCGATTCTATGGCCATTTTGAGGGAAAACTTCGGAGAACAATTCATCTCAAGAAATGGCCCGGTAAGTTGGGCACCAAGATCATGCGATTTGACGCCTTTAGACTATTTTTTGTGGGGCTACGTCAAGTCTAAAGTCTACAGAAATAAGCCAGCAACTATTCCAGTTTTGGAAGACAACATTTCCGAAGAAATTCGGGCTATTCCGGCCGAAATGCTCGAAAAAGTTGCCCAAAATTGGACTTTCCGAATGGACCACCTAAGACGCAGCCGCGGTCAACATTTAAATGAAATTATCTTCAAAAAGTAAATGTCATGGACCAATCTAACGTTTCAAATAAAGAACCGATGAGATTTTGCAAATTTTATGCGTTTTTTTTAAAAAAAAGTTCTCAAGCTCTTAAAAAATCACCCGTTATTTGGATAGACAAAGGTATTAAATATTATAAATGATATCATGTTACCGAAATTATTCTGTTTGCTGTTTCGGCGGAATAAACAGCGGAGCAATAAATATAAAGATTTAGAAATTATACTTGTACTTGCAAACATAAAGATAATTTTGGAATTATGCCGAATTTACATACTTAAGTAGCAAGGGTACAACAGTCATGAACAGATAAATGTATGGCATTTGTTATCACGGATTTCCGTTCTTCCCTGAATTAGTTTTTTACAATTTATAAATTTGTTGAAATTATAAGACGTGCAGAAAATTCTTTACAAAAATTTATTTATTTCATGCACGTTAACATTTTCATGAATCTGTCCTACAAACAAAAATAAAATTAGGAAAAGTTTAGGAAAAATTTCACAAGTCGTTTAAATGATTGTGATACTTATATCAAAAATTTACACTGTTAAATTAAAAGTAAATTTAGTTGGATTTATGCTAATGAAGTTAGCGGAAAACTTCAGCAAAAAAAAATTGCCCTATCGAATCAGAAGTTTTTGTTGTTTTTGACCAGAAGAACTGTTTTAATAATAAATAAATAAATACGAGTATCATAATTAGCCCGAAATGTTTAAAAGGGCCAGATTGGAAAATATCTTATGAATCCACACAGTAGTTTTAGAGTTATGAGATATTAGTTTTCAATGCTGGCATAAGTTAGGAACTAAACGAATTGCGCTCGAAAATTAAAATATCTATTGGTAAAACATGTATTGGTTATGTGGATTGGTTGAAGTTAGACAAATTCGAAAATTCCTGGAACCCGAGTTTAAAATTTGTCGTGTTAGCGGGCAATGAATTTAAGTTGTGGCACTAGTAGTGAGTCCGTTTGCCAAAAATGAGCTGTTAATGTATTTGACTATAATGCCACATAAAATATGCCATAATTTTTCGCAAACAGACTCGCTGCTAGTACCACAACTCAAACTCATTGCCCGCTAACACGACAAATTTTAAACTTCGGTTCCAGGAATTTTCGAATTTGTCTAACTTCAATCAATCCATATTTCACATATGTCCGTCCAGCTTTTAATTTATTTGACTATGATGCCAAATAAATTTAGCCTTATTTTTTCGCCAACGGACTCGCTGCTAGTACCACAACTCAAATTCATTGCCCGCTGATACGACAAAATTTAAACTTGGGTTCCAGGAATTTTCGAATTTGTCTCCAGCTTTTAATTTACTTGACTATGATCCCCCAAATAAATTATGCCTTAATGTTTCGCAAACAGACTCGTTGTTAGTACCACAACTCAAACTCATTGCCCGCTGATACGACAAAATTTAAACTTGGGTTCCAGGAATTTTCGAATTTGTCTCCAGCTTTTAATTTACTTGACTATGATCCCCCAAATAAATTATGCCTTAATGTTTCGCAAACAGACTCGTTGTTAGTACCACAACTCAAACTCATTGCCCGCTAACACGACAAATTTTAAACTTCGGTTCCAGGAATTTTCGAATTTGTCTAACTTCAATCAATCCATATTTCACATATGTCCGTCCAGCTTTTAATTTATTTGACTATGATGCCAAATAAATTTAGCCTTATTTTTTCGCCAACGGACTCGCTGCTAGTACCACAACTCAAATTCATTGCCCGCTGATACGACAAATTTTAAACTTGGGTTCCAGGAGTTTTCGAATTTGTCTCCAGCTTTTAATTTACTTGACTATGATCCCCCAAATAAATTATGCCTTAATGTTTCGCAAACAGACTCGTTGTTAGTACCACAACTCAAACTCATTGCCCGCTAACACGACAAATTTTAAACTTCGGTTCCAGGAATTTTCGAATTTGTCTAACTTCAATCAATCCATATTTCACATATGTCCGTCCAGCTTTTAATTTATTTGACTATGATGCCAAATAAATTTAGCCTTATTTTTTCGCCAACGGACTCGCTGCTAGTACCACAACTCAAACTCATTGCCCGCTAACACGACAAATTTTAAACTTCGGTTCCAGGAATTTTCGAATTTGTCTAACTTCAATCAATCCATATTTCACATATGTCCGTCCAGCTTTTAATTTATTTGACTATGATGCCAAATAAATGATGCCTTAATTTTTCGCAGACTCGCTGCTAGTACCACAACTCAAATTCATTGCCCGCTGATACGACAAATTTTAAACTTGGGTTCCAGCAGTTTTCGAATTTGTCTCCAGCTTTTAATTTACTTGACTATGATCCCCCAAATAAATTATGCCTTAATTTTTCGCAAACAGACTCGCTGCTAGTACCACAACTCAAATTCATTGCCCGCTAACACGACAAATTTTAAACTTGGGTTCCAGGAATTTTCGAATTTGTCTAACTTCAATCAATCCTTATTTCACATATATCCGTCGAGCTTTTAATTTATTTGACTATGGTGCCTAATAAATTATGCCTTAATTTTCCGCCAACGGGCTTGCTGCTAGTACCACAACTCAAATTCATTGCCCGCTAATACGACAAATTTTAAACTTGGGTTCCAGGGATTTTCGAATTTGTCTAACTTCAATCAATCCATATTTCACATATGTCCGTCCAGCTTTTAATTTATTTGACTATGATCCCAAATAAATTTAGCCTTAATTTTTCACAAATGGACTCGCTGTATCACAACTAAAATTCATTGCCCGCTAACACGACAAATTTTAAACTTCGGTTCCAGGAATTTTCGAATTTGTCTAACTTCAATCAATCCATATTTCACTTATGTCCGTCCAGCTTTTAATTTATTTGACTATGATCCCCAAAAAAATGTAGCCTTAATTTTTCGCAAATGGACTCGCTGTACCACAACTCAAATTCATTGCTCGCTGATACGACAAATTTTAAACTTGGGTTCCAGGAGTTTTCGAATTTGTCTAACTTCAATCCTTTAATTTGTTTGACTATGATGCCAAATAAATTATGCCTTAATTTTTCGCAAACGGACTCTCTGCTAGTCCCACAACTCAAATTCATTGCCCACTAACACGACAAATTTTAAACTTGGGTTCCAGGAATTTTCGAATTTGTCTCTCCGCGCCAAACCATTTTCGTGCTGATGGTAACAAATGTTGTGCATAAATTTTATTCATGAAAAGTGTGTTTAGGAGCTTGGGCGGGGGTGCTTAACAGTTCGAGCAATTCGTTTTATTTGCTTAGTTGATCAAAGACGCCTTTTAACATTAAAACGCCAAAAGGATGACACATCGGTAAACATAACATTCGTCAAATCTCTGTTTATATGTCCATTCGCCCAATGTAGTCGCTTTTCAATGTGTTTTTGTATTAGCAGTGGTTTGATCAAAGTATTTCGATATGCGTAGCCATGTCCCATAATTATATTTCGTATAGTTGTTTTTGATGTAATAATATCCTTTTTCGCCAATTTTTCTACAGCTGCATCCAGCGTTAGCGAAGAAGTTTCATCAAATAACTGTATGATGGCGTCATCCTCCTTTTTTGTAGTGGTTCGGATCTTGCTTCTGTCTGGCAAATCGTCAACATTTGAATACATTGAATAATGTGTAATCCACTTCTGTACGAATGTTTTCGACTTTTTTATATATTTTGCTGCACTAGCAACCGATGTTTTTGGTCCTTCCAGATGTTCATTTAAAAACACTTAACTTATCCAGTTAAACTAATTTTTGGTTTATAGCATCAAAGAGGAATCAACAGAAAACCGGTTTAAGCCCCGTCCATATTTGTTTCTATAGTTTTAAGTACAGTTAAGCCGTACACGCTCTTGTTGCACCTACTGTAGTTCCTGAAAACAGCAGTGAAAACTTATACGTGATAACTGAAAAACTACTGTGTGGGTTCATACGAAATTTTCCAAATCAACAATTCTTGAGCTTAAGTAAATCAATTTTTATAGTAAACAATTTAACTTTACTCGAATTTCGGCCGAAAACATGTTTATATAAAGAAAATCGAATAAATTTTTCGACTTCTATTTTAAAACCATCGATAATGCTGTTTTTCTACAGAAAATGGTCAAAAACAACAAAAAATGTGTGCTGACTTTTCCTACCAATGTATATAAAGGAGGCCGTTAGTGCAGTTTTGTTTCTGCTAACTTCAGTAGCTTGTTGGATTATTGCTTTATTTTACGTAGTAAAATACATATTTGCCATTCGCCATATCGCCAAAAGTCAAAAAAGTAATTTTTAAAAAACTCTGTGTGCGTGTGTGTTTTCGTGCAGACTAAATCGTTGAAACTATAGCCCAGACGAATTGACGGATCGAGATGCAACTTCATACTTAAGCTTTTCTCATAAATTAGGAGGTACCAATGTTTTAGGGCGAAAATCGGTCCACCGACCGTTTTTTCGTTTTTGACTCAACGATTCTAAATTAATTTTTCAACAATATCGGTTCACACCAGTTCTCATCTAGACGGATTGATTTATCGTATTTATTTATTTTGATACCAAAAAACACCTTAAGGCCAAAGCCTTGTTTACAATGCACTAGAATTTGAGTATGCAGAACAATATTAAATACAAACTATTAAATTTAATTTAAAACTTACAACAATAAGTGACTCGCCCTATCAAACTGTAATTAAATAAAAAGCATAAAAGGGCTAAATGCATTTCATTTATAGCGGATATAGCGGAAGAATAAATAAACCGCAGACAACTGCAGAAAAATGTTCACTTTAATGTATCTGCATCCTTGAGATATGCGCGACTAACCAACGAAACCAGTAAAATTACTTGGTTCAGGTTAAACTGACATCAACAATGCTTGACGAATATACATATGTAAGGACCTGGATTAAATAACCACCAATGGTAAAGAATTCCACAAACGAAAATCCCTAACCGTGAAGGACGTTTCCATACCGTTAAAGGTAAGTAACCGGCAAAACCTAATATGTGCCAAGAGTTAGGATGGTCGACGTTGCAATAAAATTGTATACAGATACACGACTGTTTTAAGCTTTGGAAAATTAAGAAAATAAATTCACAAAAATTCACAAGCCGGTCTGGAAACCTAAGAGAAAAATACTTCAGCGAAAAACTTCAGCACTATATAAAGGGTTTTCCAATAGGAATGATATGATTTTTAAGTGACGGTTCAGCCATTTGTAATATGTCATGATCTATCATTTTTTGTTTCATTGTATTCAGTAATGTTTACAATTTCATCATGGTGAGATATACGCAAGAACAACGTTTACAAATTACTCAGTTTTATTATCAAAATAATCGTTCTCCAATTGCAACTTTTATTGTCGTAATAATCGTCCAAGTGTGCTCGCTATTCGTCGAATTGTTGAAAATTTTGAGCGTACATTTTCTTTACATAATATTGAAGTGCCAATTAGATAAAGATTCGCTCGAAGTAATGCAAATATTGCTGCCGTTCAGGCAAGTGTTGCTGAAGACCGCAATTTGTCGATTCCAACCCGTTCTCAAGAATTGGGACTGTCTCAAACCACAATCTGGCGAATTTTCAGAATGGATTTGGGTTTGCATCCATATAAAATTGTTCTCACACAAGAACTAAGCCATTGGACCACCGTAAATGTCGTGAATTTGCTGATTTTGCCTTGGAACAGCTTGAAAACGATAACGATTTTTTAAGAAAATCATCTTCTCCGATGAGGCTCACTTTCATCTGAGTGGTGCGGTAAATAAACAAAACTGTCGATTCTGGTGCGAAGAAAACCCATAAACTATTCATGAAAAACCATTACATTCACCGAAATTGACAGTTTGGTGTGGTTGTTGGCCTGGTGGAATCATCGGTCCGTATTTTTTTCGAAATGAAGCTGGTAACACCGTTACAGTCAATGGCGATCGGTATAGATCGATGATAACCAACCTTTTATGGCCGAAATTGGAAGAAGTTGTTCTTCACAACATTTGGTTCCAACAAGACGGGGCTACGTTCCACACAGCAAGTGCAACAATTGAATTATTGCGAATCATATTGCTCGTATTGGAAAACCCTATATAACGAAAGTTAAAGCCAGCGAGTTGGCCAATTTGGAGCGAAGCTGAAAAGGAAGTAAATGCCCACAATCGAGAGATAATAACATTAACATGATTACCCCAGGATAAGTCTCATCAAGCACAAAATGCAGAATCTTAAGACTCTGTGAAAAAGGAACAGGTGCCCCTCTCAGGACGATCTGACCGAGAAGGTGGGAGTTCGTATAACGATAGAAGATCATCGCCTATTTTTAGAGGGGCTAGTCTACTGATTTCATGTGCTAGCCCAACAAGAGATAGCCCCCAGGCCATATTCATCTGAGAGACCCAAGATATTAGCTAAGAGAGCGGCGCCGAATGAAACAGCTGAACATCATCCGCAAGGAGGTGGACTAAAGAAAAACGAGGAGCATGCGCAAAGTACACGATTCCAAAATAGTACCCTAGGGAACATCCTTCTGCAATGGCAAAAAGGTGGAACACTTGTTGCCAATGGAGACACACTGTGAACGTTTGGCCAAGTAGGAATGGATTAAGTTGATGGTATAGGTAGACAAATTAAAATTCAAGTTGAGCTTAGCTAAGAGGATGCTGTGGTCGATACTATCGAATGCCATACTTTGGTACATGTTCCTCCGAGTCAATTCAGTGATGTCCATAATCGTTGATGAAGTGCTACGAAATTTCCTGAAACCACTTCGGGACAGGTGGAGAAAGTATTCATCTTTCAGGAAGGAGATAAGTTGATCCTGTGGAAGTATCCTGATCGGCCTTAAGTTAGCTAATTCATTAGTTCTATCTTTTTGGGGAATTGGGATTACACAAGCATTATTCCAGACTGACGCAAAAGACGAAAGTGTGAGCACGCAATTCTTAATTTGAACCACACTTGATTTGACGGAGCTTGTTGAAATAAAGCATTGATGATATTGAAGAAGAGTTCAAGAAAATCAATGTCTGATATAAACCTATGCTTCTAACCTTCCGCCATAGGAGATTTGGATGTTGACTTGTCGACGAAAAAAGTTGATTTGTCAAAGTTCTACTTGAAGCTTCTAATTATGAATGTAACTTATCGCCATACCTACAGTAAGTTGTCCATCAGACGTCTGACCGATCCTCTTTAAATGCATGGAAACCTAAATCCTTCATGGGTCAATGTTAACGTTCCTGTAACCCCTGAAACATACCCTGATGTAAAGATGTCATGCTGGGAGAGAACAAGAGGGGCAAATATGCGAGCATGGAGTAACATTTAAGAAGCCCAAAACAGATTAGGAGGGGAACCAAATATGGATGGGTCACAAACCACGAACAAATCAAACATCGAAAAGCTATTCTAAAAAACATCGAATTGGGAAAATTTAGCACCATTCACAGTATAGCAATCCACTCTCTGTAAAAAATCAGTGGTACGCAGGACCGACGGGTTATACATGTTAAGGTTAAATTCACTCATGATGAGGATATTGCTATAAGCAGTAGCAAGTAAATCCAGGGCCTCAGATAGGCTACCCAAACCATCATTTGCCCGATTAACCACCCCAATAACGAGTGTAACATCCAACATAATAACCTCGAAAAATATATATTCCAGGGAAGGGGAATTGACCGATTTGTGGACTACGCTAGCCCTAAATTTAGTCGAAACAAAAAGAGAGACACCTCCACCGTCCATACATCTCAACCTCTCTGGCACACTGCCGGCTCAATGCGCGACACGATCATTTCAGACGATCCTATATCCTTGGTTTAAGCCAACTCTCGGAGACACCAAAGGCATCAAGAAAGACACAATCAACGAAACTACGTACCTCATCAATTAGGATGCTGAGCCAAAAGACTCCCAGCATTAATGTGCCCCATATTGAACGATCGATGCCTACTCGTTTGAAGCGTACTTCTCTGCACCGAATTGTCACTAGGAATAGGATCACATGAAGCCATCCAATGGACTGCATAAGTTCATTACACTGAAGGATACATAATTAATATTTATAAATACGAAAAATGAAAAAACTAAATTGACAACAAAAATTAGGGTTTTGATCGATGACCTGGTGAATGCACAACGAACTTCCTCCCACTCACTATTAGAATATGCACGCGGCCATTGAATACGGCCATCTTCAATAATCGTCTCTCTTTTAAGTTTGAGCTTAGCGAAGCGTTTTAGGCTAGCAATTTGGAGCAGCAACTCTTGAGTGATATTCGCGACATCCTATTTATCTGATAGCATGCATAATGAGCAGCCACATATGCCCCACTCTGAAGGCTCCCACAACATTGGACACAAATCCACTCAAATCAGTAACATCAGCTGGAACACCGTCAATAACGACATCACGTCTACGGCTCTGACGATCTAGTCTTTTCAAAACAGGAAGCAACTCAAGTAGGTCAACGCTTAAATCGATGAATTTAATCCTAGTTTCCAAATTATTAACCTCCTGGAGGGAGGAAGCGATTAGCGATTTCAGCTCAGCAACTGTTGATTGTAGATTCTAGTTTGACATCCATAATGGCTTTAAATTCGTTGGATAGACTAGACAGGGACTCATAAAAGGCCTCCTTCATAGAGTCAAGGAAATACACCTTCATGAGATGTCGTTTTGCATAAAACCAGCAGACCGGCGTTGAAAATAATTTGTAGACGACAGAATGGATATGCACACATACGATGTGGAACCAGCGGTTGTATAAGTCCTAGCACACCCCGGTGTATACGTTACTTTCAACTTGAGTATTCGTTTTCCCAGCCATCATATCCCACAAGGCAGAAATGATCGACTTGGTCTACACAACCGCAATAACAGTAGCCACACACCAACTTTCCGATAATCCAATTATACCAGGGCACGGCGAGACATGTAGCATAAATGCAGTTGTCCACCGGTAACAGTTCCATATTACGCTGTGCTAGAATGCTGGTAGAAAGACACTATGGTATACCCCAAATTCGAGATCAGATTACCATAATATGCGTTCGTAGGCAACGATAGACAAGTTATCTTAAGTATCGGGTTTCCCAAAGAAACATAACAATTTAATATTGTAAATTTAATATTTAATATTTGTATTTTAATACGAACGCACCCTTGAGCGTTTTTGATAATCTGTCAAAGTCAAAACGTCAAGGTTAACATTTGTATGTGAAGTTCACGAACGAGCAATGTCTGGAAATTATTAAAAACTACTAAAGCAATTCTGAGTCGGTCGTCGCAACATTTAGAGTGCTTACTCTAATTTTCGGTCGTAATTATCGTCCCACCAGACAGGCTGTGCGTGCTATAGTGGATAAATTCGAGTCTAATTATTTACTATTGGAACGCACCAAATATCATAGCCGTAAGTACTTCAGTCCAAAATGAGCCAAATCATTCGATTCCACGCCGTTCACATTAATTGGGAATCTCTCAAACCACATTGTGGCAAATTTTGCGTAAATATCTTGACTTACACTCTTCCAAGATCAAATCAAATCAAGAACTGAAGTCTCTTAATCATTTGAAGCATCGCAACTTCTCCGACTGGGCTCTGTCAAAGTTTGAACAAAATCCTAAATTTCATCGAAAAATCATCTTCACCGATGAAGCTCATGTTTAGTTTACTGGCTTTGTCAATAAGCAAAATATGCGTTATTGGACAGCAACAAACCCACATGTACTTCAAGAAACTCCATTACAACCACAAAAAGTGACCGTGTATTGTGAATTTCATGCGGGAGGCGTAATTGAACCATATTTTTTCGTCGAAGAAAATTATCGCCATGTTACGATCAATGGAGTTCGCTATCATGCCATCTTGGAAGATTATTTTTGGACAGAATTAGATGTACTTGACATCAGTGATATGTGGTCCCAATAAGTTGGTTCCACATGCCACACCGCTGGTCAAACAATTTATATATTGAAGGAGAAGTTCGGTAACGGATGTAAACTCGAGAAATGGTCCTATTGAATGACCATCTCGCTCATGCAATCTAACGCCGTTGGATTTCTTTTTATGAGGTTACGTTAAGTCGATGATTTATGCCAACAAGGTTAAAGAAGCTTTTTCGAAAATATCGAACGGGAGTGGTGGAACATTGGCTCCAAAGAATTTATCGCTTCAAACGTGCTCGCGGTGGTCATAACGAAATCGAGTTCCATAGTTAAATGTAACATATGTACTGCATCTGGAATAAATTTCAGCCCAATATCCCTCTATTGAAAAATCCTTTATAATGCGCCACAGGTATTGCTACTAGAACTTACTCCACACGTTATAATAAATTGATCCGCGATTAAACTCTATGTTGTATAGTTCCCAGTAAAGGTTCACTAAGCCACTTACATTTCGTTCACTCGTATTATTAACTGTAGCGATGAGTCGAATTTATTTTATGTGTATTTTGTTAATCTGGTAATTGGTTCCGATTTATTCAGCACACAGTTATGTCTACGAGGGTGGACTAGATCTTCTTTATAATACGATTTATCAAGATCCTCAAAATAAGCGTTCGTTCCAGCTATTATTTCATCATTTGACTAACCCAAATCTCTTTCCACCGAGTAATTTTTTGGGAAATAAGAAAAAGTCACGAGGGGTTAGATCAGGTGAATATGGTGGATGGGGAAATAACTCAAAATCCCAATTCATACAATTTTTGCTGTGTTTTGCCATGATGGAAGAGATCTTTTTTCTTGTTCAAATGTGTCCATTTTTTCTTATTTTTTCCACTCAAAGTGCTGGATAATGATGCATATTATTGACCTGTGACGGTTTTACCCTTCTCAAGATAGCCGATGAATAGTATGCCTTGTGTCTTATCCCAAAAGACAGTGGCCGTAACCTTACCAGCTGATGCAACAACTTTTGCTTTCTTTGGAGCACTTGGACCACCTTCTACCCATTGTGTTGATTCTGGCGTTTAGTGATAGATTCATGTTTCATTAGCCGTAATAAATCGACTCTCAAAAATTCAGATGGATGGCTCTGAAACATCTCCAGACATTGTTTAGAAATGGTTATTCGATTCATTTTTAGAACATTTGTTAATAAACGCGCGCCCATCTTGCGGACAGCATATTCATGTGCAATTCTTCGTGTATGATGTTATATGCTCGTTCATAAGAGATGTTTACAATGTCAGCAATCACTCGCAAGTTGATACGACGGTGATGTTACCTCATTTGGCCTTCATAAAAGTTCAGCATACGGTGTATGTTCATATGACACTTTTTTCATCTCATCGATGATTCTTTCTTGTTTAAAACCATTTAAATGAAAGTATTCAAACACTCCACGACATTCATTTTGCCATATTTTAAAAAAATCAAAAACGACTCTAACTAAGAAACTATTCAAAAATGTCATAAAAAATTTGACAGCTTTTGTTTAAAAGAGCATACTTCACGACAAACAAAGGAAGTTGTTACTAGTGACGCATAGATGGCGTTATTCTAAATATTGTTACGTTTTCGCCTTGTCACTCAAGGTTCGAATCACTGGATTGTGAATAAATACAACTGCTTCAAATTTGAACTCACACAGTTTATTTACGCAACACAATTTATTATACAACACAAAATTAACAATTAATTATTACAACTATAACACACTTTATAATCACTTTAATAATCTTTCTATTTAATCTTCACTGTATCACGTTTAAAATAAAACTCAGCATTCCACGTCAACGCGCGCCTTTATATACCAAAATATTTGTTTCTAGAATAATCCCAAATGTTCTCATAAATTATACACGTACATTTCATAATAATCCCGAATGTTGTCCAAAATTTATACGAGAACATTCTAGCAAATACGTTAGTATACAAATAGCGCCTAAATGTTGATCCATTACAAATTAAAGTTGAGCAACTTATTAAAATAACTTATTCTACTCTAAACTAGATGTCACCGTAACACTACCCCTCACTCAAGCCTGTTCGTCCCGAACAGGATCCAAATCACCTCCTCTGTAGAGCGCCAAACGCTCTAAATGCACCACCTTTGGTTTACCTCTCCGTCCTTTCCGAATGCGATAAACCACGTCGTTCATCCTTTTAATGACAGTGTAAGGTCCTTCCCATGTAGGTTGCAACTTCGGTGATAATCCCTTCTTCCGTTGTGGGTTGTGAAGCCATACCAATTGCCCTTCCTCGAAGCCTTGATTATTTGCTATCCGAATTTTCTCCCGTACAAATTGATGTATCTCATTAAGTTCTTCTTTCATCCGGTCGACGTAATCCTGTCCGCATAGAGCCGCTGATGGAACTGGTGTCACTCCTGTTGTGTCATGTACCGCTGATCGGTAAGCCATCAGGAACATCGGTATATGTCGATCCCAGTTGCGTTGGTTCTTTTCCACAATCTTTGCTAGATATTCCTCCAATGTGCCATTGAATCTTTCCACCATACCGTCCGACTGCGGGTGTAGAGGCGTCGTTCGCGTTTTATTGATGCCAAGCATCTGACATATCTCCTGAAATACCACCGATTCGAAATTCCTTCCTTGATCCGTGTGAATTTCCATCGGTACACCAAATCTGCTAATCCAGTTGTTCACCACGGCATCAGCTATTGTTGTTGTCTCTTGATTGGGTATGGGATACACTTCTGGCCATTTGCTGAAATAATCCATGATTACTAGCACATATTTATTTCCGCTCTCGGTGGTCGGAAATGGCCCCGCCACATCCATTGCAATTCTCTCGAATGGTGCCCCGACATTATATTGTTTCATGGTTCCATGGCTTTTTCGTGCAGGTCTCTTTACTGCCGCACATTGATCACATCTTTGACACCATTCCACTACTGACTGTCTACATCCAGACCAGTAGAACCGTTGGCGAATTTTGGTTAGTGTTTTATTAATCCCTAGGTGACCTCCGCTTGCTCCTCCATGATACTCTTTGAGGATTTCCGCAATCCGACCTTTTGGAACCACCACCAACAATTGTTTTACTTTACCATTCGCGCTTTCCCAATTTCTCTTTAAACATCCATTTTCCATGTGGAGGCTGTCCCATTGAGCCCAATAAGATTTTACGATGGAGGTTTTGTCGGCTATCTCGCTCCATGTGGGCCGGTGTTCCTTTTCCTTATGTTCCATGATGAATGCCAGATCAGCATCCCGTAATTGCTCCTTCCTGATCATTTCATCAGTCCACTCCTCATCAGGTAGCACTTGCATAAGCCGAATATCGATGATGTTTTCCTTACCCTCCACACGTCCACAATGCTTGCATTCCACGGGGCATGGCCTTCTTGATAATGCGTCGGCATTTACATGTGCACTTCCCTTCCGATGTTCAATTTCAAAATAGTAGCTTTGCAAACGTTCGATCCAACGTGCTACTTGTCCTTCTGGGTTTTTGAATTGTAACAACCAGCGCAAAGCTCCATGATCCGTCCGTAGAAGAAATTTTTGGCCATAGAGGTACTTATGGAAGTGTTTCACACATTCCACTATAGCCAACAACTCTTTCCGTGTCACACAATAATTTCATTCCGGTTTTGATAACATCTTGGAGTAATATGCAATAACTCGCTCCTCACCATTTGTTGCCTGTGATAATACTCCTCCTATTCCATCATTACTTGCATCGGTGTCCAAAATGAATTTAACGTTGGGTATAGGGTATGCGAGGATTGGCGCTTCGCATAATCGTCGTCTTAGTTCCACGAATGCCTCTTCTTGGTCTTCCTTCCATTCGAATGCCTTGTTTTTCCTGGTTAACTCGTGTAAACTCTTTGCGATGCTGGCAAATCCTGGCACGAATCGTCTATAGTAGGTGCATAATCCAAGGAAGCTCCGTAATTCATGTAAATTTTTAGGTCGTGGCCATTCCTTTACCGCTGTGATTTTGTTATTCATCGGTGTGAATTCCATTGGTTGTTACCTTATGACCCAAATATTTTACTTCCGCCCTAAATAATTTACATTTCTTTGGGCTTAGCTTTAATCCGGCGGCTTGTATCCGATCCAAAACCTCTGCCAAATTCCTACAATGCTCGTCGAAATCTTTGCCCATTACGATGATGTCGTCCAAATATACGAGGCACGTCCTCCAATGTAATCCCTTTAGTACGTGCTCCATTAGCCGTTCAAAAGTCGCACCCGATAATGTGTCTAACGTGTCATCGATCCTTGGCAATGGGTAACTATCCTTTTTGGTCACAGCATTTAATTTTCGATAATCCACGCAGAATCTCATGCTACCATCCTTTTTCTCGACTAACACCACTGGCGAACTCCATGGACTGCTTGATGTTTCGATTACCCCTGCTGCTTGCATATCTTTTACCATTCGATCCACTTCTCCTTGCTTTGCCAATGGTAATCTCCTGGGTGGTTGGCGAATCGGCATTTCTGCTCCTGTATCTATTCGATGTTTTACCATTGTAGTCCTCCCATTATTATCCGATGTACTGCAAAATATTGGCATGTACCGCTCGAGCAATTGTTTTGCCATATTTTTCTGTTCCATGGTAAGATCTTCGGTCCATTTCTCCATGAGTTGTTCAATCATTACTTTCTGCCCTTGCGAGTTAGCCGTCTTAATCGGATTTTTCTGCTCGCACTTCACTATCGCAGATATTTCTTCACATTTTCCGATTATAGTCCCTTTCTTGATGGTTTTCGTCTTATCCAAGAGATTTAGAGTCCGAATTGGCACTCTATTATCGCTGTCTGATTTCACTAGAGCTCTCCCGATCATTATTTCTCTGGCTCCGTCCTCCGCTTCATTGGTTTCCACAACCCACAACCTGGGTGACCCAAAACCGCCCTCCAATCTTGCCCATACTATTGTCTCTGAGTTCGGTGGCAGCTTCTCCCGATGATCCATTATAATTTGCCTGGTCGTTTCTCCTATAGTGCTAACGTGAAGTGGCAACTCGATATTATCGTAGGTTAATACACCTCGTCCAACATCCACCACGAATCCATTCGTTCTCATAAAGTCCATCCCCAAGATGACTTCATCTACAATATCTGCCACCAGCACCTCGTGTTGAAAATGGTTTCGCCCAATCCTTATTTTCACAACCTTTTTACCTTTTATTGCTGAATTTTCTCCAGTTGCCGTTCGTAATTTCATTCCATTGGCTGGTTTTACAATTCCATCGATAATATCTTGACGAACAATCGTATGAGTTGCTCCCGTATCCAGCGTAATCATGCAGTTCTTCCCATCAATATCGGCTTCCATTGTCAAGCTGTCACCGCTTCTTGCTACTCTCGAAACATAGATGGAGGTTATGGGGCAATCGGTTGTAGGAGTCAGCTTCTGCCCCTTCAAGCTGACTATTTTTAGTTTAACGACTCCGCTGTCGTCTGACCCTCCTTTCTAGCCTCTGTCTGCTCTTCGTTTGGTCTACGCTTCATGGGAGATGGCGATCTTCCTCGTTTCTTCTTAATCTCCCAGCAGTCCCGTGAAATGTGACCCATCCTATCACATGCCCAGCATTTAATTTTGCCACTTCCCTTTCTGAACCTTGGCGGAGCCCGCTCGGTGTCTATTCTGGAATCGATCTCCACTCGGCGAATTTTTATTGCTGGTTTGACGATGGCCTGAGCAGTTTCGTTTGTTAACGCACAAGCGATGGTTTCCGCGAAAGTTGCCTTAGGTGACAACATCACCGCTCTGCGTGTCTCAGGATCTCGAATGCCGTCGATGAATGCATCTATTTTGATTCGCTCCATGTAATCGGCCGACATACTTGAATGTGCCAGATGCGCAAGCCGCTCAATTGCCGATGAATAATCCTGTAGCGATTCTCCTCCTCTTTGATATCGACTCTTCAATTCCATGCGATAGATTTCTCTTTTGTGGTCACTTCCGTACTTTCGATCCAGCGCCTTCATAACTCCGACGTAACTATTGCGTTCTTGCTCCGGAATTGTTTGTAATGTTTCCGCCGCTTCACCTTTAAGAGCCACAATTAATGCGCCAACACGATGCTCTTCATTCCATTGATTTTGCTTAATCACCGTTTCGAATTGGAACTTAAAAATGCTGAAGGATGTTGTTCCATCAAATGTTGGTGGTTTTAACTTAACAGCGGTTACTGTATGGATTACTTGATGTGTTGTTCCATTTGACTTGACATCTTCAAGCCCCTTCTCAAGACGTTGCACTTCGGTTCGTAGATCTTGTTTAACCGTTTCAATTTTTTGTTGAACCTCCCCTTTAATATTTCGAATTTCTGTGTGTAACTCTGTTTGCCGTTTCTCCACTTCGCCGTGTAGTGTAGCAGATAATTCCAGAAACTTCTCGTCCATTTTCTTTTGGCCATCTTCTATTTGGTGTTTAATATCCGACTGTTGTCCCATCATTTGGTTCATAGCAGCCATCAACTGCGATAAATTGAAACTTCCAGATTGATCTTTTGTTGTTTCGGCCACCATTTGTGCGTCCTCTGCTTTGTTGTCTACAGTAGTCTCGTCCATTTTATCCTCCTCGAAATGATACACGTCCGGATCTAAACCTTCCTTCTGCATAGCCTCACGTAGTCGCTCCACTAAATTAGCTTTTGAGCCTTCACTGGCCAAACCTCACTGTTTCAGTTGCTTCTTTAATTGCAGAAGCTTTAAATCGTAAAGAATCATTTTTCTTATTATTCACAATCCCACCGCTGTCACCAATTGTTACGTTTTCGCCTTGTCACTCAAGGTTCGAATCACTGGATTGTGAATAAATACAACTGCTTCAAATTTGAACTCACACAGTTTATTTACGCAACACAATTTATTATACAACACAAAATTAACAATTAATTATTACAACTATAACACACTTTATAATCACTTTAATAATCTTCCTATTTAATCTTCACTGTATCACGTTTAAAATAAAACTCAGCATTCCACGTCAACGCGCGCCTTTATATACCAAAATATTTGTTTCTAGAATAATCCCAAATGTTCTCATAAATTATACACGTACATTTCATAATAATCCCGAATGTTGTCCAAAATTTATACGAGAACATTCTAGCAAATACGTTAGTATACAAATAGCGCCTAAATGTTGATCCATTCCAAATTAAAGTTGAGCAACTTATTAAAATCACTTATTCTACTCTAAACTAGATGTCACCGTAACAATATTTATCAATCTACCTTTGTACTTTAATTTATAGAACAACAGTTATAGTTTATTATATCCCAAGAATTTCTCCTGAAGAATTCGTTCCTACCTCCTAACACAATAAAAATAAAAAATTACAGAAAATTCATTAAAATATGTAACTACCGTTTGGGGACCTATTAAAAATACATGATTTAGAAAATAATTATATTCTTCCATGTTACCTCCAACGGCAATTAATGCTACACTCATTTTTACGGCATCATGTGTCTAAAAAGTAACCCTTTTCATTTATATGCTTTGTGTGTGATCTGTTGATTTATTCAAACCTAATTTGGTAAAAAATATTTTCAAGGCAGAATGTGAAAAGTGAAACTCATTGTATTATAGTGTCGTTTTGTTACGCTCACACTAGTATGGAGTGTACACACGAAAGAGTACTACAGTCAGCAAAAATTGTATTCACACGATACAGTGTTTATAAGTCAGTCCGAATAATAAAAACTATCTGAAGCACTCGCACGAGATTGTATATAAAACGTACAAAATCATTGCTGTTCGCAGACTATTGAAGAATTAATTATCTGTGAATTAGAAAATGTCTAAAAGTTTTTATTGAATATTTCACGGGCATAAGAAGTATTGCAAGTGGTCCCATGTAGTTTGAAGGAAGCAGTGTGCATTGTAATTTTTTCAGAAAAACTTTATGCTCTAAATTTATTTAAGAATTTGAACGTAAACCATTTTTTCTGAGGTTTTATGTCGGCGTCATACACGATAACCAAGTGTTTAAAGATTCCGTTAACGTCGTTCATCCATCGAATATGGAGATGGGTCCTCATTGATGCCGATCATTTCGCTGTTAAATTGTACCTATTAATTGTTGACTGCAATTTCTTTTAATTAAAAACAGAGGTCGTTTACCATAGTACCCGTACAGTAAAACGTGCAGATGCAGATAACCTTAAAATCATCAAACATTTCACGAATAAATTACTAAAACAAGAGAACTATTATTTCCGTTAGTGTATAACAGCTCAGTATTGTACAGGGTGTGATTATTTCTGTTATTTTAAATTCTTTTTAACATAGCAATTAGTTTGAAAAACTAGTTTGTTTCGTTATAGTCCACCTTGTTAATGCAAACACTGCAATTGACTAAAACGTTGTACATTTAGTATTGCCTTAACAAAGGCTCTTAGGAATTCTTTTAACTCGTTTTTATTGCGTGGTTTAGTTTTATAGTCTTCTTGTTTACAATTTCCCCGTAAAAGAATTCTGGCCAAAGATGTTCGGGGTTTCATGAGATTATTTTTTAACAAAATTTTTCACGCAGGGGCGCCATTACTAGTCTTGATATTTGACAACTAGCTCCATCTTATTGAAACCCTACGTTTTGGAAGGATATTCGTCATCGGCACAATTTTGGAGCAAAAATTGTTCCCGTATGTTTAGATAGCGCCCTCGATTCATTGTAACATCGGCATCGTTTACTTGTAAACAGGTTGAATAAAAAACACATTGGGATTAAAAAATAGTTTCTCAGTATGAAAGAAAGAAATTGTTTTGTCCAGGTATTGCATTCCGGGTATTAATTCATTAAATTATAATATTTCTATTTTAATTGAGCGGCTAACATGCCACGATGAGATCCAATCATAAGAGAACAACCGATGACGAGAGAACTAAACAAATGTATTGTTGTTGTAAATGAGAGAGGCGGATGAATAATTATTTTGTTACGATGCACAAACGCAACGTTACTCTCACATTTACCTCCTGCTTCAGAGTCTGTAGGTGTCTGTCGAAGAATTGATCGTGGAGGACCGGACGACCTTGGTGCCGCCCTGGTTTCCTATGGAAAATCCTCCTATGAACGAAACAAGAAAATGTTTAATCAACTGAAAATTTAAGAATCCGACCATAAGCTATAATAAGAATACTCAAAAAGATTAAGAAGGTATATTAAGAAAACTGAACAGAAAAATTCAAACTAAAGTAAATTAAGGTAATAAATTTAAATGAAAGAAGATTGAAAGAAAAAAAACTTAACCAAAATAATCCTGTGGTTAGCGGCTGTAGTCCACTGCCAAACTCCGTTGGATGACCGCCACCACTATCACTAATTCGTGCGTTGATGCCGCAGCCCCACTATGTAAGCTTCTCAACAATACGGATTTTTTTTTTTGTAAACTCATCCGTGCTTGCAACCGTTAGTCCCGCACCGTTGAACACAATTTGGTGTCTCAACACAATCACAAACGTAGGTAGGAATACCGAATACTTCGCGTATAGGTAGTTCACGTATTTTGTTTCTAATTTTCACAAACTTTTGCGTCGCGACACTCGATTTACTAGTCTTAATTTGGCACGCATTCACTTACGAAACTATAGATCGGGTAAAAGGGCAATCCACCCCGATCACAATATCTTGAACTTTTTTAAGTTATTAAAAGTTGATTACACCACAGCGCACAGTTTACTCGAATTTACACCAGCGTTTTTATTTTGTTTTTCAGTAGGTGTGTTTCTAACTCGTTTACGTTTATCAATTTTGATTTGATCGTCGTTGATTTGATCCACATACAAAAATTTGTAATATATTTTTTTGGTTCTTAAAATTTCATTCTTTATTTCTTGAATTATAATTCACCTTCGACCACTTAACACCCACTTGCTAACTTTTCACTATCACCGTAAACAATCGAATCGAAAAAAAAATCCGGTATTTATGTGCAACAAAAACAGATAAAATCCGCCAATCAAATTACAAAAACTTATCGTACGATTTGTTTGCGGCCTGTGTATGGTGCATACACCAATACGGTAAGACACAACCAAAAACATGCCAACCTCGCAGGCGCAACCACAATTCAACCGGTGCGACCGTTGTATAAAGCAGGCATTCCAGGCGCAACACCATGACGTACACTGTGCCACCGAAGCAACAGCAGGATGCGCGATACGTACATGGGACGCACGTTACATGGCGTTATATGCCATTCTAAATTTTCTTTCTGTCATTCGCATTAACAACGTAAATTACAACCGGCAAATAAAATACTAAAAATATAAAATAAAATAAAATTATTAATAAAAATTATAAATGAATAGTTACGAGTCTGTGGTGGATGATGTCAATTTATCCGTCTGCGATATAATCGAATCATCATCAAGTGAAGTGAGAACTGAGCAGGAACTTGTATTAAGAAATTTTATCGAGATATACGAGGTATTGCCGGAATTATGGAATCCAACTTGTGCCAATTATATAAACAAAGAGATATGATTCTTTAGAAAAGCTACTGGCAATTTATAAAAAAATAAAATCCAACTGTAAACTAGCCAACGTGAAGTGCAAAATAAATATTTTGCCTTGAGATCAAATTAGCGGAAAGAGCTTAAAAAATATTATCGTCGAAAAGGTCCGGATGCGGTATAGATAAGATACAGATTTGAGCAACCAATCACAAATTATTTTTGTTAAATATTTTAGTATTTTTTGAGCGAAATAAATAATTTATTTTGGTTTGGTTAGAATAATGAATCGTTAGAATGTGAGAACGAACCAGCTTCATTAGCAACCCCTACGGCATCGAGGTCATCCATTCTACGTCCACCAGAGCCGAAGATTCAACGAAACGTAGGACGAGGATCAAAACAAAACGAGCTTCTCGTTTACATGTTCACTATTGGTTAAAGCCTGGAGTAAAAAATTGAATACGCTGGATTCCGAGCAAAGAGCTCTTGCAGAGAAAGCTATTAACACATTACATATAAATTCAATTAAAATTATCGAGAATTCCAGTTACTTTACTGTTTTATCACCGACTGGATTGAGCAACATCACTCCAGACAGAATGTAGCTCACCTCAATTATATCCATCATCCATCAGATCTGCAAGAGCCTAATACAATTTCAACGTTTCTTAGAAATGTTAAATAAAAATAAATGGATTTGTTTCTTAAAAATAAGAATTTGTTAAACTTATTTTCGTTCGGTTAATAATCTTTGGTGTCAGTTTCGTGCCTCTGTGCACTCCCACCTCTTCCATAATTTTCTTGTGACGCCGTTTGTGACTGCTTCATCATCACGTCGCAATCAGATAACGATTGTTTCTCACCCAAATTAATAACATAACAGAGTGGTCTCATTTTATGTAAGAATGCTGGCCCCACTCAACATAAGATATGGTCACTCTATCATGTGAAAACAAAATTGTTGGTGCTAAGGCCTTGGCTAGGCTGCTAGCCTTAGTGACTTCTTATAAATCCAAAATTCAATAAGTAATGACAAAGTGCACAGGATTTAAAGTGTTGACGTTTAGGTGAGTACCAAGGTACCTGGTTCGGATCACGATGCTTAAAGGGATTTTTTATCGTTTGACAATTTATGATGTTAATGAACACATCTATAACCCTACGTTACCATGCCCATACTATAGATTGATACGAGAGCTATACAAAGCTCACATGGTGGATACGTAAATCAGGCATATGCCGGTATTTCCCCAAAACCTCAGGAAAGTGCTTCGGGCTCAGAACAGATTGTAGAGGTTGGAAATAAATAAAGAAAAACAAGTAATGGTGAATTACAGTAATGCAGTAATTATTTATTTTATTTTTATAAAGCTTGACTTTTATAAAATTTCCTGTCAAATCAAAAAAATATCTGGTTTAAAGGAATTGCCTTTACTACTTATGGAGAGTCTTCACTACTAGATAATGCACTTTCATCATTGTAATAGGAACAATATTTTTCTCTGATTTGCTTGGCATCCGAAGTACTATTCCGATGCAGAGTACTCTGTATATCTGCAAAGCTCATTTAAAATACAGTAGGTGTCGTTATTATCTTTCATTAAGAAATTATGTAGATAACAACAAGCCAATGTTATTGTTTCTGCCTTTTTTGGTTCTAAATTTATAGCCTTTTGGAAAACACCGAATTTGGAAGCCAGAATCCCCAAAGTATTATCCACATTTACAGGGACGCTGGAAAGTCTTCTATTATACTCATGCCGAGTATCATTTAATAGTTTTTGGGAGTATGGTTTGGGAGTATGGATGGCGAATGCCTCATCCGCAACAAACACATAAGGAAAATGTTCCTTTGTGTTGGATCATGGCTGAGCTTCGGCAAATTTAAAGATGTTTGATTAACATTTCCCCAAACTTGGAATAAAACATAACACCTCCATCTGGCACTCGTCCATTCATTCCTGCATCTACCATTATGTATTCCTTGCGAGCATTAACCACAGCTAACAGCACAATACTATAAAAACCTTTCTAGTTGTAATATAAAGATTCTGATTTGCGATGTTTTATGATGGCAATACGTTTGCCATCAATTGCCCCCAAAGTATTCCAAAATAAATTTAAATTAGCAAAATCGTCAGTAATATTAATCCACCCTTCTGGAGTTCTCGGAAACTGAAAATGACTATTAAATTTAATTTAAGTTTTGTGATTTAGTGTACCGAAATTGCACGACTTATGGAAGCAGGCGAAATGATTGCGAAAAACTTAAGATCTTCAAAATTTCTTCCGGTTGCCAAATATCGCAATGTTATTGCCAGCCTTTCACTGACCGGTAAGCATTGTCGCATACTTGTGATCGTCTTGCAAGAAATGGCTCCACCATTCGCATCAAAACTTTAAAATTTTCGTGACTCATACGAAAATAATTGTGGAAATTTCCCTCTACTTTCAATCTCATTTCGTTCAAAAGAACAACATGAGAATAAGAGGATCCAGATTCGTCTTGGGGCTTTTTGTTTTAACCATAATGACAGAGTAATGACATAAGTAATGTCATTACAAGTAATACTGACCATGTAATGGGCGCTTATGACATAAACGTTTGTTGGGGAATCAGAGGCCTAAGGGCTCACCGTAGCCATTATTCCGATCATCATTCTGTATCTGTCTGATTAATTTGAGTATGGCCCTCACTGTGAATGACATCAATTACATATTTCGTTGAATGGTACTGTCATCGGAATAATGACTACGGGGAGCCCTTAAACCTTCGATTCCCGGATAGAAAATTGAAATTAGATACAGGTTTCGTTTTATTTTACTTTTTTGGGTTAAGGCTGTATGGTACTCAAATTGTCAAAAACGTTGTTTAGTAAAAATCAGTTTTTGACCATAAAATATTACCAATTGAACTAATTCCTTCTTTATGAACTTAGATGTATAATTGAGAAATTAATACATGATTATTCAAATAAAATGTTTAGTTTGTCTACGGTTAGGTTACAAAGTTTATCACTTTTTTGAAACGCACAAATCAATTTTTTCAATATTTTCACTCTAAACAGCGAAAAAAATTTGCATTAAGGTGTTAAGAAACATAAAATCGATGGATTAATACATGATTATCAAGAGTAGTCTTGAAATGACGAAGAAAATGTAAAATTTAGTTTAAAATTATTAAAAACTTCGATTTTTATCGATCGAGAGATTACGTCAAATGAACTTTATTTGATTTTACGCCGCAATGACGATTTTTTTTGGAACATTTACTCTCACTAGATTGCAAATTACCAAATAAAAAGTGTGTCCACGATAAGTAGTTATTAATTTATTATAATAAGCAAAGTTTAGATCAGCAACAAATGAAAAACAATAAATTTATTAATTAATTTTACACATACATATATACAATATAAGTAAATATTAGTAAGCAAATTATTGTATACAAAATTTATTAAAGAACAGAGTACATACATTTAGGGGCACTTAAATATCGATACTAAAAAACATCGATACTGGCTGTTTTTCTTTCGTTGACAGAACAATTTTTGGGTTGATATATAGAAAATTGAATCTTTTTAAACATGTTTGGGCTGACACTTGCGTATAGTCAAAGTTTGTATATTTTGGTATTGCCATATATTTTTGTTGGGTTAGAATTTGGACCAACTTCATATACATGGCTGTGATTCAATCCGTTGAATCTTTGCCGATTGGAGTAAATTTTCGTATTAATTTTTCGATGTTCATTTTAAACAATGGCTAAATTTCATTTATTTAATATCTAACAAATTTTTCAATTATTTATTTCTTTGCAGAAAATTGAAAAACCATTTTTATCAGCCGTTGAGAATACGTTAGGCGATCGGTATACCGAAAATATCGAAAACATTTACAAAGTAACAATAAAATTTATAATCGAAACCCTAATAAAAGGTTTCGAAGTAAACTCATCAAATTATCAATTACAGCAAAGTGCATATGTAGATAATAAAACCGTAGATAATAATGATAATAATTCTAAATTAAATAATTGTAAATCGTGAACAAACTATCGTATAATTTATTATTATTATTTATTGAAATATTATTAGTATTTTTTAAAACAAACAAACAAAAAACAAAAATTACTAATATTATGATTAGCAACAAAAGTTCGTATTTAATGTACTCGAGATTCGGCCAAGATGATCTTTTACCGCACAATCATCGTCATCCAACAGCATCATCTAACTTCATGTTCTATGTTAATTAATAATAAATGAAATATTATGTACTTATACAAAAAATAAAATATAAAATAATAATTAAAATAAAAAATAAAATAAAAAATGTTTTTATTTCAAATGTTTTATTATATAATTTCTAAATATTACATATATGTAATTAAATATAAATTTGTGGCAAAAAAATATTTAAAAATTCAAAATATGATTTAATTAATAATTAAATAAAAATCGCCTATTATTAATATAATTAAATAAAAAGAAAACAATTAAATTAATTTAAATTTTTTTATTACCGTATTTATTTATAAATATTATAAAACTAAATATTATATAAATATAAAAATTTAATGTAAAATTGGATTAAATCAATGATTGATTGTTACATTTATTATAATTTAGAATGTATGATGTTAATTTAATGTAGAGGGATTTAAAACTATATATTATGATATAAATGTATAATAGTGGCAGCAGCATTTTACCAAATTACCAATAAAATGATTAAGAGCACAATTTTATCGTGTTTTAACTTTTTGAGTGTGGAATATAACTCTACGCTGAATTAGGGAATTGGTGGTGGTTTACAGCTCGTTCGAAAGTGTAAATCGTTTACTCGTTTATATTTGGTTCAGAATCCATTATACTCGAGGAATCATTCGGCAGTTTTGAAGATCTTCAAATGATTTTTCGAGATTGTATCATTCTGCTCCTGACTATCTACAGTACCCCTTGTTATCAATTCAGCTGGTAACAGAAAATTTAAAACATAAAGTGCTGGCCTATAGCACTTACTATCATTTCCGGTGTGAAGTACTTAACGTTTATAAAAAGTGTAGCTACACATTTTAACGAAAAGTGTATACGCAAAAAGTGTAAATACACAAATTATCAAAAAGTGTAGCTGCAAAAGAAAAAAGTTTGGAATTCGAAATACGAGGTTTAATTAAATTTCTTACTTCTTAGTACTAACGGGTGTTTTTTTAGGAGGTTTGTTTTTCCGATAGATGTCGTTTTATTTTATGACAGTTGTTTTGACAGCTCAAAGTGGCATTTCTACTCAGTATTGTTTGGCAAATCATTATGAATAGGTTAACTCCAGAACAACGTTTTCAAATCGTGGAAATTTATTTTCAAAATCAGTGTTCAATTAAAAATGTTTATAGAGCACTTCGTGAATTTTATGGTGCACATAATCGTCCGTCAGAGACCACCATAAAGAACGTAATTACCAAATTTCGGTCTACATTCACTCTTTTGGATGCCAAGCCACCGACAAGAATGAGAAGAGTTCGTACAGAAGAAAATATTGCTGTCGTTGAGGCCAGTGTCGAAGAAAACGACAATTTATCGATTCGTCGTCGTGCTCAGCAAATTGGACTTTGTCCATCGACTTTATGGAAAATTTTACGTAAAGATTTGGGTTTGGTGCCATACAAAATTCAATTGGTGCAAGAATCAAAGCCACACGACCATCGTTTGCGCCGTGAATTCAGTGATTGGTCGTTAAATCAATTGAACGAAGATCCATTTTTTTACCGTAAAATTCTCTTCAGTGATGAGGCGCATTTTTGGTTAAATGGATACGTCAACAAACAAAATTGTCGCATTTGGAGCAAAGATAATCCACACGCCGTTCTAGAATTACCAATGCATCCTGATAAATGTACTGTTTGGTGCGGTCTATGGGCTGGTGGGATCATCGGTCCATATTTCTTTAAAAATGAGGAAGGACGACGCGTTACCGTGAATGGAAATCGATACAGAACCATGTTAAATGAGTTTTTGTTGTCAAATCTTGAAGATATGGATATGAATGAAATGTGGTTTCAACAAGATGGTGCCACTTGCCATACAGCACGTGAAACAATCGACTTATTGAAAGAAACTTTCAACGACAACATTATTTCGAGAAATGGTCCGGTGAATTGGCCTCCGCGTTCGTGCGATTTGACGCCACTCGATTACTTTTTGTGGGGATACGTGAAGTCATTGGTTTATGTGGATAAACCTCAATCGATTGACGCTTTGGAAACCAATATTCAACGTGTCATTGCTGACATACGCCCTCAAATGCTTGAAAAAGTGCTGGAAAATTGGACCTCCAGAATGACATTTGTGAAAAATAGTCGTGGTAGCCATATGCCAGAAATTGTGTTTAAATGTTAAATGCCAAAAAATTATCTACCAAATAAAAAAAAATTTTGGTCATTTCATAATTTTATATGTGTTTTATTCAAAAAAAAAATCGGCAACCTCTTAAAAAAACACCCTTTACAATAATAAGTTTATATTCAGAAAATCCTTTTTAATTCAAAAAACCATCGGAACAATGAGTGCCAAGCGTGGAATTTAGTGTTTTCAACTTGACATGGTGTCCTAACGTGGAACAAACAATTTTAAGACAATTTGCATGTTGTGATTGGTGATATGGTGCTACACGTGGAAGTGCATTTGGCCAAATTCACTTAATTCTTTAATAATTCAAAAAACCATCGGAACAATGAGTGCCAAGTATGGAATTTAGTGTTTTCAACTTGACATGGTGTTCAAAAGTGGAACAAAAAATTTCAAGACAATTTGCTTGTTTTTATTGGTGATATGGGCCTACACGTGGAAGTGCCTTTGGCCAAATTCAGTTCATTCTTTAATAATTCAAAAGATCATCGGAACAATGAGTGCCGAGTGTGGAATTTAGTGTGCTCAACTTTGCATGGTGTCCAAAAGTGGAACAAAAAATTTCAAGACAATTTGCATGTTGTTATTGGTGATATGAGCCTACACGTGGAAGTGCCTTTGGGGCCAAATTCAGTTCATTCTTTAATAATTCAAAAGATCATCGGAACAATGAGTGCCAAGTGTGGAATTTAATGTGCTCAACTTGGCATGGTGTCCAAAAGTGGAACAAAAAATTTCAAGACAATTTGCATGTTGTTATTGGTGATATGAGCCTACACGTGGAAGTGCCTTTGGGGCCAAATTCAGTTCATTCTTAATTAATTCAAAAAATCATCGGAACAATGAGTGCCAAGCATGGAATTTACTGTTCCCAACTTGGCACGGTGTCCAAAAGTGGAACAAAAAATTTCAAGTCAATTTGCATGTTGTTATTGGCGATATGGCCCTACACGTGGAAATGACTTTGGGGCCAAATTCACTTAATTCGTTAATAATTCACAAAACCATCGGAACAATGAGTGCCGAGTGTGGAATTTAGTGTTCTCAACTTGGCATGGTGTCCAAAAGTGGAACAAAAAATTTCAAGACAATTTGCTTGTTGTCATTGGTGATATGGCGCTACACGTGGAAGTGCCTTTGGCCAAATTCAGTTCATTCTTTAATAATTCAAAAGATCATCGGAACAATGAGTGCCGAGTGTGGAATTTAGTGTGCTCAACTTTGCATGGTGTCCAAAAGTGGAACAAAAAATTTCAAGACAATTTGCATGTTGTCATTGGTGATATGGGCCTACACGTGGAACTGTCTTTGGGGCCAAATTCAGTTCATTCTGTAATAATTCAAAAAATCATCGGAACAATGAGTGCCAAGCATGGAATTTAGTGTTCTCAACTTGGCACGGTGTCCAAAAGTGGAACAAAAAATTTCTAGACAATTTGCATGTTGTTATTGGCGATATAGGCCAACACGTGGAAGTGCCTTTGGGGCCAAATTCACTTAATTCGTTAATAATTCACAAAACCATCGGAACAATGAGTGCCGAGTGTGGAATTTAGTGTGCTCAACTTGGCATGGTGTCCAAACGTGGAACAAAAAATTTCAAGACAATTTGCATGTTATTATTGGTGATACGGGCCAACACGTGGGAGTGCCTTTGGCCAAATTCAGTTCATTCTTTAATAATTCAAAAAACCATCGGAACAATGAGTGCCGAGTGTAGAATTTAGTGTGCTCAACTTTGCATGGTGTCCAAAGGTGGAACATAAAATTTCAAGACAATTTGCTTGTTGTCATTGGTGATATGGGCCTACACGTGGAAGTGTCTTTGGGGCCAAATTCAGTTCATTCTTTAATAATTCAAAAAATCATCGGAACATTGAGTGCCATGCATGGAATTTAGTGTTCTCAACTTGGCACGATGTCCAAAAGTGGAACAAAAAATTTCAAGATAACTTGCTTGTTGTGATTGGTGATATGGGCCAACACGTGGAAGTGTCTTTGGCTAAATTCAGTTCAATCTTTAATAATTCAAAAACTCATCGGAACAATGAGTGCCAAGTATGGAATTTAGTGTTCTCAACATAGCATGGTATCTAAAATTTGTACAAAAATTTCAAGACAATTTGCATTTTGTGATTGGCGCCACACGTTCGACCGTCTGTGGCCAAAATCACTTAACTCTTTAATAATTCAAAAAATCATCGGAACAATGAGTGCCGAGTGTTGAATTTAGTGTTAGTGGAGCAGCAGCTAAACTAATAGGCCACTTGGAATCAACCGCGGATAATTATAAAATGGCCTGGGGTACCTTAAATAATAGATACAACAACAAACTCTTAATCATATCAGCTTACCTAAATACGTTACTAAACCAACCATCAATTAATACAGAATCATCAGCCGCAATTAGAAATTTGCACGACACAACTAGTGAGTGCATATGCGCAATTAGAAGCCTAGGAATAAACGTCGAATCCTGGAATTCATTTCTAATTTTCACATTATCCATGAAATTGAACAGTGAAACACGTCGATTATTTGAAAGTTCGCTCCAGGACCCAACTGAATTTCAGAATACCGAAGAATTTCTGAAGTTTCTTGAATAACGCTTCAAATCCTTGGAAGCATCATATAGTCCAAAATCGCAACAACCAAAGCCGCTAGTGGTAAGACATACGGTTGCCACAACAACCGTACACAAGATTTTCATCTATTGTCAGATGAACTATACATTAGGCCATTGTCCAGCACATCAAACGTACCATTGCTGCCAAGAGACAAAATGCTCGATCTATAATGGGATACGTCATACTGTTTTGCATACAGCAAAGCCCAAAGTACAAACCACGAGTACGAGTGAAGTAAAAAATTCTAAACTAATAACTAAAGTAGACCACGATAAAGAACACCAGATGTACCAGTAATGTTTGCCCTAAATTCTCAAGAAACTTTCATTATCGAGGATGCAGTTCAAAAATACAACCTGTCAGAGCATTCGAATTGGAATTACACTTGGATGCTTTAGTATTTCAAAAACTCACGACACTGCTACCAGCACAACGAATACAAACCGAAGGCTGGTAACATCTAACCAAGTTAGAGCATGCAGATTCAAACTACAACACATCGGGCCCCATAGACATGTTGCTTAGAGCAAATTGTTGTAATCGGTGCAGATTGTTGTATAGAACGGAAACTTACGAGTGATGAACAGAGATGCGAAGAGCACTTTCAAAAGAACTACAAAAGATTAGAAAATGGTGCATACCAGCACGCCTTCTTCAAGTAGAAAAGCAACTAAATAAAAACCCACAGATAAAGAGTGATTACAGAGTGATCATATGATAGAAATAAACCAATGTGATGATGCTAGTAGTAACTATTTTCTACCATACCATGCAGTAATCAAAGATGATAGCTCAACAACTAAGCTCAGAATAAACTTCGACGCTTCAGCAAAAACGTCAAATGGAATAAGATGTTTAGACAAATAAAAATCAGTCCTCCAGATCAAAGCTACCAGTTGATACTATGGAGAAACGACAAAGGTGCAATCAGCACGTACAAGCTTAAAACTGTTACGTATGGGACAGCCTCGGCTACATATCTAGCCACAAGAGTTCTACGTCAGCTAGCGCACAAAAAGAGCAGTCGCTGAAGATTTTAATTGTCTAGACGAGGTAAAAAAAACTACAAAGGATATTTAGCGGTCTTCGTCTATTTTGCAATAAAAGCCGTTCACTTAGAAATGGTAAGCAACTTGTCATCTGAAGCTTTTCTAGCAGCGTTTAGACGCTTCATAGCACGCCGAGGTAAATGTTCGGACCACTGCAGCGACTGTGGCTCTAACTTTATAGGGGCTTCAAAACTTATGAAGAACGATCTGAGTGCCGCACTGAAACAAATATTAGAAAAGCTTGCACAGGATGGCACCCAATGGCATTATATACCACCAAGAGCACCCCACATGGGTAGACTATGGGAAGCGGCGGTTAAATCCGTCAAGTTGAAGAGATGATAACAATTGTTTGTCAAATAGAAGCATGTCTCAACTCACGACCTCCTCTTCTCTCACTATCATCAGATCCCAATAACTTCGCATATTTAACATCCGGACATGTTCTTATGGATACTTCTGCAGAAAATAACGCGAGAATTCTGAAAGATCTGGCTAACCGAATACATACTATCGTTATGGAAGCGAAACAAATGGAACAAAACAAAACGAAAAGGGGCCTCTTGGAAGGATCCGTGAGGTACATAGTGGTAACGATGGTTTTGTTAGAACCGTAACAGTAAAGAACACCAACGGAGGATTACTCAAAAAGCCAATTACAAAGATCTGTCTTTTGCCGATTGAGGACGATGGACAATGCAAGAAGGTCCCTTTGTCAGAGAAAACTCAAATAGACGAAGTTGAAGCCAACGACCATGCAAAACAACATAAACGAGTGACAAGAGCAAGCACTAAGTCCAAGCCGCAACTTTACACTATCGCATTAATCTCTGGATTGGGACTAGTAGCAGCAGAAACACCAACAAGAAACAATATATCGAGATTCTCCTCTCATCCCGGAATCTACTTTGATAAAATAGGTCAAGCAAGGCTAATCAACGGAGAATGGATGATCATAACCTATTATAACCTCACTTCCTATTGGGCGGAACTAAATCACTTTGGGACCGCTGCTCGTCAACTAGACAGCTTTTGTTCGAATAGAACGCGATACAACCAATTTCGCCGATAAAAACACTCCACGTAGAATTAAATGAATAAAACGAAGTATTAAACGCCTTAGGCGGAAATAAAATCACTCGCAGAAGAAGAGATTTATTGATTGCGATACAGGAGAATCAATATCTTTTTAATATAAATCAACCACTGAATGCGTATCAGTCAGATACAAGCAGCTGCGAGATGCAACTTTTCCAGCAAACTAGGACTGTGCCAACTAGTTGTGAAATCCACAGAATAAACATTACCTCACTATGGATTCCGTTACGCCAACACAACGCATAGATCTTCCGAGGCTATTTATATACCGTGATTTGCGAAAGTATCAGCGGAATGATCGAAACAACAACCACTTTCATCCAAGGAGAAGGAATCCTAACACTAGACTCAAGCTGTGTATTGTACAGAGTATAAAGAAGTAGATTGGAACTCTCATTCTTGCCACAATTTAATTTGAGTGATCCCACCTACGAAGTAAATCGGAACTCACAATTTAACTCAGATATCGAAGCCATTAAATTGTCTATTCAAAATCAACAAAGGATTCTAAGGGCATCAGCTACCGAAGTAAACATGTATGACGTTCATCACTACACAACATCTTACGTCATTATAGGAATATTAGTGATCGCAGCAGCTGTCATGTATGTGAAGCACAGAAAACAACTCAAGTTGCTTCAGCAGATAAACTTCCAAATCCGTAATCAATTAACAACTAGGCTCCTCGAATATTTTACCAACTCAGCTGGTAACAGAAAATTATAAACATAAAATGCTGAAATGTTGCATTTAGTTAAATTAAGTAATTTTACTATATAAACTGTAAAATTTTTATAATAAAGGCGGAAGTTATAACACCAGTAAAGATATCGCTTTGCAGTTATTAAAATATATTGTTTTGAATTAGTGAACTAGCTACGGCCTACGGTAGGCGCACTAATCTCATTTCAACAATTATTAGCCCAACGAAACATTAGTTAGTTAATTTATAATCAACTAAATTGAAACATCAATCTATCGGGTGACGATATTTAATATCGTAGTATCGATATTTAAATGCCCCTAAATGTTGGTAATGGTTTGTATCTTTAATAAGTTTACTTGTATTGTGTATATGTGTAAAATTAATTAATAAATTTAAATTTAAAACCACTTACACTGGACACACTTTTTATTTCGTAATTTGCCATCTAGTGACAGTGAATTTTCCAAAATGCGGCGTGCAAACAAATAAACTTATCGTTTGACGTAATTTCTCGATCGAAGTTTTTAATAATTTTAAACTAAACTTTACATTTTCTACGTCATTTTAAGACTAATCTTGATAATCATGTATTAATCTCCCAATTTTACATTTAACTTCATTCTAAAGAACGAATTAGGTCAATTGGTAATTTTTTATGTTTAAAAATTGATTTTTCCTGCAGATCGTTTTTAATAGTTTGAGTACTATACAGCTTTAAGGCCGTATAGTACTGAAAAAACAAATTTATTTTTTAGTATCGATATTTGAATGCCCCTAAATGTATGGAGCCGGTTTGTTTCTTTGATAAATTTGAGTATCAAAATCTTGTGTAATTTACTTTCTAAACTTTACTTATGTTGTTAATATATGAAAATTAATTAACATATATTTGATTTTTGCTGATCTAAACTTTGCATATTATAATAACCACTTATCTTGGACACACACATTCATGTCGTGATCTAGCGACAGTAAAAACCAATCGTCATTGCGGCGTAATTTTTCAATCGATAAAATTCGAAATTTTTAACATTTTTAAACTAAATTTTACATTTTTTACATTATTTCAAGACTAATCTTGATAATCATGTAATAATGTATCATAACGACAAAAGATATTAACTACACGTGTGTCATCTATGCTCCGTTTTATCAATCTCTAGGTTTTGAAATCCTCTACCAGTCGTCTTGTTTTTATAAACCGAATGTATCCTATAAAAATTATTATGAAATGAACGCAACCAAGTCAAATACACAGGAATCCTAAAAAATCGATCCTAAAATAAAAATTTAATATTTTAGAGTTGGTTTCAGAGATTTCTCCACCTCTTTGTGGTCGTTAAGCAAAAATAAAACGGCATAACAAGTAAATATTTAACGTTTATGGTAGAATTTAACAAGCAAGTATTTAATTTTTTTAGGGTGGAAAATTATTATTATTCGGCAAAATAAATGGAAAGCTATAATACTAATTATTAAAGAAATATTACATTTTAACATTTGAAATTTGGTGATGGGTGATTTTCATCGAATGTATTATTTTTATTTAGAAGGTGAAATGATAATTGTTTGGAGAAGTATTCGATTAGCTCGCTCTTAGGGTAGCTCATTTCAATGAGCTAACGAATTTTTTTTTTGTAATCAAATCTTAATTTTGAATTAAGGCCATATGGTACTGAAATTGTCAAAAACGATGTTTAGTAAAAATCTGTTTTTGACCATAAAATATTACCAATTGATCTAATTATTTCTTTAGCATGAACTTAGATGTATAATTGAGGGAATAATACATAATTATTCAAATAAAATGTTTAGTTTGTCTATAGTTAGGTGTCAAAGTTTATCGTTTTTTGAAACGCACAAATTCATTTTTTCAATATTTTCACTCTAGAAAGCGTAGTATTTTTGCATTAAGGTGTTGAGAAACATAAAATCGATGGATTAATACATGATTATCATGATTAGTCTTTAAATGACGTAGAAAATGTAAAATTTAGTTTAAAAATATTAAAAATTAATTACGTCAAACGATAAATTTAATTTATTTCTACGCCGCAATGACGATTATTTTTGGAAAATTTTGCTCACTAGATGGCATATTAAGAAATAAAAAGTGTGTCCACGATGAGTAGTTATTAATTTATTATAATATGCAATGTTTAGATCAGCCCTAATGAAAAATAATAATTGTATCAATTAATTTTACACATATAAAGAATTTAAGTAAAGTTTAGTAAGCAAATTATACGAAATTATAGTACTCAAACTTATTAAAGAAACAAACCGGTACATGCATTTAGGGGCATTTAAATATCGATACTAAAAAAGAAACAGCCTTAAATAAAACTTAATGCCCAGAAAACACGATAAGGATTTCTCGATTTTCTGCCGAATTTCACAATCTTGTACTTAAAACTCTCTTTGTAGTCTAAGGTGTGAACCATTAGCCGAGTTTTCTTAAACAAATAGCGGTATTCGATAGTTTTCTTGTAATATACTGTTCTCAACAGTCATGAAAACTTGAATATTATGTTATATCATTTTGACGACACTCTGTTGATTAGTAGAAATACAATTTCAATATTATCCGAGTTCTATGCTGTGTGCTCAACCTACTGTGTGGTTTAATCGATTAAACAAAATGTTGAAGCTTGCTAATCTTCACGTCGAGTCTATCTAATTTTAGTAGAAAACTATTAAAAAAATATATATTTATGGAGAAAAGCTACAACTATATGGTTTGAGATATTCAAAAGCGTACATCACATGACACATTAAAAACACCCAGTCGTAACATTTTACTCTGCTGTCGAGGACGACAAATATAATTTATATATCGTTAAACAGCAATATCTTTAAAAAAAATTGAGAGGTGTCCAACACTTTTAAATTATTGTTAGTGAAATTAAAAGCACCTATTACGATCCTAGCCCATATCATTCGGATGCTTCAGAAGGATGGTTGCATCAGCAATGTTAGCTGTTCACCAATTTGACCAAAATACGAAACTTGGTTACATTCTCTTCGGTAAGGAAGATACAATGTCTTCCTGCCTTTCAATGACAACATATCAACAGTTGGAAGATCACGGAAGAATGCCGTTCTTTGACTATCAACTCCGTTTTAAATACAACAAGTTCATGCAAGACTACCTGGAATTGGGTGATATTTAGGAAGTGCTAAAAACCTCACCGAAATAAACGTGTTATCTTCCTCATCACGGTGTAATGCAACGCAAACTACGTGTGGTATTCGTATTAACACAACATCTTTGAAATACTAACACGTTTTCGTAAACATAAATTAAACAAAGCAGAAGTATCGACACAGAAACTATCAGCTAGTCGTATGGCGACTTTTTCGAAAATAACCATTCCGAGATTATCATTTGCGCAGTGTCGCTTACGGCTCTCCACGGCGCTCCATATCTTACATTTCGTGAAATATAACTTCGATATCGATCGAATTTCGCGAGCATCAGGGTCAACTTGAGTTGAGTAGGGAAGATTCAGTTAAAACACTTGGACTAAATTGGTCTCATTCGGCCGACTGTTTCGGATTCAACATCAGCACAACATGGAAAGTTGGTGTGCCAACCAAATGAACAATATTGTCGCAGGCAATGGATGAAGCGATTCCAAAATCAATAGCTCAGAGATGACTCGTTTATCGAGCTGGTTTGGAATCGATCTATCCAGCAATCATTCGACAAATCGCAGTATTCTTCAAATTCACGAGTTCAGCGATGCTTTTGAGAAAGCCTACGCAGCGGTGTTGTATACTCATACAAATTTGGCAGATAGATCTTTCAATATCACAATACTGGAATGTCACGTCTAGAGCTTTGTACAAGTGTCGTCCTCGCCAAACTAACACGCAAGTAGTATCAGGTTTGTTTCGCAAATCCCGGATTACATTCAACTCACCTATTGCGCGTCTCGTGGTGTCGACTCCTCATTACAACACAGTCATCCGCTGTGGTAGTAATGTAGTGTTTGGCTACGAGAACATTTCAATCAATCCGCACCCCAAAGAACTAGCGAGAATAAAAGTCAATGGTTGCAACGCATACAGAAACCTCGACGTCTCGGAATGACTTATACTACTTATTAGAAGCTCCATTTTCATCGCTCGGAAAATTAAATCCTGCCACTGAGTTCTGCAGATACTTTATCCAACATCGACGACTCAGCAAAGCGACGCGCTCTAAAAGTTCCATTACTGTACTTGAGCTCTAGGTATTGGTCATTCAAGTTCTGGGTTGGGTTGGTTCAAGAATCTCTTTGGTTCTCTCAACTTTGCTTATACAAGAATCCACTTCGACCTCTGAACCCTTTCGTTGACAGTGACGATGGACGACGGCTCCGCGAATCAAATTTCCCATACACAAGGATGCCTACGATTGTCCTTCGCAAAACCAACCAGCTTGCCAATTTACTTATGTCACAAGTGGTCGTTCGGCCAGAGTCCAACCCGTTTCGGGGACCTCATTTGTATGGTTCATATTTACGTTCACGGTGGTTAATTTGATGTTTTAATTATCTTGACATAATAATTTGCTACTCGTATACTATCATGAACAATATTAACATAATACGAGATGGTTTTATATAAACAATTTTTTACAACTTCTGATAAAATGTTTTATTTTTATATACACAAGTTAAATTAATTAATAACAAATAAAAAAAAATAATTATATAGTTCCTAAGATACAATTAAAATTATTTATTACCTAAATGTGAAAAATTGTATGAGGAGGATGGTGATGATAGGTATGTGTACTCGTATGTGTACATATAACATACCTCCATATGTACATTTATTGTAGTTTGCTGATGAAATCAGAGTACGTACTCATTAATTACATAAGCAAATTTAATATACAAACTAATTAATTAAAAATTAAACCGAAATTTTAAATGTAATTATGATTGATACTTACATAACAAACATCCATGTAATTTATAAACTAAAGGCGATATTTTATGATTGTATATCGTAATTGGTTATGTGCATTAAAAATAATTGAGTACTATTTCAAAATATTCAATGGACGATGAACTAACTGTACTAACCCACTTGGAAAATGTATGAATTAAGGAATGGATCCGATGACATATTTTTGTTAGTAATCCAGAAATAATAAACTTGACATGGCAAAAGTTTGTTGCGCCTGAATATATACAATACATTATAAACATTTCTTCAATAAGTATCCCAAGTATTTTGATATCCTAGACTGTTTCAATTATTCTCTAGCTGAAATCATTACCTACTTTATCAGAATTGTAAGATTTATTAAGAACGTTGTCTCGAAATCTCGGAACTATTGATACAATTTAAAGTATTTTAGCTATTAAAATTCAGGTGACACTAATATTATAGAGATATCTGTCGGCGAGTAGGAAAATAAAATTATTCGATTGTTACTTGGGTAAAATAAAAGACCAATTAATTTCATACTAAATTCATCAGTTGGCTAGAAAAATATAATTCAGTGAAAAATGATGTAAAAATATTTTCCCCAGTTCCCCATTCCCGGGGAGAACCAAAATAGTGACACAGGTATATATCTCTTTGGTATGATAATCTGAAATTGGATAACAAATGTTAAACATTTTGTTGAATTACATATTGTTACGGTGACATCTAGTTTAGAGTAGAATAAGTTATTTTAATAAGTTGTTCAATTTTAATTTGGCATGGATCAACATTTAGGCGCTATTTGTATACTAACGTATTTGCTAGAATGTTCTCGTATAAATTTTGGACAACATTTGGGATTATTCTAGACACAAATATTTTGGTATATAAAGGCGCGCGTTGACGTGGAATGCTGAGTTTTATTTTAAACGTGATACAGTGAAGATTAAATAGAAAGATTATTAAAGTGAATATTAAAGTGTGTTATTGTAGTAATAATTAATTGTTAATTTTGTGTTGTATAATAAATTGTGTTGTGTAAATAAACTGTGTGTGTTCAAATTTGAAGCAGTTGTATTTATTCACAATCCAGTGATTCGAACCTTGAGTGACAAGGCGAAAACGTAACAATTGGTGACAGCGGTGGGATTGTGAATAATAAGAAAAATGATTCTCTACGATTTAAAGCTTCTGCAATTAAAGAAGCAACTGAAACAGCGAGGTTTGGCCAGTGAAGGCTCAAAAGCTAATTTAGTGGAGCGACTACGTGAGGCTATGCAGAAGGAAGGTTTAGATCCGGACGTGTATCATTTTGAGGAGGATAAAATGGACGAGACTAATGTAGACAACAAAGCAGAGGACGCGCAAACGGTGGCCGAAACAACAAAAGATCAATTTGGAAATTTCAATTTATCGCAGTTGATGGCTGCTATGAATCAAATGATGGGACAACAGTCGGAAATTAAACTACAAATGAAGCAACAAGGCGCGGATATTAAACACCAAATAGAAGATGGCCAAAAGAAAATGGACGAGAAGTTTCTGGAATTATCTGCTACACTACACGGCGAAGTGGAGAAACGGCAAACAGAGTTACACACAGAAATTCGAAATATTAAAGGGGAGGTTCAACAAAAAATTGAAACGGTTAAACAAGATCTACGAACCGAAGTGCAACGTCTTGAGAAGGGGCTTGAAGATGTCAAGTCAAATGGAACAACACATCAAGTAATCCAGACAGTAACCGCTGTTAAGTTAAAACCACCAACATTTGATGGAACAACATCCTTCAGCATTTTTAAGTTCCAATTCGAAACGGTGATTAAGCAAAATCAATGGAATGAAGAGCATCGTGTTGGCGCGTTAATTGTGGCTCTTAAAGGTGAAGCGGCGGAAACATTACAGACAATTCCAGAGCAAGAACGCAATAGTTACGTCAGAATTATGAAGGCGCTGGATAGAAAGTACGGAAGTGACCACAAAAGGGAAATCTATCGCATGGAATTGAAGGGTCGATATCAAAGAGGAGGAGAATCGCTACAGGATTATTCATCGGCAATTGAGAGGCTTGCGCATCTGGCACATTCAAGTATGTCGGCCGATTACATGGAGCGAATCAAAATAGATGCATTCATCGACGGCATTCGAGATCCTGAGACACGCAGAGCGGTGATGTTGTCACCTAAGGCAACTTTCGCGGAAACCATCGCTTGTGCGTTAACAAACGAAACTGCTCAGGCCATCGTCAAACCAGCAATAAAAATTCGCCGAGTGGAGATCGATTCCAGAATAGACACCGAGCGGGCTCCGCCAAGGTTCAGAAAGGGAAGTGGCAAAATTAAATGCTGGGCATGTGATAGGATGGGTCACATTTCACGGGACTGCTGGGAGATTAAGAAGAAACGAGGAAGATCGCCATCTCCCATGAAGCGTAGACCAAATGAAGAGCAAACAGAGGCCAGAAAGGAGGGTCAGACGACAGCGGAGTCGTTAAACTAAAAAGAGTCAGCTTGAAGGGGCAGAAGCTGACTCCTACAACCGATTGCCCCATAACCTCCATCTATGTTTCGAGAGTAGCAAGAAGCGGTGACAGCTTGACAATTAAAGCCGATATTGATGGGAAGAACTGCATGATTACGCTGGATACGGGAGCAACTCATACGATTGTTCGTCAAGATATTATCGATGGAATTGTAAAACCAGCCAATGGAATGAAATTACGAACGGCAACTGGAGAAAATTCAGCAATAAAAGGTAAAAAGGTTGTGAAAATAAGGATTGGGCGAAACCATTTTCAACATGAGGTGCTGGTGGCAGATATTGTAGATGAAGTCATCTTGGGGATGGACTTCATGAGAACGAATGGATTCGTGGTGGATGTTGGACGAGGTGTATTAACCTACGATAATATCGAGTTGCCACTTCACGTTAGCACTATAGGAGAAACGACCAGGCAAATTATAATGGATCATCGGGAGAAGCTGCCACCGAACTCAGAGACAATAGTATGGGCAAGATTGGAGGGCGGTTTTGGGTCACCCAGGTTGTGGGTTGTGGAAACCAATGAAGCGGAGGACGGAGCCAGAGAAATAATGATCGGGAGAGCTCTAGTGAAATCAGACAGCGATAATAGAGTGCCAATTCGGACTCTAAATCTCTTGGATAAGACGAAAACCGTCAAGAAAGGGACTATAATCGGAAAATGTGAAGAAATATCTGCGATAGTGAAGTGCGAGCAGAAAAATCCGATTAAGACGGCTAACTCGCAAGGGCAGAAAGAAATTATTGAACAACTCATGGAGAAATGGACCGAAGATCTTACTATGGAACAGAAAAATATGGCAAAACAATTGCTCGAGCGGTACATGCCAATATTTTGCAGTACATCGGATAATAATGGGAGAACCACAATGGTAAAACATCGAATAGATACAGGAGCAGAAATGCCGATTCGCCAACCACCCAGGAGATTACCATTGGCAAAGCAAGGAGAAGTGGATCGAATGGTAAAAGATATGCAAGCAGCAGGGGTAATCGAAACATCAAGCAGTCCATGGAGTTCGCCAGTGGTGTTAGTCGAGAAAAAGGATGGTAGCATGAGATTCTGCGTGGATTATCGAAAATTAAATGCTGTGACGAAAAAGGATAGTTACCCATTGCCAAGGATCGATGACACGTTAGACACATTATCGGGTGCTCGAATATTTTCGACATTAGATCTGCAAAGCGGCTATTGGCAAGTGGAAGTCCAGGAGGAAGATCGCGAGAAAACGGCATTCAGTGTGGGTAACGGATTATGGCAATTTAACGTTATGCCATTCGGATTATGTAACGCCCCTGCGACTTTTGAACGGCTAATGGAGCGCGTACTAAAGGGATTACATTGGAGGACGTGCCTCGTATATTTGGACGACATCATCGTAATGGGCAAAGATTTCGACGAGCATTGTAGGAATTTGGCAGAGGTTTTGGATCGGATACAAGCCGCCGGATTAAAGCTAAGCCCAAAGAAATGTAAATTATTTAGGACGGAAGTAAAATATTTGGGTCATAAGGTAACAACCAATGGAATTCACACCGATGAAGACAAAATCACAGCGATAAAGGAATGGCCACGACCTAAAAATTTACATGAATTACGGAGCTTCCTTGGATTATGCACCTACTATAGACGATTCGTGCCAGGATTTGCCAGCATCGCAAAGAGTTTACACGAGTTAACCAGGAAAAACAAGGCATTCGAATGGAAGGAAGACCAAGAAGAGGCATTCGTGGAACTAAGACGACGATTATGCGAAGCGCCAATCCTCGCATACCCTATACCCAACGTTAAATTCATTTTGGACACCGATGCAAGTAATGATGGGATAGGAGGAGTATTATCACAGGCAACAAATGGTGAGGAGCGAGTTATTGCATATTACTCCAAGATGTTATCAAAACCGGAACGAAATTATTGTGTGACACGGAAAGAGTTGTTGGCTATAGTGGAATGTGTGAAACACTTCCATAAGTACCTCTATGGCCAAAAATTTCTTCTACGGACGGATCATGGAGCTTTGCGCTGGTTGTTACAATTCAAAAACCCAGAAGGACAAGTAGCACGTTGGATCGAACGTTTGCAAAGCTACGATTTTGAAATTGAACATCGGAAGGGAAGTGCACATGGAAATGCCGACGCATTATCAAGAAGGCCATGCCCCGTGGAATGCAAGCATTGTGGACGTGTGGAGGGTAAGGAAAACATCAGCGATATTCGGCTTATGCAAGTGCTACCTGATGAGGAGTGGACTGATGAAATGATCAGGAAGGAGCAATTACGGGATGCTGATCTGGCATTCATCATGGAACATAAGGAAAAGGAACACCGGCCCACATGGAGCGAGATAGCCGACAAAACCCCCATCGTAAAATCTTATTGGGCTCAATGGGACAGCCTCCACATGGAAAATGGATGTTTAAAGAGAAATTGGGAAAGCACGGATGGTAAAGTAAAACAATTGTTGGTGGTGGTTCCAAAAGGTCGGATTGCGGAAATCCTCAAAGAGTATCATGGAGGAGCAAGTGGAGGTCACCTAGGGATTAATAAAACACTAGCCAAAATTCGCCAACGGTTCTACTGGTCTGGATGTAGACAGTCAGTAGTGGAATGGTGTCAAAGATGTGATCAATGTGCGGCAGTAAAGGGACCAGCACGAAAAAGCCGTGGAACCATGAAACAATATAATGTCGGGGCACCATTCGAGAGAATTGCAATGGATGTGGCAGGGCCATTTCCGACCACCGAGAGCGGAAATAAATATGTGCTAGTAATCATGGATTATTTCAGCAAATGGCCAGAAGTGTATCCCATACCCAATCAAGAGACAACAACAATAGCTGATGCCGTGGTGAACAACTGGATTAGCAGATTTGGTGTACCGATGGAAATTCACACGGATCAAGGAAGGAATTTCGAATCGGTGGTATTTCAGGAGATATGTCAGATGCTTGGCATCAATAAAACGAGAACAACGCCTCTACACCCGCAGTCGGACGGTATGGTGGAAAGATTCAATGGCACATTGGAGGAATATCTAGCAAAGATTGTGGAAAAGAACCAACGCAACTGGGATCGACATATACCGATGTTCCTGATGGCTTACCGATCAGCGGTACATGACACAACAGGAGTGACGCCAGCTAAAACCATATTTGGGAACAATCTGCGACTACCGGGAGATTTAAAGTTTGGAGCAGTTCCATCAGCGGCTCTATGCGGACAGGATTACGTCGACCGGATGAAAGAAGAACTTAATGAGATACATCAATTTGTACGGGAGAAAATTCGGATATCAAGTGATCGAATGAAGGCTCGATATGACATACGAGCAAATAATCAAGGCTTCGAGGAAGGGCAATTGGTATGGCTTCACAACCCACAACGGAAGAAGGGATTATCACCGAAGTTGCAACCTACATGGGAAGGACCTTACACTATCATTAAAAGGATGAACGACGTGGTTTATCGCATTCGGAAAGGACGGAGAGGTAAACCAAAGGTGGTGCATTTAGAGCGTTTGGCGCTCTACAGAGGAGGTGATTTGGATCCTGTTCGGGACGAACAGGCTTGAGTGAGGGGTAGTGTTACGGTGACATCTAGTTTAGAGTAGAATAAGTTATTTTAATAAGTTGTTCAATTTTAATTTGGCATGGATCAACATTTAGGCGCTATTTGTATACTAACGTATTTGCTAGAATGTTCTCGTATAAATTTTGGACAACATTTGGGATTATTCTAGACACAAATATTTTGGTATATAAAGGCGCGCGTTGACGTGGAATGCTGAGTTTTATTTTAAACGTGATACAGTGAAGATTAAATAGAAAGATTATTAAAGTGAATATTAAAGTGTGTTATTGTAGTAATAATTAATTGTTAATTTTGTGTTGTATAATAAATTGTGTTGTGTAAATAAACTGTGTGTGTTCAAATTTGAAGCAGTTGTATTTATTCACAATCCAGTGATTCGAACCTTGAGTGACAAGGCGAAAACGTAACAATATTGTTACGGTGACATCTAGTTTAGAGTAGAATAAGTTATTTTAATAAGTTGCTCAACTTTAATTTGGTATGGATCAACATTTAGGCGCTATTTGTATACTAACGTATTTGCTAGAATGTTCTCGTATAAATTTTGGACAACATTCGGGATTATTATGAAATGTACGTGTATAATTTATGAGAACATTTGGGATTATTCTAGAAACAAATATTTTGGTATATAAAGGCGCGCGTTGACGTGGAATGCTGAGTTTTATTTTAAACGTGATACAGTGAAGATTAAATAGAAAGGTTATTAAAGTGTGTTATAGTTGTAATAATTAATTGTTAATTTTGTTGTGTAAATAAACTGTGTGAGTTCAAATTTGAAGCAGTTGTATTTATTCACAATCCAGTGATTCGAACCTTGAGTGACAAGGCAAAAACGTAACAATATGTTATTGTTACGAATTTGCCCTGTTAAATCCGGCTCGCAATACTTGATTGAATATCGTTATCGCGAACTTTACAGCAACAATTATTTTACCTTACCGGAATTTCCTTATTTAAACAAAGCACTAACACATTTACTTTCGCTTTTAAACTATCGCGTACAGTATAAAAAGGTTAGAACCCATTCTGTTCGCAGTCACTTCTGTACAAGACTACCTTCTCCCTTCAGGCCATGGCAATACACAAACCATGCGCGCCCGGTAACCTTCCTGTGAATCACCAATCACCGCTTTCGATTACTCTTGTTGCCAGTGTTGTGCAGATTAATTACGCTATTATTTACACGTAAATAATTATAGTAATTACGTGAGATTTTTTACGGTACGTGGCGTAACAAATGTAAAAAATGTAATTAATTAGCGACATCTGCATGTAAATATTTAAATTAGTAAAATAATTTAAAATACATCCATTATATCATAAAGCAAAATATACATAAGAGGACTCATGTAGACATTCCGAGGTTAATCTATTTTACTATTGGCAATCTGTACAAGCCTAATAAGAACAATGAACTATAAAATAACTATGCCGATATGTTAATAAGATACGTATATATGGATTAAATATAGCAAATAATTAAAATTGTGTATATAAATATATCAAAACTATAAAATAAGATTAACCTCGGAGAAATTATGCTGTATAAGATAGCGGAAATTTTTCAGCGGAAAATAAGAGATTTCCCTACTCGCCGCAAGTGGCAGCACAATCACAAAGGAGAATATATTTTCTTATATAATTACCAGCGGAAATTTTTTATTCATTTTGTATCTCTTTTTTCACTAAATAAAACATCCCAGCGGAATAAAATATTAAAAGTGATCCTTAAAATGACAAATTGATTGATCTCCGAAGTAAAGGAACTCGGTAAATGAAATCTTGAAATTTAAAAATATTCCGTCTTTCCGCCATTCTAAAATAATGACAACGAAATTTGGATAAAAGTATTGATCAGGGGTCCATAACTTAGGACAAAATTCTAGGATCTGTTCATGCTGGACTAAACTGGGTGATTCCATAACCAGTACTTTTGAAAATTTTAATTTTTTTATTAGTTTATTTTCAGTTTTTGGCCAATATCTCAAAAACTTCCACTAGTAACCAATACTTTCGGTTGTTTTTCTAATAGCTGAGGTCATACTGAGACTACGAGGAAAATTTGGGGAAAATTGATTGATTAGAAAAAATCCCCGCTGGTAATTATATAACAAAATAAATTATCTTTTGTGATTGTGCCACCACTTGCGGCGAGTAGCGAAATCTCTAATTTTCCGCTGAGAAATTCCGGCTATCTTATACAGCATGGAGAAATTGGCTTACTTGATTTCTCTTATATATTTATTCCTCGATGATTATATGCAACTATATCTATTGAAATTTTGAAACATTTGAATTCTATTTTTATTGTTGGCTAAAATAATTTTTTTTGTTTTTAATTTCCTGTGCACTCGCAATATTTAGTGTACAACTGTAAACACATACATCCTAAAATTCTAATTGGGTGAACATCAGCAATCATACCATACAATCTACCTGATGAATCCAGCCAAATTCATTTTTTTTTGAAGTAACAGTACATCGAAATTCTAGACTGATCATTCCACTGGCCACGAAATAATTAGTTGGCGCTTCCAGCTACCAAATCTGGTAAAGTGATTACCTGAGCTATTAAAAATATATTTCGTCCTTTGAATCATAGATGGATCTGCCGATAGAAAAGTGCATTCATATTTATTAAAAATATTGATACTAATGAATATTTATGTAATAGTTTACTCAATAAATAATTGATTATTATACACAACATAACCTATAATATATTAATTTAAACATTCCAATAGATGTAGCTGCTTGTAATGGCTGTATTATTTACTAGAAAATAATGTATTTTAAATTATTTTATTAGCTTATATATTTTCATGTAGATGTCGCTGTAAATGTAAATAAATAATTTGTACACGTAATTGCACAACACTGCTTGCTGCCCTTGCAGTTATAACTGATGGACCATCCTATCTGCAATCTCAACTCGTCTAGGCCGGTATCTCAATTTGTTCTGGCCGGCATTCGTTCTGTTATATTTTATTATTTTAATCAAACGTAGCTACCATATTTATTTTTTCCACCTTTGGCATCAGTAATACCACTTTCCTCAAATTTACAGTCGTTCTCCATTACGTAAGCAACCCTTGAAGTCAAATCTCCAAGTGATCTGTTGTCATCCTCATTTATAATGGACAGCAACATTCTTGTCTCCCACCGGTCGTTAAATGGTTCACTAGTTCGTTTTCTCCTTCTTGTACTGATACAATATCCAGGTTGAATTTATCATCATTTTCCAGCTGGTTCATCTAATTTCTCATATCTATATTGATTCTTAGCCATCATTCAACCACACAAAGCCAAATGACACCCAATCAACGATCTTCTCATCCGGTTCCAAATTATGCCTATCTCATTTCCAACTCCATTGGTTGCAAAGAATGCTCACTTTACAACTGCTTCTTCGATTTCAGGGTAATTATCTAGGTCTAACTAGGTCTAGCTATGAATATAGCTATAAGTCAATAGTTAATTTACCTTACACAACAACGCAAATTGTTGTGATGTGGTAACACTGATATTTTTTGAGGTGACAACACGGTTAGAAAAGAATAGGCCGGCCGATAAACAGGTCAATGGAATATCGAAACCATGTGCATTCTTCCACAGGATTATAATGGTGGCGACGACGATTAGATTTTCACGCATAGACCACATTAAGTGTTTTTTTCTACAAAAAAAAATATAAAAATCGAAAATGGATGCTAAAATTAAAAAACTCATTAAAATGACGGCAGGCAAAACCGACGGGACGATCGCGGTGTTGGTGCCGCGATTGGCGCTCGGGCCAGAAGGACAGCAACAACCTGTGAAACCGCCAAATGCGGTGGTAACATCACTGCATAAACATTTATCAGACCGCTTTAAGAAATTTGCATACGGCACTCTGAAGACCTTTTGACGTTCACCTTTTGATTGTGGTACCAGCGATACGAAACTATCTCTACCGACATAGCAGCAACGTTGACAGTACCACAGAAACTGGAATTCCTGACCGAAAAACTCTCTACAACCGACAATCAAAAGTTTGCCAATGCGATATTGCCACTCAGAAAAGACACGCGCTTGTAGATGGAAAAAGAAGCTGGTAAAGATTTTTCCGAGTATGCGGCTCGAATGAATCTGAAATGCGAAAAGTTCGACATTGAAAATTGCACATTGACGACTTTAAAGTATTGATGTTTGTGCAGGGGCTCAACAAATCGTAAGACGCTCAGACGCTGGGGAAACTACTTAACAAATTCGACAGCCAAGAGATGCAACACAAAGCAGCTGAAATAGTCCCCAAACTGATATGGGAGACATCATCAATATTGCGGCGGCATTAAGCATCCTTAAAGTCGAGAAGTCGATGGTTTTGTGCCCAAGCTTTTCAAATACTGAAGTGTAACCAATGCATCGGAAGTCACAGTGGAACAGCAGCAAAGAAAAAATGGAACAGAACACCAAGCCACCAAGAAGAGGCAGGAAAAGCAAAGTTTCCGCGTCGAAAGTGTAGGACAATTCATTTCCACAGTGATGCTCATTTCGAAAAAAATAATGTTTCGATTGCAAGCAAGTCGGTCACAAGACAGGTTATTGTGAGTCAAGTGCATCAACACGACGCTTCCGTGGGTGACGCACATCTTCCTAACGGTTTCGATCCGAAAGTTTGTTAAACTAACAATCCACAGGACTAAATTGAAATTACTTGATTCCGGATGACTAGAGGATCGCCGGCATCGGCCGCGTGTGAAGAGCAATCAAAGAGTGCTTTGAGACACTCAGGTAATATGCTTAGAAAATGTACGGTGCGGTTGAATTTGCATGACCGAGAACACATAGGTAATTTGGTACATGTTACACAGTAAATTCAAATTTTAACGTGTTCGGAAGTGATTGGATCTATGAAGCGTGCCCATTGTGAGCGTCTGCAATAAATTTGATAAAAAGGTGATCACAAGAAGAATAGACGAGGAACTAATCAAAAATTTCCGTAATTTTTCATTGATTCAGTGGGTGCAAGAAAATTAAGGCATTTTTAACATTAAAGTGGGAACAAAACCAACCTTTCACAATAGACGCCCGGTACCTTTCATTGAAGCGATCGAAAATGAGCTCAAAGTATTACAATTATTGGGAGTAATTAGCCGTCAAAACAAAAGACGGACGTGCACGTATTTGCGCCGATTATTCAATAGCGTTGATTGAGGCACTGGAACCAAACAAGTATCCTCTGCAACGCTGGAAAACATCGTTTCGATGCTGAGTTAATGCATGGTGTTCAGCAAAATCGACCAGTCGGACGCCTTTTTGCAGGTCGAGATAAATAACGAATTAAAAAAATTCATGACCATCAACACTCATTGTAGTCTATTTCGAGTAAACCGGCTGCAGCCGAGTGATAAGATGTGAAGATAGCTTCTGTCAATTTCCAACAATTAATCGATACAATGATGAGCTACAGATACTTTCAGTTCATTGACGATTTTGTTGTTGAAAGAAGTAACGAGACCATTAGGACAATCTTCTCGAGTCATTAGAGCGCACCCACGGGTATAACTTTCATCTGAAGCTCGTTTATTTAGCCAGAGACAGTTGAAGTTACTGAGTCACATTGAAAGTTTGTAAAAAGGTAAATTTGTAAAACAACTGAAAGAACTTCGTGGGCCTTTGGGCGAACTGTTGTGCACTCAAATAAAATTTGAGTGGCAACCAGCACGCCAAAATTTTTTTGTAAAAGCCGCCTGACTCATTATGACCAGAAGAAGAAAATGATCAAACCGATCAAATCGCTGTTGGTGAATATTGGATTCCGGTGTACACGGCTAGCCGTTTTCTCGGCTTGCGATTAATTGCCGGCCTCAAGAAACAGGATGAAGAAATTACCATTGGGGGTTATGGGGAACGTAAACTGCATCGACGGGTTCTTCGCAGTCGATACAGTAAAACAGCTGCAGTAACATTTGAAACCCTGCAGTACGAGAACAGTTAGCCACGATCACATAAGCAGATAAGAATGCCAGATATTTCGAAAATTTTCGCTCAACGAAGAGAACTAAGAGAGCTTTGCGTAAATGCTTAAGTAATAAGAATGTAACGGTTACCATCTTGTGTAATATTATTCTTCCCAATGAAAGAAGATAGGGATTGTAAGCGAATCATTTTTGTTATAGCAAAATGTTGCAATCCCTTTATGCGTTGGATAATTCAGCAAGCAAGTATCTACTCTTCTTGGAAACCCTTAAACTGCTAACAAGGATGCATGCATTCCCCTAGATATCCCTAGATATTAACTCAACAAGATTATCGCATAAAGAATTGTAGTACCAATTGGATGCTTTACTTGATGGCTGAATGTTAGAAACACGGTTGCCAACAAATGTTTTTAAATGGGAAGAGTTAGAGGTAGTGTAAAACGATTGGTCGGACCAATAAAATATTTTTGATGTATAAAGTTTGATTCGAAATTTTCAGCACACACGAATATCGACAAGTTGCCTTTAGTATTGCTAATTTACCCTGTCAAATCCGGTTCTCATTACTGGATTGTGAATACAGTTATCAATTCTCGCAATTGCATCGCTTCCGGAATATTTCCAACACTGATTTTTAAACACTGAACATAATGTGAAAATAATTTTCAAATATGTATGTACCTACTTAACAATTAACACTTAAACCATAACAACAATAATGCCCACTATTACTTATTAAACTTTAAACACCACTAATAATTGTTCGCACTGTTCATTTTCGCTTTTAAAGCTATCGCGTGCCGAATCTCCTGAACGACTCCAATTGTTCAGGTTCGTTTCTCTACTATTCTGCTAGAATCTACTATTAAGATAAACTTTAATGAAACTACGCCTAATGCTTAAATCTAGATGTCACTATTCAGTTTTTATTAATGCCCAATAAGCGAAATTGTAACAATACATTACAGCGCCATATACTGATTCAAAGCCAATCGAGGTTTACGAACGGTACCTCAATCAGCAGCTTACCCAAGTATATATAATCGGTTGGCTTCATCTGAGTACGCTATATCAATCAATGCTAGGTTTTACTCCCCACCTCTCGCTATTATTACCCTTGACTCTTTTTAGCTCATTAATAGTGATCATTGCGCCGCCCGTAACGACGAATAGTAGACGCTTCATGATATTTGCATAGATTACTTTCAGCACAGTTCAATGAATATCAGCTTCGTTCGTGCAAATTTGGCGGTACATCACCAGAGCCGGCCGTCATTATATCATTTAAAGAATCTCCAGTACGGGACGTATCAAAGACAACACTAACCTTTGCACTATCGATTTTGAAAAAAGAAGCGGTTGTGGAATGAAGTTTATAGTGAAGTGGTACCATAAAGACGAGATATTCAAATTCATTTAGAAAACTAATTTTGTACTTATCTATCTTCATTTAGCCGACTCATGAAAACGACAGGAATCATCTCGAGTTGTGTTTTATTGAGACGGAGGCGGATTCCGTTTGAATGAGAATATGTGCTTATTGACTCCAAAATTTCTCTAGCAGACAATCTAATACTGCTTCGTTAGTTGCTTTTGCTACATAGAATTGGATAGTTGCACAATCGAAGCCATTTATTTTGCCAACCACGATCCAATCGAGCTACGTATTTTCCAGATGGCGTAAATTAGGATCAGTTTGGTTTGGCCATCTACGATAGCGTTAAACACGGATATACAAGTTGCCTGTTGCTGTTTTGTCGCTGATGCCCCAGATTAATGATTATATTTCCTTTCGAGTTAATTCAAGCATTACACCTCAGGGGAGGGAGCACAGCTTGATTCGTTCATGTCTCATAATTCTCAGGTGTAAAGTTTTGGGCGGTATATTTGAGTCTAGAGTCGTAGGTTTATTGTGCGGGAAATATTTGCGGGATATGCGGGATCTTTCTAGGGATAGTGTTGTTGTTTGCATTCGAAGTTGAGGTGATCAGCTAGAAGGAAATTAGGCATAGAATTTCCTATTTCTGTTTGCCAACTGCCAAAGATACACGTAGAAGATTTGTAACGCGGTTTGTATTTTGACTGTAAAATTTTTATTTGAATGCTGGAACTTTACCCTTTAAAGTGTGACATCGTTTATCAAGGATAATACGAAAATATATTATTCGTTAAGTTTTGTTTTCAGTTGGAGCCTCATCGTCCCATTTCGATCGCGTCTCCAAACCAAATGTCTGCTTATGGGAAAACAATTTTTTTAAAAGGATATTTTTCAAATCATCATAACATTCAAAATGGGATGCGGTTTAAAGTGGAGCAAGTGGAGCAAAAAAAACAAAGCGGCATAAAATGTGAGACTTATGAAAATTTTAAACGACATAATACATGCACAGACTTTGTTTTTTTAGCCAAGAAATTGTTCTATGTTTCTTCGAACAGTTTTTCTATAATTTAGTTTATTTCTAGATGTCGCTAACACAAATAGATACTGCAAAACGACAAAATTAATATTATTTCCCATGTACTTCACTAGAAATTGAATTACTCTATTATTTATAAAACTAACATACTCTCGGTTGGACATTTGCAGGAAAAACTTGTTAAATTCACAAAACATAAAATTACACCACAAAATCAAATTTCCGCAAAAGATGTCACTAATAAATTATAACAGTTTCTTGTGTTAAAATTGTGTAGTTTTATTATATTGCCACGCCTGCAACATGTCAAAATATGTGCTTTTATTATTTATAAATAATTTTACTTGACACCGTAAACATTTTTAATTACAAAATATTTTCTTTATTTTCGGATAATTTCCCTTGTGGTACGCGAATATTTTAATCCGTTTACGTGCTTGTGCTTTGTGTTTACGTTTTTATCTAGCCATTGTTTTGTATTGTGAAGTGTTTGTGTTTAATATATAACTGTAATCATAGAAACATTAAATTCGCGGCGATAAAATGGCTGAAAATCTACTCGATGCTCTACTTTCGGACGAATCGGTTGGCAATGATAGTGATTTTGAATTAAAATTTAGTGAAATTGTGTCGGTAAGTGTTTTTATTTACTGTAGTATAAAATTCTAAACATAAATTTACCGTTATGAAGTTGTGTATGTACAGCTCTATATCGATAAAGCGGTATATAATATAAGCAGCACACAAGAAAGTGAGATAAAAATTGGAAAGGTTGATGTAGGTTAGTTTTTAAATTTTGTGATCGTTTTTCTGTTCTTTTTTTTTATTATTTATTTGTGGGTCATTCGTTGAAATGGAAACTGAATAAAGGAGGGAGATTATGTAATTTAGAGTTTATGTAAACACAAATGAAAGTCGTATTCACAAACGATTATTTTAAAATTGCAAATAAAAAAAACTAGTTTTCGTGTAACGCGCGCCACGACAATGTTGCAGAGATTCTGAGAATAATAAAAATTTGCATCTGTCATTTTTAATCATTTAAAAACACAACAAAAAATAATATATAAAAATCATCGAATACAAGAAAATCTATGTTTTCGATATTATTTAATCCCGTCAAGTTGGTTGTGTTTAATTACCGACGACATTTTGTATGTACAATTTTTATATATGTATTGCGCATATACGTATACGAATTGTGTAAATTTTGTATAAATTTATGTGTGTATTTCTAGTTGGCCGCCATTGTGGCTTGGCTATGTAATATTTTTAGTGTGTTGATGTTAAACAAAAGAAAAGTCTTGTAAAAATCGGCGGCGGAGGAACAAACAAATATTTTGTACTTTTTATAAATTAAAAATGTTTTAAAAATAAATCATAATATTAATTATAATATCTAAATTGTGCTGTGTATTTTTTTTATTTTTTATTTAAACAATTATTACTTAAAATAACAAGAATATCTAAGAGATGAAAAACTGTTAAATCGATATTTTTTGTTTCGTTCGCATTAGTATTAAAGTGAAAGTGAAAGTTGGCGGCTGGGAGACATACACACTAAGAGAGTGTGGCTTTGTTTTAATGTTTTGTCTGTGTTTCCCTTCGCTTTAGATAATTTTTTTAAATAATTTTAATTTATTTATTTGAATTAAATAAGTAAAGTAACCTAAAAGTTAATAAATATGTGTTTAAAAAAAATAAAAGTGAGATAAATTTTCCGTTAAAAAAAAGTAAAATAGTGTTTGTGTGTGAGAGATTGGGGATAATTTCCTTTGTTTATAATGCAACAACAACAAAATGTTTCGAATACCAATAAATTATTGGTAATGTGTGTGTCGAGTATACCTTCCTGCGCCGTCGCCGCCACTTATGTATTTTTTGTATCCAAAATGCTTGTTTTTTTTTTATTTGGATACATTTTAATTATTAATAAAATGCAAAACAAAAAATATAGTGTTAGGGATGATGATAACGTTAGAAAACAAATTTGCAAAATTCAAGTTCCGAACGAAGTCCAGTCACCAAAACTTTGCACTACCCTTGCATCAAATCAATTGTATCTGTGATGGGGTAGTGTACCCTAAAATAATGCGTTAATTCAACTCTGTACTTGTACAAATTTCAATTCGACAACCCCTCTGTATATTAAAATTTATTAATTTCATTTCCCTTGCATTTAATGGCGAGGGTGATATGATAAAATATTCCGAAAAAATTTACAAACTCACCCCAATCTTTATGTTTTATACATATACATGTTAGAAAATCTATTTTTTTTTGTACCTTCCTGTGATTCATTACTTTCTGTGTATGTATATGTTACATTTATTTATCCAAATAGAAATACAACAAAACAATGCTTCGATGGAGTCTTTTTTACGCTTGTGTTTGTGTAATATGTATAATCTGATGAATGTGAAGCGTGCCGTATTATTACATTATTTTAGGGAGTAATGTTGTAGATTTAAAGAACAAAGACCATTTCTACAAAATATTGAACATTAAATAGTTTAAAAAAAAAAGTTAATAGTAAAGTAGTTAGTATTTGATAAATTCGATAGTTTAGTGTGCGCGCATCTGTTTAAATTAAAAATATTGTTAAAAAATATAATGTGTGAGTGATTATGTTCTCTATTGTCTGGCTAGTAAAGTGAGTGCTGCTGCTGGGGATACAGTAAACATAAAGTGATTTGTACCTTGTGTAATACCGTATCTGATGTAATAAATAAAATACAATTGGAAAGTAAATTGTATGTTTACTTATTATAAGACATATGTTACATAGTGATTTAATGATATAAATACTTACCATGCAACTGTATCATCATTCGTTGAACCTTGGCGCGTCATGATATCTTTGAGAGAGTACATTCTACGCTACCTATCCCCAGGCTGTTGACTTAATTGAAATGACCTCGGTTGGAAATTTTTCTGATTTTACATTTCATTCATTTCTGATCTTGGTGACTAATGATAAATTTCAATTTATTATAAATTTCCTTTTAGTTATCTATAGTAGTGTACCCCATTTCTTCCTACAAAATAGAAAACAGGGACTTCGTTTCTCCTTACTTGAGTGTTCCCCCGTCATAATATGTTAGTATAAGTTATAAATGTATTTATGTATATTGTTTTGTGTATATTATTACAACATTTTCCAACTATTTTTTTATACATACATACATTTCAATAAAACGAGTTTCCTTTGTTGTCTTCTATACTCAGTTTTGTTTTTTTAACCCCTTGTATATTATGATTTGCCAGCTTTCGTTACTTTAAACAGAGCTGTATTTTAATTGAGGGTTCAATTGGGAAACTGGCCTTTATCATGTTACATTATCAATACCTCCTGTTTCGTTTGGTCTTAATGTCGGTAATAAGCATTAATTACACACGCACAAGAAAATTTAGAATATTTTCTCGTAATTTATATTTAGGTACTTATTTAAATTAACTTTTCTAAAATTACGGTAATCACCTAGCCTATGTTTAAGAAATGCAACTACATATATTCAAACGTTCCTATTAAGATTACTTGAAATCTTCGTAGATAAGTTTCTTTTACTATCTCGCTGAAAATTTTTACTCCATTAAATTTTGTTGAACCACTTGCTACCATAGACGAACAAAATATTAAAGAACTTCTCAATGCGAATAAGAAATTTGAGCCAAATTTGGCGGATGTCAATACGCTTTCGAGTGCGGCTATAGCGCTCTTAAAATCAAATAATGCCGGAATGTTTTCTTATTCTCATTATATCACTAATTCCGAACAGATATAGTTACCTAAAATAACCCCAAGTCTATTGTCACCGGACGGTTCAATTTTATTATTTCTCTTAAATATTATTTTAGCGTATACTACTACAGAATGAAAATCAGTATTTTCAACGAGAAATTATTTTAACTAGGCAGCTATATATCAAACCAGGGGTTCTAATTTTAATGCAATATTGATTTGCCGAGGCGGTTCCAAAATGCTATGTCTGTAAATATTTATTTTCGGACAGAATAATTAATATATGGTCGATGACTTAGCCGACAGGAATACTTGTCTGAGGATAAAAGATTCGTACTTAAAATTTTATCCGTGATTATTTAACACGATCACGATCGAGGTGCTCAGGCTATAGAGGTAGCCACAAACCAGATGATAAATTTGCACGAAATGAGCTAATTGAAGCCAAATGGTAGAATAAATGTTTTATTTATGTGTTTTGTGAGGTTCAAACCACAGGACTCATATATGCGTCCTATAATCGTCAACGTGTTAAGATTGTTAAATCTGTCCAATAATTCAAAAATAATAATGTCTTACACCTTTCAAAGGCATAACTGTTTTATATTAATAACTTAAATTCAGTTTAATATTTCTAAAATAATTGCTGAAAATTGCGCCATTAATGTTGCTTTCCGACATCCTTGATAGTGGCACCCTGTTAAATTTCAATTAATAACTCTTTTACTCGCCTTTCGCAACCCAAAACAGGATTAATAATACAAAACCAAATTCAGATAAGTTCATGATCTAGAAAATATTATTTAGTGGGAGTTAAAGAACAGCTATATTAGCTGTGTTTTTTGATGCTTGATCTGATCCGGTTCAGTTCATGTTTTTTGAAACAACTCAAAGACGCTTACTAGATTTTAAATCAAAATTTGTGATCTAAAACAAAATTTGGATTAGGTTTTCCATATAAAATTTCAACTGATCCGGATCAATGTGTATCAAGAAGATTCTTAGAAGGTAAAAACGTAATGTGAGATGTACATGTTATCTTAAAAAGTTAGCTGCTACCGCTACATAAAACTGATCAAAACGTCGACGCATAAATATCAATTTCGTAATTGACGCCGCGATAAATATTTGGGAACACCGACCAAATGGCACAGCGAGTGGTTAAAGTTTCAGTGGTTAAAGTTCATTTCGGTGGAGAGGTTCCGAAATGAAATGAAATATTGGAGCTACGCAATGCTATTTGGTTCGGTTCCAAAACAGATTACAAAGATAAACAAATAATATTTTAGATCGAGTCGTGTTCGATATTTATTAATTTTTTTTTTCATTGGCACTACTTCCCATGGAGGGATTTGGCCGCCTCATTGAAGTTACAGAAATTGATTAGTATTATTCAGATCATCATTTGTTTATTAAATCGTAGCGAGGTTTCAGGCTACTGAATGGGACATACTGGCCCGGACTTTATTTGGCCTACTTTGAAACCTTGTCTTTATAAACGCAAATTTGCGAAATTGCTAAATCGATAAATCTGTTCTGAAAATTAGACAAAGACCTAAATGAAAATATGTTTTATTGTTACCAAACCGAAATCATATTTTAGCGTATAAAAAGGATGCGATTTTTTTCTAAATTATAAGCAACAATTCTCTCAATTCTTTAAAATAAATCCCTACATTTAGATTCCAACCGGTAAAAATTCCCAAAATCATAAATTAATTATACGGTTCTAGAGTAACATGCGACCTTTTAAATTGTAGGTATGATATAAAATAAAGGAACAAAAGTCAGCTTACCTACCAACTCAAATGTGAACTAAATATAGTTTTTGACGAGATTTTATAGCTAAAGGCTGCCCCATTTTCCGTGACAATTGTCAAATTTTCAGGAATATTGACTTTCCATTCTTTAACTACATAGACAATTTTTGCAACTTTTAACACTACTAAACAGATCTGAAAAACAATTGCGTTGTTGCAATGGCCTAACATCAACCATGGGTATAAGGTCTTTTTATTTTAAACCAACCCACATTTCATATCCTAAGTGGAGAAATACAAGTACAAATGACTTCTTCCGAAAATCCAAATTTTAAATTTATAAAAGTTGCCAAATCAAATTGATCAATTAGTTTTGCTTAGAGTGCAATTTACTAGCTTAGAAAATCAATTAAGTTTTGTAAAAATTCCAAATACATACTTACAGAAATCTTTACAGTACCTATTTAATTAAATTTTAGTGATGAAAGAAGGCATGGTTCAGTCAACTTTGGAAAATAGAATAAATTTCTCATTACATTTAGATTATACTGTATGGGTTTATGACCAACTGCCATTGTAGACTGCGAGCGAGATAACTTCTAATAATATTTTAGCCTTTTCTAATAAAAAATGTAATGCAACTCGTTCACATAATTTCTTTACGATAGGGACATTATGATTAATGTGATAGTGAATTTGTTGATAGCGGGACATTTTGGTTGTATCTACCACTGTCTCTAACTTTAATTTGTTCTGTAGTCTGGGTTAGGATTTTAAATTCATTATTTATTTAAACAATACTTGCCATTTTTGTTATAGGTTCAAATATAAATTATCTGATTTACCAATAATATTGGATGTTCTTGATTTGTATTGTCACATAAAAGTCTGCAATAATTTGGTTCCTTCTTATTTGAAAGACAGCTGATCGATCAATAACACTGGTGATCATTACTAAGAGTAAAATATAATATTTAAGGAAGCTCAACAGTTACCGATGAAATTAATGTCACCTGTTGTAAAGGTCGCGTCATATTTCACTCAAATTCAGAAGCTTCATTTAATTTAAAAACATAAAATTAACTAAAATTCGATCTTTCATTATCAATGCAGTAGTGTGTGCATAACCAAGTCACGATTAAGACTTAAAAAGAAAATAGTTCTCTGCGCTTGCTGAAAAGAATCAAAAGCTTGATATTATTTATATACAAATAGATATACCTTTAAACATTTTATTAAAAACTAAAACAACCCTGTTAATTATCACGAAACAACGTAAGGATAATTTGTTTATCTTTTTATGAAAAAGTTTACCCGAAAATTGACATGTCCAAGTTTTTTTTAGTTAAAGATTTTCAATATGTTAGCGATTGATAATAACAGCATGATAATTTGTAAGTAGGAATAATGGAATCGTCTCGAAATTGCCGCAAAGCATCACGTAAATAAAATATAATAATCATGAGTCCATTCGCTATGTCGCCGCGTTTGAAACGAGCATTTTCGGATTTTACAATTTGAAAAGTAAGCCATTTATCAATAAAACAACTTTAAGTTAAAAAAATTTAAATTAAATTTGCAACAATATTTGTCCACATCAGCTTTCCAAAGCGGAAATGATAATTTTTGACAAAACTTTTCCCATAAAAATTTGGTCTCTTAAAATAGCCCGGGTGAATTTATCGAGATGAAACTTCATACTTAGGCATTTTCCATCAATTGGGAGCTGTCAGTGAATTGAGGCGGAAACCGGAAGTAGCAATTTCCCAATGAAAAACGACTATAACTTAAAAGATTATAATTAAGTTGCAAAATAATTGGTTTACAGCATTATCCCTAAATTTAAGCGGAAATTACGATTGTTGGCAAAAAACTGTTTTCTGTAACAGTTCGACTCCGCTAAAGTCCAGACGGATTGACTGATCGGGCTGAAACTTAAGACTTAAAGTTTTTTGCAAATATTTTGAAAAATATATCACAAAGACCATTTAAAACAAAAATATTTTAAATTCCATTTGTACAATATTGGTTCAAAATTTAAGCGGAAATATTTTTGGATATAAAATTTTATTTCATCAAAATTCTTTATTTTAACAGCTTAATCGGTCAATATCGAGGTAAAGCTTCATAGTAAATTTGTTTTATCATACATTAGGAGATCCTAGTTAAATTTGGCGGAAATCAGTGAGCGGCTTTCAATATATGCAATGATAAGCGACCAAAATTTAAGAGATTCTTATAAATTTAATGTTAAATTTTCAACAAGAGTAGTTGTGCTCTTTCTTGAATTTCTGAAATGGGGATATTGATTTTTGATCAAACAATCAGTTTTTACCTAAATTCTTAGGTTTATTCAACATTTATGAGACAAAGCAGATTAATGCCTAATGATTCTGTATCATGTTGGAAGGTATCGCAAGCCGAATAATCTGAACTGAAAGATGTGAAGAATAAATCACTAGGGGTGGTTTTAGTGTAATGTTCGAAATCTTTTTTATTATACAAAACAGACATCAGTTGGGAATTTGCATACTTTTAATTCTCATAGAGGAGCATTAAACATAGATTGAGAAAGGACAATCAACAAATTATGCTTAAACAAACATTATTTAGACATTCGTCATACTGATCGTTATGGATCGTTTATGGTACCAGAGGCAGGGAAGATGATTAATCGGTTCATTTAAATCAAAGCCATATGAGAATTCGAATCGCTTTCATAAATTGAAAATTTTGATTTCAATTTCAGAATACCAGAAACTGCTTCTATTCTAGAAGTTGTTCCTTTTCGCAAAAGAAGCTTGAATTTGAAGTTTGATTTTGGTTTCGTAGAACAGACAGATGAATATATTAGTTATTGGAACAAAACGTCAAAGACAATTAGTCTCTAAATAAAAGTTAACCTTGAATTATTTCTTGTAAATTTATTCATAATTTTTAGTGGAGTTTTATAGTTTTCTTAATTTTAAGAAGGCTTAGATAACACCAAAATTACTGAGTTCGTTATAAAATTTTATCAAATACAATTAAATTATACATAATGAATTTCCATTTCAATAAATCGTAACATATTTTAAAATAAACTTAATTTTAAACAATACGAAATACACCTCTGGTTTTATTTACGCTCCCTTCTTTTTAAACCACAAATTTTGCATGAATTTAAATTAATACGGGTTGGTTGTATACTGTATATTGAGGGTTAAGTTTAGAGACAGAGACAAATAAAAAACGGATAATAGTAACTGAAAAAACTCCTGTTTTATTTTTTTATTTTTATTTCCATTTTCTCGATTTGCGCAATTGTGTCCAACGGCAGTCTGTCAATCAGTCTCAGAAAAATATATGTATACATAGAAAGTACACTAATTTGTTGTTGCATTAACCACAGGAAAATATATTTTCCCATTTTCTCGTACTACATAAAGAATTTATTTATTTTCTTTCTTTCTTTTGCCTTCATTTAGATTCAACTTCTGAAGATACAATAAAGTAAATAAAATAAATAAACTGTCTCTCTTTGAATAATATAAAATAAATAATGTGCTAAGTGTTAAAGGACTAAAACTGTACACAAAAAAAAATAAAACTATAAACTTTTTTTAAATAAAGTGATTAAATCCAAAACAAATGTTAATGTTTGTGAAATATTTTGTTTTTGCAATAAAATGGCCTCATCTCCAACACCATCACTAGAATCATTACCGGGCGCTAATTCAATTGGATCTTTTGGTGAGCCAAACGATTATTTATCCGATTCACCGTTAACGTTAAGTGGTTCTTCGCCGCCAGTAAGCGATTCTGCTATTTGTGACGATTTTGGTTTAACCACTTCCAGTCTCGAATCCCATCAATCATCGAATAATTTTTGTAGCAGCATCGGTAGTGGTGGTAGCAGCGGTGGCAGCCTAATAAATGGTGGTAACAATTTAGATTTATATCATCGGTGTACTGGATGCAAAAGTAAACAATCTGATGCTGTTGCCAAATGTATTGACTGTAATAATTTGTTATGTTCACATTGTGTAACCGCACATCAGTTTATGCATTGTTTTGATGGGCACAGTGTCTTCCGAATCTCAGATTTACAAACGACAAATAATAATATATTGGGAATCAATAATACCAAAAACGCAATTATGAACGGATTCGATAATATAATTTCGGCTCCATCACCACCAGCTGGTGTCAATATCTCGAATAATACAACAAGTCATCGTTTAACTACGCTGCTTAATTTAAAAGATGACACTGTATCCAAATCGATTATGAGCAATTTAATAAATGATAATCAAGTAACGGCAACGACAAAACAGCAATCCTATTTCTGTTCGCGACATAAAAATGAGCTACTAAAATTTTATTGTCGCACTTGTGCAATAAGCGTGTGTAAAGATTGTATAATAATTGACCATCCAAATGGATTGCACGATTGTGAGCATACAACGGATGCAACACCAAAACAGCTGGAGCATTTACTACAAATAGTGACGGAGGTGCGTGGAAAAGCGGCCGATATGCGTTCTGTTATTAAAAATGCAGAGCATAATAGCTCTCGGATCCAAGTGCAGTATCATAAGGCACAGAATGAAATTAACGATACGTATCAATTTTATCGATCGATGCTCGATGAACGCAAACAAGAGCTACTTAAGGAGTTGGAAAGTTTTTATGTCGCAAAAAATATGTCACAAACCGTTTTACTAACAAAATCTCAAGAGCATGTCGATAAGGTAATACAATCGTGCGAATTTGTGGAACGCGTCACCAAACATGCTGGTCTCCCGGAAACAGTAATGCTAAAAAAATTAATGGAGAATAAATTGCAATCGTTTGTGACATACAGCCAAGAGTTACAATCTCAATTTGAATTAGATTTTATATCGAACTATCAGGCTATACAGGTTGGTGTACGAAACACGTTTGGTTACATTCGGTCATCTGCGGAACAAACTTCTACCAAGCAGCCACCTATTGCACGACCCACATCAAATGGAAATGGTATGATGCCGAACGGCAATGGCGGTAATCAGACAACTAATTTAATAATGACAAACGGAGGTAGTCCGTCTGGCAGCAGTACAGGTAGTTTAAATGCTCAAAATGGCCAAATAATTATGAATGGCAATTCAAATTCGTTAAGTAATGGCATTGTCAATGGATGTCATAATCCATCGGCTATAGAGCGCCCGTTTTCGAATTCGAATGCAATGACAAATGGTCATGTCACATCAAATAATAATGGCATGCAATTCGATACATCAAACATTATATCGAAACGGTTCAATAGTGCCAATAGTTTAGGACCGTTTGTAAGCGATGGTGGTAATAATTTGCAAGTAAATCCGTACGAGAAATGGAGTAATGGCGGTAACGATAATATATTTAATAATTTATCAGAACCGTTTACCCCACTACCAAATGTTCCACTGCAGTCTGATAATTTACTTAACGATTTAACTTCGAAACTAATGTCATCGACGATATTTCCACCAAAATCGCAAATTAAACGACAGAAAATGATATATCATTGTAAATTTGGTGAATTTGGTATAATGGAGGGGCAATTTACTGAACCATCGGGAGTTGCGGTGAACGCACAAAATGATATAATTGTTGCGGACACAAATAATCATCGTATCCAAATATTCGATAAGGAGGGCCGATTTAAATTTCAATTTGGTGAATGTGGTAAACGCGATGGACAACTATTATATCCGAATCGTGTGGCTGTGGTTCGAACATCAGGCGATATTATTGTAACGGAACGTTCGCCCACACACCAAATACAGATTTACAATCAGTATGGTCAATTTGTACGAAAATTTGGTGCAAATATATTACAACATCCACGCGGTGTTACCGTCGATAATAAAGGTCGTATCGTTGTCGTGGAATGCAAAGTAATGCGTGTCATAATCTTTGATCAGACTGGTAACGTGCTACAAAAATTCGGTTGCAGCAAACATTTAGAGTTTCCAAATGGTGTGGTTGTAAACGATAAACAGGAAATATTTATAAGCGATAATCGGGCCCACTGTGTCAAGGTGTTTAATTACGAGGGCGTATTTTTGCGACAAATTGGTGGTGAAGGTATTACAAATTATCCGATTGGCGTCGGAATAAATGCGGCCGGAGAAATTTTAATCGCCGACAATCATAATAATTTTAATTTAACAATATTTACGCAAGATGGCCAATTAGTATCGGCTCTCGAATCTAAAGTAAAACATGCCCAGTGTTTTGATGTTGCTCTAATGGATGATGGCAGTGTTGTATTGGCTAGTAAAGATTATAGATTATATATTTATCGTTATGTTCAAGTACCATCAATTAATTAATTTACTTTGTAATTTGTTAAAAATGATAAAATAAAATATTATTGGAAAAATCGTATTAAAAAAAAAAGTAAAATTATAATTGTTATATAAATCTCATAGTTTCTTAAATATTTTTAATTAATTAAGTCATGACAAGAAAAAAAGGGAAAATCATCACATCGATAAAACGTCTTTTTCATATCAGTATTATTTTATACATTATTGGTTATATAGTTTTTAATTTACATTCCATACATGACGACCATTTAACTAAATTATTACTGGGGGTAGCTAAAATATAATTAAAACCGAAATGAATTTTGTACGGTTTCATCTCAGTAACCAGTAATGGTTTTTCCAATAATACTTAAAATTTGATGGATCTTATGATGAAAATTAATTAATTAGCATCGTGTAAATATATATAAAATTAAAGATGTGTGTTGTTTTTTATTATGTAGTAGTTTTTATAATTTTTGCGTTTGATAATTTATTTGTTTTTTTTGTTTGTTTTAATTTTATTTATATATATACAATTATTAATAAATAGTAATAATTACAATTATTTATTTATTTTTGTTTGTTTAATTTTTGTTTGTTTTTTTCGATATTTTTTTATAAAATAAATTATATAAAATAATTAATTTTTTATATAACTTGAGAGACGAAACACATTATAATGATAATTTTTTTTAAATAAGTATTTGTTATTAATATTATATTTATTATAATTAATTTAGAATAGTTTTTATTGTTGACAAAATATTTAAAAAGAAAAAAATGCCCCTCAGATTAAGATAAATTGACAAAATTATCTAATTAGCTCATCGTTATTATATTAATTATTTTCATCATTCATAGTGATCATACAGTGTGGAGTAAAAAATTTAATGGATTATTATGTGATAATTATATAAGTATTTAAAAAAATTATTTTAAAAATATAACTATTTCACAAATTTTTAACATGCAGGTTTTAATTTTTATGTCCATTTGTGCCAGAAATTTTTCTATTCTACCTAGAGTATTTTATACGATTCGATTGTTAACTCTTTTATAATTCATATAATTTGAGCATAATTCCGCGTTGAATTTTTTGTCCAGGCTGCATAATTAATAGTCGTGATGATAAGAAAAAAAACAAATTTAATTAGGAGCTAAGAAAATAATTACCAAATAAATAGCCAATTTATTTATATATTTTTGAATATTAATTTCATACAAAATAAGAATTAGTTAAATGAGATAACTAGTCTATTATTATTATTACTATTATTAAATTAATTAAAATTTTAGTTAAAATTTTCAAAATTAAAAAAATTTTTATTGGCTTATTAAATTAGACAAAAATATTGGTGCAATTCTATAATTGGCATTTTATTATAATTTCCTAGAAAATTTATATTTTTAAATGTATACGATATGTTTAAAATTAAGTGAAATTAATATTCAAATTTAATTTAAAATATAAAAACACACACAAACCATATAATTAAATTTTTTTGGTACGGAAAAATTCGTAACTCTTTCCATCCAAAATAAATTTAAAATAAAAAAATAATTTTCCGCGCCAAAAAATAAAATGAATATTTTTTTAAATTAAATTATTAATAAAATAAAAGAATAAACAAAACACCATTTTCATTATAAAAAAATTTATATTATATTAATTAATGCATACGAAACTTGTTTGTCATCTTATATTGAAAATTGACCAAAAACAATGAAAGGAAAATTAATTATAGAAGTTAAAAATAATTAAATTTAATGTTTTTTGATGATGTTTATTAAATATATTATATATCTAAAACAAAACTAATTAAATGTTAAACTAATTGTAATAAGTATTACTAGTTGTACTTGTACCAAGGTTCTATGGCTTTTTTTTATTACCACCTTTTTAATTAATTAATAGTGAGTTAATAAAATTAAGGGAATTTGATACACAACTTTGTAAATATTAAAAAATACATATTTTTTTATATTCGGTATGAAAGAAAAACACATCAAGTTTGGAGGATCCTAAACATTATAATATTGTACTACAGTTTTTAACTTCTTTTTTGTTTTTGTTAAATTCATCATCATTAATAATATATGGTACAGTTAATTAATCTACTGTAACTTTTATGTGTATTACAAAATTATTTTTCGCAATATTTTTTTTTGCGCGCGCGCGCTTGTATAAGAAGAAATCGCGAAAAGACATTTGAGAGTGAAAGTTTTTGGTGCTTTTTATTTAATTTTGTTCTTTTTTTTTGTTACATATTATAAACCACCGATAAAATATTAATAAAACATTTAACATAAAAATCTAGTTTTTGTTTTTAATTTTTTGTGTTACATAATCTAAATGCGTTGCGTATAAATAAAATGCATCCTATGATGATGAATTTATTTAATAATTATAAAATATATTATAAATATTATGAAAAATTGTCAATTATATTATTAATATTTTAGAGAAACATAAATATTATAAAAATAATAATTCTATTCTTGAGATGAAATTATAAAAAAAATTAAAATTTTTTAAAAAGAAAAAAATTAATTTTGGCCTAGCGAGTCGTGTGTGTATTTTCGTAATAGTGATTAAATGTTAGGGATAGGGCCTAAAATAAAAATGGGAATTATCCAAATGGACCAAAATTTCATCTGGAAAAAATGGACACATACAATCAATAATTTACCAATTAATTTGTGTAAAATTGATATATAAATTATATTATATTGACTAGTCATATCCTTATGATTAATTATTAATTTAGAATTTTTATTAAATATATATTATTATATATATATATATATATATATATATATATATATATATATATATATATATATATATATATATATATATTATTTCCAAAACAAGAAAATAATAAATCTACTTAAGTATTATCGTCGCATTGTGAATTATTTATATAATTAATACCAATAGTATGTATTAAATGTGAAATATTAAAAAAAAAAATTAAAAAAATACAAAAAAAAAGTTTCTCGTCGATTGAATGTTTTATTTTTGATACTTCTAAAATAATAATAATAAAAAAAATGTTGTTATAATGTTAATAATTTAGACAAAAAAATCTAATTTTGCTTACAAATAAAAGTTTGATTAAAATTTAATTTCTCTCTCTCTCTGTGAAAAAGACTGAAATTTTTTTAATTTATTTTGCATTTAAAATTTTTATATTAAAAAAAAGATAAAAATCGCGCACAGAATGACAGAACCATTTCATTATTTTTTAATGTTTCAATTTTATAAATATAAAATGCTTAATACAACAAAAAAAAATTTAATAAATGTTCCTTTAAAATTTTTATATTGTTTTTTTTTTTTTAATAAATAGATGCAGCACAAAATGAGCACAGTTTTTTGAAAAACATAACAAAAAATCAAACTTTTATTATATAAAAATAAATAAATTGCATGTGTTGTAAGATAAATTAAAAATCACTATAACGGATCTTTAAAACACTATTTCTACTTTTTTATTTTATATACTAACTTTTATTTAAAAAAAAAATCAAATGTTTCGCTAAGACTGTAATTTTGAGACTTGTAAATTGTTCCAAATATTAAAAAAAAACAAATAAATAAAAAATTATTAAAAATATTATCGTTATAGTGAAAATATTTTATATATTTAAAACCCAGAAAATATAATTGTAATTGCTTCCTTAAATAAAAAATTTAAAAAATTACAAAAAAATTAGTGATCCCCTTGTTTCTTAATTATTTCCATCTTAATTAAAAGTAATTAACAAATATATACACATCATTAAGTACATATTCGATAATACCAAAATTATTATTATTTTTTTTAATTTTATTTAATTTGATTAATAATAAAAAATAAAACAAATTGTGATTATGATAAAATGTAATAATAAACTATTTTGTTTAATACACATAATGTGACATAAAAAGGGATTGAAATAAATAACTTTTTTTTAAATTAATACTAAATATGATTGGAACAACGCCTTTCTATTTCTTCATTTCTAATTTGTAAATTTTATTTTATTTGTAAAAAAATATCAAGCTGTTGTAAAAAAATGGTACAAAAAATTGTTATATTTTAGTTTTTATTGTGTAAATACCAAACTCGAAAAATTTTGAATCCAATCATAAATAAAATGAGTTCCGTCAACCGTCATTTTAAAATTTTATTTTATTTTAAACATCAATTAAACAATGAAAAATGAATTTAAATAAATAAACAATAATTAAAAATTATTATTATTAATTAATTATTATTATTGAGTGTAAATGTATTGTTGATGACTTAAAAGAAAATAATTAAAAAATTTAAAAAAAATCGATATAATTAATTAAAAGTGTTTTTTGATAATTTTATTTTTTTACCGTAACGTTACGTAACGCGTATTTTTCGAAGTGTTTCTATTATTATTGTAGTGTTTTATTAAGTTACAAATATATAAATATTAGAATATTAATTTAAGTTTTTTATACACTATATTATATAAATAAAAAATTATAAATTTACATATCGCAAAGTATTTTTTTTAAACATCCTGTTAATAAAAATATTCCATCAAAATGTTAATCTCTATATTATTTTACCGAATACTTTTTTATTGCTTATTTATTTAAAAAAAAAAACAAAATAATTAAAATTTTTAAAAATTAGAAATAATGAAAAAATATAATCCGTGTTAAAAATTTTTAAAAATGTCTCGTTAGTTTTAAAACAAAACAATAATTATCTAGTTTTTTATTGATACATAAATAATAATTAAAATTAAAAAAAATATAAAGTTGAAATGTAAAAATCGTGGCTTCATAACACCACATTGTTTTGATGATGAACATATATATTGACCAATTTGAAAATAAATAAATAAACTAAAATAAAATAAAAACCCCTATTTTATTATTTTAATTATATATAAAAAAAAATAAAAATTTTGACAATTTTTTTATTTTCGTTTAAGTAGTAATTAAAATTATTTAAAAACAAAATAAAAACTGGGAAGCAAATAATTTTTTTTTGAAGATGTTAAATGTTAAGTACATTTCTAAGTATTAAAAACAAAATAATGAATTTAAAAATTTGAAAATAAAATTATTATTTTAAAAATGAATAAAATAAAACTCAACAAAAAATTAAAAGACATTATTAGGGATTAATATTTTTTATAAAATTAATTAAAACACAAATAAATTGCCAAAAACTTTTTTTTTTATATAATTTGGTTTAAAAATAACGTTTTTAATTAATTTTATTGAAATATATAAAATAATAATTTTATTATTCTTATACTAAGCAAACCGAACAAAAAAAAAATAATTTAAATAAATAAAATTATAACATGAATCTTATGTGTGTTGTAGGGAAAACATTTTTTGTAGATTTAAATAAATAAATTGATTTGTGATTTTTTTTTATTAATATTAATAAATGACAATTTTTGTAGAAAATTTATTAAGAAAACAATTTTTTGCTAACATATTTAAATATAAAATGAGCTTAAAACTATTTTGTTTTGTTTAATTAAATTTGCTGTATTAATTAAAATCACAAATCTATTAAGAAATTTTATTTATTTTAATTATTTTTTTTATCATTAATTTTAAGAATCTACGCATTTTACTATTTATTATATATACCAACTCAGTTGTTTGTTATATTTAGTAGTTCTGAATAAAATAAAAATGAATTTCTTAAAAGTTTTTAAAAAGTTAAAAAATATTTATATATATTAAAGAAAAAGAAATAAATTGTCAATTACATATTTTTAACGGATAAAACCTTTATACAATATAATCATTAAAAAATTTCTTCAAAAAATTTAAAAAATGATTTTAGGCGATAAGTGAATAAAAAAATTGTTTGTTTTTTATCAATATATTATATTATACATTAATTATTATATAAATATTATCATTAAGCGTATATTGTGGACTAGTCATCATATAATATAATATAGGGCTCTGACTTTATATAGTGCAGCTCTAGTCTAAATAAAAAAATGAGACTAGTCATATCCTAAATTTAAAAAAAAAAATGTTGGATATTTTACATAAACAATCATGTACTATTAAATTTGCTTATTACTAATATTATTATTAAAAATTATTAAGGAAAAATGCCAATTACATTTTATAAAATACAAAAAAAAATATTTTTTCAAGGAAGATAAAAAATAAAAATGATGCCGTTATAACAAAAATTAATGAATAAAAAATGATTGCTTTTTTTAAATTAAATTAAATTATTAGTATTTTTAGTAGGTTTTAAGATAAAATAAAATTAACTATTTTCTTTTTCATTATTGTCCTCCGGAAAATCAAATTCTAATTTTTTTAAGGAAAAAACTATTTTTTTGTTTGTTACGTTACACACACTCATACACACAAAATAAATTCTAAAACAAACAAATATTATATAAAAAATAAAACTATGGGAATCAATTGTTTTTTTAGACTGTACTTTTATAAAAATAAATAAAAATTAAAAAAAAAATAATGTTAATAACTTAATAAAAATAAAATCAATAATTTTTTGTTATCTCTCTCTGATGATGTTTCACACGATAGAAAAAAAAATGCTTCAAATAAAAAACTAAAAATAATAAAAAAAAGTGTTATTAGTAATTAATTAATTATTAAGTATAAATGTTAGTGTTTTAAAATTAATAATTATTGGAATGTAACTCTTCTCAATAAACATAGTGCTTATTATTATTATATCTTATTTCCTACTTAATTAATTATCATATTAAATAGATAACATGACATTTTTGAGCTGCTACCAATTCGAATATGGTTACCAACACCAATTTTTTGTTTAATAATATTTTCGTTTTAGGTTTTTTTTTTTAATTTAATTAAATTAATAAAATAAATTAACTCAAAAGTGCCATCTTTGTATATCTCGACTTTATATTTTTTTTTATTAGTTTTTCTATTTTTTAATACAGATAACAGATAATTTTTTTTGTATTATTTTAAATTATGTTTATCAGGGTATGTCTATATACAATAATAAATTAATTAAAGTATTTTTAGTAATTAAGTTTAGTTTGTTTTTTTGTTTTATATTATTTTTAAGATTTTTATATACATTCTATATAATATTAGATAAAAATAAAAATTTTGTTTGTTTGTTTTTTTTTTCAATTTTTTATGTATTATTTTTTGATATTAATATAACTATAATTATAAAATAATTTATAATTGTATTATATTTGTAATAACTAGTCATATCCAATATTTAAAAATAAAAACTAAATTTGGATATTTTTTATTTTATTTTTAACGCACTATTTACTTATATATCACTTAAATGATAATTAAAAATAAAATAAAAATAATGTTGTTTTTTTTGTATTTCATTTATTATTATTTTTTTACATAGAAACTTACACAAAAAAAATAAAAAGTATAAAAAAATTTCATATACATTTATATATATTTTTTGCATTTAATTATTTTTAATTTTATATAATTTTCTATAAAAAGAACTAAAATAAAATAAATAAAAATTAAAAATAAATATTATTGTATGGTTGATGATTTAAATTATAAAAAAAAATTTATCACAACGAATGATAAATAAAATTAATAAAAAAAAGAAAAAATTATAACCAAAGTATTAGTGAAATTTATTATTTTTATTATTATTTATTTATATATAAATAAAAACAAAATTAATTTTTTTTATATAAGTTGTTTGTTTCCTATATGTATTATTTTTAGTCTGTGTTCATAAGTTCCTTTTATTTTTTTATTATTTTATTAATTAATTAAATTAATAATGCATTTAAAAAAACAAAATTTTTAATCATACAATATTTTTTATTTTTAAATTTTATTTTTTAACACTTCCGTTTACACAATTTTTGAAATGTTAATGACAAAAAAAACGTATTTCTTGAGAAAAATTTTAAAAATAAAAAAATCAAATATTAACTATATACAAGCAGGAAGTTCTAGAGATCTTAGAATTTACTCTAAATAATAGTCTTAGATCTATATTTTCTTATATTATGCATTATTGAAAAATAAAAATAATTATAAGCAAAAAAAATTAATTGTTTTATTTATACACTTAATTATTTATTATTAGAAATCGATTCGATTTTTTATGCATACCCCAAAAAGTGATGTTCCGTAACGCGAATATTTTACGCCATAAAATTTCAAATTTTCCGCATACTCAATTTCCTATATAAAAAAAAATATCTTATTGCATTATTATTTTACAATTAAATAACTAAAAAATGTACGGAAAATTTTAATATTATATCCAGTTACAGTAACGTAGACAGAATTTAATCACTTTCACTCTGTTAGACTAGCGTTAGTTTTCATAATAAACAACACACGACTTAGATAATTTATTTGAATAACAAGAAAACTAGTTTTTTTTCTTTATATTTGTAATCAATATTACATATTATATTATTGTCTTGTCCCCATTTTTCATCGATATGATTTTATAACGTTAAGAACTTAAAATATAACTTTTACTCTCGATTATGTAAATTTATGTAGCTTTTATGGGTGGCCGCTTTATAATGCAAGTAGTCGGTATATCGATACAGTGGCATGCTACTGGGCAAAAACAGACAGAGAACAGCTGCAGGAAGAAGGTTATTGCGAATAATATCAATCAGATGTGTGAGTAGAAATTTAAGCATTTTTTTTTATTGCTGACTAATGTGGGATGATAAATAAAATTTATTTTTTATGAGGTATTGAATTTGCATAATTATTGACCAAATAATATTTTCCTTATGTGTTTGTTAGTTATGTAGCGATTCACCCCCCCTTTCATTTAAAAATTTATAGTTAATGTTGTTCCTCTTCCGTTTAATAATATTCAAATTTTGCATGTGTCACCTTTTTCACTGAAATTATTTTCCTCATTTCAGTAGTTTTTCTCTATGTTCGTTGTGAGTATTTTCTTTTAGTCAATAATCAGGTTTGACGCAATAAATGAATCACAAATATAGCTACATAAGATAAAAATAGCACTGCTTGGTTGATTAGTTCATAGAAGTCCAAGTACATAGTAGTTGTACGAGTATTTACGGACTGTAACCAATTATGAAAAACAAAATCCATACGGGTAGTACAGTGAGCGAAATAAGTGTTTATTATCAAGCTGAACAAAATATCAAGTGCCTTTACTGTATACAATTGCTTATAATGATATTGACGTAAATAATGTACACAATGTATTGTATTACCGTAATTGACGGATAATACAATAAATTCTTAATTATATTATTCTATAGTTGGACAAACAAGTTTTTGTTTTCTATTGAAAAGCCGCAATATCGGAATATATTTAGATAAGGAACAAAAGTAAAAATGTTTGTGTTAATAAAGTTTTGCTTTAATTGGATAGTAGTAGATTTGTTAAGAAACTAGAAACTATGTATTTGTAAATTTAACGCCTTCGTTGTATAATTTGGCATACAGGGTTGTGTCTTGAAATTGAAATTGTTATGTGGACAGCCTATTATAGCCCTCAATATAAACCCTAGTTTGTTTCTGGTAATTCGTGTTCGTTTAGATATTCGGACCATTGTAGAAAGGGTTATACTTGATGACACGTTAAATATTAGGTGGGAAAGAAGAAACTGCTTTTTTGGTCAAATTCAACTTTATTGAAAATATAATTGTTACAAAGATTAGTTATCGAAATATTCGCCATTACTATCTATCGTCATTACTAGAGAAGATGTGTTCCTCGGTTGATTTTGCTCTATGTGGACGAATCATGTAGCAATATCAACTTGCGCCTTCCTTGGCCCGTAAATGGTCTTTTTTTCCTCCAGAGCATCAGTTAATTTGATCAATTGGGTCTGGTAACGGTCAGCTCTAACAATTCGACCAGGTTCCAGAAGCTCGTAGTAAATGACTCCTTTCCAATCCCAGTAACACTTTCTTGGCATGAACATTCATTTTTTCAAGTGACGTTGATGGCTGGCCTTGATCAACCCATGGTTTTCTGATGATTCTGCTTAATAATTTTGTGCAAACAGTTTTTTCTTTTGTACCGAGAAAGCCAATTCATGCAGATGTCAACTCTTCAGTTTTTGTTTTCTTCGGGCAGTTAATGAAGAATGCATTCTCCTTCCTTCTGTATTTTTCTCATTGCATGAACCGAAGTGAGATTGCTTGGTGAGGAACTCCCTAACTGTTCTGCAAGCTCTTTTAGAGTTTGACACGAATTTTCATCCAGTAAAACTTTAAGTTCTTCGTCTTCAAATTGTTTTACGGCACCTGGACGTGGATCGCCCTCAAGACTAACATTGCCATCACGAAATCTTTCAAACCACTTTTTTACTGTTGAATGACTCACTCAAAGTCGAATTAATCAATTCCATAGCTTGATCTGATTTTTTAATTTGAAAACATTCATTATTTTATTCATCAACATAACTTCCTTCTAGAGCGATACAATCAGTTCAACGCCCAGCTAACGTTTCGATACTCTTTTTGTAGAACGATTTATCTTTGTATTCAAAATAAGCTTCAGTTCTGAAAATCACTTCTTCATTGGAGCCAAATATCTTTCCCTCATTTTAGGTTTCCAAACAAGTAATAATCGCTGGGGGCCAAATCTGGCGAATACCGTGGATGCGGAAGCAATTCAATGTGCAATTTTGCCATTGTTGCGATCGAGAGCGTGAAAGAGCCATTCTTTCGTGGACAAATGTTCGTCCAAATATGACCAACACGTTCCATTGGTATCTTTACAATGTCAGCTACCTCACGCAACTGGATTTTTTTCTATTTTCTGGAGTCACAGGTTGTACGATCACGTTTAAATTCAGCATACCAGTCGTTGATGTTTGATTTTCCTGGTGCAGAGTCCCGATAACACTTATGTTTAATCAACACACGGTCGGAAATGGTCCGGAATGTAATGCAATTTTGACACATACCGTTTGAAGGTTGATAGAATTTAAAAATCATATGGGTTTGTAGCACCATCTATGTGTCAGACCGGGAACTTTTCAGGCGATGTAATTTATCCAAAATGGCGGGAAATTTGGATTCGTTCAAGTCTATTTTAATGCAACCAACTTCAGAGCCGAGTTTCTACTTGCATACCTAATACACAAAATCGCGATTTAAAAATTATGGTGATTAGTTTTCTTAAATAATACAATTTTGATCTGGGCTGGGATGTTCTATCATCACTATTATCGATTTAGTTTATGTCTTCCAAAATTCGCATTTTCTAATGTGTTCTCAGTTTGCTCGAGCAAAATATCACTCATTTCATTTCTACGATTTCTAAGACTACTAGATTAATCGATTCTATTTATCACACAATAATTTTTTCCGAAATGTAGAAAAGAGAGAAAGCTCACAATTATACCAAGAGGTTGAAATCGCGATATAAATCACATAATTGTTTACGCAAAATAGAATGTTAATTGATTTCTGAAAATTGAGACATAAACTAAGACGAAAGAAGTGATGGTACAACACCCCAGCCCTGTATTTGTTGTATGTGAAGTTCCAGAAAAAAATAAATTATTGCATCAGGCAACACCAAAGTTGTATGTTTATACCAGCCCAGTCACAACGGTAGGATTGGCTTGAAATTTGTATGGTCGGTAACAAACATAATGACAAGTGGTTATAAACAGGTTTATAAATTACGAGTATAATGATGAGTCTTTACTATTAGGTTTGGACTCCGGAATCCTTTGTTTCCAGGAATTATTAAAGCAAATCCCTGTCAATTATATTGGCCCATTCAAATATGAGCCTGCAGTGCCAATCAACGGTAGGATTATCTTAAACATTTTATGATCATTAACGGACATGATTATAAGTGGTTACTACCAGGTTTGGTTTCCAGAACTCGTGGTTTCTGGGTACGATGAAGTCGAACATTTCATATATTGGGCCAAACACGTGTTCGCCTGTAGCGCCAATCATAACGTTACGATTGTCTTGAAATTGGTGTAGTGCGTAGGCAGTTTAATGGCAAGTCGTTACTACTAGATTTTTTCCAGAACTCTTTGTTTCCAGAAGTTATAAAAGATAAAAATCTCTGTCAATTGAATTGGCCCATCCAAATATAAGGCTGCAGCGCCAATCACAACAGTAGGGTTATCTTGAAATTTTAATGGTCAGTAACGGACATGATTATAAGTGGTTTGGTTTCCGGTTTCTGGGAACCAATCAGACACCACCAATTTTCACCCTCCAATTGGGTGAACCATTTCTCAGGATCATCCCGATTGACAGGTGACTGACACATTGTAAACTCGGGTCGCTTCGCTGTCCCACCCTCATATTCGTCCTCGTGATTGTAAATTGACCGATGCAGAAATAAAAATGAAAAATGAGCAACAATGATGCGAGTTGTTAAAATTTTGGCGCTTGTGAAAATAATTTCTGTGTGGAAAACAATATTGCAATACGTGTATCAAATAAAGCGTAATAAACTTATTGATTAGTTTTTAATTTTATTTATTCACGAAACAATGGAAAAGTAAAATAAATTGGCTAAATTCGGTTACCGATTAATTTCTGGACTCTGCTTGAAATAGGCTTAGTTGGTTCTTTGTTGGTTAATTATGCGCGTTGCAAGCCGAAGGAAACTACCGAAACTGGATACTTGTTGGATGAAACTGCTGCTGGTTACTATCCAAATTCTGCCAGGTTACCGAATGTTAAGATCATTGGTTGGTGGATGCTTCTACTGCTTGCAAATGCTGAATGTCGATTACCGGTTTATTGTTTGACCTTGGTGTTCATTAATAAACTGTTTGACGCTTGGAACTATTTTCATACGATGATTTTGTTGTATTCGGAAAAAATCGTTGAAGTTTACGATTTACGATGTTTTGTTTTTTACACGTTTGCTATTTTTAGCAAAATTGTCGATATTGTGTGCGCTTAGCACGGAACGCAATTGTTGCATCGCTTTATACATGTTGGCTGTGTAGCTTTGGTTAGCTTTGGTATCACTGCATTATTTAAATAACGGCGAATACTCGTGTATTGCTTATGGAAGGTGCCCTTGCAGCTATTTGTATAGGGTGCTCTTCCACCTATTTATGTAGGGCGCTCTTGTGCCTATTTGTGGATTGCGCTTTTTTCTGGAGTCACCAGTTGCTAGAGGTAGAGTCACTTGTAACAATTCATCGGATTGATGAAAAATAAACTTTTCACCTTTACAATAATTTTTACATTTGTTTTTATTAATATTTTTGCTTCCATCTATATTCAAACAGGAGAATCTGGCTTCTGCTTGGCTTGGTTTTGTATAGTAAACTCTCGTGAACTATTGCGAACTAATGTCTCAACGAGCGAACACTTAAGAGCTTAAGTTGCACGCTGTTTGTACCATTTTCGTTAATGCTACAATCACCAAAATTGTATAGGCTTCTCGTCACAAATAAACAACTGATCTCAAAAATTTTGGTGGTCGTACAGGTCCCATAATTGGTCTAAACGTAGCACAACTTAAGCTCTTAAGTTTTCGCTAGTTGAGGCTTCAGTCATTTTAATATATTTCACATTTTCATCGTTCCGTCACCCTTCAGAAGATGTGTTCATATAATTTAACAAAATCTTATTATGTGCAAACCACGCGCAATCGTTATGTTTACATATTTATGTGATTAAATTCGAGTTTGATATTGTTAGTTTGTGTGATAAAATTTATTTTCTGATAATATTAACCACTACAGGGTAATTCAGGCGGTAATGATAACTAAATAACAATAAGTATGTATAGGCATAAAAATATATTGAAATTAACATATTCGGTTAACAATTCTTTTAAAATTTTCTTAAAGCTTTAATTTTAGATTCTTATGGCTGATTTTGATCAATTTATATTTGTTTGAGTACGATATTGGGTGTGTGAATACGACTCCGCCCTTTTTTATTAAAATAAAATACATTTGCTTGTTCAGAAAATGAAAGAATTATTTATTGAAAGTACGCTCCATTTGCAGCTACAAATTTCTCTCATCTTTCAAGCAATTTACGGATTACCTCTCTGAAGAAATCCTGGTCTTTGGAGGCGATCCAATAAATAAGACAATTTTCGATCTCTGCGCGAGAAACAACTGCATCGACCGGAATAAGTAGTAATCTGAAGGAGCGAGCTATGTCTGGTGAATACGGCGGATGGGGTAAAACTTTCCAACCCTGTCTTTTTAAATAATTTTTCACAACGCTTCCAACATGTGGTTGAAAAATTAATTTTTTGTGTCTATTTACCCATTCTGATCGTTTTTCCTCTAAAGCTCGCTCCAAACGTATTAGTTGCCGTCGGTAGTCATCGCCATTCTTCCGTTTCTTTGTTGTCTTTGAAGCAGTATTTCACAAATGGTTTGCGACGTTCGAGCTTCCTTTCTTTTAATTCATGTGGAACCCAGTTGCTAGCTTTTTGAATCATTCAGATTGTTTGTAAACGTTTGGCATCAGTTGATCGATCAGCATTTAATGTTACAGCCAATTCTGATTATGGCTGGGAAGAATCTGCAGCCAATAACGTTTACAATTCAGCATCTTCAAATTTTTTGGGTGGTTTTCCATGCTCTTTATCTACAATGCCAAAATCCTCATTTTGAAATCGTCGAAACTATTCTTTACACGTTATATTCGATGGAGGATGCCCACCGTAAATTTTCACAAGCAAACGATAAGTTTCGGCTGCACATTTCTTTAGGATGTTTATAGTTGGAACAAAATTCGACATTTTCAAGGAGTTAAAAATACTAGTTGTTTACACTTCAACCAAATGTCGCATACTGCGTTTGACAGCTGACATCAAGTCCTATAGAATACCAGTATTACCCATTTATAGTACCATTGTACATATAGTGGGGAAACGTATTAGGCGGATAAACCACTGGAAATACTTTGTGTCACTGTGCAACATAGATATCATGTTTCAAGCAATAACGATTTATCCAGCGTTCTGTACCCTCGAATAGAGCCATCTCTGTGACACCATTCTCAATTCGATTAAATTTAAGCATCACCTCTAAGGTTTCAGTACGTACGGGATTCAAACCCATTGGCGAGTGTAACCTCACATTCATCAGTATATATATGATGCAGGAGCTGTAAGAAACTTGTAAAGGGTGTTTGTTTAGAGATTCACAGTTTTAAATTAAAATAGAACAAAGAAAAACATTTTGAATATCAGTGAAACTAGCTTTATTGGATAGATAATTTTATGCCATTAATGCTTGAATATGATTTCGGTCATGTGGCCGCCGTCGGCGGCCATCTAATGGAGTTAGGTCACACGATCTCGGTGGCCAATTAACAGAACCATTACGTGAAATTAGTCTTTCATCAAATGTTTCTTTGAGTAAATTAATTGTATCCTGCGCTGTGTGGCATGTGGCACCGTCCTGTGGGAACCACAAATCAGCAAAATTTATGCCAGCCAATTGGGGTACAAAAAAGTTACAAATCATGTTTCTATATTGTTCATCGTTGATCGTAACATTCCGCCCATCATCGTTTTTGAAGACATGTGGTCCAATGATCCCGCCGGCCCATAAAGCGCACCAAACAGTGATGGATTATTGTGGATTATCTTCACTCCAAATCCGACAGTTCTGTTTATTAACGTACTCATTCAACCAAAAGTGATCGCTGAACCAAATTTTCTGTGGAAAATCAACATTAATATTAATTTGTGCTTCAACCCAAGTTGAATTTTGTAAGCACATAAATCAAGATCCTTAGATAAAATCTTCCATAAAGTGGATGGACACATCTCCAGTTGCTGAGAACGATTTGTAAACATAGAATTTTTTAGAAGTGTAAAACTAAATTCTCTCTTTTGACTATCTGTCAAATTATTTGCGTCTTCATGTTCAAACAGTGAGCGAATTAGCACTAATGACGGCCGGGAAAATGGCATTAATGATAATTTGTCGGAAAAATATGCATTATGTAAACAAAATATGTATGTGATACAACTTTTACCCAAATCAGACCACCTCAAATACATTTTCAGAGCCATACGGATATAAATCCGTTTAAAAATTTGAATCTGGACGCTAAACTTTATTCGATTTAACCATAATTACACCAAACCGAAGATCACGATACATTAATCCGATCCGTTATTAATGATAGCAAATGCATCGATACATGTGTTAAGCTTTATACAGGGTGGCTGAGACCAAGTGTTACCAAATGAAGACGCTGTAATTTTTTTAATTTTGATTATTTTTTATTGAAATTTCGTGGAATATGTTGAAAACATATTACATTTTATGAAAAACATGTTACTGCTCGATATGATCTCCTTTGGCTCTGATTATTTGATTCAGTCTTCCATAGAAAGCATTGCATGCTGACCGAACGTGAGCTTGCGGAATTTTATTCCATTCTCGAACAAGAGCTGACTTCAATGCATCAACACTTTCGTATTTTTTAGTGGACACCTTACTCTCCAAAATAGACTATATGGAGAAATCCATGGAATTCAAGTCTGGTTCAGCCATTCTTTCGACGAAATCAGCCGCGGAACGCAATTTTGTAAAAATTGCTGTGTCGCTCGAGCTTTGTGTGACGGTACCGAGTCCTGTTGGAATGTTCAACGGTTCGTACCAAAGTGTTTACGTGCCCAAGGTAGCAAAACATCGTTTAGGATCTTTTGGCGGTACACCTCTTGGCTTACCTTGACTCCATGTTCGATGAAAACCAGAGGAGTGCGTCCATCTGTGTTCAAATTCTTGTGTCCAAATTATCGTTGGACTTGTGCTCTAACCAAACACGATCATTTTGTTTATTCACATACTGTTGAATGGTCAAAATTTTCTCATCAGAAAAGATAATTTTTGGAATCTCATCACGTTCAGCCAAGGCCTTCAATGCTCGTGTTCTTTCAAGCCTAACTTTTTTTTGTGCCTCCGTAAGATCTTGAACTTTTTGTATCTTGTAGGGCTCAAGTGTAGTTCATTTTTCAATATGGTTTGAATGCTGTATCGTGAAACATGTAGACGTGCGGCTAATTGATTGGCACTTTGACGAGGATTTCGTTGGATTCGTTTCCTCACATTTCGTATCATTTCTTTTGATGTTGCTGTCTCTTTAGGACCGCCTCTGTTGCGTTTAGCGATGCTACCAGTTTCGTTGTATCGAGTTATGGTTCGATACACAAACATTTTATTCACATTCAAATGCTGGAGCTGACGAACTATTGCTGTTTGTGAATTTCCACCCATTTCCATTTTTTTATGAAGATATTAATTTAGAACAATTATTTGTTGACCACATGTAAACAACTAACCAAACTTCAATCTGTCAAAAAATTGACGCGCGAAAATGACAACTACACAAATGACAGCAGAGTGAAGTCAGTAACATTTAGTCTCAGCCACCCTGTATAGAGTATGCACAATTTGTGGTAAAGATTTTTCCAAATCAAACAAACTTGTTCGACATATGCGTATTCATACCGGCGTTCGGCTATATAAGTGTACACATTGAGATCGAGGTTTTACCCAATCAAATGATTTAACATTTCACATTCGGCGGTATACGAGTATCAGTGTGAATAATGCTAATCGGTATACAAACGAGAATTAAGTAAATCGCATTTAATACATTCCACTAAATACTACAACGGCATTGACTACAAATTGCGTTATAAAGTCAATCAAGACATTCCACACCAAATATAAAAAATTTATCTGAGTCTAGCGCACCATCGGCATCTATCAATAAAATTTATTTTTTGCTATTAGAAAGACAATCGAAAGTATTGGTTACTAGTGGAAGTTTTTGAGATATCGGCCAAAAACTGAAAATAACTTATATGGCCGCAGAAAATCAAAAAATTATAGTGAAAATTCTAATCCATCAATTTTCCCCAAATTTTCCTCGTAGTCCCAGTATCGCCTAAGCTATTAGAAAAACAATCGAAAGTAATGGTTACTAGTGGAAGTTTTTAAGATATTGGCCAAAAACTGAAAATACACTAATAAAAAAATTTAAAATTTCAAAAGTTTTGGTTATGAAATGGCCTAGTTTAGTCCAGCATGAACAGATCCTAGAATTTTGTCCTAAGTTTTGGACCCCTGAACAATACTTTTATCCAAATTTCATCGTCATTCTTTTAGAATGGCGGACAGACAGAATATTGTTAAATTTCAAGATTTCATTTACCGAGTTCCTTTACTTCGGAGGATCAATCAATTTGTCATTTTAAGGATCACTTTTAATATTTTATTCCGCTGGGATGTTTTATTTAGTGAACAAAGAGATACAAAATGATTGAAAAAATTCCGCTGGTAATTATATAACAAAATTCTCTTTTGTGATTGTGCTGCCACTTGCGGCGAGTAGAGAAATCTCTTATTTTCCGCTGAGAAATTTCCGCTATCTTATACAGCATTTACGCGACGGCTTACTTCTATTAAATTTACATAACCCAGTATAGTTAAGAAATGGTTTAGATTAATTTTAAATGACAAATTTCCACGGGCACGACTAAAATTTATATTAGATTCCTTTGTTCATCATGTAATCTGAGTTTCATCTCCTTCAATTGAGACATGACTTAGTTCTATTGTAAAACAAGACGCGCCATAACGGCTTAACCGAAATACCTCTATACATTTCCCGTATCATGAACCATTGCAGTCAATTCCTGACACTCGAAAATCTTTTCTTTAAATTTTTTTTAACATTTGAGCCATTTTTTCATCTGAGAAGAACCATCTGAACAAATGTTTCCGAATTTGAAACTCATGATAATCGATTCTTAGTACTCGAAAACCCCTCATTAATTTTTATAAAAATCGTTCGACTCGAAAAAACCTTAAATAAATTTTCCGAAAATCAAGACTCATCGCAATCCATTTCTGGTTATCTCGAATTAGATAACTCTTGTCATTTTTTTAACATTCGAGCCATTTGTTTTTTAAATTTTTAAATAGGGAATCGGACCCCATCTGAGAACCATCTGAACAAATGTTTCCGAATTTAACGTGATAATCGATTCTTAGCAGACGAAACCTTAAATGAATTTTTCGAAAATCAGGACTCCTCGCAATCCATTCCTGGCAATCTCGAACTTGAAAACCCTTATCAACCGCAATTGTTATGAAAATGGTTCGAGTCGAAAAACATCTAAGAAAATGGTCTCGAAATGACCTTAAATGAGACCAGAATCCATCGCAATCGATGTCTGGTACTCTAAAACGTCCTTTCAGCTATTTAAGAAAACCGTGCGACCATAAAAAAATTAAAGAAAGGAACCCGAGCCCACTAAACTACATCAAAATCATTTGAGGCGGAAGAATATGTGAAAAGAGACCAAGTTCCTAGCATTAATTAGATAGTGAATGCTGAATATCAATATTGATACTCATAACAACGAACATTTTGAATGGACGCGTTTAACGGAAACATACAACATCTCATCATAAGTTAACGCAACCAGCACAACATGGCGCAATACCGCAATATGATGAAACATAACGCCAGACATCTAATTAACGTAAAATCCAACGCGAAGCAATTTGATGCAACATAGTGCAACGTCATGCAACATTCTACAACATTGTGCAACATGGTGCACCATAGTGGAAGATCGCACAACATTCCTAAACAAGATCCAACATCAACTTAATGCAACAACACTCACATGACAACAAATTTTATCAAAATCGTTGAAGCCAAATAAAATGTAAAAGAAGGTACCAAGCCCAACCAAGCGCTCCTTTGTATAAGGATCCATCGTAATCGATTTCTGGTACTCGAAACCGTCCCTCCCCCTCCTAAACCAATTTGTACCGGAATTATTCGAGCTAAATTTATTTTAGAAAATGGGACTCGACGGTGGACCTCATGAAACGTTCATTAAAAATCCTCATTCCATTCATTAAATAAACCATTATCACCGCTATCAATTGATTTTGATCGCAAATTTAATTTTTATCGGAATTGTTTCTTTATTATTTGTGGTATCACTTAATCTTATCAGATTTAAATCTATAGCAATGTCTTAATTACCAATAACAGCAATACGGTCATGCAGCCAAGTCAAAGTGACATTTGAAATTGGGAGAGCCAATTGAGAGGAAATTTTAGTTGTACGCCGCGAATATTTTATAAACGATTTTAATTTTTTGAAAACTACTAGCGATATCTATTACCTGCCTATCTAAACTATTATTACCACTCCTATTTTGATGTAGGAGGTCAATTTGAGTCGAAAGAAATTCATACAAAAATGGAGTTGCGTTGCTTCTGTATATATTCTGTGATATAGGCCCGAAATTGTTTGTAGAGTGGACGGCTCATATTAAATTCACACTTTCAAATTATTTCAGTAAGTTTTAATAGTTTACACTCGGTGTAATTTTAACTATAAAAGCATTTTCTGATGCATTCACTCACTCCTCACTAAACTTTTAGCAAATTAAATGCACGCGAAGATGACGGTCATCATTTAACATTGAGGGATACCTTACTTTCAACGATTAAATTCTTAACATTTAAAATTTTGGAACTACTATTGCATTGAAATCGAATTACGATAAATTCAAGTACACCACCATTGAAATTACAATGTATAATGTATAATGTCTTTCGCGCATTTAAGCAATGACCATGGGCCAGTATATCATGTATCCAATGACTCACACGCACCATAAAGCATTCAAAACGGAACTTGCTCACTAAAAAAATAACACGAGAGGGTTAAATAAATGGTTAATAGTTGTAATTAAATGTCGAAAATTCCACACCATTTTTACACATATCATAAGTATAAACGTATTCGCAACATGTTTACATATTATGTAATACATAAATCGTACTACATATCCGAGTATGTGCAGAACAACAAAACGATAATACGAGTAAATATAAAAATGATCGTCAAACTGCTTATTTTATTTGGACATTGCTCTTTTTTTGTTGTGTGCTGTGTACGCTTTTTTGCACAATGCGTGGAATTTTCTATTTGAGCGGCACAAGGTCATGTCTTGTATGAAGACCAACACAGCAAGATATGCGAGCAAAGAAAAAAAAATACTGGAGATTTTATCGTCGCACCAGAAAGGTTTATAGAATTTAAACGTAAAGTACTATAGTACATCTCGTCTGCATAAAGTTGTTGTTATTGAATGTTCAAGTATGTAATCGAATGATGAAACGAAAGGAAAAGCATGCATGTGTTTAAGAAGTGTAAAAGCTTTCTCCTTGTAATTTTGAAAGGAATATATGTGTTAATTGCGGTATTGGCATAAAAGATGTGCCGCCGCCGCGCAAATATTTTGTTTTTATTTTGTCTTTTTGTTAGAATTCTTCGACCTCAGTATCATTTTCTATGTACAATCTAATTCAGTAATAATATGTGCAATGTTGGCACTTAAATTTATTTGAGGAGTGGGTTGTGGGTGGAACAATAAAAGTATATTACAGTTTCACTTTTTTTTTATTATATTCGTTGTTATTTTGATAAATCGACAAATTCAATTAGATGTGAAATCTATAAAAATTCAAGGAAAAATTTAGTTTTTTGTTGTATTACGTGTTAGTCGGCTACTTTGCAACATATTCCAGAATTGTACAAATTTGCTCATAATTGAACAAAGATACTTAAAATTGTGGATGTGATCAAAATCGGTTAAGATTTAAAATTGTAAATTTTATCCTCTTAAGATTTACATTGTCTCCATGGCAACCTTTATGACTTAAGGTATTTTAGTTTTTCAGAATTTAGGAAAATATTTTGTTAAAATAACAAATTTGAATAATTCTCGAATCAAAATTTCTAGCGAAAATCACAACAAACGTCAGTTATACTTTTTTTCAAAAAAGATTTGATAGATTTACCTTTATTTTAAACACCTAAGCCCTTTAAATATCAGGTTATGGATTAATTTAAATAGTCTTCTCTCTTTAGTGTTGCTCCTCGATAAATTTTTGCCTTTGAGCAAAACTTTTTAAAATACCGAAAAATATGTACGAATATGAAGAAAATGGTAATCTTCATTAATTGTGTTTGTTACTGATATTACCTGGGTAAGACGGAAAATGATCGAAGATTAAAGTTTTCTTGAATGTAATCATTAAATCTTAATAAAATCAACTGGATAATATAAAACCAATTTATTTCGACTAGTTACAAGAATGTTTAATTTGACTCAACAATTTATTTAAACTTCTCAAAAAAACATTACACTACTAATTAACAAACTTGATGTTCAAAATTGTCTAACTTCAGGGAATGCAATGCGAATAATTAAATAATAATCTGATCATTAATGTCACAGAAAAGAAAGCTCGTTGTAATTAGCTGTAAGGAGAAGACACTCATATTCAGACGGCAAAAATAAATCGTGTTCTTAATTCCATGCAACAAGTTATGCAATAAATGAGTTACCCCTAAAGATCAAACACAACCTCAGGTATATGGACTACTAGGTCTGAACCATGTCAGTTAGAAAAATAGTCAAGAGCTCCCATCCAGGAGTGGAGGCAATTTGTTTTTGTATTATGACCAAATATAAAAAAAAAATTAGGCTGAGATATCCCTAGAGACCTCAACACAACCTCAGGTATATGGGGTACTAAGCTCCCTAACCATGGGTGTTGACATTTTAGAGATTTTGTATTATGTTAAAATAAAATACAAATTCTTAAGCCAACTGAAATATCCCTAGAGATCTTTACACAACCTCAGATCCATCCAGAGGAGGGGACATTTTATAGAATTTTGTATTACGACCAAATATAATAACAATTCTTAGGCCTACAGAGATATTCCTAGGGGTTTTAACACAATTTCAGGTATATGGGGCGTTAGTTGGGAACCATGTCAGTTAGAAAATATATTCAAAAAATCCCAATGCAGCGGAGGCAACTCAAATATCCCTAGAGATCATAACACAACCTCAGGCATATAGGGTGTTTATTAGGGACCATGCCAGTTAGAAAAAAAATCAGGAGCTCCCAATACAGGGGCTCGAGTAATTTATAGAACTTTGTATTATGACCAAATATAATAAAAATTCTTAGCACAGATATATGGCGTGTTGATTGGGAGCCATGCCAGTTAGAAAAAATAATCCGGAGCTCCCCATCCAGGAGCGGATACAATTTTCACAATTTTGTTTTATAACCAGTGGCACTATTCTGATAATTCCCCGGGAATAGGGAACTGGGGAAAGAATTTATATGTAATTTCATTTCAAATATTATTTTATCGGCCTACTGAGGAGAAAAGTTTGATGTAAATATTTATAAATTGGGAATAATTTTTCCGTATCTAAATTGGCAGGGCACATTATCCCCAATTTAATTTGGGTTTCAAAAAAATTAACACTAGCTTTTTACCTCAGCATGACAAAAAAAAAATGTTTAAATAAAAATTACATATAAAATCTTTCCCCAGTTCCCTATTCCCGGGGAATTACCAGAATAGTGCCACAGATGTAATAATAATTCTTAAGACAACTGTGATCTAGCCTTACACTATAACTCCAGGCAATATTTAAGAAAAGATAGAGATGTAGATCTCTAGGGATATCTCAGTTGCCCTAAGAATTCTTATTATTTTTGGGCATAAAACAAAATTCTATAAATTGTTCCCACCTCTGGATGGGGAGGTCCTGATTATTTTTTCTGACTGACAAGATCATGTCAACTCCACGTATACTTAAGGCTGTGTTTAAATCGCTAGATATATCTCATTATCCTAAGGAGTCTCAATACATTTGGTTAAAATTCGATAAATTGTTCCCATCCCTGGATTGAGTCCTCCTGATTATTTTTTCTTAATATATTTGGTTATAATACAATATTCTACACTGCACCAAAAAAAAACAGAATTTTTTTCGAATACCCAGATGTATCTTGGTGAAATAACACATTTAAAAAAAAAGAATTTTGCTTCTAATTGAAGTAAATTTTGTCCTCTTTCCGATATTGGAATCCGTTTGTTCTTTTATGACTTTTGAGTAAAATAAAAATTGCCTAAAAAAATAAATATGCTGCTGTTTGAGGCTGTAAACGAACTTGCTCGATATTTCATTCCCAAATTAGCCATTTTATAGAGAATTTAGAAACCTTGAAAATGATGCTGTGAAAATTTATGTACGATGACTCCTTGTCGTTCTGCGAGAAACATAACCAAAAAATGAGACACGCATATCAGGTGTAATTTTGGTGTTTCAAGATCAAGGAGAAAATAAGCTTTTACAGAAAAAAATGTGATCTATTTCAAAAGGTATATTGATTGTCAGAATTACCAATACACCAATTGATATTGAAAAGTGGGGCACCCAACATTATGCTTCGAAATATCGATCCTCCACGATTGTGCAATGGCACCAGACTTGCAGTGAATAAATTGATGAATAACATTATCGAAGCAACAATATTGAATGGTAAATTCAAAGTAGAACATGTCTTATTACCGCGAATATCAATGATACCGACTGTACCAGACTAGGCACGGTGGTGGACTGGTTGGTTCATAAAAAACACGTAAACGCCTTATTTTCAACAATTTGAAACAACATTTTTAAAAGAACCGTGTGGATTACAATATTGGGTTTGTCTTTACCACACAAATTCGCACTGTCAACTGGTTTGATAAAACAAAAGAGGATTGGTTTGACATTTTGTGCTAATTGATTGAACATTTACGAGTCGGTCTTGACCCGGATAACCTTCATGGACTTTAACTATGTTGCCTGTGCTTATGTTGCCATTTGGAACGATTGCGTAGGGTAGTTACATACTCTTGACGAAATTGCTTCCAAAAATGTTGCATCATATATTGGATGTGATGCCAACGTGTTAGTGAGTTTTTCCTCGTACTGGTGTAGTCTTGATCGGGTGGCAATGTCATAGATTGCCCAATGATAAAATGGTCCGGTGTTAGCATATCGATGTCGTCTGGGTCCGATGATAATGAATATAGCGGGCGAGAATTCAATATCGTTTCGGTTTGAATCAATAAGGTGGTCATTTTTTCAAAGTTGAGTGTGATATTGCCCAAAACTCGTCTTAAATGATATTTCGTGGACTTCACAGCTGCTTCATATAAGCCGCCAAAATTTGTCCCAGCCGGTGGTGAGGAATGCCACTTTGTTTGGTAATCTAGTAAAAAATTGGAAATGTGTACTTAACTTATTTAGTTTGTAGATTTCATGGAGTCACTATAAATATCGGAACATAATCCTCTCCTGGACATGAACCGTTTTAACGCAGCTAGGAAAGCGTTGGTAGATAAATCGCTAACCAACTCGAGGTGAACGGCATTAATATATAAGAAGATCGCTATGTATCCTTTATGAGGTTTGGCTCGTCTTCCTACCATAGACCGAAGTGTAATTGGACCAACATAATCAACCTCCGTTGATAGTTGGTTAATTTTTCGAGGTTTGTAACGCGTACAAGGGATACACCGATGGATTTGTTGGCGCACAAGGTTTTTACAATTTATGATCCAGTACTTTTGCCTTATTGTGGCCACCATCAATGACTGCTGCGTGCATATATTTGATATGGGTTTCGGTGATAATTAATTCGACAACAATATGTTTCGCTGGTAATATTATCGGAAACTTGGTTTGATAATAGTTATTGGCATGCTGGATTCTGCGACCGACCCGTAAAATTTCGTGTTCATCTATGAATGGATTCACTGCAACTAGCTTACTGTCTTTAGCAAATGGTTGTTGTTGCTTAATGCAAGAAATTTCAGTAGCAAACCCATCCATCTGGACCTACTTGAAAAGGGTACTTGTCACATGTCTATATTCGTCGATGGTTAATAGCGTCGATCTATCTTCACCCTGTTGAGATCTTTTAATATTTTTGGTAAAATGCAACAATCGAGCGATGATTCGAATGAGTTTAGAGAACGTCGAACATTTCTATGGCACATCATATGGTAGAAGTCCGCGTGAGGCGCAATCAGCCGGATTCTCCTTCGTCGGCACATAGTGCCAATTATTTCTCGATGTTGACTCTAGTATCTCGGACGTACGGCTGGCTACGTAAGGTTTCCAGCATCTTGGGTGAGACGATAACCACCACAAAACATTTGCTGAGTCGAGCCAGTCTGACTCGCGGCATGCGCGAACTCGGAGGCATCTGACAAGCCATGCACCTGAAAAAATTTTATCTCGTAAATAACCATCGCGGAATAGATATTTGGTCAATATGATTTAATCCTTCCCTAAACTCGTGCCATTTCGTTGATATGTTGGTGGGCAATGGATCATCCCACTGTAGATTTGGCAACCATAATGACTGAAATAGGATTTTAATCATTATGATGGATGGTGACAGCCATCTCAGCGGATCAAATATCTTGGACGCCTCTGATAACAGCTCCCGCTTTGTCTTGGTAGGTGCCAAATTGGAAATAATTTTAAAATGGAATTCGTCTCTCTTAGGACACTATTACAGACCCAATAACTTAATCGATCGCGTTCCTTCTGAGATCTCGATGGGTAATAGTTCTTGGCGGTCTTTCGTTTTGGTTTTCAGTAATAATGGATCGTTCGACATCCATTTTCGTAGGTGAAAGCCTGCTGCCTCCAACAAACACAGAATCTCACTTTGGAGCTTTACCGCTTCCGTCACACAATTGGTACCTGACATCAGATCGTCTATATAAATATCTTGGCCAATGCTTTTCAAAGCGGCTGGAAACTTGGTAGCACTGTCGTCGGCGATTGTTCTTAACGTTTTCGTGGCCAAATACGGCGCTGAGTCTATACCGTAGGTTACGATCAACAGCCGGTAGTCCTCAATTGGAAATTCTGGAGACTCACGCCACACGATTTGTTGAAAGTCCGCATCTTCTCGATCCATTAATATTTACGTACGAAATCGTACGAGTATGGAGAACAAGCTATCTTGGATGGTTGGTCCCACTATTAGATTGTCGTTCAGCAAAACATACGTCGTGGATTTAACCGAAGCATCAAATACCACTCTGACTTTCGTAGTGGTGCTTGATTGTTTCACGACCGCATGATGTGGCATGTAATATGACTTGGACGGCTCGTGTACTAACGTTTTGGGATTGATCATTTCCATGTGGCCTAACTTCGTGTATTCGCGCATGAACGACGAATATTCTTGCCTTAGATTTGAGTTTCTAGCTAACTTGTTTTCAACAGCTAAAAGTCGTTTAATAGCTCTCTCTCTCTCTCTCTCTGGTATCGCCTAATGGCTGAATTTCCTTTTTAAATGGCGAATTTACAATAAACCGTCCTTCAGTCGTCCGTTGGCGTGTCTCCGCAAAATATGTTTCACATAATTTTTCCTCGACGGTGACATATTTGGTTGTTGGTACTTCTTGAGATGATCGACGTCAGGTTCTGTGCTCGACGTTAATTGTGCTAGGCAACTCGACGACCTGGTATTTTGGGCAACTGGTTCTCCTTGATTACCTGAGATTTTTCCCTCAGTCAGTATTTCAAAGGAATACTCGGCGCGGGATAAACGGCTAAACGGTTGATACAATCTTCGGTGACAAATGATGCTTGTAAGCCGGAATCGAGGAGGTGCTCGCGGTTGTCGAGCCTCGTGAGGTGACGAACATGCTAATTGGTGAAGAGCTCGGGAAATCTGAGCTCAACTGCCTGGTCGCTGGTATTTTGAATGATGCGTGCGTTGATGATGGTGCGCTTGTTGACGTGTGAGATGAGGTTTGGACGGTATTGACGACCGGTACTGTTGATTATTGTGATATAGCTCGCGATTTTGACGGATCGGAAACGTGTAATAAGCTGTTATGTCGTACATACAGCCATACAGCATGTGTTCAACGTTACATAATGGGCACATTAAATTTGTGGTGATTGTGGTATGGGAGCCTCTCAAACTTGGCATTCGTACAATTGGTTTGGAGGGGGGCCAATTGCTTTAAAACCTCTGGTAATCTCATCTACTGTATCGTCCAGTTTTCGGATACTTGAAGCGTTAACACGTGTAATTGATCATTGGTTGAAAAAGTTCTCGATGTATCGATTTATGGTTAACTTCTTTTTAACGTATGTTTTCACTAATAACTGGTATACTTCTACGTAATTCGCGTCCGTAACACTTAGATGCTTGATAAGGCCTAAAGGTTCATCCCTTAATAACCCTTTTAAATATTGCAACTTTTGGGCTGCGGTTAACGATAATTGTTCATGCACAGCACGATTTAAGAGATCGAAAAAATTTTGCCACTCTTGAAAATCGCCTTCGTATATTGGTATATTCATACGCAGTAGTTTGGTTTCGTTTGATCCCGTATGAAATTGACACGTGGTTGTATAAAAGACTGTTTCTTTTATCACAATATATGTGTAGGACGTATACATAAACACAATGATTAAATGGTTAACATTAAATTATTTAATCTTTAACAATATTTTAAATTAACTAATAATTAGCACAATACAGAAATAATAATATAAATTATTTCAACTTCTACTTTTCTTTAAAACGTTTTTACTTCAGGAAAAATAATAATTGAATTTTTTATTTTTCAAAACATTTTGTTATTTCAACCTACGTCGGTAGACCGGGTTTTTTGTCTCTTCCATATTTTTAAATGAGTTCATTGGGATTTGAAATTTTGACAATTAATTTGATGTGAATATTTGTAAACATCGCCACAATACTCCCTCCCCAATGAATTCGGAAGAATTCATGAAAATGCAAGCATAATACCGAGATCGAAAATAACCGAAAATAAACTAAATAAAAGAATCAACGATGATCCAGAAGCTGCTTTCAGTCGTAACGTGTTGGTGGTCTAATTGTTCTTCCAGTCCTGGTTTGAACTGGGTCCTTTGGTGGAAGATTGAAACGAACCTTTTTAACACGTTTGTACGATCAGAACCCGGCGCGTTATCCGAAGTTCTCTCACCCAGCGGGGCCGCCGGAATCGATCCCACGATGTCTGCATTCTCCGCGAAACACGGTTTGAGGCGATCCAAAGATACCACGCTCGACCTGCCGTTTACGTCAATAGTGAAAAACTTATCCCCTCTTTTGAGAACTTTAAACGGTCCTGAATTAGGTGGTTGTAACCATTTACGCACAAAATCCGACCTTAAAAACACGTGTGAACACGTAGAAAGTTCCTTGTTTATGAAAGTTTTTACATTAGAGTGCCTGGTAGCCGGAGACGGTCTTATTTCATCAAAATGTTTTTTAAGATTGTTGACAAAATCTGTCTGATGAATATTATCTGCCGAAAAAGAATTTAGAAATTGACCAGGCATCCGTAATGTACTTCCATAAACAAGTTCAGCAGGAGAAGTTTTAAGTTCCTCACTATATAACGTGCGTAAACCTAACAGTACGGTTGGCAAGAACATTATCCAATCAGCTCGTTCGTGACACATGATTGCAGACTTTAATGTTCTATGCCATCTCTCAATCATACCGTTGGACTTTGGGTTATAAGCCGTCGTTCTTACTCGCCTGAATCTAATCAACGCTGCCAATTCACTAAAAAGACAAGACTCAAACTGCGAACCTTGGTCGGTTACTATGACGTTTGGTACCCCGAAGCGCGAAATCCATGTGGAGTATACCGCAGAAGCGACAGTAGCTGCAGTAATATCAGGAACTGGAACTGCCTCAGCCCACCTCGTATACCTGTCGATTAATGTAACGCAATACCGCTGATTGTCAGAAATAGGCAAAGGACCAATGATGTCTAAGTGAATTTCTGCGAAGTGCTGCGAAGTTAATTGATAAGATCCGAGAGGTGAAACGGTGTGTCTTGAAATTTTGGATTTCTGACAAGCTAAACAGGATTGTGCCATAGTTTTTGAATCTTTCGTGATGGAGGGCCAGATTACGTTTTTAGTCAATAATTTAACTGTTGCTTCAATTCCAGGATGCGAAAGATTGTGAAAGGCTTCAAAAACTTTTTTTCGAAAATCAATTGGAATAAAAGGTCTTTGATTAGCTGTCAAAATATCGCAATATATAGTTTTGTTAGAGTTAAAACTCAACGGAACTTGGACAAATTTTAAAGTTGAATTATCGCGCATCAGATCTTTTAGCTCGACATCATTGGTTTGGGCATCCGCAATTTGCGCATAATCTATACTTTCAGGAATCGAAATTAGATTAATGCGGGAAAGTGTATCTACAACGACATTATCCATGCCTGAAATGTGTTGGATGTCGGTAGTGAACTGTCCGATGAAATCCAAATGTCGAAATTGACGCGGTGATGCTTTTTCCGGATTCTCACAAAAAGCATAGACAAGTGGTTTATGGTCCGTAAACAACGTAAACTGTCGTCCTTCCAAAAGATATCTGAAATGCTTGATGCCAGAGTACGCTGCTAACAACTCTCTGTCATAAGCACTATATCTTGTTTGCGTTTCATTAAGACGAACCGAGAAGAAGCTAAGTGGTTGCCAAATATCGCGGATATACTGTTGTACTACTGCGCCGATAGCTGTGTCCGAAGCGTCTACCATGATAGCGAGTTTAGCCGTAGACGAAGAATGTGCAAGAAGAGTAGCTTTACACAACTTCTCCTTACAATTGTTGAAGGCATCAATGGACTCTGCTGACCAATTAATTGAAAGTTTACTATTTTTCTTATAACCTTTAAGAAAATCATTAAGTAAAATTTGATCAGCCGCGGCGTTTGGAATGAAACGTCTGTAGAAATTAATCATCCCCAAAAATATTTTGAGTTGATTAACCGTTAACGGACGTTCAAAATTTTTGATGACTTCAACACGTTCTGGAACAGGTAAAATGCCATTTGCATTAACAAAATGTCCTAACAATTTAACTTCAGGTGAAGCGAAGACACATTTTCCAGGATTAATTATTAAACCGTTGTCTGATAATTTTTGGAAAACTAGCTCGAGATGCGCGTGATGTTCCTCGAGAGTTTTAGACGCTATCAGAATATCATCTAAGTAGATGAATGCGAAATTAAGTCCCAACAATACGGAATGCATGAATCTCTGAAAAGTTTGCGCTGCATTCCTGAGACCAAAAGTCATTTTGGTGAATTCAAATAAACCGAAAGGAGTCGCAATAGCGGTTTTTGGAATATCAAACGGTTCAATAGGGATTTGATGATACGCTTGAACAAGATCAAGAGTCGAAAAAACAGTACATCCTTCAAGTTGGTACGAAAAATTTTGAAGATGTGGAATGGGATAGCGATCTGGAATAGTAACACGATTCAGACTTCGGTAATCCCCACATGGTCTCCAATCTCCGTACAAGATGCAAAGGACTAGACCATGCACTATTACTCGGACGACAAATTCCTAGTGCCATCAGATTCTCGAATTCCTGTTTTGCAATCGCTAATTTATCGGGTGCCAAACGTCTAGTTTTACAGGAAACCGGTGGTCCAAAAGTTTCCAGCCGATGAGTGATCATATGCCTAACTGGTTTGACGTTTAGGGAGTTTGCAATAATTTCAGAGAATTTAGAAAGAAGTTGCTGGATTTGATTATTCACCTGAGATTTGTCTAGTTGAGACAGTGTTGACTCGGCTGTGAAAGTTATAGATCCAATCGTAAACAAAGATGTGGTTGGATCTAGAAGACGGTGTTTGCCAAGATCAACTATCAAACCAGTACTTTTAAGGAAGTCAGCTCCAATAATGGGCAGCGAAACATCTGCCATTATAAATTCCCATTTAAAATTACGCCGTAGCCCAAAATCTAAATTTAGAATTTTTGTTCCAAAAGCTTTAATTGGCGTACCATTCGCAGCGAATAATTTGGAGGTAGTTAGAACCTGCGGAATGTTACAAATTTTGAGTGAAACAACCGAAACGTCAGCACCAGTGTCTATTAGAAATTCAACTCTAGAATTTAAATCATGTATTAATAGACGACTGGTAGCAGGTTCATCAGTGACAGTCGTCACGTCCTGATGAACATTTAAAAATCCTTTTTGATCGACTGACCTCCGCAGGTTTAATCATATAATTTACAACCAACCTGACATTTCTGCGCTTTGTCACCGAACCTAAAATGATAAAAACACAAATCGAATTTTGGGTTAACCCGACCTCTAGATCTCGAACGAGAATTTGTTCGATTTCTATTGCTAGAACGAGATCGAGATCTAGGGTTAACCATAGATTTAATTTCCGCCAAAATTTTAATTCTAAAATCTTCTAATTTTGAGTCTAAATTAGATGCATCAGAAATGCCGGTTCGATTGACGTATCCGTTAGATGCTGCAGACAAGGATGGACCGAAAGGATTGCACGATTTAACGGCATTTAACCATAACGGTGGCATCACCTCCATCATGTTATCTGCGCGAGCTGCCAACACATCTAACGTTACGTCATTTTCAAACGTTGTCAGGATAACTTGAACCTGCGAAGGCAACCTCTGCATCCAAAGTTGTCTGAGTAACTTGTCATTAAAGTTACTGCCAGCGTTCAATCGGATCTGGCTCAGCAACTGCGACGGGTTTTTATCCCCCAAAATCAGGTTTGTCAGGACGTTGTTCAAACGTGACATCTCTGACTCGCCCAATACGCGAATCACTTCCTCTTTGAAAACCGGATAAGGAAGCGAACCCTTATCGCGGAGAATTAAATCCGCGAAACGATCGTGGAGTCTTGCGTCCAACGCCCTCACTGCGTGCGAGAACCTGGTGGTCTCCGATCTGATGTTCGCCACAGCAAACTGCGATTCCAGTATCGTGAACCAAACGGCCGGATTCTGACCGTACAACGGTTGCGGAGGTCGGAATCGAACTGCTCCAATCTCCAAATTTGGATTTTGGACCCCAGCCCAACCAGGTCCCGAACCAGACTGCCCAGACGACTGAGCAATTCCTGGATCTCGGAATAAATTTTGAGATTGGAGGAACAATTGAAATTGTTCCGCCAATAAATTTTGCATACCTTGTGGCTGACTAGCAGTGTCCACGGAGCTTGCATCTCCATAAACCTCCTCATTGACCGGAGAGTTAGATGAAGTATCGGACGACATTTACAAACTTTAAATAAATACGCGAACATAAATGCAAAACGAGTAGGCGAAAAAAAGTAAATAAATGCCGAAATAATTTTAATTTTTAAATGGAAGCTTTATTTTTTATTTTTTTGGTCGAAATGAACCCAAATAAAAATATGAAAAGAAAATTACTCACCTCGGTCCACCTTCGTTTACAATTTAGAAATTTCCAAAATAAAAAATTCTGACGCCTGGTGTCCTGTTGGCTCGCCCGCTGCCTTGTCACTGCTGTTGAAATCCTGATTGTTCCGTCCAAAAAAAAATTTTCAAACCAATGGCTGCCCAATTCCGAATGGCCTTGGATGTCAATTCAGCACTCGAATGACGTAGAATGATGTGTATTAGTTACACGCAAATAATGTGGTGCTTATGTTATAAAATCACGTCGGTGGTCACCAATTATAAAAGACTGTTTCTTTTATCACAATATATGTGTAGGACGTATACATAAACACAATGATTAAATGGTTAACATTAAATTATTTAATCTTTAACAATATTTTAAATTAACTAATAATTAGCACAATACAGAAATAATAATATAAATTATTTCAACTTCTACTTTTTTTAAAACGTTTTTACTTCAGGAAAAATAATAATTGAATTTTTTATTTTTCAAAACATTTTATTATTTCAACCTACGTCGGTAGACCGGGTTTTTTGTCTCTTCCATATTTTTAAATGAGTTCATTGGGATTTGAAATTTTGACAATTAATTTGATGTGAATATTTGTAAACATCGCCACAGTTGCGCCAAGGACGCCCGAGATATTCGATTGAACCGACGCAGTATGAAAAAATCGCAGTGCCGCGTTCAATTGAGCAACGACATGGTAATAACCATCGTCCAATTCGTCCGATAATGAAATTGTGTCCCGAGGCTAATTCGAACATGTTATCCTCTACTTTTACAAATTCGGTACACAATTCATGCACTTTATCCAAACGAGCTTTGATTTGTTCCATTTTGGTGGATGATTCGATAGCGGTTGCAAATGACACTATTTTTGTCATTTGAACCTTTAATATCGCACGACGTTTTTTGAGAGCCTCCATAATACACGATACCGAATACTCAATTACTAGAAAGTACTTAAATAGCAACCGCAAATAGTTACTTTAAATCAGCGAGCTGGTTCATAAAAAAACACGTAAACGCCTTATTTTCAATAATTTATTATTATTTTTATTAATTTTAATTACACAACATTTTTAAAAGAGCTGTGTGGTTTACAATATTGGGTTTATCTTTACCACACAAATTCGCATTGTCAACTGATTTGATTTTATATAAAACAAAAGAGGATTGGTTTGATATTGTATGCTCGCAAATGTATTGCCTTTGCAAAAAGGTTTTATTTTCGAATTTGAGTGAGTACGGTTTGCGCACAGGCAATACTATTTCGATCGAAAACACCAGTTCATTGTTAGTACAGATAAATTTTAGGACGCTCCAAACACCGACCGATATGCCATTCGATTTTAAAAGATTGCAATCTCCAGTACAACTCACAGTTGCATTCACCATTAATAACGCACAAGGACAGTCGCTTCAAGTTTGTCGATTGAATCTACAAAATCGGAAAATCCTCCAACTTAGTTATATACGCACCAAAGTGCAAAACCAAAAATATTGTTTACCCAAGAGCATTACAATAATATAATTATCAAATACAAGGTCTTTCAAAAGTCACGCCTAGATGTCAGTAGTAAATAATTTCTAAACGCACCTTTTTTATGTCATCTTTGACATTTGTGAAGTAGACAGATGTACAATTTTAACGATGGATACTTACACGCTAGAAGAACGCATTAAAGTTATTCAAATTTATTATGAAAATCATCGATCTTTAAAAATACGTATCGTAAAATTTGTGTTTTTTTTGGTGTAAATAATCGTCCGAATGAGTACAACAATTCGAAGGTTAGTGAAAAAATTTGAAGAGACTGGTTCTGTCAAGGATAGAAATAGGTCTGGCAGACCAAAAAGTGGACGTTCTGGTGAGAACATTGCTGCTGTGGCCGAAAGGGTCGCGGAGGAATCTTCAACATTGATATCACGACGTTCTCAGGAATTAGACATCCATCTATCGACTGTTTGGTGAATTTTACATAAGGATTTGCGATTTTTTTTAAGTTTACGTGAATAAACCAACAACAATTGTGAGCGAGTTCGTGAAAATTTTGATTTTCGTATAGAAGTCTGTAGACGTGCCCGTGGTGGACATTTAAATGATGCAATTTTTCATATATAATTGTTAAAAGCCATAGTTTTACAAAAAATAAATAGCATTAGAAAAAATCTAAGTATTTTACATGTTTTATTTTAAAAAACATCTAGGCGCGACTTTTAAAAGACCCTTTATATGTCCATTCAATAAACAAACACACAAGGTATGTAAATACCTTTTGCTACAAAAAGCGTTGCTGCACTCTCGGATTTCCGCTAGTTCTCTTATATATTCCGACGCCGAACTAGAACTGCTATAATACGGTAACATCTGAATACGAAATGTGTAAATAGTTTTAATAATATCTTCAAATTACATAGAAATGCTTCAAAAATGGCAAATAACTATTAATTTATCTTGATTTCAGAGCTCAAATTTAAAATAATTAAGTGTCCAATTGAAAACATCTCGGCGCCCGTGCACCAATTTAGATTTCACACAATTATTTACAAATTATGTTCGTTGCTAAGTCAACCAACAAACCGTGTGCAATTAACCAACCATTTCTTTATACAATAATAATTATAATCTCTAATCAAAAATAATTTTTTAACAGTGTGTGTTTGTTGTATAAAATCAAATTAACTCAAATTTCATAAACATACGAGTAATTACAAACCAATAAAATAATTTCAAGACATTTATAATGTATACTCAATTAATGACATCATCGTAACTTTGCCAAAAATGATCAGCATTGCTACAATTATTTTAATTAATGAATAATAATATTCATAATTTAATATTTTATTTAGTGTGTATTATGTCGACGAGTACATGTACATTTTTTATTATTATAACATCGCAACCGCAAGTACATGTGCTTGAAAATTTGTAATTTAGTATTATCATAGTGCTTTGGACAGTGCTTCGTAACCTTGCGTCAATTGATTGTCACCAATAATGGGAAAAGTGTCAATTTCACATCAAACTCTATTATATTGAGTTTGGCAGATATAAAGGTATATGCCTAATTAATGCACTGACCATCGCCATTAAGCACAAAAGTGCTCGTTACCTTACAGTGTGGATAAGGGGCCTCCCCAACTGATTTAATATTCGCTTCTGTTAGATTAGGTAGCAGAACCATACTCATACGTCGCCATAAATTTCTCCGTTCACGAAGTTTGGCAGATATAACGATATATGCATAATTAACGCACTGACCATTAGCTTTAAGCACGTAAATGCTCATTACCTTACAGTGGGGATAAGGGGCCTCCTCAATTGATTTAATATTCGGTTCTTTTAGATTAGGCATCGGAATTATGCTCATATGTCACCATAAATTTCTCCGTTCACGAAGTTTGACAGATATTACGATATAATGCTCATTACCTTACAGTGGGGATAAGGGGCCTCCCCAACTGATTTAATATTCGCTTCTGTTAGATTAGGTAGCAGAACCATACTCATACGTCGCCATAAATTTCTCCGTTCACGAAGTTTGGCAGATATAACGATATATGCATAATTAACGCACTGACCATTAGCTTTAAGCACGTAAATGCTCATTACCTTACAGTGGGGATAAGGGGCCTCCTCAGTTGATTTAATATTCGGTTCTTTTAGATTAGGCATCGGAATTATGCTCATATGTCACCATAAATTTCTCCGTTCACGAAGTTTGGCAGATATTACGATATAATGCTCATTACCTTACAGTGGGGATAAGGGGCCTCCCCAACTGATTTAATATTCGCTTCTGTTAGATTAGGTAGCAGAACCATACTCATACGTCGCCATAAATTTCTCCGTTCACGAAGTTTGGCAGATATAACGATATATGCATAATTAACGCACTGACCATTAGCTTTAAGCACGCAAATGCTCATTACCTTACAGTGGGGATAAGGGGCCTCCTCAGTTGATTTAATATTCGGTTCTTTTAGATTAGGCATCGGAATTATGCTCATATGTCACCATAAATTTCTCCGTTCACGAAGTTCGGCAGATATAACGATATATGCCTAATTAATGCACCGACCATTATCAGTAAACACGCGAATGCTACCTTACATTGGGGATAAGGAGCCTCGCTAGCTGATTTATTATTGGCTTCTGTTAGATTAGGCATCGTTGTTATGCTTATATGTCACCATAAATTTTTGGCAGATATTACCTTGCATATACCGTATATCCAAACTCCGTGAACGGGAAATTTATGGTGACATTTGAGCACGATTCCGATACCTAATCTAACAGAAGCGAAGGTAACGAGCATTTGCGTGCTTAATGCTAATGGTCAGGGCATTAATTAGGCATATACCGTGATATCTGCCAAACTCCGTGAACGGAGAAATTTATGGTGACATATGAGTATAATTTCGTAACCAATCTAACAGAACCGAATATTAAATCAGCTGGGGGCCCCTTATCCCCACTGTAAGGTAATGAGCATTTGTATGCTTAATGCAATTGGCCATAAAAAGTTATATCCGCAAACCTCTGTGAATCGAAATATTAAGGTCGTTAAAAAAATGTCAATCAAACTTATTTGAGGGTATTGCTTTTTAAATTTTTTAATTTAAAGTATGGTAAATCTCTGCTTGTTGCAGGTTTTAAACTTAAAATTTGCTTTGTGTACGTGAGTCTGTTTTTATTTTCTCGGGATGGAATTTGATTTTCTCCATATTTTTTTTATTTTTCGGGCTGAAGGGCTTTTTAATGAATTTAGCGGAGGAACACACCTACATTTTAAAGGCGGGATAGTTTTCGGGCCAGCTGACATACGTAATTCAGGGTTGATACTTCACTATGAATAAGCACTACTTTCCATTTTACAGTCGACATAATCGTGGATCGGCACCGTAATACAGCAAGTAATTCGAATATCCATGGATCGGCACCGCACTATTATTATTAAAACGTATCCGCACTGCTGATACAACTTTAGCCTTTAGGCCTGACCACCAAGGAGCGAAGAAAAAAACGGGACACAATCAGTAATAACTACCGTCAAATGAAGCTACTGCCCCTTCAATGATTGTTAGATATTTCTACTTCGATAAATAAAACAAAGAAGTTTGTGCAGGGACTACGTGCTTTGGGCAATTTTATTTTATTCATAATAAACAACCGTGATGAATTGTGTAGTATCATCGATACTACCACCGAGTCTCTAACACGCCTAAAAATCAATTTAGTTAATTAGAAATTGTGAGTGACGTTAGACTGCAGCTTTTTATAAAACTAGCGGACTCGACAGACGTTGTCCTGCCCGAATGTTGGCCTGACTGCTCAGAACAGCAGGTTCAGCAAACGTTTTTTCGACTTTCGAATTTTCAATAAACTATATCTAAGTGTCAATTTGACAATGCAATTGCATTTTACAATTTCTCGTTATCCCGCGCCGTTCGATTCTCGTGCCATGGCCGGCCGATTTGGCGAAATAGTGAGTATTTTTCGTGAGTGGTGGTAAGTATAATAATGTGATTGTAAAAAAAATATTGCTGTTGTTGTTTGTGTGTACATGCCTGAGAGTTGTGTTTTCTCACATGTATTAGCTGTGTAGAGGACTGTGTGGAACTCAGTTGGCCCGTGAGCTCATAATGGAGCTACAGGCGACTGCGAGTAGCAGAGGAATGTGACGCCCAACCAATAACATATGATGCAAATTTGGACGATTTTCATTTTTATTAAGCAAGCAAAGTAAAAACTCAAATCATTTCCATGACAGTCATATTCTTATTAATGTAAAAAAGTAAATAATTGAAATAAATGTTGAATCTGCTGATGAGCAATGTTTTTCGTCAACAGCTGAGGTGTTGGCCAACATATGTTTGGCCTTGTGACTTATTAATACTCATTGCGAATACCAAGCGAATTGAAAATTGCAGGCATCTGAATGGAATGGGCGTGTCTGAAGGGAAATTTCATAGACGGGGTGGTCTTGGTCACACCAAGATCTCATGATAACTACTGGCCCATATCATGACCACAATGAATATTTCGAATTAAAGTGGAGTCTTTAATTCGCTCGTGCATATACTAGAGATATTTATGTGTAGTAGCGTATACGGCCGGATAGGCCTTGGTATAGGCCTGAATATCTCTAGTATAAGCACAAGCGAATTGAAGACTCCACTTTAGTTCGAAATATTCATTATTTATTTTTCCCCTTTATTAATTACAACTGAGACTGTGCTCGTCTAGCATTTATCTTTCAAATTTTTACAAATTTTACATTTCTTATACAATTCTGATTTGTTGGGGTGAACTCAATGGCTAGTCCCAACATTGATTAAATCACGTTATTTAACTTAATTTATTAACGGTATTTAAATCGGGGGGATGTACTAAGCAAACAAACGTCAAAATGATACAGACGTTTCAAAACAAGGTTTTCCGTACCATCGTAAATGCTCCTTCGTAGTACACAAGATCTTCATCGGGACTTACAGACGGATTACATCAAAGATGAAATAATGCATGCCGCCAAACACGAAATAAGGCTCGAGGAACATGGAAACCCCCATATTCGCCATATGATAGATAACCTTGTCGTTGAAAGAAGAAGGTCCATATGGGCTTCAGTATTTGCCGATATAGCAGCAGCTTGTTGTGCATTGTAAGCTCAGAGCCTCTACCTATGAGCCAATACATTTTCCTGAACTTAATATTAAGTTCTTCTTTTTTCTTTTTGGCGTGCTCTCTCCACTTGAGCTTGGCATCGAGAGTCATGCCCAGATATTTAGCTTTGTTTGTATATGGCACCGGTCGTGAGTTAATTACTATCGGTAGATGGGAAGCCTTTGGATATGTAAAGTTAATATGCGTGGATTTCGTCTCATTAAGCTTGATTCTCCAGCGCTTAGTCTAGTTACAAACCGTTTTGGTAATCTTCTGGAGTTTGCTCGTTGCATCAGCGACATTACTTCCAATCGGCATGATTGATGTGTCATCTTTCTATGGTTCCTTCATCTGTTGTTGGAATATCCCTTGTATATAATAAATACATGATTGGTCCTAAGACACTCCCCTGTGGGACACCGGCAGAGATTTTCTTTAGTTCGGAGTATTCATCCTTATATTTCACACGAAAATGTCTATTGCCTCGGCAGATATCTATGCAGCTTGAATTCCAGTCCACTATGCCAGGCTGACCTGTTCAATTGTGGAGTCCTTTTCTCTGAATTCAAATTGATGTGGAGGAATTAGTTGTCGGTCCTCAATTATTGGTTTACGTCTTTTTAGTAATAATTTTTCAATGAGTTTTAACATAATTGGCAGCAATGAATTTGCCCTGTATGATTTTTTTTCTTTAGGGTGGTTCATCAGGTTTTGCTATCATGATTACTTCTGCTACTTTCCATTGCCACGGTACATATTTTAACCGAAAGCCTGCATTGATTATGTGTAATAGCTTAAGAAATCCTTTACTTGGTAGAGCCTTGATTATTTGGCAAGTAATCAAGTCATACCCTGGGGCTTTTTTAACATTTATGTTGCTTTTTACTTCTTCTTTTAATTCTTTGAGGGTTACTGGGCGTATATCGAAATCATTTAGCTTGTGGATTGACATTATATTTTCATTGGTCGTTTGCCTTGGTAGTGGTTGGAAGGTATCCTCGAGAAACTCCGCAAACAGATCAGCCTCTTTAGGACCTCTTGCTCAGGTTACATCCTCCTTTTTAAGTGGAGGCACTTGCATGTTGGGTCTTTTGAGTCCCTTCGTCACCTTTCACAGTGAATAATCAGATTTTTTTTCATCGGTTAGGCTAACTAGATATCTGTTAATTGGAGAGAGAGAGAGAGAGACTGATACCTAAATTGTTAAGAATTGTGTTGTTCTCCGGTATTCTAGTTATTTGCCAGGTTTTACGTGCCCGTCGTTCTTGTCTTACCAACTCTCTAACTTCCATTGGGTAGGATATGTTAAGCTTCTTCTTATTTTGTATAATGGGAGTACTTGCCAAAGCGGCATAGTGAATTGTTTCATTCAGTTGTTCTAATTCATCTTCCAACTGGTGAGAATTTCTTATCGGTACCTAAAGATTGATTTTTTCCTCCATTACTTCATGAAATGGATCCCAGTTTTTTTTTGAATTTGTTAATGTGGGTGCACTCTCCCTTTGAATTACCATTTCACCGACTGTCATGATAACCGGGGAATGATCCGATACTAGAGAATTACTGTCTTCAATGTGAATGTAGTTCTGGGATATACCTAATGCTATACATAAAAGTTTATTAGGTCAGGTATCTTCATTCCGTCACTGGGCCAGTATGTTGGGGAACCACCAGAGTAAAATTCACATTTTGATGTCTGCCCTGCTTGAAGCAATTCATTACCTTTTGACGTCGTAAGTCTAGATCCCCAATAGGTGTTTTTCGCATTAAAGTCACCTCCAATAATAAAATTACGCCCAATCGATTTAAATAGGTTTAGGTAGTCCTCCCTTTTCAAGTTATGCCGGCGAGTACGTACAGTAGTGACTTGCATAGTTTCTTCTTCGATATTTGATTCTAAATGGTGTTTTATATTTTCTTTTATTAGTAATGCCGAACCATTTCTTGCTCTTTCTGCTGAATAAATGGAGTGATATAAGTTAAAACCCCGTATTTTAACAAACTAAGATTTAACTAGATGGCTTTCAGATATTAAGAAAATGTCGATTTTTTCTGAATTTAAAAAAATTTCTATTTCTGGAATTTGTTGCATAATGCCATTCGCATTCCAGATTGCTATTTTGAAAGTTCTGTTCTTATTTAACATTTTTTGTTGGATTGCATTGAGGGAGTTGCCTTTTCTTCAGTTGATCAAGTATCATGTTGTTCAGATTACTTTGGTCATCTAGCCGCTTTGTAATAGCTGCAATGCTGTTCATACTGTTTTCCATAATTTGGTTATTTTGAGAGCCCATATGTTTGGTTGAACCCAATCCTTTCACTACCTGCGCAAATTAACTTCTTTACCCTGTATTGCTTGGTTGTGGGTTGTGATATTTAAACCCTTCGATTTTCGTGATTTTGTGGTTGAGTTCTAGTTTTATCTCTTAATTTTTGTAGTTGTTTAGCAACCTGACAGCTTCGATAGTTAGCCGGATGTTGGCTCTTACAATTTGTACACTTGGCTGGCACATCTCTTCCTATTGTAAATGCCTGGGTAATATGATTAGCTGAGCATTTTACACATCTTGGATCCCGGCCGCAATATCTTTGGATGTGATTAAATGCCTGAACATTTCTTGCATTGGGGTATGCGTGTTGTGGTCCTCATTCGTTCGATTTTCACCTTCATAGGATTCCTTTTATTCCATAAATGTTTTGAACATTCTCTTTGTTGTCAAATACCAGCATAAAAAGAGGGAGTCCCCTTTTACTGATAGTTTGGTTTACTTCCTCGATTTCTGTTCTCTCTTTTTTAACAATATTCACAGCATCTAGTATACCTTTATTTTGTATGTCTTCCATTATTTCTTTGTTTGAGCAAGTGTGATGCTTCTTGCCATGACTTTTATAGGTCGGGTCTGTTTGTTCTCGTAAGTGAACCACTGATACTTTTCAGCATTCAATTTTATAGATAAGGTTCTATAAGTATCTGAGTCCAGAGTTGTTACCTTAGTCTTTGTCAGTAACCGATTTCATCAGTAACTGAATTTCTGGGTAACTGGTTATACCCACAATTATTATTGGTGGGGGTGATTTTTATTTCGGTTGCACCAAATTTGGTGTAATGTTCTTGGTAGATTTACTAGAAGACAAATAAAAATTACGGTTTGTATGCATGCTCAACCTACGTAGACACGAAAAACACCCCCACACAAATGCCATGGAAATTATATTTTGTTAAGATCTTCCTCGACCCTACCCATCCACATCTTGCACATATGGAAGAGAAACAAACCCCCAGTCATCCGAGCATAAACTCTGCCTATCCACCTTCAAACCCGATAAACTGCTTTCACCTTCAAATCAATCCTCATTCAGAATATCACCATTCTCCACTATGACGTTCCTAATTCGATGATCATCGTACAATATACAGAACAAAATTTGTGTATATGCACGTAGAGTGGATGGCCTCGAGAAGAAAAACGAACGAAAATCCCACTCTTCATGCATACGACAACCACGCTCTACACACTTTATACGAGATCACCAAATCAAAGGCATCATCGCTGAAAATGGTAAATCTCTAAACGAAAATTACCCCAAAATAAAAAACAATTATCCAAAACCAAAGATAAATGAAGTTCACGCTCAGGAAAATGTAAATCTATCTCTTCACCCCACCTACAAAAAATAAACTAATAAAATCGTTAAAAAAAATCTTCAAAAAAATCCATATCATCCGTATCAGCGCTCCTGCCCGTGTCTACGCTTTATATAAAAGGTTTTCCAATAAGAGGTTTCATTTTGAATAGCCTGCTATTTGGGTAGTTGTCAATTTTGAAGCTGTCATCTTTTGACATTTAACCAGTAAAAACTACGCCATTACTAAAAATGGTACGATACACGCTTCAACAACGCATTGAAATTGTTAAAATTCACTACAAAAATGGTGAAAATTATGCAGTCACAGTTCGCAAAACTAAAGCACTTTTGGGTCGTCGTGAAGCACCTTCAGGTGGACAAATTTGACCTGTTGGGACAAGTTAGTGATGTGAAGAATGAAGAATCGAAACCGTGTGCGTCACTCAAGAACACCTGAGAATATTGCTGCTGTAGCCCGTAGTGTTGACGAAATCCCAGGTTTGTCGATTCCTCGTCGATCTTTGGAATTAGACATAACACAAACGACATTACACCGTATTTTGCATAAAGACTTAGGTCTGAAGGCTTTTAAAGTTCAGTTAACACAAGAACTCAAGCCGGCCGATCATCATAAAATACATCAAAATGATCCGGATTTTCATCGAAAAATCATCTCCAGTGATGAGGCCCATTTTCACTTCGGAGGCTATGTTAATAAGCAGAATTGTCGCAGCCCCAAGCTCAGAAAATCCAAGAATGATTGTTGAAAAGCCTCTCCATCCTCAACGTGTCACTGTGCGGTTTTTGGGCTGGCGGTGTGATTGGACCTTACTTATATATTCGAAAATGAGGCTGGCGCAACTGTTACGGTGAATGGATTGAGCTACCGAGCTATGATTAATGATTTTTTATGGCCGGATTTGGAAGATATTGATGTGGACGACGTTTATTTTCAGCAAGACGGCGCCACGTGCCACACAAGCAACGAAACAATCGCAATTTTGCAAGAAAAGTTTCCTGGCCGTGTTATTTCTCGAAGAGATGATCACAATTGGCCACCGAGATCTTTTCTTTGGGGTCACGTGAAAGATAAGGTCTACGCCAATGCTCCACAATCGATTCAAGACCTTAAAGATGGAATTCGTGAAGTTATCGAGGACAAACAGCCGCAAAAGTGCGAATTGGTCATGGAAAATTTCATGAAATGAGTATGGTACTGCCGGCGTAGCCGCGGCGGCCATTTGGCTGATATCGTCTTCAAATATTAATGGCATACTCGTTTTTTTAATATCAAAATGAAACCTCTTATTGGAAAACCCTTTACATATGTGTGTATATACAAAGCCCATACATTGCGAGACGGCCGAAAACACATACATAGGCACAGATTCAGGTGCATTATATATCTATAAAAATTTGTTTACGTAGAATCCTATTATTTATTACAATTGATGAGAATTTAAATCGTTCATTAATAAATTTAATGTGCTTGTTAGCCTGCAAGCTATTAAATCTTAACTTTTTATATTAATAATGGGAGATGCACGATACAGAATAATGGTTCATTTTTATTATTATCATTACATTTTCTTCAATACTAAACTTAGTATTGTGGGAGCCACATTTTCTACTTACATTTACACTTTTTCGGGATAGCTACACTTTATCCGAGAAACACACCAATTTTTCGGGGTGACATATTTCGGCCTAACTTTAACGACTTCAACCGACTATGAGCTATCCAAAAATTATGTGCGACCACCATTTTAGCTTTAGGCCGAGCCATGAGGTTACAAAATTTCGAACTTAAGTCCTCCCGAACAGTTTCTGGTTCCGCTCATTAAGCCCCACGTGAACAGGAAGGAAATTACAGTAAATTTTCATTTTTTTTTATTTTTATAAATGTTAAGTCAAACGTGATTGATTGATTAAATTGGAACGATGCAAAAAAAAATTCCAACCTAATACCAGTTTGACGAATTCGAATTCAGGAAATGAACTCAAATAATTCGTAATTAAAAATTCATAGTCAATTTGTATTCCTACAAATATCATGATGGAAATAAAGAGACGACACAAAACTGATAGCCATTCGTCTGATGAGTTAATCAAACAATTTATTACCAAAAAAACCCACAACCAACACAAAAATATCAAAGACCAAAATAATACCATATCATGTCCAAAAAGTATTCTAAAAGGGGGGACTCTTAGTTCTGTTGTTTAGTTTATAACAAAAATCGAAAAACTATTGTTACATTATCCATAAACAATAATAAAACACTTTATGGGTTATAAACCTCGTTTGAAAGTCGCAATGAAGTAATTATGTAATAATTAAATACAGAATTATTGACGAGAAATAAAAAGTAAAAGTATTTATTACACACATAAACACAGCAAATAGTTTTGATATATAACTATTTACTCGTATTCGATTGACATAGAAAAAAATTATATATTTAGACGAGTGGATAGAAATAGTAAAATACAAAAAATAGGTGTAGTTCAAGTCTTTTGTCTATTTTCGATTTTATTACTATTACCGTCTCTAACAATTACTACTCGTAAAATAGATGAATGAATCATACACGAATAAATTTCCTAAAACTTTATGTAAATTTTTTATCGTAATTACACACAAACATTTTAAATGCCATGTGTTTCATATATATGCATATGATGTACATACTCGTATTTATAGTTGGTCTTTATGAATTTTTAACTGAAAACTTATAAGTTTTTGGATTTCCGTTGAAGCGATATCGTAGAATTGTTACCAGGTGTAAACTGTAGAACCGCACACTTTACATAATACAGCATATTACTTATGTGAAACAGGAAGTGTATTTTGTTTTGTTTCGCGGGCAAAATATAATCAAATTTTTTTTTATTATTATACCACCTCCACCTCAACACTTTGCACACAAAAAAAATGTCATTATTGTTTAAGAAGAAAATTTTAAAAATATTATTTGTATTTATCACAGATACTTAATCATACCAAGAGAGTAACTATTTATATCTACATTTTCGTTAATTCGGCAGTGCCGCCTGGCCGATTCATATTGTTGTGAAAAATGTTACGCTAAAATATAAAAATATCCCAACAAGTTGATTGATTTATGATTTTCTTATTTGATAGCGCGCGCACACACTTTTAGACACACATCATGTACTTGTTGTTCTCTGTGGAAATAGCCGAGCATTCAGTTGCAGAGTCGCCCTATCGTTGTTACTATACGCTGACTGATACGAAATCTTAGAATTAATATGGGTAAAAAAAATAATGCAAAACACAATCGAACGATGAAGAGCTAAGGAAAGCAAAAAAGATTTGAATGTTGAACAACAACAAGCAAATAATAATAAAAATAATTTTGTTTCTACTTCTTAATCTTTTTGTTTTTTTTTTGTTTTGCAGAAGTTCAAGGATCAATGCTCTTTAGAAGAGTTTGCTGTATATTTTTTAAATTTCTTAAGAAATCAAACAGAAGAGTAAGTACAAATACGTATAAATAACATAACATAACCATTATATAGTTTAGTTTCTTTGTTTTGGAATTGGACAATTCGAAGCATGATCGCAAAAAAAATTGCAACGGTCAAGCACCTATCGACTTGTGATATACTAAGACAACGAATTTGCCAATAAAGTTGTTTGAATTTTGAAACAAAGATGAATCCTTCAGATGCCATACGTTTATGATGTTATTGTTTCTTTATTTTGCTGGCGCTACTTCTCATATTTATTTCATATTAGAAAAGTCTGAAAATACAGGGTGGCTGAGACCAAAATGAAAACGCTGGAATTTTATTAATTTTGATTATTTTTTATTGAAATTTCGTGGAATATGTTGAAAACATATTACATTTTATGAAAAACATGTTACTGCTCGATATGACCTCCTTTGGCTCTGATTATTTGATTCAGTCTTCCATAGAAAGCATTGCATGCTGACCGAACGTGAGCTTGCGGAATTTTATTCCATTCTCGAACAAGAGAACTCTCCAAAATGGACCATATGGAGAAATACATGGGATTCAAGTCTGGTGAATATGGTGGCCATTCTTTCGACGAAATCAGCCGTGGAACGCAATTTTGTAAAAATTGCTGTGTCGCTCGAACTTTGTGTGACGGTGCCGTGTCCTGTTGGAATGTCCAACGGTTCGTACCAAAGTGTTTACGTGCCCAAGGTAGCAAAGCATCGTTTAGGATCTTTTGGTGGTACACCTCTTGGTTTACCTTGACTCAGTCACTGCAGCCCAAACCATAACATAAGCTGGTGATTGCTTGCGCATGGCAACTCTTGTGTCCAAATTATCGTTGAACTTGTGCTCTAACCAAACACGATCATTTTGTTTATTCACATACTGTTGAATGGTCAAAATTTTCTCATCCGAAAAGACAATTTTTGGAATCTCATCACGTTCGGCCAAGGCCTTCAATGCTCGTGTTCTTTCAAGCCTAACTTTTTTTTGTGCCTCCGTAAGATCTTGAACTTTTTGTATCTTGTAGGGCTTCAAGTGTAGTTCATTTTTCAATATGGTTTGAATGCTGTATCGTGAAACATGTAGACGTGCGGCTAATTGATTGGCACTTTGACGAGGATTTCGTTGGATTCGTTTCTTCACATTTCGTATCAGTTCTTTTGATGTTGCTGTCTTTTTAGGACCGCCTCTGTTGCGTTTAGCGATACACAAACATTTTATTCACATTCAAATGCTGGAGCTGACGAACTATTGCTGTTTGTGAATTTCCACCCAAATACAGTGCAATTACACTATTACGTTTGAATTCCATAACGATTTTTTTATGAAGATATTAATTTAGAACAATTAATTGTTGACCACATGTAAACAACTAACCAAACTTCAATCTGTCCAAAAATTGACGCGCGAAAATGACAACTACACAAATGACAGCAGAGTGAAGTCAGTAACATTTGGTCTCAGCCACTCTGTATTTGTACAGTGGTTCCCGGTATGCGACCGTCGACCACTCCGGTACACGACTAACTCGGTATACGACAGGAACGATATTATCGGTACATTATTATTTTTTTCGATGCTTTGGCTGAATGAAAAGTACTTTCGAGCAATTTTTAATACTTTTGAGAAAATTCAAGAAATATGACTCGTAATTCGAATATGAGACGACTATAGAAGAAAAAATAACAATAGTTCATGATCGTGAAATACATACCAAAAATTTACACTGTTAAATTACAGATAATCTTTAACATTTATACTAGAGAAGTCTCTGAGTCCCTAATAGTGTCTCTGTAAAAAACAAATAATTTTCTCGCAATTTGAAACAAACATTTCCAATTCCAGGGATGTTCACGGTGTCTAGATCTAAACTCCACGTTCGTAGTGAACAAGATTTAGTTATGATGATTTTTAACTTGTCCAGCGTATTTTAAACCATAGTGGTTTTTGATTTTTCTATTTTCAAATTTTTCTGTTACCGCTCCTAGAGAAGTTTATAATTTTTTAAATGTATTTTAGGATAGCGTACACAAAGTTCGAAATTTATCTTCTAATTTTTGAAAATATTTACAATTTTCGTCCCCTTTAAAATTTTCTTATATTTTTAGTCGATCCTGATTGGATCTAGTAGATCATGTGATTTCTTCCTTCGCAGCCGTCTTACTGGGTTTGAATCATCCTGCATACGACGTATCAGCATTTTGGTGTAGACTAATACGTTGCATGTGTTTTCTCGCGTGTTTGCTTATTTCTTCACTGACGAAATCCATCTTCAGATCTCTATGGAGGTTGTCATTTCTTATGTATCACGATGCATTAACTATTCTACGTAGGACTTTGCTTTGAAATAACTAGATGATATTGAGATTGGTTTTCTTTGTGCAGTCCCTGAGCTGAATTTCACACAAGTTTTAGGATTTGCCGATATAGTAGCAATTTATTTTGTAGAGGTAACTCAGAATTTCTTCCTAGAAGCCAATCCATCTTTCTGTATTTGATGTTTAACTCTTCTTTTTTCTTTTTCACATTTTCTCTTTCCATTTTAGTTTCGCGTCTATTGTCATGCCTAGATATTTTGCCGTGTTTGCATAAGGAATTTACTGAGAGTTCAGTTCTACTGGTATCCAGTTGATCTTTTTGTTGGTAAAGTTTACGTGAACAGATTTTGTTTCATTAAGTTTTATTCGCCAGCTCTTCGTCCAGGTACTGACAATATTAGTAGCTCTGCAATTGGCTTGTGAATTCTTATATGCTATTAGCAACTGCTAAGATGACCGTATCATTCGCAAACGTCGCTATGTTAGTCTCCTCTTTCGTTGGCAGGTCCGAGGTGAATAAAACATATAAAGTTGTCCCAGAATGCTACGTTATGGTACTCCTGTTGATATTTTCTTTATTTCTGAGTATTCGCCATCTAATTTAACTCGAAAGTGTCGGTTAGATATGTAAGATTTTAGAATTTCATAAAATTGTTTGGTAAGTCTCTTTGTAATTTACATACCAAACCTTTATGCCATACTCTGTCAAAGGCCTGTGCTACATCCAAGGGGAAGCTTGAACATACTTTCTTTTTTTCAAGTACGTTTCAATTATGTTTGTAATTCGGTGTACTTGTTCGATTGTTGAATGGTTTTATCTGAAGCCAAATTGATGTGGAGAAATAATATTTCTTTCTTCTATTATTGGTTTGAGTCTCTAGGAGTAATTTCTCAGTAAGTAAGGAAATCGCCCTATATGAATTTTTACATTAAATGGTTTGTTTGGTTTAGGTATCATGATTAGTTCTGCGATTTTCCATTGAAACGTGTTTAAGTCTGAACACTGCGTTAATTATTTGGAGTAGTTTACTCTTTGAGCTTTTACTATTTGTCCTGTAATTAAGTCATATCCAGGAGATTTCTTTGCATTTAGGTTAAGATTGATTTCCTCTTTTAATTCTTGTAACGCGACAGGAGATATATTGCAGTTATCCATTTTATATGCTGGTGGTATGTTTTCCCCTGCAGTTTACCTAGGTAGAGGCTGGAACGTGTTCTCGAAGTGGGTTGCAAACAACGAAGTTTTTTTGCTTTGCACTTATAGCCCATGTGCCATCTTTTTTTAACTGGTGGAATTTGTAGTTTAGGTCGTTTTAAACTTTTTGTCGCTTTCCAACGGGAGTACTATCGGTATCTTTTTTACAAGTAAGGCCACTGAAGTATTTATTAATGGATTCGTTTTTGATAATTTAAAAATAATTAACAACTTAAGCTTATTGGATAAAAAATTTAGAGTAGTTTTATATTCTGGCGCTCGACTTCTTTGTTAGGCCTTTCTTGCTTTTTGTTTTGCTGCAACCAGTTTTATAGAGTCTTGCCTATCTAACCTGTTGCTTAGAGCTTGTTATGCATTTCTTTTGTTTAGCTAGACGAATGTTAAGAGCTTCCATGCTTCTTAATACCATTTGGAGCACTGCTGTATCTTCGGTAGTGCCCTCCGAAATAACTGGTTTTGCCATGACTACTGGCGAGTATAGTTTTGGCTCTCCCGTTTTACTAGCATGAAGTTTAGGTTCCTCTTTGGTGAAAGTTTGATAATTTTTTCCGATATTTCTGGACTTCGTTTTCGCGTTTTATTTCTTATTGTTTGTTGCTATTTCACATCCCTCGTATTTTGCGGGATGTGGCTTATTGCAATTAACACATTTTGCACCAATATTTTTACTAACCGGACATACTAGAGCATTATGTTTCCGGCACATTTTCTGCGTATGATTAAAACCTTGACATTTTTTGCACTGCAGTATTAAATCGCTATTTTTTTCAATGGATCTATTTTAACTCTCATGTTTAGAATTGCCTTGATATAATACACATCTTCCACGTTTTGTTTGTTATTAAAAGTGAGCATAAGTAGTGGAAGCCCTCGTAACCCATCGATACCCCTCAGAATTAAGCTTTGTAGCCAAAGCTCTATAGATTTCAGAGTCTACAACATTAATTTTTCAGACGCCATTGTTGATACGAGTTTGTACTCGAGTACCGTAATCGATTTCATAATCGATTGTGATTGGCGAAATTTGATATCCCGACGACATTTACAGGTGGAGGTGGTTTATTTATTTAAAGAAATGTACTCTGTGAATTACATGTATGATTTCAGAATTTAATTTAAAACAAAAATATTAAAAAAGCAAATAAACTTTAAAACACAAGAATATAAATCAAATTTTGATTTAACAATTAAAAATTTAAAAACTAATTCTGAAGGATATTTTTGAACTTGTCCTTTGATAAATTAAAGTCAAATAGGTCGTCGACGATGTTGAATGATTTAGACAACCTATTAATGGGGTTATTTTCTCCATAGTTTGTGGAATGGTGTTCAAGTGCTAAAAATTTATGGTTTCGAAATGTTCTGCAAGGCACATGAATTGATATGGTTTCCAAAATGTGCTGAATCAATGTGACGAAGCAAAACGTTACCAATAAAAGTCGCACCTAAGAGAAGTCGTCTATTTGCAAGCGTGCATATTTTGTAATCCGTGCATCTTGTTGAGTATGGAGGTAACCGAGCGTGATCTTATATTTAAGAACTTCGTCAATGAGCAACGTTCAACTTCGAAACAATGAGTGGCCCACGCTGGAATCTGTTGGGCCTGCCTTCGAAGAGTGTGGAATTGACAGCATATCTGCTGCTGTACCACCTGGGGTGAGTGTGGTGAACGAGATCTAATTATGATTATTTTTAACTTGTCCAGAGACATTTATACGTTTACGGTTATATCGCCTACTCCAGAAATGTTCACGGGATCTCTTTCATATATTCGAACAGGTCAAAAAAATGTCTATCAATATTGTAAAAATCCGACACGAATGATGATTCTCATCATGTTTTTCAAAATTCATTTTCAATTTTATTTTCATTTGGAAATTTTGGTATTTTCTCCTATAGGATTTTTACCCAATTGACATTCCCAAATAAGCTACGAACCCGATTTATAAAAACAATCAAATAACAAAAATCCTACGAATGTTCACAGGGTCTCGTTTATACTTTTGAATAGTTCAAAGTTTCGACTTTCGATAGTTCCGATCAGTGTCCGATTGTGATGATATTTACCAGGTGTTTAAATATGAATCCGGAATTTACCAATAAATGGCGCCACCTATCAATGTACCTTTCGACAAACCACGTCATCGACGCCATTATTTTCTTTTGACATCTATCAACAACATCCAATTCATAATCGTACAAGTTTCATGCAATACGGACATCATTGACAATACGGACATCATTGATTTTTTGTTATCATTTGATAACAAAACATTTTGACGTGAGAAACGCAGAACGTGGAAAACCACCAAAAGAGTTTGAAGACAGTGAATTGCAAGCATTATTGGATGAGGATGACGCTCAACCGCAGAAATTACTTCGGTTTAAGTGAATGTGCCACGAGAAGCCGTCTCCATACGTTTAAAATCCATGGGAAAGACACAAAAGCTGGGAAAATGGGTTCCGCATAAACTGAATGAAAGGCAACAAGAAAATAGAAAAATCACTTGCGAAATGTTGCTCGCCAGATACAGAGGAAAGTCATTTCTCTATCGAATTGTGACTGACGATGAAAAATGGATCTATTTTGAGAATCCAACACTTAATTCTGAAATACTTTCACATGTGGCTTACTCGCCAGACTTGGCTCCGTCCGATTATCACTTATTTGCATCGATGGGGCACGCGCTTGCTGAGGAGCACTTCACTTCCTACGAAAATGGCTCGATAACTGATTTGCCTCAAAAGAAGAACATTTTTTGGGGCCAGAAACGTGGGAAAATGTAATACTTTGAATAAAATATTCTTAATCATTATCATACGATAAACGTGTACTTTTTACTAAAAAATTCCGGTTTCATATTTACACACCTGATACTATTCCATACACGACCTAGAAGTTTTATGTCTCTGGACAAGCTAAAAATCATCTAACTAGATCTCGTCCACCACACTCATAGGGTTTTGACTGATCTGTCTGACCATGTAGGTGAGACCCCGTGAACATCTCTAGGATCGCTGAAACTTTTAAGTCCTAAACTATCGAAAGTCGAAACTTTGAACTACTCAAAAGTATAAACGAGACCCTGTGAACATATCTAGGATTTCTGTTATTTGATTATTTTTACAATAAATCGGGTTCGTAGCTTATGTGGGAATGTCAATTGGGTAAAATTCCAATTGGCGAAAATACCAACATTTTCAAATGAGAATGAAATTGAAAATTAAGAAGTTTTATATTTTGGAAAACGTGATGAATATCATCATTTGCGTCATATTGCATAAGATAGCGGAAATTTGACAGCGGAAAATAAAAGATTACGCTACTCGCCGCAAATGACAGCACCATTACAAAAGAAATTTTTTTGTTATATAATTACCAGCGAAAATGTTTTCGGAGGAACTCGGAAAATGAAATCTTGAAATTTAACAATATTCCGCCATTTCTTAAAGAATGACGATAAAATTTGGATAGTAGTATTGATCAGGGATTTTAAAGTAAGTTTTGGACAAAATTCTAAGATCTGTTCATGCTGGACTAAACTTAGCCATTTCATAACCAAGCCTTTTGAAAATTCAAAACTTTTTATTTATTTATTTTCAGTTTTTGGCCAATATATCAGAAACTTTCACTAGTAACCAATACTTTCGGTTGCTTTTCTAATAGCTTAGGTCATACTGAGACTATAAGGAAAATTTGGGGAAATTTATTAATTAGAGTTTTTACTATAATTTTTGGATTGTCTGCGGCCATAAACGAGCAATGCAGGTTTATGCCAGCAAACGCAAATTGTGTTGGATTGTTGGACGACCAAGTTTGTTCATAAGTCGTCAACCACTTAGGGCCGAGGCAACATAGGTCAATTTTTGGCTACAATTTTGGACTGAACCCTCCCGATGCAAGATCCACAGGGTTTTCGCGTTCATAGTGCCGCTGATCTCCAGGAGCCACTTCCTTAATTTGGGATGTGTGATTACAAATGAAAGTGTTCCATCTTCACGGATAATCCGACAACCACCGCCAAGCCAATTGTGGAGTCACTCCAAGCAAATACTCGAAATTTAAAATCTCTTTAAAAATGAGAGTACTAAATTTGACCAGTTTCATCAAGGTAAAGTCTCCACATTCGATTCATGTAATTGAAATTTGCTTAATCGGAGTGATGCGTGTCTTTGCGATAACTAATAATGTTTCGATACAGCCTTGAGCATTTTCGGTACGTAAATATACAGAAGCATATGCCATCTCCGAAGCATCACAAGATGTGTGGATTTGGATAGATTTCGTTGTTTAAGAGATAAAACAATATCGCAGAGTTTGCCGGAATTTTATCATCACTTCCGATTTTTTGGATCCATAATTTTAGAAAAAGTATTTTTATTGATGTAGTCGCAGGAGATACCAGTGGAGGGATACGAAGTCAAATATTTTGGAAATCTTGGAAAGTAAATTTCGTTTAGATCGCGCTAAGTTTGTTCATCGACTAGAAATGAAAAACGTTTCGCACAGGACCCCACTGAATACCGAAAGTTCTTATGGTGGCGGTATACCATCATCAAATGTTAGCATTGTATATTCCTTAGGCTCATCAGGAATGACTAATAAATATTCCAGTACAGAGCCATCCAAACATATTGATCGCGATATTCGCGTCGATACGTTTTAATTTCTTCGATCGAATTGTTTCACCAGACGATTTGCTGATAGTCGTCGTCAGGTGAGGCCTCGAGTACCTGCCGATACATTTTTTCGTCGTCTGCAGAAAGAACGAACCGGTTCCGAACCGGTAACTGATAAACCGGAAGTAGACTTACTGGATCGATCGAAGACAACACGGAGTTTGGTTGTCGAGCTGTCCAATTTGTGTACAGCATGATGTGGAAAATGAAAGATGTGTTCATCCTTCCTGGCGATCTCGTTATTCGGTACATCTGTCATATGGCCCAATATCAAATATTCATGATCCATGAAGCTTTTATATTCGACGGCAAACTGTGGATTTCTCTCGAAACGACGCTTATCGTTAGTTAGAAGTCAACGTACAGCCACAGATCGAGAATGGCCCAATTTTTGACGCGACTTGATAAATGGCCGTCGCACAATATATGTTCTAACCGTGTTCCATTGATCTGATTAAACGAAATATGGTTCGCATATTTTAACATAAGGTTTAAATTCCGATGCGCTTGGACATTCCCCGAGTTCACAAAAGCGTTGAAGAGTTTGGTTTACTTCATCTGTAGTGTTGATAGTTGCTAGAATCGACTTGACTGAAAATAATTTCGTACTTGAGGAGCCAGAAGAACCCACTCAAAAATTGTGAACTGGGCATACGTGTGTCTAAGTCTATTTTTCTGCTTGCAAGAAGTCAAAAAATAAATCGACGCCAAATAAAATATAAATTTCCGTTGTAGGCTGATTTGACCAATTGGTTTTCTAATACCTTTACTGCAAATGATGAAGAGTATGAACATCCTAGTCGAAGGCGCTACACTAGCTGTTCAGATACGAAAGTACATTGCGATACTGAAGGCGGTCGGTAATAACACGAACCGCGAATTTGAAACGCTGCGTTAATTAGTTCCTGGAGACGAACTCGGCGATAAAAGAGCTGTGGTTTGAATGTGGATGGATTCAGATTATGTATTGAATTTATTTTGGATGATGGTTGTATAGGTTGACAAATTGCATCACCGTTATGGTTTGAAGTTATCGATAGTGTAAAGGGCTGCTGTTGATGTATTTAATTGTGATGAAGTGTAATCGAAGTGTTAATTGTGTATCTATCCCATAAAATAATGGGTTAGGTAGGATATTGCAAATTCGGCAGTTGAACGATTCGGAGCATTCTTCTACTGAATAATTCATATGCAGGTAATTGTAACAAGCTCCAAATTGGTTGATTAAATTTCATTAAGATTGATCTTGAAACTATCAAATTTTTTTATACCAAGAGGCCGACAAGGCACGAACCCAGGTCCATAAATTTTACAAATATTTATTAATCGCATCGTCAATGTATAAATATCAACTCATCGGTTCTCTCATCGGTTCGTGGATGACTTAAAGAATTTAAAAGCTTTTTTTTTATTGATATAATGCTTGGATTGAGCGAGCATGATGAGGCTATGGATAGCCATTTGAAAGGCTTGGAGCTTAATTATGTTTTGGTTTCTAATAAATTAGAGACCTCCGTGACAATAATTTTTGCTTGTATCGGGATCACAAAATAACATTGTACCGCCGATTTATTTAACAATGGCAATAAAAATATTAAGATTAGGACATAGCTTACCCAGTAGGTACCTTTTATCAAATCACTTAATAATATTCTTATTTTTGTAACATTTTGTAAATTTAAAACATTGATTTAAATTGCGAAGTTCGAACACTCTCATACACACAAATATATTGATACAGCGGATTGAGTTCTAAAATTCAAATTATTTTTAAATATCTTATAAAATCTATTTAAATTTCAAATCAATATATTGGTGCTGCTAAATATTCAAAATACGAAAACGAATTATTCCATTTCTTACAGTAAGAGAACACACAAATATATACATAAGCTTATTTCTTTGCTGAGGCATAAGCACAAGAAAAAGGTGCTCATAATAAAATATATAAATAACTTTTGCTTTTCTTGCAGAAATCAAATAAAAAAGCGAAATGTATTTTTTAAGACGAAAAGTTTGTCTTATGTGTGTTATATATCGGGTGTTTTTTTAGAGGTTCATATCTTTAAGTTGGCAACACTGTTTTGTTTGACAACCGATTTGACAGCTGACATTTGCTTTGTCCTTATGACGGTTATGGATTGTTTTCCCACCACGTATACTCTAAATGATAATACGCATCCAGTAAGACGTCAAACAGTGCGTACAGAACGACGTCGTTCTCAGCAACTGGAGATGTGTCGATCCACTTTATAGAAAATTTTATCTAAGGATTAAAGCCATCCGACCAACGCACACGCCGCCAATTCGGCCAATGGGCTGAAGCACAAATTGATATTGATGTTGGTTTTCCAAACAAAATTTTGTTCAGCGATGAAGCTCACTTTTGGTTGAATGGTTACGTTAATAAACAGAATTGCCGAATTTGGAGTGAAGATAATCCACAAGCCTTGCCGAAACACCATTACATCCAGAGAAAATCATTGTTTGGTGCGCTTTATGGGCTGGCGGAATCATTGGTTTATATGTCTTAAAAAACGATGATGGGCGGAATGGTACAGTCAACTGTTAACGGTATAGAGACGTGATTTCTAACTTTTTTGTACTCCCATTGGCTGTATAAACCTTGCTGATATGTGGTTCCAACAGGACGGCTCCACACGCCACACAACGCGGGATACAATTAATTTACTCAAAGAAACAAAGAGGTCGTGTGATCTAACTCCATTAGATTATTTTCTTTGGGGATATGTTAAGTCGCTTGTCTACGCCGATAAACCAAAGACGATTGAATACTTGGAACACAATATTCGGCGAGTTATTAGCGAGATATGGTAATTGCTGCGAAGAGTAACTGATATTGAAAATGTTTTTCTTTGTTCTATTTCAATTTAAAATTGTGAACCTCTAAAAAAACACCCTTTACAAGCACAATAAAAATGTTTATATATGTATATGTATCTATTAGGGATCTAATCTTATTGGTATATATTTGCCACCGTAAAAGATGTGCCACAAAAAAGTTTCAAAATAAAAATTTGTCCAAATTTGTCGAAACATCAAACGAATAATTTCTAAGGACTGTAAGACAAACCTGTATGTATATACGAGTATATGAAATTGATAATTTCATCTTCGTATCATTTTACGATACACTCAATCAAATTTTTGTTCCGGACTCTTCGATTATTAGATTACAGATAAATTGTATATGCGTGCGTGTGCACTCATAAAATGTGATTTGATATTATGTTATTACTCACATTTGAACTTTAGCCTAAGCTGTTTTGTTATGGATTTTCATGTTAATTGTTGATCTCAGCGAAGTTAATATATAACCCATAATAAACGATAAGTCGATTTCAGATATCTAAAGTAGTTTTTCTAGACTCGAACGAATTACAAATATATTTTCTCAAGTATAGGGTGGGCTAAATAATTTTTTTTTAATGCAATGAAACAAAAAGTTCTCAATATTTTTTCAAATTTATTTTTTCATTGTAAAGAACAATCCTTCCGATTAATTATGGAATACTATTTCATTCATATGACTGCCTCGGCTGGCCTTGACGTACCCCATACGGTCGGTCCAATTTTTGAGCACATTTTCGATGGTATGCGGCATTATGTCTTCAATGGTAATGCGAATATTGTTCTTGAGAGCGTCAATCGTTGCTGGTTTATCGGCGTAACACTTATCTTTGACGACACCCCAAAGATAATAGTCCAACGGCGTCAAATCACAGCTCCGAGGCGGCCAAATCACATCAGCATTTCGGCTGATAATTCGATCTTCGAAGACAGTGCGCACAAGATCAATTGAAACGTGTGCTGTGTGGCCCGGAGCGCCGTCTTGTTGAAACCAAATATTGCCTATGTCCTCCTCTTCAAGTGCCGGGAACAAAAAATCGTTTATCATGGCGCGGTAGCGCTCACCATTGACTTATAACGATGGCTCCTTGCTCATTTTCAAAAAAAATAACCCAATGATGCCACCGGACCAAAATTGAGCCAAACAGTCACTCGTTGAGGATGCATCGGCTTCTCTACGAACACGTGCGGGTTTTCCGTGCCCCAAATGCGACAATTCTGCTTGTTTACATAGCCGCCAAGATGGAAATGCGCCCCGATCGCAAACCCACTTAGCGAACCGAATACACAAACATTTTCGTTCAGCGGAAGGATAAAACTAACTTTCTGTCAAATCAGAAGTAACATAACCCTTACCATCCTCAAAATAACCGATAGTTCAAAAAATAATATTTGGCCCACCCTGTGCATGGAACAATATTTTTTTGTACTCTTTAACTCTGTGTGCAGCTGTAGACTATATAGCTATGAATAGTACCTATATTGTTGAGTTGTTATTGATGAGAGATGTACCAAAATATTTGCAACGACAAGGACTACATTTTGAACCATGATTATTTTGGAATTTAATGGACAATTGTTGTAGTTTACGTATTACGAATTTACGTTAAATACAGTAATAAATTTGGCGGTTTACTACATACTCTTAATTTACACTACACCCGGAATATTAACACAACAATAAATAATTTTCACTATTTCACTCCAATAGTGAACTCGAACTGTTCACTTTTAATCTTTCGCTTACAAAATGACTGAACTGAATGACTAATGGTGGGGACCAATAAACACAATGTGTTCATTGGTCCGCACCACGAAACCTTCTCAACAAACCTGTGTGAAGTATTTAACATTTATCAAAAGTGTAGCTACACAAATTAACAAATAGCAAAAGTGTAGTTACAGAATAAAATAAAAACAAATTTTTTCAAGAAAATGAAAAACAATTCATTTTTATTCATTGAACATTATAGAACTTTACACCCGGTCTCGTAGATATTTGATTATCATCAACATTTTCGATACTTTCGAGAATTGTTGTGATTTGCGGTGTCGTTGTGACCCTCAGAGAATGTTTTATCGGATTTACAAGAAAATAAAATTATGAAAACTGTTCGTACAGCCTTGTAGATGTTTGATTAAAAATTCCCCGAGGGTCGCATTGGTATACCGCATATCACTAAAAATTCTCAAAAGTATCCCCAAAATGTCGGTATAACCAGATTTGCGTAGACATCTCTAGAATTATGTGTTAATGGACATCAAATATCTACAAGACTGCACGAACGCTTTCCATAATTTTATTTTCTTGTAAATTCGATAAAACATTCTCCGAGGGTCACATCGACACCGCAAATCACAACAATTCTCGAAAGTATCGAAAATGGTGATTTTTGTAGACATCTCTAGCATCATGTGTAAATGGTAATCAAATATCTACGAGGCCGGGTGTAAAGTTCTATAATGTTCAATGAATAAAAACCAATTGTTTTTCATTTTCTTGAAAAAATTTGTTAAATTGAAAATTCAACCCTGCCATACTTTTTGTGTGTATAGCTACACTTTTTATTTTATTGTGTAACTACACTTTTATTATTTGTTAATTTGTGTAACTACACTTTTGATAACTGTTAAATACTTCACACCGGTTCTCAACAACCAAGCGGCGTCTAAGGGAATCCGGTATCTTACATTTTCACGAGCCTCAGGTGAATCTGAGGCAACATAATGTTGCAGTCGATGAAAGAATTTTACAAGCTTTTGAGGAGAATCCTACTACAAGCATACGTGTTTTATGGGTATATGGAAGGCATGCATTCCATTACACTCCAGTTCAAGGTAATTACACCCAGTTTTTTCTTCTCTCAGTTTACAGAAAATGTATCATATTTGAGCAATTGTCCAATGTTTGGGCTGGTGTTATTGGTCGAAACCTTAATTTCGAAATATTATATCTCAATTACCGTGACATTTAGGACATCAGTTTTATGGGATGATAGTTTCCAAATGGCCCCACCAATATGCCAAAAATTGTTGTCGGTCCACGCGCCAAACACTCTGTATATAGCGGCAATGCACCTGTATTTATATAACGGTTCTGTCTCAGGCTTGTTCTGGTATAATTACAACAAAACTGTTATACAACTACTTTTAATGCTACTACTTAAACTTAGATGGCACTAATTTCACAAAAATGTTTTTAATTTTCTAAACATCGAATGAACAATTTTCTCTGAATAAATGTATCGGCTACACTGACTTGATTGCCCGTCAAACCAATAGGCGAGATCCTAACATCACCCCAATCCAAGTACCACTACCTTCAATCACTTCCGGACGTATACTTCATATTCCAACGAATATATAATTTACACAAAAAACTCCAAATTTCAGGTTCATGTTTTTTTTACGCAAATCGAGTTAAATCTCTTCTAACGATAAATCCATCAAGTGTTTTTCATAAGCTGGTTATGACTCTTTCAATTCACGGCGCCCCATCGATAGTTTCTTCAAAACCGATTGTAATATGAGTCTAATTATCCGATTTGATTGAACCGGAAAATTGCGGCAAAACCGAGAATTTCTATTAAAAAAAGTCATCGCAAATCGACTCAGAAAAATATGCTGATTTTACAGGGTGTCCGCCGGGAAGGTATACTACTTTGTTTGTTTATTTTTGATTAAATGAAAGAGAATGGATCTTATATTGATAAATGTTTTATTTAATGTCGGCAATTATGTATGGAATACAATATCAGATAAATGTCCGCCTCTGTTAGCCTCACAAATGCGAGCCCTTTTGAGCACATTTTTCATTAGATTCTCACACATTTCACGCGGTATTTCATTAATTTCATCACGAATATTTTGTTTGAGTTGCTCAAGCGTTTCTGGTTTGTTTGCATAAGCCTTGCTGTTTAGATATCCCCACAAAAAGAAGTCCGGAGCAGTCAAATCGGGCGACCGTGGAGGCCAATCAACATCACCATTTTTTGAAATAACTTGTTGTGGAAAGAGTTCTCGCAGTAATTCCATTGTAATCCTGGCTGTATGCGATGTGGCACCGTCTTGTTGATACCATATGTTAATCAAGCCCAAAGTATGCAGTTGTGGTGTGGCGTTAAAAAGTTTTCAATCATATCACGATATCGCTCCCCATTCACAGTTACCGTTACGCCGTTTTCATTTTCAAGTAAGTAAAGTCCAATGATTCCTCCTGACCAAATTGAACACCAGACTGTCACTTTTAATGGATGTAAAGGTGACTGATGAATAATGTGAGGGTTTTCCATTGCCCAGAACCGACTATTCTGTTTATTCACATATCCATTTAAATGAAAATGTGCCTCGTCACTCATTATGATTTTTTCATGAAAATCGGGGTTGTCATGGGCGAGCTGTAACATCCTATTGGCATATGTACGGCGGCGTAAATGGTCTTGTGGAAGAAGCTCTTGTGTCAACTGAATCTTAAATGGAAACAAATGCAAATCCTTGTGCAAAATTGTGGCCAAACTTGTTCTTTGAAGACCAAGCTCCTGAGCACGGCGTCGAATTGAGGTTGATGGATTGTTATGAACACTTTCTTGAACAGCAGTAATGTTTTCAGCCAATCTTGCAGTACGTTGTGGCCCATGCTTGGGCCTATCACTTACAGACCCTCTTTCTTTGAAATCATTCACTACACGATAAATAGTGCGTTTTGTTGGCACGTTGTTTCTCCCAAAAATTTCACGTAACTTTCTCATCGTCACAGTAATCGATGATTGATTTTGATAAAATGTTTTAACGATTAAAACACGATGGTTTATCGAATATTTTTCCATAATAAATTTGCCACGTGTCTACTTCACGACTGTCAGGTATGAACTGTCAATACTAATATTCGCCTAAAACAAAGTAGTATACCTTCCCGGCGGACAACCTGTATTTATGTAAAAAATTTGTAATTTCGCATTCTACGAGGTTTTCCGGTTCACGAGGTTTGTGTAAATAAATTTTAAGCAAATACGATCCTTGTCTAATGATGTGGGTTTTGGAATTAAGGCAAATTTAGGAATGATAGGAATTTGATAAATTTCAACATTTTTCAAAACATGTTCAATAATTAGTACGTACATACTCGTATATACGTATGTATACTCGTATGTGGAATACTCGTAATTTAAATAAAATAAATAATTCATAAAATAATTAAATAAAAAAATAAAGCGAATAATTTATCACCAGCGCCAAGCGGTTGATTTGTGTGCTAATGTGTTGGTAACACAATTGGAGTTTGGTCCATGGACGTGGTCGTTTCAAACGATCTGCCATATGATTATTTTGGAATAAGCAAAATGTAACTGCGTGTGCGTGACTATCGTCACAACGGTAGTTGGAAGTACTAAGGTGCTTTACCTAAAAATGTGACATGCTTCAAGACCTTTCAATGATATACAACCTTTAAATATTCTGTAATAAATCAACGATTAGGTGAGAACCTAATCAGGAGGTTTGTGAACTAAAGTACTGATAACAAAATTTTTACTTTTTCCAAGACCTTTCAAACAGTACGAGTATGTCACATGATTATATGAGAATGAGAAAAATTGTAACTGGTTCCAGCGCCGCAACGATAGTTTTGGATATTAAGATGCTTAATCTAAATGTACGACATTCATCAAGACGTTTCTAACTATGCAACAACAAGTGTGCGAGTATATTTTTGGGGTTTTTCTTTGGATGATTTGCTATGACCTCCTTCAGGTACTGATCCCTTTTTCTTTTTTTTTTAATGCGTCGTTTTCGTTCATGCATTTGGTGTATTGAAGTAACATGTGTTGGAGATTGTGATAATGAGCGTCAGAATGATTGTTGTGGGTGGGATGGATATGGGGTTTGGGAGGGGGAAGGGGTTTAATACACAATTTTAAATAACAAATTTTGATTTTCTTTAATACATTGTTCCTCTAAAGCTTAGGAGCAGTGCTTGAGTAAAAATACTTGAAATGCTTTTTGAACGGGTGACCTAACTTCTGGAATGTGGCCAATTAGGATGAAAGCTATGCAATGTATAGAATGGAAATGTATAGGGATGAAATGGATAGAAGCTTACATATGATAACAACCGAATATCATAGAGTAAGAACCCAACTAGTGTTTGAGTAGGGGCGCGGTAGCATCTAGGACACCGATCTTGTTTACTCTTATCTAAACCGGTGTTCACAAATTTTCTTGATTTACACAAGATTTATCCGTATGTAGTATGGGCTTTCACAAAACTTCATGTTGGGACATGTCTGAAGACTGTATTTCGATTATTATGGAGAAATTGGAAATTTTTGACAAATTTTTTATAAAGGCGTTGACTCGAAGTCAAACTCCTTTCAAAATTCAATGTCGTTTTAAAATAGATTGCCATGAGTGTACCAATATATCTACAAGAAAACTTCAACTGCCAGTTTAGCGTGTCGTCATTTACAATTATTGTGTTACATAATTAATCGTATTTCCTATCCTATGCCTCTTTTGGCGGAGATTTTATTTTGCTCCCCATCACTTGTCATCACTAATCACGATGTAATAAAGTAACTAAATTGTCCATGCCGGACTGATGAAGATTCCTACAGTTGTGGGACGAGGTATCGGTTTGCATACTTGATAGTTCGCCGTGTTCATCAATGGGACTTTAATTCAAAGATTAAATATTGACCACTTAATCTTCTTCTGCAAGACAGTTTCATTTTGTGAGGGCAGAAGAACGTTAGGAGGCATATGATGTTTTATACCTTGAAGCGCCTTGTTAAGTTCATTTGGAGGTAGGATTGATGTGTTCACTGTCTGTGTATTAAAAGGACATCAATTAGTGTTTGTTGAGTGTTTTTGAAGTTGAACATCAGAAAAGTGTATAAAAGGTTAGAGGCATCAGTTTTTGAGTGTTATTGATGTAACCTATTGCAGGACTTATTTGTTTTATAATAGTTTGATGTTTTGAGTTGTGTCAGCAATAGATATTTGGTTCTCGGCTATCATTAAATGGTTGTTGATTTAGTTTAATTTTTTCTTTTGCTTCTTCACAGTGTTTCACACTGATCGTTAAAAACTCCAAATAGGCCACTTATGAAATTGCCCACGGCATTTATGATCCCACGTTTTCTTCTCCTTTCTTAGTTCCAGTTAGTTAGCGGTAAGTGATTGTCTTTTTTTAAAACAACGTCGTCTAGTTTAACCATTGGTTATTTGCTTGGCCATTTAGTTCTTTGTTGTAATTCGGTTAAGTAGTCATTTGACCAGCGCTTCCAAAATTTGTAAGCGTAGTAAGCCTTTTCTGTAGTAGTCTTTAACGGCGGCTAATGAAAATGTTTTCATTCCTGATGCGTTCATTAGTATCAACGCATTTAAATCAGATGACACTGGTGGAAGTGGTCTTGTATTGAGGCATGCTTTTATCTGCGATGTAACCGTTACTAATTCTTTATATGTGATGAGGCTTGTGCCATCAAATGCTCGTTTTAGGTGATAGTTTAGAAATTTTACTGCTGCTTCCCAAAGTTCCCTATGTGCGGAGCGGTCGATTGTATGTCAGCTATAATTCGTTAGAGATTAGGAGTTGCATGTTGCAGAACTTCTTGTTTATCTCTTTCTAGGTTTGTTCGGTCTCCAACAAAATTCGTTCCGTTATCGCTGAATATATGTTGGCACAGTCCCCTTCTTAAAGTGAATGTTTCGAAGGCGGCTTTAAACCACACCAGTATAGACAAGAACCAGAAAGGACGAGACCGTGTAACTCATTCCTTTGGTGGTAGACTTGCCATTAGTTTATGTTTCTATGATTCGTTGCATCGATGCATAAATTAAATTTTGTATTTACTATTCTTCCTTCTTCTCGCAGTAACATGCGTGCTCATCTACGAGTATAAAGGGGTTGAGAGTAAGTGATTTACTTTCAATTGAAACTAAATATAAACTTTCCGTTCTTAGTTATGTTAATTCATCATGTAACTCCACATATTGGATCATTCTAATTATTCATTAAGGGAACGATCTACTACTTTAGGGGATAGTGCGGTAGATATTAAGTCCTGCTTCTTTAAGCACCTGTTTATGAATCACCTGTAGAAGCCTATGATGTGAATTATTTTAATGAAGAATTTGCGTTGCTTTTGTTGTGAATATAACTATTCGTTTCGTTTCGAGATCGATGTCATTTATAACGCTGAATTGATTCGGCCAGTGTTCAGATGTAACTTGTCGCCATTTTGGACCCATCCACCATAAATTGGTGGTATTAAGTTCTTTGGTATCAATCTTTCTTGAAGCACAATTGGCATTGATTTATTAACTCTTTAGTTTGGTTTGACTCCACAAAGCTCAAGACGTGGTAGCAAAATAATGTTTTTGATTGGAGCTATCAATCCATGGAATTTGGTTGAGGGGTTGTTTTCCCTTTCGATGCCAAATTTGGTGGTAGAATTTCGTCTCATGAAAGGCCAGGTACCTGTTGACAAGCCTAATGTATCAAACAATTTGGAATTTTCCGAAAACCTACGTTTAGTTGGCTTTTTGTTTTCTGAGATTAATCGTGAGATGCTACATCCTAATTTGTTTGAAGCTGAATTTCGGTGTAATGCAATAGTTTTGACGGCACTTTCTAACTTAATTTACAAGCGGTCTTGAGTTCTTAAATGCATTGGTATGGATTCCAACAGAACCTTATAACCTTTCCATTTGTTGCCCATTTCCTTAACGAAAATCCACCACTGTTTAGTAGATCTCGGATTTGGTACGGCTTCTTCCAACGTATTGTTTCCAAAAGTCAGGCTGATTTCATATAATATTTCACATTTTAATCCTTCTTTATAGTCAACGTTCACTGACATTAAATTAAATGAATTAATTTTTAACATAGGAATTAGTTTATAAACTAATTCCTATGTTAAAAATTAATTCATTTAATTTAATGTCAGTGAACGTTGACTATAAAGAAGGATTAAAATGTGAAATATTATATGAAATCAGAAATAAATTGTTTTAGATGACCATTATCTTCGTTAATGCAAACCCTGCGCCTGTTGCTTACAATATCCCCATAAAAACAATCTTGGACAGTGAGGTCCGGTTACCTTGGCACCAACGATGTTCGGTACTCGTAAGATTATTTGTTCACTAAATTTTCCGCCCAGGGCCGCTATTACTAGTATTGTTATGTGACAATTCCATTTTGTTCGAAAGCATACATTTCGGTCAGGTATTCGTCGTCAGCGCAATTCTGTGAGCAAATTTGTTCCAGTATGTTTAAAAAGAGCTCTCCATTAACTGGGCCGACAATACATTTAGCAGATACTGTACACAACACAGGTCGGACGTTCTGCAAGCAAAATCAATGGCCCGTGTAAGAAAATTTTGCTAGTTTACAATTTCGTTTAAACAAATTGCGCCTCGTCTGAAATAAATAATCAATTTATGAAGTTTACATCGCTCTCAAAAAAACGCAACAACTTTTGGCAGTACTGTAGTCAAATTGGTGGATCTTTTGGATTCCATTAGTTTGAAAGTTAAATTTTTGGATATTGGATTTCGATTGTAGGGCACCGGACTCTGGACAGTGCCATGTGTATTAAACCTTTCTACAATTTCCATAATGGTCCACCAAAATTGAAACTTTAGTTCGTAATACAGTTGCACCACACATACGCTATCTACGTCTTCTTCTGAAAAATGTGTCCGTCACGCCAGCCGGAACCATATCAACCGGAACCAAACCAACTATGGCATAGGTAGCACGATGCATTGTGCATCATTGTGCATTATATGATTATTCGCCGTAACCTTATAATTCCAGCCCGAATCTTCTAAAGCCAGCCGGAACCATACCCTATACAGCCGAATTAACTATGGTACAAGTAGCACAATGCATTGTGTATTATATTACACTTTCTGATTTTACAACCGAAACCAATATTAAGCCAGCCGGAACCAAAGTTTGATCAGCCGGAACTTGTACAATGAGCACAATACACTTAAATAGTTGTTGTCTTTATTTGGTTCCGGCTGGAATTATAAGGTTCAGGCCGAAAAATTATATAGTTATACCATAGTTAGTTTGGCTGTAGAGGGTATCTTTCCGCCTTGATTTATAAGGTTCCGGCCGAAAAGTCATATAGTGCACAATGATGCACAATACATTGTGCTTCTTGTGTCATTGTTTGTTTGGCTGTAGAGAGTATGGTTTCGGCTGGATTTATAAGGTTCCGGCTGAAAATCATATAGTACACAAGGATGCACAATGCATCGTATGCTACTTGTGCCATAGTTGGTTTGGTTCTGACTAATATGGTTCCCGGTGGCGTGACGGACACGAGAAAACATTGAAAATTTAAAACAAGAGAAATATTCACTTTTGTCTTAGTAGCAACATTCATTTCCCATCTTTCCAAAATACGTTTAGTTGTTCATCTATATTGACTGCCTCCGCAGTCCAAACCTTTGTAGCAATGACATAACCTTAATTTTCGACTGGAAATTTGGCTAACTTTAGTAGACTGAAGAGTAGAGAAGATTCTGACCTAATTTTTAATTCTATTTTGTTATCGTAGGTGAATACTGTAGCTTACAATTGACGTGTTTTTTATTAGCGACCGATAGATTGTCTCCGGAGCATCCAATTTTCAATGTCAAACTTATATTTAGCGCGCTAATTTTACACATAATTAATTTATTTAACTCCAACCTGATATTTTTCATTCAACTTTTTAGTTTTTAGTTAAAAATCGATATAAAAATATTTTGGTCTACCTATTTATCTGGCAGCGCTATCAATTTCAATGGGAAATCTGAAAATACTTTTGTTTTGTACAACTCTTAAATCGTAACAAACCTAATCTTACAATAAAAATTGAAAACGCAGCAAGATGAATTCTTGTTTATAACGTCCTGTCAAAATAAATGTCAATTGGTATATTTCAGGTCATTAAAAGGTTGTTTTATGGTTGATTTTTTTTTTAGTTTAAATGGTGCAGTGACAATACGAGTAGTAGCGGAATTTCGGATAGATAATTTCCCATTCAGCGCTCAACAGCTCGCCCCGGTTAGCGAATAAAAAACACAGCAAATGTTTCTTTAGTTTGTAGTCTGTGAGTCATATACAAATGCGATGCGTTGAAATGGTGTGAAAATTATTTGGATCGAAATTCCTAACGTTTTCTGTTGTCCATAGCCATCTTAATTTAATAAAGGGTGACCCATCTAACGTTTGCAATTTAATTTGGCTCTAATTAAAGACGAATGAATATTTTTCAAAGCGGTTTTATTAGAAAGAGTATACATTGCCATTAAGTAAGGAATACAATTTCATTCAAATGACTTCCACGACTGGCTTTACAGTACCCCATTCTGTCAACCCAATTTTTCAGAATATTTTCGATTGTATGGGCTCCTATCTCATCAATGCCAACTCGATTTGATCTTTCAAGTCTTGGAGAGTCTCTGGATGGTTAGCATAATACATATCCTTAACGGCTCCTCACAAAAAAAAAGTCCAACGGAATCAAATCGCAGCTGCGTGGTGGCCAATTGACGTCTCCGTTATGGCTGATTATTTGATACCTGAACACAATGTGCAAAAGACCGATTGTTGCGTTTGCTGTGTGGCAAGTTGCGCCGTGTTGTTGAAATCAAATGTCATGTGTGTCCTCCTCTTGAACTCTGTGTAACAAAAACTCGTTTATCATGGCTCGGTAACGCTCCCTATTGACTGTCTAAAATCCGCACCAAACAGTTACTCGTTGTGGATGCATCAGCTTCTCCATGGTTATGTGTAGATTTTCTGAGCCCTAAATGCGACAATTTTGCTTGCTGATATAGCCTTCGAGGTGAAAATGTGGTTCGTCGGAAAAGATGATTTTTCGGCAAAGCGTTCTTCAAGCGTTCCACAGCCCAAGCGAACCGAAAACGTTGTGGGTGGTTATTTTGCTTCAGCTCCTGCACTAACTGCACTTTGTAAATGATCAATTCTTGAGCACGATGGCGAGTTGATGTTGATGGATGCACAGACACATTCAGAGCAACACCTGCAATGTTCTCGGCTGTACGCGCTATAAATACACTTGCACGTATTAGTTTATCCAATAACAATTCAGTAACCATGTCATTTCTACTCAATTTTCCACGTAAATTTCTTACAGTTTGGGTAGAGTTCTCACCATTTTGAAAGTAAGTGTTCAATATTGCCCAATTTTGTTCAAGCGTGAAGCGACCCATTTCGTAAATGTCAAACATTAAACTAGAACCAATGTTCTGTCATAACACGAATGACGTAAGTGTTGCCACACTCGAAATAACCGGTAGTTGAAATAGCAAACGCTAGATGGGCCACCCGTTAGAAGTTGCATTTCATACAAGTTATTGTTTGTAATTTAAGGGTGTTTTCTAAACACCGACTTATTACAGACTTATTTGACGCCATCTTGTATAAGTTGGTCAAGTCGTTCCAATTCATTGTACCGACTTATTTGTGACGTAATAACAAAAAACAAAACGCAATTTCTATTACATGGAAGAAAAAAAATTCTTGACATGTTGGTCGTTGCCACTAGATTTGAAAATAAAAACTGCATACATATTACTTTTAGTCGAGACACATTTTTGGAGACATAAATATTTAATTTTCGTAAAAGGGTAATTGCAAACCGGAATTGATTAGTTCTGATCGTCCCCCTTGGCAGAATTTTTTATTAGTAATTCTTGAGCACTCCTCGCAAATGCAGTCAATTTTCATGATTTTTTAAATCTTACACGTTTAGTGCTGTTTCATCCTAGCTACCATTTTAATTTTTTTTTATCCTATTCAAAATAAAATAAACCACCGAAACGAACTTTAAATTTTTTCAAAAATTATATATTGAATTTATATTATTTATTTGACTACTCCACTCCCTTAAATCGAAACAATTGATATTTTCTACTTGCAAAACATGGTTTATTCTTCGTACATGATGTATATACTTTTTGAATGTATAATTGAAATCCTTTGTATTAAATTTTTTGTAAAAACTTGTGGGTCAGCCTTACATCTTTTTCATTTCAAAAAATATTCGGGTTTTTGGTGGGAAAACCCAAAACATGACAAAATAAAAAAAAAGGATTATCATCTAATAAAATAAGTCTGTAACAAAGGATTTTTTTTATTAAATTTGTTCATCCTACATCAAAGCTGATGGTGCAAAGAAGACTGACATAAGTGAAAAAGAAACCTAACCAATTCTTGTGTTAACTAATTTTCGAGTGCCCAAGAAGTTGCGGGACAGTGAATTTTCTCGAAGTATTTTGATAAAAGATAGCATCAAAGTCAACGTCAAAACGTGAAGACGAAAAGCGGCGATACACCACATAAGAAACGAAAAATCAAAGATAAAAATTACGACACTATACCTACACTAGTAAACTGAGATTTATTTCAACATTTGCAATTTTTCTATAATTTGTAAATTTTTCTTAGGATAGAACATATGAAAACAGAGAAAATCGTACTGTGAAAAGCTCAATCGATAGTTATTCTTCTAATTCTATTCTAAAAAAAATTAAAAGCACTGTGCAATATTTTCGATATAAAGAATACCAGTACTGCACTCGTACATCCACCGTCTGGTCAGACGGAATGGTAAAACGGTTTAACTGGACATTGGAAGAATGTCCACCAACCAGGAGCAGAATCATGGCACTGCACGGAAATTTTAGACGTTATGAAAATTTTAAGCTTAATACTCAGTTCAAAGCTAAATGTAATTGTACCGCGGCCTTAAAAAATCCATTTATTTTCGCGTGAGATAGAAATGAAATTTTATTTGGGGAATTTTTATTTTTAACAATTTGTATTTACATGAATGACTAAATTAAATTGGATTGATTTTAGTTAAAATTTATAGATTTATGGTATTTAAAAAATTTGTTTATTGTCAAATGTTCAAATTTCATATCAAAATAATTTGGAGAGTTAATGCGCTCCATCTTTGATGTGTTGAACACACTAGGCTGTTGTCTGGTAGAGAATACCACAAAATGAAAACAGAAGTGGAATTTTTCATTTTTAATTTCACTTTGGTGAAATCGAACTGAGTGCTAGGCATTATATGGAAAAGCAACAAAAAATTGTCGTTGCTTTAGCAACAGATAAATTCTTTTTCGTTCGTCAGCTTTTTTGCTATTGCTGTCCATATAATACTTGAATAAAAGTCTAAAAGTTCCGTGCGGCGAACATAATCCTGCCCCAGTTTTTACGGGAAAAAAACGACTAATAACTAAAAGATTCTAAATTAAATTTGTTACAATTCCGGTACAGATCAGCTTTTGAAAATTTAAGCGGAAATTACGATTTTTGACAAAAAGACTGGTTTTCAACAAAAATTCGACCTATACAGCCCAGACGGATTGATTTTTCGGGATGGAATTTATACTAAGCTTTTTTCCAAATTGGGAAATCGCAGTAGTTTTTGACCGAAATCGGCAAACCGGAAGTGGCAACTTTTTCGTTTTTTGCAAATTTTTTGACAAGTACGAGTATAGCATTTACGAAAAACTATTGAAAAGAAAAAAATTGTAAATTAAGTTTCAAACACAATTTGTTAGTCCATATTTTTACATTTGACTGAAAATTACAACTTCTGATAAAAAAAAAACTGTAGTTTCTTTCTTTATTCTTGCGAAATTTGAAAGAAATCTGTGTACCGGAAGTGGCAAGTGCATGGGAGTTGTCTCAATTTTTACAATTATGTTGAAAACTTTAGCATTTACAAAAATCGACGAAGAATTAAAAGTTCAAATAAATTTAAAAATTAAATTTTCAACAAGGGTTGACTTTGGTGGTTTTCTGAAATTTAATCAAGAATAATGATTTTTTTGATTATACAAGACAATTTTACCAGAAGTCCGGTAAGTTTAATTTTTCGCTTTAGAATTTTTGTTTAATTATATTTATTTATTAGAACAGATTTACAAATCATCTAGTATTTTACCTTTCATAATTTAAATTCTCGCTTGGAGAGTTGCAACTCTTTGACTATTCTCCTTTACAGTTTTATTATATTTTTATCCGATCCAGATTGTATCTACTAAATAAAGTGGTTCCTCCTTGACAGCCATCTTACGGGTATTGTGTCATCCATTCATTCACTGACGAAATCCTTTAGATCTCTATGAAGATTGTCATTTCTTAAGTACCACGGTGCATTTACTATTCCACGTAGCACTTTGCTTTGGATATTTTGCCGTGTTTCCATATGGAAGTTGCTGAGGGTTCAGGTTTCCTGGTATCCAGTTGACTTTTTTGTTGGGCAAGTTTACGTAAACAAATTTTGTTTCATTAAGTTTTATTCGCCATCTTTTCGTCCAGGACTGACAATATTAGCAGCTACGAGTATATGCAATTTGCTTGTGAATTCTTCTATGCTATCAGCGACTGCTAAGATGATCGTATCATCCACAAGCGCTGCTATTTTAGTCTTCTTTATCATTGGCAGGTCCGCGTTATGTAGAACATACAAAGTTGACCCCAGAACGCTATCTTGCGGAACCCCTGCTGATATTTTCTTTATTTCTGAGTATTTGCCAGTCTCTTTGTAATTTATATTCCAAGCCTTTATGCCATAATCTGTTAAAGGTCTGTGCTACATCCAAGAAGATACCGGAACATACTTTCTTATTTTCAAGTACATCTTCAATTATGTTTGTAATTCAATGTACTTGTTTTATTGTTGAAAGGATGGTTTTGTTATTAGTTAGCCAAGGTGGACTAGTTTTATTAACAATCGTTGCACTGATTTTCATAATAACAGGTGTATCATGCGAGATAATCCCTTGCTGCTTTCTAGGTATATATAGTTTTCGTCTATACCTTTGGTGACAAAGAAGTTTATGATATCAGGTATTTTGTTTCTATTCGTAGGCCAATATGTTGGTCGACCACCAGAATGAAAATCGCAACTGAATAAGCTTTTTTGTAAGAGGTTATTCTTGATCCCCAGTAGGTATTTCTTACATTAAAATCACCTCTGATTATGAAACTTGATCCAAGTGATTTAAATAACGTGCAATAGCCTTCCTTAATTAAAATATATTTTGGGGGCATTATATTGACGATCCACTATTCACCAAGAACACTGCAAATTGATTCCTGTGCTTGAGAATCATTTTTTCCTTGTTGGAATTCGTATAAAATGTAGCGCCGAATGTGTTGTTTATCAGTTACCATCGTAAACTCTGCTATTCTGAGGGGTTATGTAACTCACGTAGACCTGTCGTTCGGTATTCTGAAACCTTGCATGCGATCCTGTAAAAACCACAATAAACCGAGGAAATATTTCTATTTTAAACATAATTTTAAGTTCGAAGAAAAATATGGAATATGTTGCATTAGTCCACTTGCATTCCAGGTTACTATTCATAATGTGTTGTTTGTGGTTGTTTCAAGAGCTTCAAGTCATTTCTCTTATTTAGCTAGCCGAATGTTAAGAGCTTCAATGCTTCGGCAGTGCTCTTCGAAATAACTGGTTTTGGTATTCTACTTGCGAGTATGGTTTTGGTTCTTCCGTTTTACTTCCATCAGGTTTTGGTTCCTCTTTGGAGAAGGTTTGTATCATTTGTTCGCGTTTTATTTCTTTTTATTTGTAGCTGCTTAGCTATTTCACATCGAATTTTGGCCCAATATCTTTACTAACCGGGCATACTTGGGCATTACGCTTTCCGGTACATTTCACGCATTTAATCTCTCTTTACCAATATTTCTGCGTATGATTAAAACCTATTGCCTTGATACTATGCACATCTTCCACTTTTTGTTTGTTATTAAAAGTGAGCATAAATAGTGGAAACCATCTTTTATTGGTTTAAACTTCTTGTTCAGATTTGATTTTCTCTTTCTTAATAATGTTTACAGCATTTTCTATTTGACAACTCTTTTGCTTGACATTCTCAATAATTTCCTCCATTACGCAGTTTGGGTGAAGACCTCTAGCCATAACTTTGATTGGGCGAACATTCTTATTCTCGTAGGTAAACCATTGATTGTAACCAAAGCTCGATAAGTTTCAGAGTTTGCAACATTAATTTTCCAGACGCTATTGTTTATAGAAATGTAGCAACTCAATTATTCGGAAAATAATTGATACTACAATCATCAATAATCAATTGTGCGACATTTAATCAATATAAGAAACGATTTAATAATTTAATAACCGACGTTCATAATTAACCGCGCACGAGCGACACTCATAACTTGGCCGTACACATATACTGGCATTGACGAAATCAATAATAAATAAGAGGCGTCCACTGAAGTTGATTGCTCAATTTTTCTCGTTCTCGGAAATCGCCTTTTGATCGAAAAATTAAATTTTTCTCTTACGATCTGTCTGAAGGTGAAGTGAACAACGCGTGCGCAGGAAAAACCAATTTTGCAATTAAAAATTAAATACGGGGTTGAAGATTTATATTAAAGGGTTATCCAATTCAAGCTTGGATAAAGTAAACTTAAAAAAAACACACAAAATATTCGGAATGTATTGTAATTTTTATTTCATTTTACAGATTGATCCTTGCCATTTTTAGTTAAACAAGATATCATTCAAATGTCCTCCACGGGACTTCTTACAGGCCTTGATTCTTTTGCGGTAATTTTCAATGACTTTTCGGCACATTTCGGGCGGTATCTCGGCCATTACCTTACGAATATTAGTTTTCAATTCGTCAAGAGTTTGAGGATTGTTTGCGTAAACACGATCTTTCGCGTAGCCCCACAAAAAGAAATCCAAAGGCGTTAAATCACAGGATCTTGGAGGCCAATTGACATCAGCCAATCGCGAAATCAAACGTCCAGGAAATTTCTCTTGCAAAAGATCTCGATTTGCTCGTGTTACGTGACTGGTTGCTCCATCCTGCTGGAACCACATATCGTCAAGATCATAATCTTCGATTTTCGTAAAAAAATAATCGGTTAACATGCGGCCATAGCGCTCAGAATTGACGGTAACGGTTCGTCCATGGTTGTTCTCAAAAAAATACGGCCCAATCACACCACCAGACCACAATGCGCACCAAACAGTGACTTTTTCCGGGTGTAATGGCTTCTCTACAATCAATTGTGGATTTTCTGAGCCCCAAATTCTACAGTTTTGCTTATTAACGTATCCACCAAGCGAAAAATGAGCTTCATCACTGAAGAAAATTTTGTTCGAAAAATCAGCATCGACGGCCTGTTTTTCCAACACCCAATTTGCGTATGTTAAATGCTCCATATTCTTAAATGGCAGAATGTCAACTAAATAAATGACAGCGTACTTGACGTTTATCTTTGACAGATGTCGGTATACAGATTTCTACTTTATCAACCTCGATTTGGATAACCCTTTATATTCGTGTATAATATATAATAATAAATACTTGTTACAAAATCAAAAGTGAACGAGTTGTAAATTAAAACAATCGACATATACCGATACGACTTTGTACTCGGCTATCGTAACCGATTTTATAATCGATTGTATAGTGGAAAAATTTGATATTTCAACGATATTTATTGGTGGAGGTGATTTCTTTTTTCGTTTAGCTGACTCTTGTTTTTTGCCATTTCGATGAGTGTTAAGCTTTGCTTGTCTTACTTGGTTTTTTATTCTGGTTAAACACCCAATTTGTTTCTCTTTCTAGTTATTCTTCGTCCGTTTGGAATCATATAAATAGAGTAGAGAAAGCATATAAATTATAACAGGGCCGTATTTAGCATTTTTTCGACCAAATGCAATAAAGTTAGGAAGTTAAAATTAAAAAATTATTTAAATTTGATTAAATTTTTATTTCTTTAATAAGAGTACATTAAATATTTTAATTTAAATATAATATTAAGTATATAAAAAATAGTCATTATACAACCACTTCGCTTATTTATTTCACATTTCTTTAAAATGTAATAAAGTAACAAACTTGTTTCTTTTTGTTAATTTATATAACCTTTGGTGACAAAAATAATTCAACCGGATGTCATAATATTTTTCAATGATAGAGTGAGCTAACAAATCAACGTGTTCTTGAGAATGACTATATTGATCTTCATCATTCAAAATATTTACACTTACTAGGTTGTGAAGAACAAATTTTTTTAAACAATTTTGAACTAGATTGTTATCTTTTTGTAGTCCGCAATAGCCAATTTCCGTTTTAATACCGCTTCGGAATATTTACAAATTTTTAATACAGACGGCGAAGGAGTTAAAAGACAACCCCTATTTTTAAATTGATTAGCGATTTATTAGAATTACATTGTTGTATTAGTTTGCAACGGTCCTCACAATTCAATTTTCTAAATAAATATCGGTCTATATGTATTCTACATTAATTGAAAATTCACTTAGTATAATTGGATATCCAAAAAAATCTTCGTCATACATATTAGATTCGTCTACTTTAGAAATTTCTTGGCCAATTTAAATATCATCTGATGAGGGAGGCTCAACCATTGCTTTTTCAATTCTCCATAATTTGGTAAACTAAATATAATTTCTTTAAAAAATTGTATTTACAGTACTGTAAATACTACTATTCCAAAATAAAAATAAATTAAGACAAGCACTTAGCACATGAAACAAAATAAGAAAAATGCGGCACTGGTAATAACATATGTTTACAAAACGAGAAAAACCCACGCCAACAACCAAAATTGTTTTCTTATTTAAATTAAGGATAATTTTATCACAAATCACTTTCTTTTTAACATAATTTACATTTTATTTTATATAAACACTTATTGATTGATAGTACGAAATTCCTTCCTGTAATTTTTTAGGCGTATTTTTGCAGAGTTTTATAGACACTTCATTTTATTAAATGTTTCTAATTTTCATTACTAAAATAATGCACTACACACAATCCACTAACTATTTTAATAATATTTTAATTATTTTTAATTAATTTAATTAATATTTTCAATATTTTTTAAGACCACAAAATTTAACGCGTCACTTTAAACAAAAACTGGTTTGAGGGGATTTTGTTTTGAGATATGAGACCGCCATATGCATTTTTTATATAACCATCCTGCTCTGACTTGCTTCACATGAAATAGCAAATTTTATATGCGAAAAAAGTTTACATTCATTCTAAGTATTTAATTCTATGTATGGAATGGATTAATGTCATCATCGATTGCAGCGTTAGGTGTCTTCCCAAGTATTGCACGTATTTCAACTGCTTTTTTGAATTATTCATTCTCTTTCTTTAAAACTGTTAATTCTTCTTTTAATTTAGTTGTAAATTCCTTTATTTCTTTTAATTGTTCGCGCATATGGGCGTTTTTCTTTTCGTACTGAAAGATATTTTCAGTTGAAGATCTTGATGATGTGGAGCTTCGTCTAAATGGTTTAAACAATTTTTGGCCCATTCCAGAATCCGTTGGGCCTGCCTCTGAAGAGTGTGAATCTCTGCTGCTGTATTACCTGGAGTATTACATTCCGTATTTGTTGTACTTATTGCTTGTTTTTGCCACGTTATACCACTGGCGTTTGGTCCCCGGTTGTACTTTACTACTGCCGAAGCAGTACTCGCCCCTTGCAACGTGGAGCGGCTGTCTGGGTGTTATCTGGGTGTACACCGAGACAGCCGCAGGCTGGAGGCAAATTTGTGTATGAAAAGAAAATAATTTTAAATATTTTTTTAGGAATCGATCTTGGCCGTATATCGAAAGAAATTTTTAAAAATTTGTTTTTCCCAAAAAAAACAATTGAATCTTGCAATGGTTACTGAATTTTATACCCATCTAATTTTTGTCATTAACATTGTACATATAAAGGAATGTATATTTTTGGCGATTGGGAGGGGGTTATACTTTTTCTCTGTGGTGCGAAAACTGGATTAGATTTTGACGAGTGGTGTATGTGTGTGATTGGTTTACACAGGATGTGCGGCGAGGATGTGCTGCAGCTGTATTGCAGTGAATCTTTTTTGATATTTGGAGTGATTTCAATGGGTTTCGTTCATGGTGAGTAATGGCTCAGTGTCTGCGGTTTGTGGTGGTTGTTCGTTGAACGTTGTGTTTCTCAACTTGCGGAGAGTTGTGTTCATGTGTGTTCTGTCGTTACCTGTATTTATAAGGTATTTTTGACTGTTTTGAGTTGTTTTGTTTAGGACTTGAGGTAGTTCTCATTTGATAGTGTATGAGGGCGGATTTGCAGTTTTGTATTGAATCATTGCCTGAATGTTGGATTTGTATGTCCAAATTGGTTTCTTTGCTGAATGCTTCGGGTGTTTTTGTTGGAGTTTGCCGTCGATTTGGCGGGGGCTGAATCATTTTGGGAGTTTTGGTATGATCGGTCGTACGCTGAAGTTTTTGGGCTGTAGGGTTGCCATGGTTCGTTTGTGATCTGTCATGGATTCGTCACGGCTTTGTGAAGCGTGGTTTTTGTTGAATGGTGGTGTTGGCAGAAGGTCGCTTGGTGGATGGTAGTGGTTTCATGGTGGGAAGATTCATGCCGTCTGTTGGGATCGTTTCGAGGTAATTTTAGCTTCTGGATAGACATTGCATAATTCTCTTGGTACATTTTACTACGATTGTTTGTAGAGGTGGTTTCTTCCACGCTTTGATTTCGGAGATTTTCGGAGAGAGCTATTTTGGTGTTGTTCCTTCATCCTATTATTCAGCGTTTGTGTAATAAATTGTTATATTTTTATTTTGGTTTGATTAGCGAAGAATTTTCCGTTTCCGTATTTCTTCTGTGCATTGAGAATATAGTGTAGGTAATTTATGATTAGCTGTTTTCTATATTGTATTTCCTTCATAATCCATCATTTTTGCAAGATTAATTGCAACTATGTTGGAGTTGGTAACGAATCCTATTATTTACCGCAAAATTGCCTTTTTGTGACACTCAGTGGGTTACTAGTATTTTCTCACAGCTTATTAGCGATATTTTTGCTTTATAAAAAGGAATATTATTTGCATTGGATTTGGGATTTTAACAATCTTAACATAAAAAATTGTTTATCGGCAACTTCGTTATATCTATGTAACTGAAAAGCTAGAAATATTTGATATAATTAATATAATTATTCAAAAGAAAGAGAAGGTTTGTATACTTCAATACACCAACGACTGGATGTTTGTCATAAAATGCAACGTTGCCAATCTTGACTGTTTTAGTACAAGAATTATAATTATTAATTCCCAATTTCAAATCAACCCTAAATATTAATCTACATGTACAGTGCCGAGCTATTATATTAAAATTATTCGGTTCTCAGGAAATCTCATTCAAATATATTTAATATACGAGTACATATTATCCCTCTTTTAAGATACTGGTACGATTTATATTTAATTATAAAAATTATAAAATAAACTTTTTTGTCATTCATTTTAGAATAATTTTTTCAAATTTTATCTAGTTGCCTTTACTTAAACATTACCTTCCAGCAGGAAAACCATTGACGACACACTAATTACTAATTTACGTTTGTTACCAGTCTGAGATGAATCGTTTATGACAAGTCTAATACGAGGTGACAAGTCATAGACGAGTCGCATGTGTCATGTCTGAGATTAATTGTATGTGATATATCCCCAGCAAACGTAGAAGAAGTTCCAGAACTAGTTCAAAAGTAGTGATAAAAGTATTTGTTTCCTTGTGAAAAAGGATGGACGTCGGGAAAAATTCATTAGTTTTATAAAAAAATTTTAGTAAACATACGAAATTTTTGCGAATTCTAAATTATTTAGGATATTTTAATGGATGGATATTTTAAGGGATATTTGAATGCAATCCGGTAGTTAATCTAGTTAATCTGTTTTTTTTTTTTTTTGCTATTTTGTGTTCGCCCAATTCAACGGTTAAATACTAATGAATTTTAGAGTTATTTTGAATATAGTTCAAATAAATTAATAAATGTTTTAATTATTTAGGAAGCCGGAAAATATGAATTTAGAATTAAATTTCAGGAAATTTACAGATGCTTGTGAATTAATGCTTCATTGTAATTGCTGATTGTGTAGTTTAGAATTGTGTTGTCATTTTATTACTAACGACTTTACATAGGTATTAATAGAGTTAAATTTCAGGAAAATTCCAGATGCATGTGAAATAATAATATTTTTTCTTAGGTTGCCGTTTTAAAGAAGCAATTGTTGAAGACCAATACCATCGTTATCCATTAACCTATTAAGCCTTTATCCTTCATCTAGTAGATTAGAATTGTGTTGTCTTTGTGTTACTAACTATCGGCTATACCTAGGTGTCTGTAACCGGGCCGATTCTGTCCCACTTAACTAACCTATCCAATCCTTCGGTTTTGTTATGTGTAAAAAAGGGTGTACGGTGGACCCGGCGTCATCCGGGAACTCAAGCCTAAGAACTTGGTCGTACATTCAAAATCAATCAATCAATCAATCATCTAATTTTTGTCATTAACATATTTTAATTTTTTTAATCAATTATTTGCTTATATATATTCGTGGTAAAGGAAAGCCGGGTGTTAGCCACAACATATTCACCCAAATTGTAGGTGAATATGTTGTGTCATATATCGAAAATGTTGTGTCATATAAGTTAGTCTACGTTTGGTCCGTTTTCTAAAATCACATACTGCTTTACACAGAATTGAAATAGTTTTCAATTGATATATCACACGAGCTTCAGTTGCATTCGAACAATATTTACTCCCGCCTTCGGAGTTAAAATCTGCAATTGTTCCTCTCCAATATTCAGTTAAGGTGGGTTTTTTCGTAAAATTAACCATTTTTCGTTCATGACACCATAGTAATGATATCACAGAATTTAACACTTGCACATACGACATCCCCATAGCAATTGATGAAAATACGTAACTGTGTTTAGACTCATGGTAGAACAAGTAACCTAAACAACAATGAAACAGCTCGCAGCAATTTATAATTCCCGCTCTCGTAACAATATCGTTTCGTATGATCTAATATAGTTGTGGATTTTTGTATATTATCTTAAAAACGAAACACTAACACACAAAATAAATAAACATTTAAAAATAACCCAAACAAAAATTCCAACTTCTTACATTTAGGTACTCGGTATATACACAAATTGAGTATGAAAATTTTAAATCCATATAAAACGAGAAAATGGAAAATTACTTAATCGGATTTGTTGTACTACTGCATAATCAAAATACAACATATAGCTTATGAAAATGAAATGATTGTGTTGTTGTTGGTATTTTTGTGTACATTAAGAAGTAATTTATTATTGCTTACTTTTTATATAAATTTATACGCCAGTATTGAAAATTTACCTTTAACATTGCTTTACTTTCTATTTTCATTAAATAATAATATTTATGCTTACTTTTCAATTATTGATTATGTAACCACATCATATTATGTGCCTATGTCTATGAGTATATAAACTAAAATACATTAAAATTCAACCAACTGTGCGCTGGGATACATGCAATTGAAGTTCGTTCAAGTATATCATGTAGCCGCGTAAAATTTGTTTTGTAAATCTACGCTATCGTCTGCGGTGTGTAATGAATCGAGAGAGAGAGAGAGAGAGGAAGAGAGAAAGAGATGTGGAAAATTGAATCGCAACTCGGTTTATATTTTAACGGAGAATAGAATTTTGGCTTTCATTGAACTTGAAAAAAATTTCAATACTATTGGGCCAAATGCCAGTGGTAACATTTAAACATTTAACATTTAAACTGTCTAGTCTAGATACTTAGAGCTATGGATCAATATCGATTGATAACTTTCATAACGTTGAGCAAATATTTTTCTAGCTCTATTACCAGTTAACTAGCAATCAAAACGTCATGTTAATATACGCCCCTTAGCCTAGGGTACTCAGATGGCTTCGGCTGTCTCTGTGTACACAAATGACAGTGGTATAAATTGGTTAAAACAAACAATGAGTACAACAAATGCGGAATGTAATACCCCAGGTGGTACAGCAGCAGATATGCTGCCAAATCCACACTCTTCGGAGGCAGGCCCAACAGATTCTGGGGTGGGCCAATCATTGTTTAACCCATTTGGACGAAGTTCCAAGTTATCAAGATCACCAAGATCTTCAACTGGAAATATATGTATTTCAGTACGAGAAGGAAAATGCCGAACTCCGTGAACAACTAAGAGAAATAAAAGAATTTACTACTAAATTGAAAGAAGAATTTACAATTTTAAAGAAAGAAAATGAAGAATTCAAAAAAGCAGTTGAAACACGTGCAGAACTTGAGACGACACCTAGCCCAACAGTCGATGATGGCATTAATTCATTCCATACGGATGAAGAAGAATTAGAAAGAGAAACAAATTGGATGTTGAACCGGAATAAAAGACCAAGTAAGAAAAGGGAAGCGTAACAGTCACCAGAAATGGCAGAGACTTTACCATCAACTTCAAAAGAGGTTGCCAGAAATCAGTTAATCATCAAGAAACAACTAGTTCTAGAACAACAACCAGCTAAACCGAAAGAAAAATCACCTCCACCAATAAATGTCGTCGGGATATCAAATTTCTCCACTATACAATCGATTATGAAATCGATTACAAACTCGTATCTCTAAACAACGGCGTCTGGAAAATTAATGTTGTAGACGCTGAAACTTATAGAGCTTTGGCCACTAAGCTTAACTCCGAGGGGCATCAGTGATTTACCTATGAGGATAAGAATGATCGCCCAATTAAAGTTATGGCTAGAGGTCTTCACCCTGTGCAAAAGAGGAAATTATTGAGGATCTCAAGCAAAAGGGTTATCAAATAGAAAATGCCGTAAACATAATTAAGAAAGAAAAAATCGAAACTGAACAAGGAGTTCAAGTTAACAAAAGAGGGCTTCCACTATTTATGCTCAGTTTTAATAACAAACAAAAAGTGGAAGATGTGTATAATATCAAGGCAATACTTAGCATGAGAGTTAAAATAGAGCCATTGAAAAACAATAACGGATTAATACCGCAGTTTAAAAAATGTCAAGGTTTTAATCATACGCAGAAATATTGCAAAAGAGAGACTAGATGCGTGAAATGTGCCGGAAAGCATCATGCCCAGGTATGCCCGGTTAGTAAAAATATTGCAGCAAAATGTGTCAATTGCAATAAGTCACATCCCGCAAACTACCGGGGATGTGAAATAGCTAAGGAGCTACAACGAATAAGAAATAAAACGCGAAAACAAAGTCCAGGAGTATCGGTAAAAAATTATCAAACTTCCACCAAAGAGGAACCTAAACCTCATGCTGGTAAAACTGGAGAACCAAAACCAAAACTGTACTCGCAAGTAGTCATGACAAAACCAATTATTTCGGAGCACACTACTGAAGGTACAGCAGTGCTCCAAAAGATACTAAGAAGCATGGAAGCTCTTAACATTCGTCTAGCTAAACAAGAGAAATGCCTTCAAGCTCTAAGCAACAGGTTAGATAAGCAAGACTCTCTACATGAAATGAAATCCATGCTCTATTAAAATGATGCAAACAACAACAAATAAAACATTAAGAATAGTAACCTGGAATGCAAATGGGCTAATGCAACATATTCCAGAATTAGAAATTTTCCTAAATACTGCAAAAATAGGTGTATGCCTAGTATCGGAAACCTATTCTACTTCAACTTCATATCTTAAAATATGTGGACACAATTGTTATCAAGCCATTCATCCAGCAGGAAGTGCAAGGGGAGGATCGTCGGTGGTTATAAAAGAAAATACCAAATACCTTATAGATCTTAAAATTGAAGAGGAATTTATGCAAGTAGTCACCTTAAAAGTATTTATAAATAACAACAAAGAATATAGTGTATTGTCAATATATTGCCCCCCAAGATATAATTTAATTAAAGAAGACTATTGCACGTTATTTAAATCACTTGGATCAAGTTTCATAATCGGAGGTGATTTTAATGCAAAAAACACCTACTGGGGATCAAGAGTAACCTCTAAAAAAGGAAGAGAGCTGTTTGCAGCAGGAAGACTATGCAATTGCGATTTTCATTCTGGAGATCAACCAACTTATTGGCCTACGGATAGAAACAAAATACCCGATATCATTGACTTCTTTATCACCAAAGGTATAGACGAAAACTACATATACCTAGAAAGCAGCGAGGGGATTATGTCGGATCATACGCCTGTTATTATGACAATCAGTGCAACGATTATTAAAAAAAACTAGTCCACCTTCGCTAACGAACAAAAAAACCTGCTGGGAGAAATTCCAGAAACTTGTTGAGGATAATATTGATCTTCAGGTGCCAATTAAAAACCCGATAGAGCTAGAAGAAGAACGAACAACTCAACAACAGTATACAAGAAGCGGCGTGGAGTAGTACCCCTTCAAGTTCAAAGGAAATGCGCCGAAATGCTATTTATCCTCTAGAAGTTAGGGAACTGGTTGCAGCAAAACGAAAAGCAAGAAAGGCCTGGCAAAGAAGTCGAGCGCCAGAATATAAAACAACTCTTAATTTTTTATCCAATAAACTAAAGTTGCTAATTAAAGAAATCAAAAACGAATCCATTAATAAATACTTGAGTGGCCTTACTGGGGAAAAAGATACCGAGTACTCCCTTTGGAAAGCGACAAAAAATTAAAACGACCTAAACTACAAATTCCACCAGTAAAAAATGAAGATGGCACATGGGCTATACGTGCAAAGCAAAAAAGCTTCGTTGTTTGCAACCCACTTCGAGAACACGTTCCAGCCTCTACCTAGGTAAACTGCAGGGGAAAACATACCACCAGCATATAAAATGGATAACTGCAATATATCTCCTGTCGCGTTACAAGAATTAAAAGAGGAAATCAATCTTAATCTAAATGCAAAGAAATCTCCTGGATATGACTTAATTACAGGACAAATAGTAAAAGCTCTTCCTGAAGAAGGACTACGTAAACTACTCCAAATAATTAACGCAGTGTTCAAACTTTAACACGTTTCAATGGAAAATCGCAGAAGTAATCATGATAACTAAACCAAACAAACCACTTAATGACAAAAATTCGTATAAGGCGATTTCCTTACTTTCAACAATTTCAAAAATATTCGAGAAACTACACCTAAAGAGACTCAAACCAATAATAGAAGAAACAAATCTTATTTCTCCACATCAAATTGGCTTCAGAGAAAACCATTCAACAATAGAACAAGTACACCGAATTATAAACATAATTGAAGACGTACTTGAAAAAAAGAAAGTATGTTCAAGCGTCTTCTTGGATGTAGCACAGGCCTTTGACAGAGTATAAAGGCTTGGAATATAAATTACAAATAGACTTATCAAAGCAGTTTTATGAAATTCTAAAATCTTACATATCTAACCGACACTTTCGAGTTAAATTAGATGGCCATTACTCAGAAATAAAGAAAATATCAACAGGAGTACCATAACGTAGCATTCTGGGACAACTTTATATGTTTTATTCACCTCGGACCTGCCAACGAAAGAGGAGACTAACATAGCGATGTTTGCGAATGATACGGTCATCTTAGCAGTTGCTAATAGCATATAAGAATTCACAAGCAAATTGCAAAGAGCTACTAATATTGTCAGTACCTGGACCAAGAGATGGCGAATAAAACTTAATGAAACAAAATCTGTTCACGTAAACTTTACCAACAAGAAGGTCAACTGGATACCAGTAGAACTGAACTCCCAGCAAATTCCCTATGCAAATACGGCAAAATATCTAGGCATGACTCTAGACGCGAAACTAAAATGGAAAGAGCATGTGAAAAAGAAAAAAGAAGAGTTAAACGTCAAATACAGAAAGATGGATTGGCTCTTAGGAAGAAATTCTGAGCTAACTGTACATAATAAATTGCTACTATACCGGCAAATCCTAAAACCTGTGTGGACTTACGGTATTCAGCTCTGGGGCTGTACAAAGAAAACCAATGTCAATATCATCCAGTCATTCCAAAGCAGAATTCTTCGTGGAATAGTTAATGCACCGTGGTACATAAGAAATGACAAGCTCCATAGAGATCTGAAGATGGATTTCGTTAGTGAAGAAATAAGAAAACACGCTAGAAAACACATGCAACGTATTAGTCTACACCAAAATGCTGATATACGTCGTATGTTGGATGATTCAAACCTAGTAAGACGGCTGCGAAGGAAGAAACCGCATGATCTACAAGATCCAATCAGGATCGACTAAACATATAATAAAATTGTAAAGGGGACTAGCCAAAGGGCTACAACCCTCCAAACAAGAATATAAATTATGAAAGATAAACTACTAGATGATTTGTAAATCAGTTGTAATAAATAAATATATAAAAAAATAAAATAAAAAAAAATACTATTGGGCCTATTCGAACTTTGGGTACTTTTAAATTCTTTTGAGCGTTACATTCCCTTTATAAAGCACGATTTTTCAATGTCACAGATTGCAGTGCAACTGCAGTACAACTTGTTTATCATCATCGTGAAAATCAGAGCAATTTTAACAGTTTTTCATGATACACATTGAGGCAAAAAATTAAAACTTTCTGCTTTGCTTGAAATTCTTACGAAGTGACTCAGAAAAATATTCGGATCCTTCAATGATTTTGTATAAATTTGTTTCCAAAAATTATTATGTTATAATAAATTATTGCTACTCGTATATATTCTTGTTAAATCGCGCAACTCTCTGTTTGAAGAAAATCGTCAAAATTTTCCTTAAATAATCTAAAAATTTGATAATGACGGTCGATTATGTATCTGTCGTGTTTCTAATTTCCACTTACGACAAATCGAAATCGTCACGGCGTAATTACGACATTTGTTTTAAATTATATTTATTTAAAGGGTGTCTCAGCAAGAGCGCCGGATTTAATTTTGAAGAAAAACACATTTATTTTTGAATTAAGCAAACATTTTTATTTCAACATAAAGAAAAATAGTTCCGAATAAACGTGAAATACAACATCAGGCAAATGGTCACCGCGAAACCTCTGGCACAGAATTATTCTTTTGTTGAAATTTTGAATAACGTTTTCGCATAAATGTGGCTGTATTTCACCAATAACGCGCCGTATTTCCTCTTTAAGATGTTTAACTGTTTCAGGCTTATTCGCATACACCTTTTCCTTCACATAGTCCCAAAGAAAAAAGTCCATCGGAGTTAGATCGCACGATCTTGGTGGCCAATGTTGATCGCAAATCGAGAAATGACACGACTTGGAAACTTAGTATGCAGTAACACTATTGTTTCATGTGCTGTGTGGCAGGTGTTGGAAAAACATGTCCTCCATGTCAATTACTTCCAATTCGGGCCACAAATCCTCCGTTAACATTTCACAATACCCCATTCCATTAACAGTTAGCGCATTTCCAGCCGCATTTTCAAAAAAATACGGCCCAATTACTCCGTCAGCCCAAAATGCACACCAAACCGTTACTCGCGGTGGATGCATTGGTTGTTTGAGTATCACACGAGGATTTTCAGCACCCTAAATCCGACAGTTTTGCTTATTTACGTATCCGTCGAGTTGAAAATGTGCCTCATGTTTAATTCTTGACCATACGATGCCGAATGGAAGTTCCTGGATTCTGGACCACAGATTCTCTTATTGTGGCTATAATACTGTGGGCTACTATAAAAAATAGTAAGACTTTGTTCATAATTTTAAAATTTTTTATTTATTTCTCCAAATCTATTTCGTCCCTCTCAAAGTAATCCCCCCCCCCCCCCCGGCCTCAATACACTTGTGCCAACGGTTTTCCAATCCTCGAAACAGTTGTTAAAGTCAATTTCCGGAATAGCCTCCAATGCGCGAAGCATTCACGTTTAATGTCTTCAATTGACTCAAAACGGTTTCCTCGAAGCGGTCGTTTGAGTTTGCTGAACAGCCAGAAGTCACACGGAGCTAAATCAGGCGAATACGGTGGTTGCGGAACGATATGTGATAAAAGTTGTCGACCCATAATTCCGGCCTCTTTTTACGAATAGCTTCGCGCCAACGACGCATAACACTCAAATAGTATTCCTTGTTGACAGTTTGGCCGGTCGGAAGGAATTCGGAGTGCACCACACCTCGATAATCGAAGAAAACTGTCAATATCAACTTGATTTTCGACTTGCTATTCAACCGATTAATCGTCTGTTTCCGAGTCGTAAGCATAGACCCAAGACTAATCGCCAGTTATAATACGTTTCATGATACAAATCCTGGTAGTCGGAAAGCATTGTTTCACAGACGTCAACGCGACGCTGTTTTTCCAAAAAATGAGTGATTTTGGAACCAATCGTGCTTTCACTTTTCTTAGGCCCAAATGGTCTTTCAAAATGGTTTTCACTGATCCTTCCGATATTTCAACGATGCCAGTAAGGTCTCTGACTGTTAATCGTCGATTCTCGAGCATCAATTCCTTGATTTTATTAACGTGTTGATCATCAGTTGATGTTGATGGCCGTCCTAGACGTGGTTCGTCGTCAACACGTTCTCGACTCTCTTTGAACAATTTGTACCAATCAAAACCACTTGCTCGCGACATACCTTTTGCAACATTCTGATCGTTTCGGCACCATAAAATTGATTCCGCGCACAAAATTTAATGGAACTTCTTTTTCGAATAATTTCACTCATTGTAAAAATCGCCGAATGCACTTTTTGTACTTCAGAAAGACAAGCGTATACTAAACACTAATGATTATTTTGATGTGACATTTGGCACAGATGTCACTGACAGTCATACCAATATAGAAAACAAAATATTTCGACGAATGGTTTTCCGCGCGAAATTAAAATTAAAATGTCTTACTACTTTTTGCCCACAGTAGTATTTTCGAGTGACCGACAAGGACGACGACGAACAATGATCTTCTAATCCATCAGCGTGAATTTGGTCTCAAATTTTCTAATTAAACGCCTCACTGTCGATTCATTTGGAGCATTATTGCGACCGATAAGTTGACGTAATTGGCGAACTGTTTTCGCAAAACTTTCACCATTTTTGTAATGTGTTTTTACAATAATTAAACGTTGTTGGTTTGAATACTTCTCCTCAGATTTTTCGCCTCAGTAAGTCTACTGACCTCCTGTGGCACTATTCTGATAATTTCCCGGGAATAGGGAATACATTTTTTGTTTGTAGCAGCTATTCCCCATATATTTTCCCCAATTCCCCGTTTTCCAAAAGTTAATTCTGTCGATTGCGGAATAAATGTACGGGAAAATAATTTAATTATTCGCGGCCGATACGCGATCGCAATAAAATAAGAAACCAAATGTCTAAAAATTGTTTCCTACGTTAAATTGGTTTTTGTTGATATTTTAATCGAATTTTACTTAAACAATAAATTTTGTTTATTAAAGTGAAAAATTGGATATTGATATTTCCAATTGATATTCCCAGTTTTCAGTAAATACAAAAAATTTTCGTTAAATTCAATTCCCAGTTAACTCTTTCCTAAACTAGGTATGGAATAATAAACGTCAAAATTGCTATAATGGGAATAATTTTTTTTTCCAAAAACAATTTTCCTAAAAGCCAGAATACTCTTTGGGGGAAAAGGGAATAAAACTGCTACAAAATTTAAAATTTCCATTCCCCGGGAATTACCAGAATAGGACCACTGGTCGCCATAAGTCCAGTGGTTTGGTTCTTTGCAGTCTTGTTGGTGTGGTAGTCAGCATACAGCGTATGTCCAGATTTGCATGCTGGTGCAGACGTTGTATAGTTGTTTTGTTGCTTGATGCTTGATTTCATCCGCAACAAGCTCGATCGTTAGATCTCGATGGAGGTTGTCGTTTCGAATGTACCACGGTGCATTAACAATGCATCGCAGGATTTTATTTTGAACTGTTTGTATGATTTTGATATTTGATTTCTTGGCACAACCCCAGAGTTATATGTCCATACAGGTTTCAGGATTTGTTTGTATAACAGCAGTTAGTTTTGGATCGCTAGTTCAGATTGTCTCCCTAAGAGCCATTGCACTTTTCTAAATTTTATGTTTAGTTATTCTCTCTTCTTTTTTATGTGTTCCTTCCATCTAAATTTAAGTCATGCCGCGATATTTAGCAGTGTTTGCATGCGGCACTACTATCGAATCTATCGATATATGATTAACTTTTAGATTTGTAAAGTTCACTTGGATTGATTTTGCTTCATTTAGTTTGATTCGCACTTTCTTTGTCCAATTACAAATCAGGTTAGTAGCCTTCTGCAATTTACTAGTGGAGTCATTGATGTTCTTTGCTGTTGCAAGTATTGCCATATCATCGGCAAAAGTCGCCATAGTTGCTTCCGTAATTGGTATTTCTCTAGTATATAGGCGATAAGGGATTGGCCCAAGAACGCTTCCTTGTGGTACTTCTGCTGTTATCCTTTTTAGTTGGGAGTATTCATTCTCATAATTTACTCGAAAGTGCCTCTCTGATATGTATGATTTTAGAATTTGAAAAAATTCTCCGAAAGATCTCGATGAAATTTGAATTCTAACCCCTGGTGCCATACTTTGTCGAATGCTTGCGCTACATCAAGGAATATTGTTGAGCATATTTGTTTGCTTTCTAGTGATTTCTCGGTTACATCAGTAATTCGATGTACTTGTTCTATCGTAGAATGTTTTTCCCTAAATCCAAACTGATGTGGAGGGATAAGATTCCTTTGGTCTTAGTATTTTAAGAAGAACCTTTTCAAATATTTTCGATAATGTTGGTAGCAGAGAAATTGGCCTTTATAAAGCTTTTCTTACCCCGTTGATTTGACTATGGATGAAATAACCAAAGATCTAATCATCTCACATTTCTCAACGATATTAAATGGTTTATTCACAGCATGATTTACCTCATGAACTATTCCATCCGCGGTTTTAATTTGAGAATTAATCGGAACAAGTTCAAGCCCAAACTTTTTAGCAACCCATATATATCGGATCCGTCCAGAATCATGTAACTTTCCCCTGAATCTAATAAACCAGTTACAGTGTAGCCGATCTCCTCAACCTCTGCATGCGGCCGATAATCCTCTTTGATTTAAATTATCCTTTCAATAAACTGTGAACTACCTACAGAATTTCCTTCCTCAATAAGCCCGTCGCCAACCGTTCTCAAAACACTTCTTTCCATATTCTTCCTATACCTGGGTTTCCTAACTCTAATCTTCGATTTTGGTGAATTTCGTCTATTCAGATTATCTTTCGTCTGTATCAAGATCCTTTCGCTGGCTTCATCTAACTCATTGGATTCAATACTTTTGAGACATACTCTTGAATCTACTATCACATAATGAGCCAGACAATCCTCATTCCACGTCTCTCTATCTACGTATTTTGGGATCCTGTTTAATAATTTCGGAACAAGTTGATCTCTTACTTGCCCGCATTCCCGTTTCCCTGACTGGATTCTTGTTTTCTCTCCAGTGTCATGAACGAATTTTCCTCTTTTGTCCACTCGGACACTTATCTGCTGTTACTCTTTCTTTTCCGCAACACCAATAATACACGCGATCTCGCGGTTTGGAATAGTCAAAGTGACGATGAGCAAGCTCCTTGCAGTTCCAACATATTAAGGTTCGGTCGTTTGTGTCATTTGGATGACAACAAATGTTTCGGTTTGACGTTTCGGTGGAATATAGCTGGAGCGTTTACAAATCCAAACAATGATACTGGATGTTTTTCCAGTGATAGACAAGGATATGTCGCCGTTGCGCTTCGATACATTTACAGTTGGTGCGGTCCATTCGACAAGTGTTTCGTTAGGATCAACTGGTGTCAAAACGTATTATTTTGTATCCTGAATTTAACATATCGAGGATCAAAACGTTTTCATTGTGCATCATATTTCAAATGTATTGCGACTTTGTAGTCTTTGATGCATTCCATGGTATCACTAAATAACTCGTTGAAATTCACAAACATATTTGACAAAATGCTTCACACTCTGCTAAACCACACAATAATGGCTTTGCATGTTTCATGATAATCGCTAGTCGTTTGAGTGTGACATTGTTGTAGGTTAATACGTCTACTTGACCTAACGTTGGTATCTTATGAATGCCGTATACCAAAAGATTAGGTGCCTGTATTATTGCTGGTTCACCGTTTTGTTTTCAAAATCTTCAAAGTCTGTCAAGCTCATCAATTATGGAATGTCACGCACCAGAGTCATAATCAAAAGTAGTTTTGATTCCATTGACGTTTATGTCAATGCACTTGCTTGCTTTAGCCATATGATTTATGATGTAGATAAAAGCACGTAAGGTGCTCGTAAGGTTCAGATGTTGTAAGCACTTTCTGAATGTGGCTCGTTTTACGTGAATTATCTTCGGTATGTGTTGTGGTTGTTGCACTATTTCGTTGTTTCCAGGTTTGTGTTCTGCCAGTTTTAATACAACATGATGTGTAGTGTCCAATTCACTTGCATTAATTGCATGTTACATTAGTTGCTGGATATGAAGTGTCGTTGTTGTGTTTCTCGTATCCGCAACAAATCACTTTTGTGGTCGTGGAGTGCGTTTCTCCGTTTCGAGTATTTTTATCTGTGTATTTTGCCAACATTTAATTGATCACATATATAGTTTTCTGATCGTTCGCGTGCTTGCACCACCTTAAACCTTTGAAAGTCACTTCGCTCAAGGACTCGGTTTCCCTCTCGGCAGCGTTTCTGATGATACGAGTTGTTTTCAGATCCGGCCAGCATTGTATCAGATCAATTTCGGGGCATATTGATTGTGAATGCCCGTAGCAAAACGATCAATTGAGATTTTCAAAACCACTGTCACGACTAATTTATGTCGAAGGATTATGTCTCCCTCCGTGTACAGTTCCAAAATTGTGATAATGCCTTAAATTGAGTTTTTTGTGCGTATACAAATGAATGAAACGATCGTTTATAGATTTATGCGAATTTTGTACGAATGGGCTGACATCCGTAAAATACACTTTAAGCTCATGATGCGTATTCGTGCTTCAAAAGCATCGACAAAGTTTCTCGCCGATGATCTTGGAGATGTGATGTATTCTCCGCACTTCAAATTTTTTATAATTTCACGTACTTAATCGGAATTGTGCGGTGTTTAGTGTTGGAGTTCCAAATCTCGATTTTCTGATCTTAACGCTTGGCCAATTGTATCCATCAGTGCGATGTTGTTCCGGTTTATCAATTCCACAAACTATTGAGATTCATCCATATTAGCTTTTGTAAATAATTAATCTTGGCTAGAATTGTTAATATCCTTGTCGCCAGTACGTAGTATTTAATTGAATTTAAATATTACATATAAAATACTCGTACATGCTGCGCATTTGACATACAGAAAGAACTTATTTAATGACAATCAGTCATATATAAAGAGAGTGGTCAATACTAGTAAAGCTAGTTTACACTATAGCGTTGCAAATGTCATTTTATGAAAAGTTTAAACATCTTTTTATTGAAAACGATACCAGTAGCGTTATCTACCAATAAACTCATAAACCTACAATTGTATTACTACATGCTTTTTATACTATAATTTGTTACGTTAAAAGCCAGTTACATTCATTAAGTTTGCTGAACTGTTGTTCGAGTATGCTGCCGAGTTATTTATGACTGCTGTTGTTGTAGTTTGCTGTTGACAGTTTAAGTCTGCTGAGGCCGTTGAATCCGTAGTGTCCAAACAATTAAATAAACGAGGAGGAGAAGAACGCCCACATACAAATCATTTAAGCACAACTAAGCAGGGCAAATATCAATTAGGAATCTTCCGATACCAATATAGAAAATAAATTTGACGATTATTGATCAAAGAATCTAGATCTTAGCTTAGCATAGTCTATATCGGTTAAAAAATGACCGATTTCCAGTTAGCATGCCCCTAATATACAAAAATCAATTCAAAAGCTCCAACCGAATATGAAAATCAGAACAAGAAAATAAACGTTTTAATTTTAAACGTTTCAATGAAATTTAGGAAAACTTTGAAACACATGGGTACTTTAACTTAATATATAGATTTTCAATATTTTCAAATAGTGAACCAACTGCAATTTGTTATATCTCAGGAAGTTAATTTAAATTTATATTGTAATGCTTTTCTAAAAAAAAATCTAATCATAATGTTTTTAATTTCAGATTTATGAAAGTAAATTCGTCCACATGCAACACACCGTGCAAACCCAACCAACTATCAGAAGCAATCTCAAAAGACAATCAACGAACTGTGCAACGAGATTTATTTCCCACAACGCCTACTGCCCAATCATCAATCTCTAATCATATAAACGCAAACGATTTTATCGATTTGAATGATAGTTTTCACAAGAAATCATTTGATCGATGCAGCACACCGCTACGATCGTTCGATAATAACCAAAGTGGTAGTCTAAATTTAAGGACGCCTGCTCGATCGTTGGATGATCGTAATAACACAAGCCAAAATAATGCCAGTGGTAACAATAACACAAATAATAATAATAATTCATTTTGTTTGGCCGATTTTATTGTATCGAATAAAACTAAACAAATTAAACGACGCAGTCGCAATCAGTCCACCGCCACCAACAATAACAACACATCAAATTGTAGTAGTAATTCGAGTACGACGACAAATAATAGTAGTAAAAATACAAGTAATAACGAAAGTACGACAATCAAGCCGAAGCGACGGGTTGTTCCAACAAAGATTCAACCAAGTTCGACCAAATCTAATCAATCGAATGGCCATGAATTTTTTACGCCCTCCTATAAATCGGATAATAATTTATTGAATGTGATGGTCGAAGAAAAGGAGCTGAACCCAAATCATATATCGCGGGATCGTGAAACCCTGCTCGAAGAGAAATTAAATATCAAGCACGAGTTTGATTTGCAAAACGATCGGAGTGGTGCCAATTGTATGCAACAGATAAATCAAATATTGCAAAAAAATATTCCCAAAGCGTCACCCGATAAATTGGCCAAACAGCGAAACGATGTCGTTAATTTAAGCAACATAAGCAATAAATTGTATCTAGATAATTTAATTAAAATTTATTCGCACATAATTAATTTAAATCTTATTACGAATATTTTAAATGAGCTCTCATATTTATTCCATCTAATCAATATAAATGTGGCGCAGAATGATACTCGTACCTTAGCCTTAAATAATAACAGTAACATCGATTATAAGTACAATTTATTGCTTAAGTCTATAAATAATTGTGTTTACTTTAGTTTCGGCGTTTTAGATCGCCAAAAATTTACACTTTCATTGCTCGATACCAAAACATTGAAAGTGCTCATCGAAAATGAGCGGATGGACAGTCTAAACTCTGGCCTTTTCAATTATTTGAGAAAATTGTATCAAACGAAACTTAATTTAAACTATACGAGTTTAGAAAATAATAATAATAATAGTAACATTAGTAATGTGTTTTTTCAAGAAGAGACGGATACGAGAAATAATTATCCGTCGGAGAACGAATTTCGTAGTTTTGTCAAGCAACGCGATTTATTTTACACAATACTCAGGAAATGGGAATATCAGTATTCTAATCCAAAGTCATCTATAAATGTGCGATTCGATCTCAAAGTGGTGGAATTAATTTCTAACCAAGACCATCCCGTTAACATGCAGCATTTATCGAAATTGTTTGTTGCTCAACTAATTTTATCTTGCAATTTTGATGATACGTTGCCTGAGCTTCAAAATGAATTGCCGAATATTGATTTAAATAAACTGTCAAAGTTGCAACAGAGATTGGTGGCGCCGAGTAATTTCAGCACCGAATATATGTTTCCTGGGATACAAGGATTTTTTAAAGACTTTATAGTACATGGGCAATTTTCGAACATTTTTATCGAACAATTAAAATTTGCACTTATTCACGAACTTTTAGTTATGAATGATGATTGGGCAGAAGAAGAGCGGTTTGAGGATAAGGTCTGTATTTTATTTAAGCGTGTTATCGATCAAATCATATTTATTAACAACGCATTCTATATATTGTTAGATTCGTCCGATCAACATATCAACAATGCGTGTCCTAGCGAAATTTATTGGTTACATTGCATCGTTGCCTTATAAATACGATAATCGAGGCAACCTAGGAGTGGATGAAACTCAAATAACATTCCGAAATGTGGCGCTACCTCAATTTGACATACGAACCGTATTGATAAAAGCGGTTAAGGACAATCGTACCCTAATCACAATCCCTTGGATGGTCCAGTATTTAACAATGCTCGATCATATTTCGATACAACTGAATTACTACAAATCTGTGCTTAAGATTTTGTATGAGATTTACGTAAAACTCGATCAAATTGCACAAAACTATCATCCAACATCGAAATTTATAATACACGCGTGTCTCGGTTGGTTGTTCCAGGAAATACCCTCGGTTAGTGATGAATACTATTCGTTCCGAAGTAATTTCTCGATACCCAATGGATTAAAATTGGGTAGCAAAGATAATGCAACAAAAAATTGGAAACTAATCGAAGTAATTATTCCGAGTAAAGTACAAAGTATGTTTTTAAAGTCTTCGTTGCCAGTCGAAATGATAAATTTTGAATCCAACAACGGGAATATTACTTGTATTATAAATAACCAAAGTAACTTAGAACTTAATCCGCTAGCGGTATGTAAATCAAGGAATTTAGATGGCACAAAATCCGAATCATTAAACGTGAATTTAGAAAATCTTCTCAATATTGCCTGCCCATTTTTAGCCGATTTTCGGATATCAATAATGCCGGCCAACTACACTAAATCCGTGTCTAGGAGTGGTAAATATCGATACATTCGAACTAATCTCACCGATCCTAAAACACAGAATAAAGACAATAATAGCAGTAAGCAGCAAAAATTACTCGACGAATTTTTACAATCGCAATCCCAATCGACCAAAAAGACAATAGATTTTATTATTGAGCGTACAATTTCCGCCGTTATAAAAGATTATCAAATCGAATATTTACTCCCGATTAAGGACGAAACAACGAAAACGATTAATAATATTATGGGCAATAGTTTGGCCGAGGTGAGGGAAAAATTGTTGATACATTATGCGGATGGGTTAAGGGAATTGGTGCAGAAATGGAATGATACTGTACCAGGTATGATTCGGGAGCGAGTTACAAATGCATTTAATGCCTTATTACCGAAGGAGACGTTAGAGGTTCTGAAGAAAACTTATATCGCGTTTGCTGTACAAAAGTGTATTTTCAAAACTAGCGAGTGGCGAACGACTCACTGTTCCAGTATGCGTAAGTAGTTAAATTGTAATAATATTTATCTTTTACATTTATTTTATAAAATCTGGTTGGTGCTAGAGCAACAAATCAATTGAGAAACATTTTATAAAGAATGTAGCTATAAAAGCCACAAATTTCGCGGATCATTTCAAGTTTGTGTTAACTGCAGGTTTTGCCACATTTTCGTTTTGAAAATGGACTTTCATTAACGTTTAATTTCAATCAGCCTACTGCTCCATACTGAGTTTCTGTTACACAAAATTTCTCGATATTTTCTGTTAAAATGCCGCCAATCAAAAAAGGCCCTGTCACCACTTTTGACCAAATGATTGCACTCTTTTGACCTTTGAGTTTTCATCTAGCACAACTATCCTGTTGATTCTCAGAAAATACTTCCTCTGAGCCTTCTTCATCAGAGAACATTTTTTTCGCTGACCATATATTCCATTTTCATATTAATTATTGATTGGTTCATTGAATCCTGGCCAGGTCCCAGAGTTACTGGGTAGACATGCTGTTATACCGGATGATGGGGTGTTCTGATCTCTTACCATTTTCCCCATTATCTTTGTTTTTCTGGCCTCGCGGACATCTTAATTTGTATTGTTATCGGTTGTTTGACGTTGGTGTTGAAATTGTTGTATTATCTCTGCTTTGCTTTTAGACAGGCGATAATAGTTCTGAGTATTTACTTTACCGATAGTAATCAGATAATGAAAATCCCTTTTGCATGCAGCCCCTATTGGGTTTCGACAAGATTAGGAAAAGAGCCGATAACTAATAAAAAAATTGAAAAAGCACCAGTAATGGAAATCGCAATCGTCGCAATCGATTGACCGACAAGCGCCCTACTACCCGGCTTACGAGTGAATGTCGGCTAATGGCTGCAGTTCAATATAAAGGGTTATCCAATTCGTGGTTGATAAAGTAGAAATCTGTATATTGACATCTGTCAAAGATAAACGTTGAGACTAAAGTTGACATTCTGCCATTTAAGAATATGGAGCATTTAACATACGCAAATTGGGTGTTGGAAAAACAGGCCGTCGATGCTGATTTTTCGAACAAAATTTTCTTCAGTGATGAAGCTCATTTTTCTGATAGCTGATGTCAATTGGCCTCCAAGATCCTGTGATTTAACGCCTTTGGATTTCTTTTTGTGGGGCTACGCGAAAGATCGTGTTTACGCAAACAATCCTCAAACTCTTGACGAATTGAAAACTAATATTCGTAAGGTAATGGCCGAGATACCGCCCGAAATGTGCCGAAAAGTCATTGAAAATTACCGCAAAAGAATCAAGGCCTGTAAGAAGTCCCGTGGAGGACATTTGAATGATATCTTGTTGAACTAAAAATGGCAAGGATCAATCTGTAAAATGAAATAAAAATTACAATACATTCCGAATATTTTGTGTGTTTTTTTTAAGTTTACTTTATCAAGCTTGAATTGGATAACCCTTTATTTGAACCAACTGAACTTTCGAAATGAACTTTCTTGGTTTTGTGATGTTCTATTAAAGACATCTGTTGTAAATAAGTTTCTAAATAAAATTTATGAATTTGATTTGTCAATCTTTGTACAAAACATTAGGTCAGAATATCGTTTTTTTCTGATAACTTAGAAATTAAAGCTTAAGTCTACCTGGCAAAAAATTGAAAATTGATATCGGTATTTAAATATCGTAGAATTCTTCGTAAATTAAATCTGAAACGGTGATAATCTTCGGCCTAACGAAATGTATCACCTATTTAAACATTGTGTTGATCACCAAATTTTATTGAGTTCGGTTTTTCTTTTGTTTGGAGATTGTCTCGCAAAATGTTCACTCTCTTGACATATAAAATGCGCTATTCCGTTTGGTGTTGGGCTATTTTTATTAAATTTGACGCTATTATTGTTTTCACCTTGCTTGCTACTATTCGGGCTATTGTAATTCTTGCATTCGGTTTTTCAATTTTTAACCACATTATATAGCATTGCTTGGTGTAATTTGTTAAAATGTATTCAATGTGCTGCAATTACTCGATCAGCTTCACGTAAACCGTATTATTATATTTGCATATGGTTTCTTCTGAAATAATAGGCCGCGCGCCGTTTCTGCAATGTGGTTTGAGTTGGTGGGAAATTTGCGTATAACCGCACCTTTCACTGTTTCCAACTCCTATACCCATTTTAATACTGTCACTCTAATTTAGCTACGTCCATCATTTTGAGCAACCCATAGTGACGAATGATTACATCATCCATTGGTTATATTAACTCTTCAATTCGATCTATCCACTCATCTACTGAATGAGAGTAATATATCCACCATTTGTACATACCCCTTGCAATGGCCACGTGGTTGAATCCACTTATCTTCGTCATTTATACTATCCTCGCTTTCTGTTTTCCTTGTATTGTCTTGTTCACTCCATTCCTGATTTTTTTTTGTCATCATCATTTAAACAGTTATTTGCTTTCAAATCGGTTGCACTTTTTACTGCTGGCATTTTTTGGAAATATCTCCCGTGTGTCCTAACATTTCAAAAACCTTTTAGGCTAAAATCACGTGTTTTGCAGTAGTCTTTAAAATCTACGAATACAAAAATTTTTACAAATTATTCATCTAAATAATCGCGCACTTCAGTTTATCTTTTATTTCAAAAACACCAAAACTCGACCGCTTCGTTTCCCGACTAACATTTTGCATATTTTAACATGCCATCTATATAAAATAATAATAACGACATTTAGTCGAGATTCCACCCTTACAATATTAACGACAATCGTAACACTTCTGGAATATATGTAATTTTATAGATTTTGTAATTTATATACCAAATGCTGATCCGGCTGTCCTGCCCAATCATCCGACACGGATGATGCTGTATCTTCGTATCAACGTCTGCTACTCGGTTTCTATTTTGACCATTTAAATCGCCTATTTGTCCTTCGTCATCCTTTTATTCTTATGATGAAGACCCTCCGGTGTAGTGCAGTTTCATTTATCCGCAGATGTTGATGTATTACCTAGGCTTTCGCCCTGAGATACTCTCTGAACATCGTAACGGTCGTTCTGTGTTACTTTGACTATTTCGTAGAGCCCGACATATGTTAATCCTAATTTTAACCCACTGGTGAATTGCGTACGTTTTATTAAAAGATAATCACCAATTTCATATTTGGTCGCACTTTCCTTTCATTTGTTATCAGTTCGACGATTTCGTCCTCTATTCGTCTTATAGCTTCTTTGGCCTTCTCTCGTAATTCACCTCTTCCCTAGTAAGTCTAGTGGATTATTCTTTAATGACTTCTGAGATTTTGGCTTATTCTTCATTCGCACTTTATTAACACTTCGTTGAATTGAGCTGTTAAGGTACCGTTGTAAGGGTTTGGTATGCTTGAACCACTCTTCAGAATTGACTATTGACAGTTTTGTTAATGCTGGGATGCGAAAATCCCTTTCGATTGGGCTATTACCGGTTGATACACCTGTAGATATATATGAAATCATAATCTCTTCTTGTGCATATACTCCTGAAATTTTGTAGATCTGAATGAACCACATCTGTCCTCGATTATTTACTTTTGGTTTATAAAAATTGATTTTTGCGCTTCCAGCCTTTGTATGATTTCTTTAGCACCCGTTGTTTTGGTTTTATTTATATTTGGTTTATTTTTTAATCCAACACGAGCAAGCAGGCTTACTCCGGGTTATACACCGAGCAAACGTTGTACATTGCAAAATGATGCGGCTCTGACATTTATTTCAGAGTAAAATTTGATGAACCGAATATGCGCGGTGTAAGCAAAGTTCACAAATAAAAACATAGTGTGAAGAGTAAAATCACTCAGGCTGAATATAAAAAAACACCAGTTATTTTTTGACAGCTTGCTCGGGTTGAATTAAAAATAGAGCCTTAGTAAAGCAACAGTGCCTAAATGATCGATGTGGTAAGTTACCAATGGACGACCTTTTAGGATAGGTCGTGATTGTCACTCATTTTTATTACCTTCACCTTGCACCTGGGTACCATCAATAGCAGTTTGCCCAATTCTTAAACATAACTCATCATATTTCATGAGCTCAAAAATCGGTCGAAGATCAGGATCATTCCTAGAATCTCCACTTCTTAGCTGCTGTGTTTATATATTATGTTGCCATACATTCAAATATCGGAATGTCTTCGTTATTCGACCAGATAATCTGCTTGCTGTGTTTTTCACGGCCCCGGGGTTCGTTTCACGGTGGTGAATGGAAGGAAAACAAGTTACTACCGGGTGTTTTTAATGTTTCATACGTATGGCAGGTTAGATTAGGTTATGGCGGCTGTCCTAAAGGATTGGTATACGCACAATTTGGTCACAAGCCAAACTACGCAGCTTCAACCCTACTCATCGGCACCATCCAGAGCATTCAACGACGCGTAAAATTGCATCCACCACACTGAGATCCGCCTAGTAGACCGGACCAGAAAGGGGCTCAGGATTCAGTACAGCTTCTATCGCTCAGTCGTTTCTTGTGGGATTATCTGTTTTCATCCTCTCGTCGAAGAATGGGGACGGGACAGCTTTGGTGAAGGTTTTAGGGATGTGTTTTTCTAAGATAAGTGTCCTGTGTTTATGCAGGTCCACTTGAAGATGGGCTTTATAGAGGAGCTCGCGACATGATATCTGTACGCTGCACTTTCACAAAAACTTTAGGCTTGCCAGAACATTTAAATTTAAATCCTGGTTTCCAAACCTCATCTTTTACCAATGACACTTAGGCAAGAGAGTAAAGCTCTGCAGTGACTTTCAATACCCTTTCCAATATATTAGGTTGCCAGCGCAGTTTGCTGTCTAAAAGAGGACCCAGCTACTTCGCTTTGTCTGTGAAGGTCTACTGGGGGAGGATTAGTCTTTATAATCCTTAGATAAACACACTAACTCAGTTTTGTGTTGATTGACGCTTGTCCTATGACCAAGCTCCAATAAAGAAGGATAGCCTTCACAAATCTTTTAATGGATGATCCATCTAGATCCACTACCTCGATGTTACTTTTAAGCATCTAAACTACCCAGCATAAGAATGACTCCTTCACATTCATCCGCCTCCGGCCTGACGTTGTTACAATCAACGGATTTCTCGTTCGATAGGTAAAAGGGAGCAATTTTTCTCGCTTATTCGATTCGATCAAACGTCTGATATGAACTTCTATTTGTCTTTCCAAACGGTCTGTTGAACATCCACAGTATTTATGACATATAGGGCCACGCCGACTAAAATCGCTTTAAACCGTCTCTTTGTGATTGCCTAGTGGCCCTTAGGACGCGATTTCGGAGCAATTGGGAAAATGAGTTTTCCTTAGCACCTCTAACGAATCATCCCCCGATGGTTGTCAGTTGTGATCCGGAGTCTAAATAAAGTACTAGTAACTAGTACTTTACGTAGTCTAGGATTCTACGAAGACCCCTGTATTTTATCACAGTATAGCCTCTATACGTTTGTTTTGACACTTCTTTGTTCGTATTAATATGATAGGAACCACAGTCTTCAGCAGTTTTTATTTTCTGGTTTTGTCAAGAACTTCCTAAATATTTTGGGGTGGTTTGAAGTTTATTCGACCTTAATGGTGGCCTAGGTTTACACGGCTTTGAAATCTATATCGGTAATAAATTTCCTCGAATAATTTTGAAGGTATCTCAGACAGTGGTCCTTCAGTTTCTAAAAATAGATTTATTGACGGAATTTGTATCCACTTCATATTCGAGAAAACAACGATCAGGGAAGAAATGATCGTCGGAAGCCTTCCAGTTATTTATATTGTTCTCTATAAATTCAGATACAAGTGTAATATGTAAAACTTATTGGCTGTTGCTGGGTGGCTTACACACAATTTTGATGAACGTACAAGTACGTTGGTAACACACCTCTCTTGGTCGTATTCGTAATTCCACAGATTTCCTTATGTAAAGTCGCATCGCTTCCCAGGATAACCCCAACTTTCCTCTTGTGACCATTAATGAGCTTCTTATAGATGAGATAAACCGTTCTCTTCCGTCAGTGATTATGACGATCCATCTCAATGTTTGCTGCGTCCGTTGCTACGCTAGCCTTACTGTGAATTTGGAACAGCAAAATATTGTTATATTTATCAAGAATACACGAACAAATTTTACCTGTTTTCATTGCATTTGATTGTATATAGTTTGACGTCTTAAGTTCGAGTACTCGGTTTGCTCTGTCCTAAGTTTCTCGGATTAAGACAATATTAATCTACTCTGCATTTATTTTGAGTAGGAGAGCAGCCGAAGCTGCCTTGCAATGATGATGTTTGATTTTCAGGAAGCTGAGCGTTTAGCGAGTCTTCCTTGACTACTATGCACCTTTAGCGTCACTGCACTGAACCCAAAACTGAGCGACTCTTTATTTAATACAATTGCAGCTCATTATTAGCCAGTCGTTTTCAGTATCTCTTTTGAATCGCTAGGTTCCTCTAACATCTATGTTCGATTCCGGGGCCTGCGTGATATTTTCTCTTGCAAAAAACTCCAGTTTTGCTGCAGGCCTAATCTTACCTAAACTTTCTTCAGCCTTCTTAAAGGGACACCAACCGCTGGGCGGCGCAGTTTGGTAGGTAGTGTGTTGAGCCATTTCCGCCTTACTCCAATTTTCGTGCACTATACTTCTGTCGCTCTGAATTCTGTCAATTTATGCCATCATTCGTGCTCCTTGAGGTACTCATTGAAGGGCGTAGTGAAAGTTATCGGGAATCTGATCGTTTTTACAACCGTAAACGATTCTTCTTGAGACCTCTTCACAGCAATCCATTCCATGATCTTTTTATCCAATGCAATCGTTTCGTCCTTAGCGAAGTCGTCCGCTACCGCAGTCTTGTTGGGCTTCTTTAGCGTTTTTCAGGCCCTCTTCTCCTACGCAGTTTGCTTCAATCATACTTTTCTCCGTACTAGTTGTTTTTGAAGGCCATTATTTCGACTCATGTCATGTTTTTCTTTGCGACTAAAGGCTATTCAACCAGCAGGTCTCGTATTTGTTAGAAATTCGGACTCTTAATTTCTGTTTGTTTTATTTAGATCCATTATAGGGCGAGGTAAGAGTAATGTAGAAAATGGATGTCTATCCTCTGCACGATACAATTAATACCTTCGCCCAGCCAGTGCTTGATTCATTTTAGCGTTACTCAGAGGGCGTGGGGTATGAAACACGGACCTTATTGCTAACACCATCTTCGTTGCTTATAAATTTTAACCCCATAGTATCGACGTTTCTCCATAATAGTAAATGTTTTATAAATTTCATAACACAACTTTGTTATAATAAATAAATAAATAAGCTTCCGCGCCAGATTACTTATTTTTTAATCACATCTTAATCTAATTTTTTTACAATTTTTTATTTCCAGAATTTTTCACGAAGGATCTAAAATCGGATGCTGAAAAATTATATCAGAAAATAAAAGTCCAGCCAAAATCAACCGAAATGACTGCTCAAATACCCGTAACCGATTTATATTTAACTTTAAACACAGATGGTCCCATTCCGTCTCTCGTCTACACAAATTTAATGACCCAACTGAATCGTGCGTCACGCAGTCCCCATCAAATAGTTTACGATGATTTGATGAAATTATTCGACGAACTATTCATCTTTATGACACAACAAATTTTAACAGCAGATCTCTATAAAACTACCGGATTTTTAGTCATTCAGCTTCTCCAATTTTTAATGTGTAATTTACCAATACACTGTGATGACGTTCTCATGAAACGTTTTATAGATTTTATGAAAATTTCAAAATTCCAACCATTTTTAAAATTTGACGATGTGAGCAACGATACTGCCGAAATACAGCAAGACGAGGAGTCGGGCGATGGGAGTGGTGGTGGCGGAAGACCAAAAAGAAATACAAACTATTTATTTAATGCATTTTTAAGTGGCTGTTTATTGGAATTAATCAAAAATAGTACGAACACTAGTTGGCATTTATTAGCGCAATTTATAATTAATCTAATTGATAATCAATTCTATTCGTTGAATTTGTTCAATGAACAATATTTGAGTTTATTTAAGTATGATTTATCGCCATTATTGCTCGAGAATTTATCGATGCTAATGGATCGTGTACTAAAACACTTTAATAGAACAGCGGCCGGTTGTGATTTTGAATCACAACAGACACAGCTATTTAGTGAAATGCTAACGGATTTGACACGAGAAATTGATAATTTATAAGGAAGCTGAAGAATTTTTTTTAACTTGTATTTATGTAAAAATAAAACGACCTCTTTTTGTATTTTACGAGGCTTGTTGTGAATTGCCTGAGACATAATATATATTTAACAAGACTGGTAAGTAGGTATTCAATTCTATTTTGATCCTATAATGACCTCAGTTATGCCCAATCAGGAAACAATCATCGTTGATGTTGTAATTAACAACCGAATTAGCTGCTTTGGAGTCCCGATGGCAATTCACTCAGACCATGGAAGACTTGTTCAATCAATATAAAACACGAGTAACATTCTCAATCAGATGTAATAGCACGCTGGACAAATGTGGCGGCAGTTGCGATTAAAAATCAATGCGATAGGGATCGACGCCTACACTTGGGATAAATTTTAATTGGTTACTTTGGTTTTGAAATTAGTGGCATCTAGGTTTAAATCAAAATTCAAATAAGTCTGGAACAGAACCTCTGCTAACATTCTGTTCATATCTATCATATTCAAAGCTGTTATAAAAGTTAGTGCGACAAACGCTAATAGTAGTCATACTGGATTCGGTAAATGTTAATAAACGTTTTTCAATGAAAGCAGCTTAACACAAACCTAAATATTAGCAATGTAGAATTCCCTACTCATAGTTGCTATAAAAGCCAAATAAAACACGAATCCTATTTTTAATATCGTATACCGATCTATTTTTATCCTGAAAATTCCTCTACTTCATAGACCGAATATGAGGATACACTAGAGTAAAAATCAATACACAATTTTAAGTATTACAAAATACTATTATTTGTTATGCTTTATACATACCTACAAATTTGAATTTCCTAAAAAATAAAAATAAAATACTTTCCAAAGTAAAAAGCAAATTACCTAAAAAAATCCTATACCCCGCCACCCTCTCCCACACTTTCATATCATCATAAGTATTCTCCTTCTTCTGCCTCTGAGATATCAAAACCAGGAAATGAGTAAAGGAAAATAGTAAAAAAATACCGAAGTAATGAAAATCTAAAGTGTGATAATCATATTATAAACAAAAACATAATACAACAAACATAAAATTTTATTTTTTAATCGATTAAATTTTCATTTTCCACACAATGTATACCCGTAACTAGATTTAGCAAGCAACGGAAACCGAACAAAAGAAATGTATAGACTACACACTCAGAACGATGAAACAAGCTGAATCCTCCATCGTCGGAATTGTTTTGTTGCTGTAACATTTTATTACAGGATATATCTGTAAATGTTCTAGAATCTAGATGAAATCAAGTAGATTTTAAGATTAGTAAATAAAATATCAAAAATATGTTGTATAAAGGATGTATGTATCGTGTTGGTTGGTTGGTTGGTATTGTTTTTGCAGTGTTTTGTGTGTAAAATAATCCCCATCTCAAGTACATCATGAACGGAGTATAAGAGCACATTTTAACAGGATAATTTCTACCCAAAAAAGTCCTAAATTAAGCGATTATCCCTATTTGTTATTTTTGTGTTATTATTAGTGGCTTTTAAGGGATAAAAAAATATTTTTTTTTGTGGTCAGGTGGGTAATAAATTATCCATAGAATTTTTCCATTAATCATGTTAAACAAAAATTAATTTTTTGTGGACAATGGTGATGGTTACAGGTGAATATTCCCTTTAGGTATTTTATAATACAAACATACTAATTAATTAATTATTTTAAACTTTTTAGGATGCAATATAAAGTAAATCAAAAATGTTGAATTGATTATGTCGGATAATAATTAAGATATTCTTAGAAAGACTGATAAGTATTAAATTTCATTTAAGTACTCGGCCCTGTTGCTATATAAAGCGAGAAACTTAAAAATTTCATTTATCAAATGATTAATTAATGCTTAGCTGTCCGTGAGAAAATACAGGCTCAAATACAGGAGGTGTCGCACCTTCTTGATTTAGTTGAAACCATGCTGCACGTTTTGTATTTCCACATCCAGCTTGATCAAGCGAATAACGACGTGAAAATGGTCGCATTGGCGGTATATTACGTATATTACTTCATGAGCGCTGACGTATAAAAGTTTCAATTTCTTCACGAATCATTCTTTGATTAACAAAATCGTATGCCTATCGTTTCGTTTCGAACTTGTGCCGTAAATCCTTGATGGCATCGATAGAGTAGACATCCATTTACAATTGGAACTACAACTACTTGAAATTCTTTGACTCATTCTTCCATCTGCATCATAATAAAGCGTAAACAAAATGTGAGCATGTGGAGGTCCCCTCTTTTGGAATTCGAAGATATAAACATAAATGATGATTCATCTCAAGACATGATTGCAACTTGAAGTCTCTCGCGAATGGGTTTTGGTAACCATCAAAAGAAGGCGGAAAAATAACCGAAACTCCAATTTGATCAACGACTCCTTATCACAGATCAGAGCGTAATTTGAAGATATTAGTGAACGACCCTCCTCGGCCGAGTTCGAGCTTGCCAGCACTGATGATTGGATTGATCTCATTTTCACAAACATACTAATCTTGATTCGAATATCCGTATTGATAGAGAATCGCGTACGTTATAGAATATACGAATATCAGAGGCAAATAGTGGCTCATCGTCATCATCTACAAAAATCATGACAATTTCATTTGATGTTGGTGAATTATGGCGTTTTCCTTGCGACGGCCTCGGCATAACACCGTATTAACTGATGGTTATATGAACGTAAAAAGCGATCTTAAAGCACAACTATGGCATTTCTGATTTGCTGGTAAAGAGATGCGTTTTTCACAGCTTGAGTGCATCCACGTAAAGTTGAGCTAACTTTTTCTTTTCGCCCTCAACAGGAGTCAAATGACTGAATCTTGAAAACATGTAGTGCGTTACCCGGATTTTCAACTATTATCGCACTCATTAAAGCAAACGAATGAAGAAACGCAGGTTATCTCAATGCATCAGCGTTTAAATTGATCTGCTCTGGGAGCTGAACTTTTGGTTTTCGGTAGCGACTATTGAACATTGTATCGGCGGCCGTTCCTCACTAACACTTTCCATTGGTCCGCAGTTATAAGAAATAATTTGACTTTAGTTCGAGTAATTGGCCTATGTTGAGAAGTTGGACTAAAGGAAAGACCGTCCAAACAAAGGAAGTAATTGCGAAAAACGGCAGCGAATTGCTTCCCCATTCACCACATTCTCCGGATCTCCGTCTATTTTGTCTAAATATTAGAGAAGCGACGAATGACTATCGTTCTTGAAGAAAACTATGTTGATGAATAAAGTTGAATTTTGCAACAAAAAATGTTTTTTAGTAGTTAGCCTCCAGGGTTTATTGAGTGACGTGATAAAGGCAGACGGAAAAATTCCGACCAGAAGAGAGACGTTGAAACATCTAGGAAGGGTTAGTATTCAACCGTTTTGATAGCCAAATTGGCCAAGTGCGGGACAAACTCTGGGTAATGTATGTTTGTGCTGTAAGTTTGGTATTTAGCATAGAATTAAAACAAAATATTTCGTTGCGTGACAATCATGAACTAATTAATGGATTTCAGAAAACCTAGTAAGTGCGAGGAGTTTACAGGTATTGATAAACCAAACACAAAATTAATAATTCAGAATTTAAGAGCATTGCATTCCAACGCTAAAAACCTACAAATGTGATGTATATTTGGTAAGAGGTACGCTTCTTATCGCACAAGCGCACCAACAAAAATATGGAGAATATTCTATAAATCATAAACGTTCAAATCAAGTAACAACAATTGAACGAAGAGACTAATCGAGATTTAATTTTCTGTTCAAAACATCTTCTTGCCAACAATTTACTTTGTACGTCACCACTTCAAATACCAAATTTCAACATTTTAAGACAGAACAGAACAAGTACAGAAGACTTCTGTGGAGGACAACATAAACTTTTAATTAATTTTTGTTTGTGGAGTGGGGTTATTCGATACGGTAGCACATAATACAAGCAGTTTATTATTTTAAAGCAAATCTGTTGCGCTGTGTTATCATCAGGATAGGGGGCCTCATATTTTCAAGATGAATTCCGTACATACCAAAATAGCAAACAATATTTTCGCGCATCGTATCGCACATGGTGACGCAGCGCATGTAGATAGAATTCATTTGTTGATAATTTTCAACAAGTTTCCAGAAATTTAAACACTATTTCAATACTGCGCCTCTGGCCCGCCAATCGACGAGACAGAAGAACCAAAATAAATAATTTTTTTTGTTAGGGCAAAATTGTATAACATTGCACAACAAAATTTATACAATACCAGGGTAACATACTCAAAAATTAGTGCACGCCACATGACACATTCACAATATTTGTGTTTTCATGAAATATCAATTTTAGTTGTTTTTCAATAGATCTGCGCTCCTAATGAATTTATAAATAGCACTATTGCCGTTTGTTGATTTTCAAAGAAAGTTTTTTTGTTGCGCAATAATTATAAAAATTTATTTACCGGAAGCCTACAAATACAAAGCACAAAATTTGCTGGGCAACTTTTTTTTATTCTTTCCAACTACGTCGTCGACATTTTTCTACAATAAATTCAACTAAAATGTGTTTAACTCGACTGGGAGCACATAAAATTGGAGTGAGAAACGAAGACCAAAAACGTACGTACATTTTGGTACGAAAAATAAATTTTATTTTGTGTTTTCTTTCTTTATACGGCATTATCAGCCATGTTTAAATCTGTGCATTGAGTACCGTTTTCCGGCATATTCAAAATGTACGACAATAATAAAATTCATATCGCTGAAACGAATTGCTAACAAAACTAGAAATATGTACGTGTAAAGACGGCAACCGGCCAAAAGTCTGTGTAGTTTGGAAATCGCTGACTAGCAAATGTCTTGCTCTTTATCATGATGCATGGGTACAAAAAATACAACATTTAAAAAATTTAAATGGATTTCATTTTACTTTTAAAATGTGCAAAGACGAAGAACGACTAAAGAATTCGCGTAAATATGACGACACAAAACTTAATAAATAAACAAAAGAAATTATTCGTGTTACTTTCGCATTACGCTGTGCTCCCAGTCGACCAACAAGTAATTTAGTTAAATTTAAAGTAAAAATATTTTTTTAAAACACAAATTAGAAAAAAAACTCAATTCAAACTTTAAATTAATTTTTTTTTACTCGATTTAAATAAAAAAAAAGTTAAACAAAAAATTTTACAATTTTTAAAAAATCAAGGTTTTGCTATAATTACCAGGCATACAGAAATTTTAGTAGTATTTGTTTCTCGATAAAATATTTTTATTACGAGTACGTCATCATTTCATTGCGATTCAGGGGTTTTTATGATTTTGCGCACATTCAGGCTGAGTGATGATGATGTTTTGTTTCATAAAACAAATAAAGCCAACGGTGGTCGAAAGGTATTTTTAAATGCCAAAGAGCTGGAAGAGATGAAATTGAACGAGGTAATAATTATTATGTACGGATATTCTGTTAATAAGGTGTAATAAAGCATCTAATCTAATCTGTCTAATAAATTAAGACGTTCAATAATTGTAATTTGCTGTGTAAATCTAAATATACACAATATTGCACTAATTGTCGTACGTAAAGAATTTATGATGAAACAGGATCCTTAACATACTCCGCTGCCTTAAATCGCCTGATCCAATCAAGTACATATTTAATAATATAGAATCATCTTCCCATTTTCTATCGTGCTGCGCTCGAAACCTCAAGGGATTTATTATCGTGCTGTGTTATTTTACAGTGATTTAGTTCGATTACGGCTTGGTTATCCAGAAAAACTATGTCTGTTTATCATCAAAGAAACAATTGGTTGGTGATGTCATAACATGACGATTGAGGTAGGTATGCCAGATCCTTGGTGGTTTCGATCCGCAGGCTAATGTTTGCAATTAGAGCTCCGCCTAGTGGTGGGTATATTCTTTATATAGGTAAGTATTATTATTGTCATAGGTAGGTATGACAATTGGTTTAGGGTCAAAGTTTGTGTATTACCTATTAAATATCGCCATCTACTGTTTTTAATGTCACTAAACCATGTATGTTTGTATGTACCTTGCCCAGTCTCCAATTATTTATCAGTGGATTGTCCTCTCTGATTAACACGACTTGACCCACGTGCAAATTTCCCTATTGATCCTTTGTTGTAAGCTGTGATTGTATTGTTGATACCATCGGTTCCATATTACTTGTATCATATTCTTAACCGTTCGCCAGTGACTCAAGTGATTATGTGGCAACTTTGTAACATCTGGATAGACTTGCGACACCCATTGTGTCCCTATCAAATAATGTGCCGGAGTAAGCTCGTCTTCAAATTCTGCACCATTCACACACAACGGCCGATTATTCAGCAATGATTTTATCTGAGCCAAGAGGTTGTGAAGCCCATCATTCAAAGGCCATCAATATAGGTTTAATGCTTCCTCATTATCTACGATACAATTTCATTTTGTTTTTCGATTACAAATTGATTCAAACTGTCGAGTACATGCTTAGCTCCTTGAAAATTGACGGTCAAAAATGATTTAGTTGTGAAATCCGTAGTGGCTTCTATATGCATGGTCTTTGTACACATGTTCGTTGCTCGCGACCATGGATTAAAACTGTCCGAATTGGTCCGGTAATATTGATACCAGTGTGCAAAAATGGTTTCGTCAATTCCTCTCTTTTCACAAGTAATCAATCTCGATTAATTCGATCTCCGGTTTTCAATTGATGTATCTCCATATTAAAGTGATTGGTTTGAATTGCTTTAAACACATTGACGGTTGTTTCCATCAAGTCTTAGCTTTATACTTTTTCTTAGCTACCATATCCATGAAACGATACACGTAGGCTAGTACCATATTGGTTTTCTTCCCAAAACTGGAGTATTTTTTTGTAGCACGTATATGAAGTTTACTTCATCATCGCGATCGATAGCTTTTGTTAACAGACATTTACGTTCCTCGATCGGATTTTGGAAATTTCGACGATTAAACCCGACGATCATGCCACCACAATTTAAAATTCTCCAATTCGTTGGGAGACATGCCGCGGGTTACAAAATCAGCCGGCTTCAGCTTTGACGAGACGTGATACCAGTGGCAGCTGGGGAACACGTTTAATATCTTGCTAGCGCAATTCACAAGATAAGTTTTCCACCGTTTTGGAGTATCAGATAACCAATCTAATACTATGCTTGAGTCCGTCTATGCTATTATATTCGTCATTGGTATTTCCAAAATCTAACCGACTTGTTTTATCAATCCTGTAAGTAACAAGGTGCTACACTGCTGATATCGTATTAGCACGCGGCATTTTGATTTTTGAGGGGACTAATTGTGCTGTACTATTTATAGAACCTAACCATCACGAAATTTTAATTTTCTTAATATCCAGTACCTCCAGCCTTAGATTTAATCACTTCTGTTATGCCCTTTGCGGTAAAGACCCATTCTAAGCTAATTTAAGACACCACAACTGTTGGAACATTACTTTAATCCAATATTATGCTGGATTCTGGCAACATCTTGAGTTTTGTAGAGGGTTGTCTTTCATCTAATTGAATTTGGTACGTAAGTTATTGACTTCAGCATTGATAATAGATTTCAGAAATTTTAATGATGAATCTAAACTTTCTGCTAGAATTAATTCTCATGACTTACTCTTATCGCATCCTCAACTAATCCTGCGCTCATCATTAAGTCAACCACGTTCATCTCGTATTGTAAGGCTTGTGAAGTCTCTGGATGAAGATGATGCTATTCCGTAAGCTACCGTATTTAACTCATAGGTCTGTGCTGGATCTTTAACTTTGTCACGCCATAGTATACGTTCTGGTATTTACGATCCTCTGGATGTACCAAGATATGGCTGTACATTTTTTCAATGTCCGTCGTGACTACAACCCGATTTGTTTGAAACTTTACTAGAATTTGATACAGTGTGTTTTGTATCCCGGGGCCACTTTCAAAACGCAATTTAATGCGATACCTATTTAATCTTATGGTGACACTCGATTCTTTAAGGATGCCATGATGAGGTAGAAAAACAGCAAACTTATTATCTGTTGGATTGGAAAATAAAGTCATGTGCTTTAAATCGCGAAAAGTGAAACATTCAGTACAAAATGTTCATCACATGGATACTTTGGGGTGGTTTCTCAGAAGTTGTGTAACGCCTTTTCTAAATTAATCTCACAACTCTCCTGTCTCTCTCTATCGCATCTCTTCGTTGGCGTTAAATGCTCCGGAAAGCATCTAATCCAATTTACCCCATTGCTTATCACTTCAGATAACAGGGACCAGACCTGAATCCAATATGTTTACTTGTGGCGTGTCAGTCAACTTCATTGCCATCAAATTATAGTGGTAAATGCTTTCAGGTGTGGCCTCAGGCTAACAGGTGTGTTCGAACTTCTCGGTTTCTCGTCAGCTTTACCTTGTTATTCGAGAGCATCAGCTCTATTTGTGACGAATTTGTAACGGAATGTTGCATTCATAAAGTCCGTTCACATCATCCAGTTTGATGACCAAAATATATAGTAGCCAAACATCACCATTTGCTTCATTACCCAAACCTTGCAATGCACGTATTACCTCATCCGACACGTCGTACGTCTTTCTTTGTGAGGTGGATGTAGAAATAACGGGCCCTTTACAATCGAATCTATGTTTCAATTTATTTGATGCCAGATTATAATTTGCTTCGGTATACTGTCCATACCGAAAATGATACTTTTGAACCGTACGCAAACTCAGTAAATTGTGTATTGTGATTGTGAACAATTGATAGAATGTTTGTCACACAGTGCATTATCCGGTGTATTTTGGTACCCCCCTTGCGGCGATTCACTTTTGCATATACATTGTCACCTGGAGAGAAACTACGATGTTGGGCTCCGTATGGTGTCGGTTAAACTATTGCTCTTGGTGATCGCGATCCATGCCGGGTTCTGGAGCAGGTTTCAAAAAGTCGAGTTCCGAATTTTACGACACACGAATATTTCTGCTGATGACTTGAATTTGGTAAGTAATTTCCATAATAAGATAACAATTCGCTCATCTTCTCGATGCAAGTCATTGACGTGATGTTAGCGCATTCGTGGACGTAGGGAAACATTGGATAGAAATCAACACTGCATGTCTGTTTGCATACTTGTTCCATAGGGTGAAGTGCGCGTGGCCACCGTTGCACAAGTGTCTTGATACGCGAGGTCTGTGAGGTCGTTATCAGTTGTCGTAATATTAGGTTTCGGTATCGTCGCGGAATGACGATTCTGTCGCCAAACATAACACAATCAAAAGAAGGTTGACAGTGATCCACTTCGATTGTAAAACTGCGACAATTTGTCGTCGTCTGGAAGTTCTGCATTTGATATTCGTCAGTCGAATTTCAAAAGATGGATAAGACGTCGGTGGTTTCGATCTGATCGTTTATTTGAAGATAGGCTCTATCTTGAAAGCTCACGGCTCCATCACCCGGAAAATTATCAAAACTGAAATGAAACGCGATCGAATGTAGTCCTCATTATCAACTCGGTTTGTTTCGATGAGTCGTGATAAAATGTCGTGATGGAGAGCTGTGCGCGGCATTTTTACTGGTTGAAGCCGTTACAATAACGTTGTGGTATGGGCCTCGGCTTCTGATAGAAGATGAACAAACATGGACTAAAATTTCAACATTTGCATTAAATATTAACGATTTGGAGTACAAAGCAATCAGCACCACAGCTTTGGCAGTACATACTCGTACAGGGAAAACGAAAACTGATGAATTCTACCTCTTTACTAAATACTAAGTATTCAGCTTGAATTAAGTGCGAATGAAATTAATGAATCGCGGATTGCACTTAATAAAAAGGCCCAGAGTGATGTGCATGATGCTGATATCAGACATTTGGAAAATATAGGATGGTGAATTGCAAAAGTAAGTTACGTTCACTGTATCCGTTTCGTTTATGGATAAATGGTTACTACATGTAGCGGCAGACTCTACAATTCTGATCTTCTCGATTTTCTCACTTATAAGTGGAATATGCTCACCAAGATGCGCTACTTGCAGATATGCAAACACTTCTGTATAAGCTACGGTTAGCAACACAAGGGTTCATTGCTGTTCTGTATCGTTTTACCACACGTCGTGGCAAATGCAAGCGATTTTTTTCGGACAACATTACAAACTTTATACAGAAGTTGTACGACATCGAATTACATTCAGTCGAATTAAATGCATTTATAGGAAGATAAGATATCGAAGGCCAAATCATACGCCCAAGATCACCGCACTTTTGAGGTCTGTTAAGAAGTGACAGTTTAGAAAAAATCCTTTATTATGCTTTCTCCAAGGCAACGACAAGATATGTCACGAACGACAAAATATTTGCCTAGTATTTCGGCAAAATTTCATAATAGGCCCCCACCCCACGATTAAGGCTCTAAATGTGTGCTTACAAAATACATACATGGTTCAAATGTGGTATCTCCAATTTTTATTGTTTTTAAGCTAAAGTTTACTGACTGTCAAATAAATTAAGTGTATAAAGGCCGAACAAACTACTTTACAATTTTGCATCAGTAAACGTTTCTTTACAGTATATATAATTTTGCATAAGAACTGTTACTAATTTGGTTTTGTACACAAAAAAACAGAAGCATCGGTAAGCTCAAAAGGTATACCTCTAAATAACATGCGGCACTTATGCTCTTGAAGTCGTTGCTCAGAATCACCTAGATCACAATTAGAAGCATTCGAAATATTTAAAAACGACCACAAACGTTCGGCCGCTGCTGATGCACGTGGAAAAATTCGTTGCAAAATATTTGTATCGGTGACTGATTCGCCCCACATACATGTTTCACCACCAATGACAAGTTTTTTCTGCTCCGCAGTACCGTTAAAGTCGTGTGGATCAACGCAATAAAAGTCTTTCCAACCTAAACTCAGATGATCCAAATACCAACCTACGGACGTTAATGCTTTGTACCCGGCCTTTGTATATTCAGATAGTAAACTCGGTCGGTCATCAATCCAAAATTGAATTAAGGTCGATTTTGGCAGGTGAAAATCACGACCTAGAGCGTCTTCCCACACTACTGAACTTACATTTAAAACCGCAAGTTGATCGATAATGCGTTCCATGTACATTGGCCGTAGATCCGATATTCTAGATATATTGTGTTTAGAAACAAACTGACGGATGTATATGTTGTCCGCCCAACATCGAGGGATTACCTCATCACCGCCCAAATGTATATACTTTTCAGGGAACACTGATACAATCTCTTTAAACAATTTTTCCATAAAATCGTAAGTTTTCTGTATTGTTGGATTGAATTGTTTTGCATCGTTGTTTCTACAGTTCATTAATATTTCTGGATGAGACGCGCCCCATGATCTTGTATGCCCTGGCGTATCAAATTCGGGCATCACACGAATTCCTCGCTCTCGCGCGTACTCTATGATATCTTTCACATTTTCTTGTGCATAAACCTTTGTAGGATCGAATGCACCTTTCGCGCTCAATTCCGGGTAAGTTTTACTTTCATACGGAAAACTCTGATCATCGACCAAATGCCAGTGTAATACGTTTAACTTGTTGTACGCCATACCGTCGATAATACGATAAATCGTTGGCACGTTCAGATAATGGCGTGCCGTATCTATTAACAGGCCCCGATGCGAAAATCTTGGTGTATCATATATTTCCGTTTCTTTGAAATATAACTTACGCTTACCACAAGCTAGTACGACGAAAGGCATTTGAGAAAATGATTCTAGGCCCCGTAACACACCCCAAATAGAATCAGATTGTATGCTGGCAGTTGCATTTTTATGGTTTATTTTATCTATAATGAACAATAAAAATTCTTATTAATAAATTTATAACTTTCTGTTGATCAAAATCGTATGCACATGATTCATCCATATCTAACTCGGGGATTGCCTGGCAGGGTTTTGTTAAATTAATTTGTAACGATTTTAAACATCCACGAAAATACTTGCGCCTGCAATGTGACAAACCCTGGTTCAAATTGCGAAAATGTCGTATAATTTCAATGTAACGTTTGGTCGCCTTTTCTAGTAGATCACAGTTTTGGCCTATAACCTAAACATTAATTCCATATCAGTATTTAATTGTAAATATTTAAATAAATATTGTTTTACCTCAAACTTAAAACTAGCAGGAATTATTGAATAATATTTAGCTATCGTTTGTTCTTTTGGTTTTGGCCATATTGCACCGTAGGTAGGAGTCACTTCTCGTCCCAGAACGGTACTAAGGAAAACGTTTAAATTCGTTTGAACAAATGGCTTACATACAGCGCTAATAGCCGCAATTTTCAAAAACTTACCAGCAACTCATGATAATCAGAGCAATATATAAAAAGATAAGGAATCTGCACATCTCCAAACGTCTAAATTTATTTTAGTAGAGATTAAATAAAATCATTTAAAACGGCTGCGTCAATAATTAACAAAATAGTGATTTAAGTGTCGGTTTATGGATTACTTGGATTACCAAACGAAACTATCGTATAACAAATATGCGCTACTTTACATACAAAGAAAATATTAGGCCTTTACAGAAATTCCCGTACGACATTATGTATGTTTGTGAGGTGAGGCAGTTAAGCCGAGTGCATTCCCAACTCAGTTTTAAACAATTTGTTCAATTCGTGATGTTCTGATGAAGAAGCGTTTGCAATTCTCCGACAATGGCTCGCTTCCTTGTCGAATTGTGTACATATCGCTGATAACTTGTCCTACTTACCTACTAAATAATATATTTGCCTGAATCTGCAATGGTGATGTGAAATTTACTGTATTAAATGATTTCACTATGTTTGTGTTGAAATTACCTTGTGTGGGCATGCAATTGTTCCGTACTGTGGTATTTTTGGATGTTGGCCAAGAAATGGGTACAATCACTTCCTGTTCCAAAAACCAATGAGCATAATAGCTCTGGCGGCGTGACCAATTGTGGCAATATGTCTTTCTCACCTGCGCAACACAATCCAGAAGTTTCGTCCCTGAATTTCAACACCTTACAATGTGGAAAACGGTAATGAAATGCCGTCTGTTTCAGGTTTATAGGCGTTGTGTTTGATGTACACGAACTTGTTGCATTCTGAATCTATTCGCTTGTCGTTAATCTTCAGTCGCTCTCGAACGTAATTGGGAGTGTCATCAGTGCGGTTCGTATGTGAAATATTTAACCAAATCTGTTCTCAAAATCCACTACCTTTTTTGTGAAAACACAATTTTAATCTAGTAGATTTCACAAATTCTCGCAGAAATGTTTGAGCACAACCACACGGTGTGAATAATCGAATCAGAAATAATACTGTGGGCAAAAAATAGTAAGACTTTGTTCTTTATTTATTTCTCAAAGTAATCCCCCCGGCCTCAATACACTTGTGCCAACGTTTTTTTCCAATCCTCGAAACAGTTGTTAAAGTCAATTTCCGGAATAGCCTCCAATGTGCGTAGCGATTCACGTTTAATGTCTTCAATTGACTCAAAACGGTTTCCCCGGAGCGGTCGTTTGAATTTGCTGAACAGGCAGAAGTCACACGGAGCTAAATCAGGCGAATACGGTGGTTGCGGAACGATATGGGCGAAAAAAATCACGCAAAACCAATGCAGTATGAGAAGGTGCATTATCGTGGTGCAAAAACCAAGAGTTGTTGACCCATAATTCCGGCCTCTTTTTACGAATAGCTTCGCGCAAACGACGCATAACACTCAAATAGTATTCCTTGTTGACAGTTTGGCCGGTCGGAAGGAATTCTGAGTGCACCACACCTCGATAATCGAATAAAACTGTCAATATCATCTTGATTTTTGACTTGCTTTGACGTGGTTTTTCACCTTTGGCACGATATTCGGCCGATTGATCGTCTGTTTCCGGGTCGTAAGCATAGATCCTAGACTAATCGCCAGTTTTAATACGTTTCATGACATTCTGGTAGTCGGAAAGCATTGTTTCACAGACGTCAACGCGACGCTGTTTTCCAAAAAATTGAATGATTTTGGAACCAATCGTGCTTTCACTTTTCGTAGGCCCAAATGATCTTTCAAAATGGTTTTCACTGATCCATCCGATATTTCAACGAAGCCAGTAAGGTCTCTGACTGTTAATCGTCGATTCTTGACCACCAATTTCTTGATTTTATTAACGTGATGATCATCAGTTGATGTTGTTGGCCGTCCTAGACGTGGTTCGTCGTCAACACGTTCTCGACCCTGTTTGAACAATTTGTACCAATCAAAACACTTGCTCGCGACACACAATTATCACCGAAGGCCTTTTGCAAAATTCTGATCGTTTCGGCACCACAAAATTGATTCCGCCCATAAAATTTAATGGAACTTCTATGTTGAATAATTTCACTCATTGGAAAAATCGCCGAATGCACTTTTTGTACTTCAGAAAGACAAGCGTATACTAAACACTAATGATTATTTTTATATGACATTTGGCACATATGTCACTGACAGTCATACCAACATAGAAAACAAAATATTTCGACGAATGGTTTTCCGTGCGAAATTTAAATTAAAAAGTTTTACTACTTTTTGCCCACATATTATGTAACGCATGGCGCAGCTGTCAAACGATAGGTGCGCCATCAACGCCCATCTATATTGAAAATAATGGGACGAGACTATATAAAAGAATGCTCATTGTTGAAATACCCTTGAAAATTTCCATACAAAATTCCCATACAAAAGGCAAATTTTGATTTTCCGATCTTTTTTACAAGTTTCCGGTGTTTGCTTTGAATTTTTCCGAATTTTCTTTTATCTTAAATCACCCCAGTATTGAGACGAACATAACAAGAAAAGAATCATCCAACTCGGTCGAGTCGTCGTCCTGCCGAACGTTGGCTTCGGCTTCATGGCCGTTAATAGCAGAATTAACGGGTTCAGTAAACGTTTATTCGATATTCAAATTTTACATTTGATATTGAGTTTGACATTTCAATATTTTAGTTTCGTCATTGTGTGATTTGCTGTTGCTCAAAGCAAAATTAAAAAATATTTGGTGCTTGCGTCATTGGCACATTTGGCGAAAGAGGCAGTACTTTTCGTGAGATTGATGGTAAGTATAATAAGGTGTTTGCAAAAAGGTATTGCTGTTGTTGTATGTGTGTAAAAGTCTAATCGATCGATAGATTGTGCCTGTCGCTGGATTTGTTTGTTGTTGAAATGATATCCAACTCCTCCTTCCTAAAATATCAATGGATGTTGCAAAGCGTCGTAAGAACGATGACTGTCTTGAATTGTCGGCATCGTGTTATATCTGCGTTAGATCCGTATATCTCGACGTTCGTATGAGTCGCCAACCATAACAACTCTATTTTCATTAACGGTTGGTACATTGTATCGGCCTAAGTGTTCTCCAGATGGTACTTTGCCTGCTTTCATGACAATCAAGTAGTTGTTGTTTTGCAGTCTGTTTAAAACGGTATTGAACAACTGGTAGTGACTTCGCTCGAACGGTTCCAAAGTCACCACAATTTATCGCTCCTCCATCTACTCGATGTGGTTGCATTGGCAGCTTGTGTTTATTTGTTGCTCCTCATCACCTATAAAGCAGATTTGCAAGAATTTTGAATCAGCATCAGACATTGAGATTAAAGAACCAATTTGATGAATGACTTGACCAAATCTTAAACGTTGATTCAAAATTGCGATCATCCTCATTGTGAACGATTTTTGTTGCACCAAATGATGTCATTTGGAAGCTAGATCTGGCGGCAAATTCAATGGTGACAGTACAATTTTTCCGGGCGCGCAGAAGAAACCGGCCGATTCACCTTTGTATTTGAATACATGCGGCAGTGTTGGCATTCTTTGTCCATAGCGACGATGACAATTTGTGAATGTGACGAATAGTCGATGTTCGACTCAAGCGCTGTTGTTTATGTGTTGTGTGTCGGTGGCTCGTTGACGCACCTGTTTTTGTCTCAATGCATTGGCTCGACGGAGTTCGTTGCGTTGCTGCGTCACTTTCATTTGCACATGCATTTGCAACCTGGTCTCTTAAATTTGCATTGCCCATCAATTGATCTTCCATGCCATTCTATTTAACCGACGGGTGTAGACTATTTGTGAATTCCGTGTACGTCGACTAATATTTCCTGCTCCACACATAAATATAAGTAACTTATTCCAATTTTATGGATGTTATAATTTGTTGAACAAACGTTGATGTTGTTTATTTTCGATGAGCCATTTAGCACTCCATAAGTTTTATTGAATCATTGAATGCACATGTATATAATTGAAATTCATGGAAGGTCATGTAAGATATTCACTTCAACACTGCATCTTACACATTTGCACAAAGTACTTGTTTAAGTATACTTCATTTATGTTTTAAAACGTTATTTCAGTAGGATTCGTCGATGAATAATGCACTCAATATGTATGCATATGTGATACAACGAATTTGTGATATAATTCGTTTCGAATATCGAAACACAGCGAACAGAAATTGAAATGTGAAAACAACGCCAAGCGACGACGCAAGTAACTTGCGCATGTATTGATGCATACGTCAAATACCAAAGAATTTGAAATCGGCGCCACCTATGGTACACAAACATAACTATGAATTATTCTCAGAAGGTCAATTATTCATGCACTTAGATTCATTTTGGTTTACAAAATATTGGGGAGCGGTGAGGGAGGTGAAATGTGAAACATCTAAAAATAATTTTAAAAAAATTCGCTAAAAAATAAAATTCCAGAAACCGATCGCAGCGCCACCTGCCGGGTCCAATTGTGAATCTAAACCATCCAGCGACTCACATAACCACTTAACCACACACAAAAAATTTCATCAAAATCGGTCTAGCCATTTAGAAGGAGTTCACTGACATACACACGTACAGAAGAATTATATATATACAGAGTGTCACAGAATTGAACGATCTAACGAAGCAGGATGATAGAGGAGGTCATTTCCACCAAAAACAGCCAAGTAATATTTTTTTCGAATTGTTGATGGTGCAAAACTTATTCCACTTTTAGTGTTTTAGAGAAATCGCAAGCGGCCTATCAAAAAATTAGTTAAAGAAAAACGAGAGTTCTTCTGTTTAACTTTCTTTTTTAATACGATCTGGAAGAGTTTGCCTTTCCAATAGCAACATTTTTTTAAGGTATATTATCTTCTGTCAAATAAAAACAATGATTTTGTAAGTAGTTTTAAGTGACGCCAGCGAGAAAATAATGTACTGACCCACTGTCAGAAAAATATGCACCGAGCTTGCAAAATGAGCTTAACAAAATTTCGATTTCTAAAATCGATGCTTAGTTAGAAATAAAACAAAATTAATAAAATAATTTTTTTTTAGTTTTAAAAATTACAACAGGGGTTCGAAGTGTCCACCATTTGTCAAAATACATAATCGGCATCGCCGTATACAATTTCACTTAATCCGTCGAAACGCACGTTCGTTACTTTTAATAGTATTCGACGCTTCGATTATACATTGTCGCATCTCCTGATCGGTCTGGTTTACTCTTTCATAAACCAGCTCGTTCTAATAAACCCACAGAAAAAAGTCTAAAGGATTTAGAGCAAGAGAGCGTGGTGGCCATGCAATGGACCCTCCCCTTCCAATCCAGCGGCTTGTATAATTTACGTTCAGATGGTTGTCTCACTACTTGTGCAAAGTGATGGGGAACTCCATCATGCTGCAGCCAAATGTTTATAGAGAAACGTCATCAAGTAATTCATCCAAGTTATTTTGTAGAAAACTTTGATAGACTTCATGTTCACTCGTCGCACTTTTTATGGATTTATGGATATTGAATATTCCCTCCCTTTTAAAACATGTTTCGTCACTCCATAAAATGTTGTTAGAAAACGGCGAATTTTCTTGGCATCGAAGCAGCATTTCTTAACAAAATTGCATCCTTTTTTCATGGTCAGCAGATAAAAGATCTTGTACACGTTGCCCATGGTATGGTGCAACTAATTTCTGTCTAAAATATAATGCAACGTGGACCGTGGCACTCCTGAACGTCTTGATAAACAACGAATACTTTTAGATGGGTCGTTTTTCCCCATTCCAATAACTCTATCTTCGCCTATATCAAGTCGGCCGGCTGGTTCATATCTTCTCATATTCGCATATTCGCAGTGGGAATAAGCCACATAGCTTAATGACATTTTAATTATAAACCTTCGAGTATGTATGTATGGAACTACTAATACTATCATGAATTGCAAAATGTTTTTCTTTTTATAAAACAAATCTTGCTTAAAGGCCGATTTAGACTTTACGACAATGTTGGCAACAAAAATGTTTGGAAAACGAAGTGATTAGTACATTGCGATTTTCATTTGAAAGAGAAGAACCGAAATATACACAAACAAAATGTTGTTGGGTTTTTAGTTTTTTTTTTGAGCAATTGTTTGAGCAAAAACGTAAAACATACGTGTACTATAAAATAGTATTGATTAGCAGAAAACCAATTTCGTATTTCTTTTGCCTCTTACGTAGAATTGAACGATTTGGTGTACATGCCACTTAGGTTGCCATTTAATTCCCGTCGCCATTAAACCTAAAAATTAAACCTTAAAATTATTAAAAAGTTTGAAAAGCTTACATTAATAATTATTGGTTGCCTGAATACTCTCCATTTTGTCACGAGTATCCCGAAACGATTTTCAATTATTCGGCGAGCCCTTGACAACCGATAATTAAATATTTTTTGCTCCTGAGTGAGCGGGGTTTGAGAAAAAGGCTTTAGCATATTCGGATGAAGACCAATGGCATCATCGGAAACAAAAATCAAAATTTTAATATAATTTTTTCTGAAATTACTGTCGGAAAATTCCTCCGTCACTTTGTCTCCCAGCACCCTCTATGTCACATATCAAGAAATTATAATCATTGTCAGCAACTGCCATGAGCACGATGGATACTGTTAATAAAATAATATTTATAAATAAATTTATATTTTTAATTAAAATATTAAAACTTCCGATCGATGGCGCCAATGCAGTGTGGGAAGTTCCACCGTTCTCCGAAGCCATTTGCCACGTCTATAAAGTATCCTTCGTTGACTTTTTTAAATACTTTTGACCTGAGTAATCAATTATTGCCTGTGTCGTCTCTTTTATGATGACGTGCATGCTTGCTGGTGAACATTTATCAACTGTTGATAGACTTTTCTGCGACTCACCAGTGGCAAAATATCTGCAAAATTTAAAGACGTGTGAATTTTTGTTTTAACATATAAAGAAGTTTAATCTTACCTGAGTGTGGAGTGTGATAGCTAATCTTGTACTGGGCTGAATAACTTTTCTAAGGTATTCTTGTTTCGTAATTGCCCGTCCAACAAGAGTCAAAAGTTCATCAAATTGTGAACATGACATTCTCGTGTAATTCTGGAAAAGCTCTGGATCGGAGAATTTCAGAGGCAAGAAAACATTTTGGTGAGCACCAGTTTTGTTCCGGTCCGTATAGTAAGGACGAACCCAATACTTTTCCTTTTTAATTTTTTCACGACCACTTTCAATTGAAATGTCCTCGAATATGATATTCATTAAAAAGGAATCTTCGTCAGGCTCCCTTTCACTACTAAATATTATATTTAACGGGTGATTTTTTAAGAGCTTGAGAACTTTTTTTTAAAAAAAAACGCATAAAATTTGCAAAATCTCATCGGTTCTTTATTTGAAACGTTAGATTGGTCCATGACATTTACTTTTTGAAGATAATTTCATTTAAATGTTGACCGCGGCTGCGTCTTAGGTGGTCCATTCGGAAAGTCCAATTTTGGGCAACTTTTTCGAGCATTTCGGCCGGAATAGCCCGAATTTCTTCGGAAATGTTGTCTTCCAAAACTGGAATAGTTGCTGGCTTATTTCTGTAGACTTTAGACTTGACGTAGCCCCACAAAAAATAGTTTAAAGGCGTCAAATCGCATGATCTTGGTGCCCAACTTACCGGGCCATTTCTTGAGATGAATTGTTCTCCGAAGTTTTCCCTCAAAATGGCCATAGAATCGCGAGCTGTGTGGCATGTAGCGCCATCTTGTTGAAACCACATGTCAACTAAGTTCAGTTCTTCCATTTTTGGCAACAAAAAGTTTGTTAGCATCGAACGATAGCGATCGCCATTCACCGTAACGTTGCGTCCAACAGCATCTTTGAAAAAATACGGTCCAATGATTCCACCAGTGTACAAACCACACCAAACAGTGCATTTTTCGGGATGCATGGGCAGTTCTTGAACGGCTTCTGGTTGGTCTTCACTCCAAATGCGGCAATTTTGCTTATTTACGTAGCCATTCAACCAGAAATGAGCCTCATCGCTGAACAAAATTTGTCGATAAAAAAGCGGATTTTCTGCCAACTTTTCTAGGGCCCATTCACTGAAAATTCGACGTTGTGGCAGATCGTTCGGCTTCAGTTCTTGCAGGAGCTGTATTTTATACGGTTTTACACCAAGATCTTTGCGTAAAATCTTCCATGTCGTCGAATAACACAAACCCAATTGCTGCGAACGGCGACGAATCGACATTTCACGGTCTTCAGCAACACTCTCAGAAACAGACGCAATATTCTCTTCTGTACGCACTGTACGCATTCGTGTGGTTGGTTTAATGTCCAATAAAGTAAACTGAGTGCGAAACTTGGTCACAATCGCATTAATTGTTTGCTCACTTGGTCGATTATGTAGACCATAAATCGGACGTAAATCGCGAAACACTTTTCGAACCGAACACTGATTTTTGTAATATAATTCAATTATTTGCAAGCGTTGCTCGTTAGTAAGTCTATTCATTATGAAATGTCAAAGCATACTGAGCATCTTTCTCTTTGACACCTTGTCTGAAATCCCGCGTGATCTGTCAAATACTAATGCATGAAAATCCTAACCACAAAAAAATCACCCTTTATAAGCTGTTGATCGCTTAATTGCTCCATTTAAAATAAATTCACATTTTATTTTTACTTGAAACTTGAATTTGTTGTATTGTACACAAAAACTAGCTGTCAAAAATTATATTTTAATGCGAACAAATTTAGCACGATGACATTTTTAGTTTATAATTTTTGCTCGTTCTACCTCATGGGTATTTTTTATATTGCGCTTAGCTTTTATGAACCAACAAAAAATGTTGTAAAGCCTAAATCGACCTTAAATCGGTCTACTAGATTTGCTTAAAAAAATTTTAGAAACGATAAATCGAATTCGACAAAGCATCGATTTTAGAAATCGAAATTTTGTTAATTTTTTAATAAGCACGACTTACTTTGTGAAAAAAATTCATAAAAAACATTCTGTTGTGAATAATCCGGTGTGATACCAATTTAAAATTTACACTAGGGTCTCATATTTTTCTGATAATAGGTAAACTTTGTGTAGTACATTGTTTTCCCGCTGGCGTCATTTAAACATCAACAAAAAAATTTTGAGAAACAAAAGATTTTACATAGCCATTGTTTTTATTTGACAGAAGATAATACAGCCTATAAAAATGATTTTATTGGAAAGGCACACTCTTCTAGATCGAATTAAAACGAAATTTAAACAAAAGAACTCTTGGTGTTTTCTAAATTAATTTTTTGGTGGGTGCGCATGCGATTTCACAAAAAGACACTAAAAGTGGAATAACTTTTGCACCATCACCAATTCGAAAAACTTTGTAACCGCATGACTTGATTTCAGCTAGGTACGGTAGCTGCACACTGCATCGATAGACAGTGTTATGTGACCCCACTCGTAAGAAGGGGTTATAGTCTCTTGACGGGGTTTACACCATTTTATTATTGTCTTAACAATCTAGTCCAGAATTAATTGCTATAATCCCTTACCCGACATCTTGTAATTTCTGTTTACAAAATGTGTCTTTCTTTTTGGGTGCGGATTCATACGAGTAAGGTCAGCAATTTTTAATTCTATTTAATTTAATTTTTTTTTATATAAAGTCAGTAATCATAAAAGAGTATTATAAAATTTATTATAAAAATCATTTGCTTTGTTATTGCTCAATAAGACAATAAACCATTACTAGGTTAAAATAAATTAAATTCAATAATTTTGTTTGATTGTGCGAATTCGAGAGACAGTGAAATAGATCTGTGAAAGTGTTGTGCGTTTTATTTATTCCGAAAACTTGGTGCTACATTTTCATTCCGCACGTAACAAATTGGTGGCAGCGGTGGGATCCCGCGGTCGAAAAACTCCAAAGGGTCTCTACCAACTTAAAAAATTTGTGGTTGTGCTAAAAAAAAAAATTTCAAATTAGAAAAGAATAATTTTGGAACGAAAATAAAATGTTAAGCACGTTTTCCTATGTTACACACAAGATAAACTTTTACAGATTTCATTGAGTGTAATCGAATTTTTAATTTTTTTCGCATCGAAATTATTGAAGGTCGAATATTTATTCTAATTTTAATTTCTATAAAAAAAAATTTTTTTTAGTTTCTTTGTGACAATAAATTTTGAATTAAAATTTTCAAATTACTTTCATAATTTTTCAAATTATTTAAAAGTTATTTACCTTATGCTGACCTGCAAATACTCGATATTTTAAACGAATCCTACGTAAAATTTTTCATGGCTGGATGTCGAATCTTCCAATAATTGGGTCATTACAACAACCAACTTAAGTGACCGTAATAAAAAGTACCAGCCTTTTGTACCAGTTTCACGCATACTTGCATTTGTACGAATTAATATGCATGCGGATTAAATGAACAAAAATAAACAATTCAACTAGTTACAATAAATCAACCAATTACACATGGCAGTTTATAATCACATGGCAATATCCAGTAGCAGTACATCAAGGACTCGTCATCCATAATATTATACGGGATTAGTTCTGGACACCATCAACTAGTACGGGACCACATAGTAATCATTTCACATAAAGGATACCAACACCACCACATAAAATAAATTTTTGTAAAGGTAGTGTAATTTCCATTTTTCACGAAAATCCGAAATCTGAAAAGGTAGTCAAGGTTGGTTGTGGAATAGAATCCTCCGAAGAGTCCAATAATTCGACACACTCTGATACTGCAAGTTCTTCTTCCGATAGTACTGTCGAAAGTTGTTCTTCAAACCCTAACGAACAATTCGACAACATGCCATTTAAACTAAAAATTGCACTAAAATTGATTCCTACTTTTGACGGTGACTCCTCCAAGCTGCAACATTTCCTTGCTTGTTGTAACTCTGTTTACCAAACCGTTACCGAAAAGGACGTTTGTGTATTCCTAGACTTGCTAAAATCGAAAATAATTGCCATTGCCTTTGAGCAAACCTTTAAGTATAATGAATATACATCTTGGGATGATTTACAAAACGATTTAAAAAACGAATTCGCAGAACTATATTCATGTGAACATTTACAATTAGAACTCGTAAATATTATACAAAAACATGATGAATGTGTCAAAGATTACGCTCGTAGAGTTCAAGAAATCCTTTCGAAATTAAATGAAGCTTGTATAAGAGTTGAAGGCATCAAAGCAGCCAACGTCATAAAAAGCATAAATTCTAAAATCGCCTTGCACGCTTTTCAAGAAGGCCTCCACGATAATATACGCCTAATTGTTAAGGCATGTCGATTTCAAGACTTCAAAGAGTCATTAGCTAAAGCTTGTGAGGAAGAATTAGCTTTAAAATTAAATAAACGAAGAAACAATTCTCAACTTCCTCGTAAACAGTTGGTTAAGTGTCAACTATGTTGTAAAATGGGTCATACTGCGTCTTCTTGTTATCTTAGAAATCCTCGACAACATAATAACTATCAAACTAGTTACCTTAGTTTTCCTAATCAACCAGGTTCACAACAACCTGGCCCTTCGAACACTTTAACATTTAGAAACTTTAATACTTCATTTAAAGGTCAAACAGTTCCTCAAAATTCTCAAAACGAAAGAGTCAAATCTGTCGTCATTTGCGCCTATTGTAAGTGCCCAGGTCCTCGCATTAATTATTGTTTTAAACGAAAAAGGGCTAATGCTAACAAATATAATGCCGTCACCAACGACGAATCGGAAAACTCTCGAGAACTCAACAAGAACGACACGACTTGCCGAGTTCATCAAATTTAGGTACGTGTCGCGATCAAAATAAACATGTATCATCACCATTAAATACATCCAGTTCCACCGTTAAATCGATATTAATAACTAATTCAATCGCAGATAAAAAATATGTGAATTTAAACCTTGACGTTGCCAAAACAAAGTCGTTATTGTTATTAGTCGATACGGGAGCCGATGTGTGTCTCATTAAAAAGAGTTTCCTTGAAGCCAATACTATTTGCTATCCGGATTTAAAATGCTCTCTAAAAGGCATCTCCGAAAAATTTATTCAAACTTTAGCCGTGTGCGATGTAAAACTTAATTTATGTGAGTCATTTCAAATCTCCCATCGATTCCACATAGTTAAAGACGATTTCCCGATAGCATGTTCTGGCATTTTAGGTAAAGATTTCCTATCCAAATTTAAATGTCATTTAGATTTTGAGAAAAATCTTATAAAAATTCCACATGAGACAGGCTTCTGTTCTATAAATTTATGCCCGGCTCCGTCAAATTTTGTGGCACAGAAAACGTTGACTATTTGTGCTGTTCAAAAGAATTAGTGTCTGGCGTTTTTATCGGAAATTCTTTAATTAAAAACGAAAATAATTCGTTCTGTATAAGCATTTTAAATACTACAAACGAACCCTATGAATGTTCTAATTTTTCTCTAAGTCTATATCCGTTAGAAAACTATAACGTATACCAAATTGAATCGCAAAATCATTACTTAGAGAATCGACTAGAAATTCTAGAGAATTCCATCAACCATGATCATCTGAATTCAGAAGACAAATCGTCCATTCTAAAATTATGTCGCGAATATAATGATATTTTCCTTCTGCCTGGTGATAAGTTAACGATTACTGATACTACCACTCACAAAATTTCAACTCATCCAAATAGTAGTCTCATCAATGTTCGTCCATATCGGTTACCTCAATCCCAAAGAAATGAGATTGATTTGCAAATTTCTACAATGCTCGAAAATGATGTAATTGAGCCTAGCAAATCTCCTTGGAATTTTCCCCTTCTAGTGGTTCCAAAAAAATCAAATATGGATGAGAAAAAATGGCGTATCGTGGTCGATTATCGAAAATTAAACGATATCACGATAGGCGACAATTTTCCTCTTCCGAATATTACTGATATCTTGGATCAACTCGGAAAAAGTTCCTACTTCAGTACCATTGATCTAGCTGATGGCTATCATCAGGTACCCTTAGATGAAACGGACCGAAACAAAGCATTTAGTACACCTTTTGGACACTACCATTTTAGAAGAATGCCATTTGGTTTGAAAGGTGCCCCGGCGACCTTTCAACGCCTAATGAATTGTGTATTAAGTGGTCTCAATGGAATCAAATGTTTCGTTTACCTCGACGATGTAGTTGTCTACGGCTGTAATTTAACTGACCATAATAATAAAATACAGGAAATCTTCGATTGCTTTCGTTTACATAATTTGAAAGTTAATCCCACTAAATGTCAGTTCCTCTGCATAGAGATAACCTATCTAGGACACGTGATAACCCCTGAAGGAGTCAAACCGGATCCTAACAAAATAACCGCCGTAACAAACTATCCAACTCCCAAGACTACCCGTGAAGTAAAATCGTTTTTAGGTTTCGCTGGTTACTATCGCCGTTTTATATCACATTTTTCCCACATTGCGAAACCCTTAACTCAGCTTTTAAAAAAAGACGTTGTCTTCAAGTGGGATGCCTTTTGCGAAAAAAGTTTTAATAAATTAAAGAAAGCGCTATGCTCACCACCAATATTAATTTGACCGGAATTCGGAAATCGTCATAAAGCCGGAAAACTTAATATCAATGCTGATTGCTTGATTCGAATCCGATTAGAACCACCCGATGAAAATACTAATTTCAATGTACTAACTAGAGCGCAAAAATAACGTCAAACTTCTGTTGATGATGAAAGTCACTTGTCAGAGAACGAAAAGTCTAGTCTACCTCTAACGAAGATATCATTGAATTGACAGATCAATCTGAAATAGAAACTGTAATTGACGAATTTCATAATAGTGCCGCAGGAGGTCATCAAGGAATTTATCGAACTTATAATCGGTTACGTAAATTCTATATTTTTCAAAATATGCTAAGTCAAGTTACTAAAATGATAAAAAGTTGCAAATCTTGTCAACTGAATAAATCTGGTCTACCTAATAAAATGCCTATGAAAATTACTGACACATCATCGCGCCCGTTTGAAAAGCTCTTCCTGGATATCGTTGGTCCTTTGAATACATCCTATTCCGACAATAAATTTTTGTTGATCGTGCAAGATGATTTAACTAAATGTTCACTAGCCGTACCTATTTCAAATCAAGAGACTGAGACAGTTGCTCGAGCGTTCGTCGAAAATTTTGTCTGTGTTTTCGGGATACCAACTTCCATTGTCACGGACCAAGGCTCTAATTTCATGAGTGAATTATTTAAAAGAATCGCCAAAATGTTCAAAATAAAGAAATTAAATACAACAGCCTATCATCCGCAGTCCAATGGATCTCTGGAAAGATCGCATAGAACTCTTGTGGACTATCTTCGAAATTTTAGCAATAAGCATCCACTAAAGTGGGATTTATGGGTTCCTTTTGCTACGTTTAGTTATAATACTACTCCTCATTCGTCAACCAAATTTACGCCGTTTGAACTCGTTTTCGATTGTAAACCACAAATTCCTAGTGCCCTTACTCATTCTCGAGATATTGTTTATAACTATGACGACTATTATTATGATCTTAGATTCAAATTGCAACAATCTTTCGAAACTGCTAAACAAAATTTAATGGAATCTAAAGAGAAATCTAAAACCTACTACGACAAAAACTCTAAGGCAGTTACATACAACATAGGAGACTTGGTTTGCTTAAAAAATGAAGCTAAACAAACTAAACTGTCACAGTATTGGCTAGGTCCCTACGAAGTTCAACAGATAATTTCCCCCGAAAATACATCAATTAAAATCGGAAACAGACTTAAGATTGTTCACAACAACCGATTGAAACCTTTTCGTGAATTCACGTAATTCGTATATAACCTTCTAATTGATAAAAACATAAAAACAAAAAAAAAATCTTATTGTATGAAATTTTGTAATTCTTATTAATAAATATTTTTAGTCTTAAAAAATAAATATTATTCTGAAATTAAAGCAACATTAATTGAATTATATTTCGAAATTTCATAGCCTAAATTATTTAGCACATAAGTTCTTTCTGAACCCGTTCAGACTTAAGATTGGATCTTAAGACTACGGAGGGAGGTGTTATGTGACCCCACTCGTAAGAACGGGTTATAGTCTCTTGACGGGGTTTACACCATTTTATTATTGTCTTAACAATCTAGTCCAGAATTAATTGCTATAATCCCTTACCTGACATTACAAAATTTGTCAATTTAAAACTCAGAAAATTAGCACATAACTACTATCCAGCCAGTCCTTGTTATTTAATTAGACTGGACGGGTCGTGGACAGCTTCAAGTGCGGAATCATTGGTGCTTTTCGTGGAGACCCATTTTCCGGGAAGCTTTGATGACACGATGGGGCCTGGATCTGATAGAGGAACACCTTCAATAGAAACGGAGGGCATCGTGGACAGGGAATGAATCCTGTGGGCGCTGAATGGTTTTAAGCCATATAAATTGGCGGGCCCGAATCCGTTTATACCAGCAGAGATCCAAAGGGACACGGCAGTCATCCCCCCCTGGCTGGAGGTTATCTTCGGGAGAAGTCTATAACTGGTCTATATTCCTAAGAAATGGAAGGAGGTCAGAGTAGTCTTTATTCCGAAATCGGGAAAGAGCTCACATGCTTGTCCAAAGGACCTGAGGCCTGTAACTCTATCATATTCTTTCTGTTGAGAACCTTGGAAAGGCTGGTAGACCTAGTTATTCGAACAAAAATTCAGCCAAAAAATTGGGCAATGTCGCAGCATGCATCCTGTAAAGGAAAGTCAGTGGACACAGCTTTGCACAATCTAGTACGCATGATTGAGAAGTCAATTTACTCGCAAGAGTTTTGTATGGTAGCATTTCTGGACATTGAGGGTACCTTTAATAATGTAAAAACAGAGGCGATTATGAAAGGATTGCAATTTTTGAAGGTGGACTACCCTATAAGTAGGTTGATAAACCAGATGCTGGTAAGCAGGATTATTATCTCGGAACGGGAGAAGTCCACCATTAGAAGACGAGTAGCTCCGCAGGGAGGTGTAATGTCCCCCTTTCTTTGGAGTATAGTGATGAATGGATTGCTGTTCGAACTGGAGAGAGAGGAGACAGGGGTGGTAGCGTATGCAGATGATGTAGCGATATCTGTATCAGGCAAATGGGTGGATACAAAATTCTACAAAATTCCGGTAGTTAGCTGGCATTAAACTGGCTTTTGCTGACAGAGCGAGATTTTGGGGCATAATCTTGGACAGTAAGCTCAGCTGGAAGCCTAACATTATGGAAAGGGTGAATAAGTCTAAAGTAGCCATTTACTCGTTTAGGAACGCCATATGTAAGAGATGGGGTTTGAAACCAGAGCTGGTACACTAGCTCTATACCGCAGTGATAAGACATGTGCTGATGATGCAGAAAGTGCAAAGAACGGCCCGCATGATTATAAGCGGGGCGCTTAGAACAACACCTACACGCGCTTCAGAGGTTATGCCCCACCTTATTCCAACCGAATTTTTTGGTAAGCAGATGGCAGTCAATGTAGATACAAGACTCTCGGTAGTTAGATCACTAAGAGAAGAACTGGCAAATCTAGATTATATTAAACGAACGTTGTGCTTCGGTAAAGGTTTCCGGACCATCTGTCCTTCGAGGGAATCCTGGAGCAACGGATCAGAACTGGAGAACGAGGCAGTGCAATTTTTCACGGACGGCTCTAAGCTAGACGGCAAGGTAGGACCCGGACTCTTCTGTGAGAAGCTTAATGTTAATATATCTCATTCGTCTCCCTGACTGCTGCAGCGTGTACCAGACTGAAGTGATGGCGATCGAGGAAGTCGTGACCTAGCTCGAACCAGCTAGGTACGGTACGACTCTCCAGATGCAGCCGGAAAGGGCAGGTCTGGAGAGACCTACAGCAGCGCTCAAATCGGTGCTCAGTAAAAAGGCAATCGCCTTGACTAATTAGAGGTGGACCAACACTCTCACGTGCAGGGTAGTAAAACAGGTTTGCCAAAACGGTAGGGTTGGTCGTAAGGATACTGATATGACACTGCCTTTTTGGGGAATATGCGAGAAGGCTGGCTCTACATACGAATGACTTTTGTAGAAGTTGTATGTGCGAAGAGGATTAAGAGACATTAGATCATTTCCTAAGCTCGTGTCCGGTACTATCAGACAGAAGGCATAAGTACTATTGTGTGTACGGTATGAACAGCCTTTTGGAACTCGCGGACTGTAGAGTGCGGATATTTTACGCTACATAAGTAGCTCTGGATGGTTTCAACGGGAGTAAAGGGCAGAAAGGATCCTGTGGTATCACAATGGGCTACTATTGGCCTAAATGTGCGATAGCAGCCACTCTAACCTAACCGAACCTAGCCTACTGAGCACAATGTCAACTTCTTATTTTTAAGTTACAATAAATATTTTTTTACAGTTTTAAATGAGTACAGTCTTAGTCTTTTTTTTATATTATAAAAATAATTTCTATTTAAGCTTTATAATTATTATATTTCCTTTTGATAGATAAATGGGTTGGCCTCTGTATGGCATCCCTCGCGGCATTTGTTCCCGCAGCTCAGTCGGTGTAGAGGAAACGGCGTGGGGATGAGGATACCCAGATAGCAGCCTGGTTAACCGCGATCTGTTTATTTCCTTTTGGTCTCGGCCTCTCAAGTGGGGGAAGAAACAAAAACATATGTCAACCCATCCCGCTGATGAGTTGACTAAGGGTGTGTATATTTTATGACTCTTAGTGAGTCATCTCCTACCTGGCCTTCCTTAGTGTTAATATAATTCAGCCACCTTGATGTTGTTAGTTAGCTTGGGTTAACAGATCTGCTCTAACAGAGAGGAAATGAACAGCCTAGGCAGTATCAGTTCCTGTCTTAAGAAGACCGATAGAGGAACGATCTGTAACTAATTTTATTTGGTTATTAGTAAAGCTTTAACCTAATACTTACTTGTATATGTAGGGTGGGTCAAATAATTTTTTTTTAAATGCAATAAAACAAAAAGTTCTCAATATTTTTTCAAATTTATTTTGTCATTGTAAAGAACAATCCTTCCGATTAATTATGGAATACTATTTCATTCATATGACTGCCTCGGCTGGCCTTGACGTACCCCATACGGTCGGCCCAATTTTTGAGCACATTTTCGATGGAGAGCGTCAATCATTGCTAGTTTATCGGCGTAATACTTATCTTTGACGGCACCACAAAGATAATAGTCCAACGGCGTCAAATCACAGTTATGAGGCGGCCAAATCACATCAGCGTTTCGGCTGATAATTTGATCTTCGAAGACAGTGCTCAAAAGATCAATTGAAACGTGTGCTGTGTGGTACGGAGCGCCGTCTTGTTGAAACCAAATGTTGCCTATGTCGTCCTCTACAAGTGCCGGGAACAAAAAATCGTTTTTCAGGCCCGGTAGCGCTCACCATTGACAACGGCGACTCCTTGCACATTTTCAAAGAAAAATGGCCCAATGATGCCACCGGACCAAAATCCGCACCAAACAGTCACTCGTTGAGGATGCATCCGCTTCTTTACGATCACGTGCGGGTTCTCCGTGCCCTAAATGCGACAATTCTGCTTGTTTACATAGCCGCCAAGATGGAAATGAGCCTCATTCGTAAAGTTGATTTTTTTGCCAAAACCTTCGAATTAATGTTTCAATATTTCCCAGCGTTGTTCAAGCGAATACACAACCAGTTTCGTTCAGCGGAAGAATAAAACTAACTTTCTGTTAATTCAGAAGTGACATAACCCTTACCATACTCAAAACAAACGCTAGTTCAAAAAAAAAATTATTTGACCCACCCTGTACTCACCAAAAAAAAAGCTTCTGGCCGCCTGTTGGATCGAAAACACTGATCACACTAAGTCTATCAAAAAAACTACGAACAATATTTGATTTCAACGAGAAAAAAATTTTTATTAATTTATTCTTACACAAAAAACTTTACAACACCAAATTCACAAAAAATTTCACTACCAAAAAAAGAACTAGGACCACACGCTGGTCTGACTACTCTAAAACTCACTACACTGACCCCTAAATAAAAATTTGTACTCCATTTATACATATCGTACACACAAAAAAATGTGAACTTTCGGCATGGTAATTATTTATGATATAATTTTGAGGTGTTACCTCGCCAATAGGTAATTTTAAAAGATTTAGATTTGGGTTGGTAACGGAATTGGATAGAATTCCGTTACAGACTGTCAAAATTAGTGCGATCGTTACAACTTTAGTTGGCTGTTTTTGTTGGAAATGAGCTCCCCTATTACCTTACCCTGCGTCGTTTGATCGTCCAATTTTGGGACACTCTGTATAATGATTTTCTCCTATCTTGCACCGCCTGTATACTACGACACAACACGCATACTTGTTTGTTATGGATATAGTGAAATGTCCACCACTTTCCTGTCGCAAAATATTAACAATTAGTAGTCGCTATTTCTATTGTTTTACATTATTCGACATTCTTAAAAACAAAATTTACCGAAAGTGTAAAACGAGCGAATGGTGATTGTTTTTAGTTTACAAACACGAAGTAAAAAGTTTTGGAGTTGTGCGAAAATTGGAAGTTATGTTCTTCATGAATGTATTCGTTTCCGTTTCAGAACTATTTCTAAAGGAGATATATGTCTGGCTGTCCGTCAATCTATCTCTTTCAATATTTTTTAGTTTTAACAGAATTAGAATATAACATCAATCAACAAAGCACACTGTATACGAGTAATTGGACAGTTATGTGCTGGTTCAAAACGAATTTTTTTATTAATAACAAATGACTATAAAATTAAATAATTTCTAGAGAATCATATTAAATCCATGCCTTTCAATGGACACCCTTATCTTGTTGATAATAATTAATGTTTAGCAATATGTTTACCGTTAGTTTAATCGTGTCAATTATTTTATCATGTTTGCATTTTAGTGTGCTCTATTCTCATTCTAAATATGTTCGACTCTCATTCGGTTGTTATTACTCGCGCGACTTTCAGTCTATCGATATTTGCTTTAAATAAACGTACACTTTGCAATATTGTACTCCCCTTTCAAATTTCGGTACTTCACACAATAAATTCTCTGCTCTTTGCTCATCACTCGTATTTTATTACTGATTGTTTTTTTATATAATTTAATTCAATTTGTGTTACAATTTAAAACAGTTGTAACTGTTGCGGAGCACAGTTGAGGTCGTTGGTGGCATTGATCTAATTCAATTTAATTATTCTGAATTTGTGTTGTAACCCTAAATTATGTTAAAAGTGTTAGTGGTATTAATTTGTTCTACTCTAGGTGCCAGTTATATTATCGAACCGGGCCCAGTGATTAAAGCGACTCGCGGTGAAATTTGGCCAAAACCAAAACAGCAAACTACAAGCGAAGTGTACTCGATCGTGCGCCCATCAGTATTTACGTTCGAGGTAAATATAAAGTGTTTTAATAATTCAAGTGTAGTGTAAACATTGTGTTGATTTATTATTTAGACGACCAATCATAAATGTGAACTACTGGAAAAGGCGACACTCCGTTATATGAAAATAATTCGAAATTTGGGGAACCATGCACGAAGAAGTGTACGCTTCCGCGAGTATATCGAAGAAAGAGGAAAAATCGATTATAATCACGTGAGACAGGAACGACGACGAAATCGTAATTATCGCGGGTATTTGGATTCTCTCGAAATTAAGTTAACAAAGCCATGTACAACATTACCGGAATTGGATATGGATGAGTCATGTGCGCGTTCTATTTAACCGACTACATAATCAAAAATTCAACTTTACTTTTGTATTTTTATTATTGTTACAGATGTGCTGGTGCATAAAAATGGAGCCGCCGCCCTAGAATCAGAAACAATTTGGGGTATTATACGTGGACTAGAATCTTTTTCCCAGTTACTTGTACTCGACGATGATAACCGGTCGTTGTCCCTAAATGAAACTGAAATTCATGATGAACCGAGATTTACACATCGAGGCCTTTTGATTGATACGTCACGCCATTTTCTGAATATTTTCACGATATATCGTATTCTCGATGGGATGGCATACAATAAGTTGAACGTTTTACATTGGCATATTGTTGACGATCATAGTTTTCCATATGAAAGTATTGTGTTTCCAGAATTGAGTGCAAAAGGCGCGTACCATCCAAGTATGACATACACTCAAACTGATATAAGCAATATTATAGAATATGCTCGAGTGCGAGGAATCCGCGTCATGCCAGAATTTGACACGCCCGGCCATACAAGATCATGGGGTTTGTCACATCCTGAAATATTAACCGAGTGTGGTGCACCATATGTCGGCAAACTAGGCCCAATTGATCCAACGGTGCAAGAAAGTTACAATTTCTTGGAAGAATTATTCAAAGAGATAGTTTCAGTGTTTCCCGAAAAGTATATTCATTTAGGGGGTGATGAAGTTGGATTCGAATGTTGGGCGAGCAATGAATATATAAAAAGCTTTATGAAAGAGCGTAACATGACGACATTCGAACAGTTGGAAGAATTGTTTATACAGCGCATTGTCGATCAAGTCGCGCAATTAAATGCCAGTTCGGTAGTGTGGCAAGAAGTGTTTCAAAATGGCGTTCGTATGCCACTCTCAACAGTGGTTCATGTATGGTTAGGTAACCGAAGCCAACTTTTATCCAGTATTACGACGGCCGGTTATAAAGCGTTAACATCAGAAGGCTGGTATTTAGATCATTTAAAAAATGGTGGTGATTGGCAAAAATATTATGCAATTGATCCGCACAATTTTGTTGGTACACCTGAACAGAAAAGACTTGTGCTCGGCGGTGAAGCTTGCATGTGGGGTGAAGCAGTCGATGATACAAATGTTGTACAACGCATATTTCCCCGAACGTCAGCAGTTGCTGAACGGTTATGGTCGCATTTTGATGAGTCTGCCAATTATACAGAAGTGCTTGATAATGCGACACGGCGTCTTGAAGAGCACACCTGCCGAATGATTTTTAGAGGTATACCTAGTCAACCACCAAATGGTCCAGGATTTTGTATTTAAAATCAAATCATTTGCAATTAATATAATTTGATTTCAATGTATGCCTTCTTATCAGTTTGTTTTATTTTATGTATGTGAAGAAATTTTATGACGACGATAAATATTTTTCTAGGGGTGACGAAAACAAAATTTTTTTTGAGGATCTTTCTATTGAGTTACAGTTTGAAAAAATCCGAGAAGTTATAGCAATTTATTTACATTTCTACTGATAACATCTTGTGTTTAAAGTTAAAGTTCAATTTTAATGACGCGAAATGTAAAGTATATAGTTAATTCAGTTTGGTACATGGTTGTTCGAATCTGCTAATCATCAACCTAGACTTTTATAACAAAGTGACGGACAATTCGTCAAAATGACGAGAGTATTTTTAAGAACTGAGTTTTAATTATAGTTCTTTTCAGAATTAAAAACCAATTTATAAAATTCAATAAAATATGGTAAACGACTCTGCCTGGGTGCTCAGCAAAATGGCTAGTTATTCCTGCGTTAACTAAAATTGTTATATGAAAATTTGAATTTACTTTCATTGTCATATTGTCATTATCGGTGTTTCTGAGTTAGATTTTTTCTAGCATTTCCTTCTCGACCATCTATGCCAAACCCGAGGTTGGTCACAACAATTCCATTTGTATTTCTTAATAATGACGAAGAGAGAGGCAGTCACCATCCTCTAACGTAAAAAGCGGATTAAATAGCCGTAAAAAAGGCGGATTAGTCACATTTGGACATTTTATCTTTCGTTTTTCATTCTGGGGGCTGATTATGCAAGTATTACGAGTTCGACTTACGAGTTCTAAAAAAAAACAGCAACAAAAAGTTACGACAATTACGACAACCCAAAACGATCTAAATAAAAAAGCATTTTGACGTCATTTGTTTTACGTCGAAGTCGTAATGCCCCCTAATGTGTGATATTTGAAAATTTCACATCAGATCTCAGTCGGAATTCGACTATAAATTCGACAAAAACAATCGATGTTTTGCTTTTCGATTATTTCCTTCGAAATTTAATCAATTTCAAGTTCTAGCAAAGTTCAATACGGTTCCGTTGGCGGAGAGAATGAACAATAATATGGAAAAGCTCTCATAGGATAAAAAGATTACTGAAATAAAAAGGAGGGTTCAAGAGAGACTTTAAAAGAGCACTTAGTGGTCACTGTAATTGACAGAGGCCGCCCACGAAGACGGATATTTATCGTCCAGCAATTGGAGGAAGTTGAAGAAGGCCTTGGTCGTCAATTTTCCCAAAACTATGGGGCAGAATACTGAATTCGCTCCAGCTTGCCGGGACGGAAATTGACACTGGAATCGTGTTAAATTGACATCTTATGCCGACTGATGGTCATTGACTCTGTATAAGAAGGCTCTAGAGAGCCTAAGTGAAGTCTGGCCTGGTGCAAGACCAGAAGTAGTCGCTAAGGGGATATTCCCTGCAGGACTACAGCGAGAGCTTGGACCCCAGTGGAACCCAACGGTTTACAAGAAAGGTTAGGGTCACATCTTGAGGGTGACGATACCGGTACAGCGCCCAGCTAACAACCTGAACATCATGAAAATGGGTAAGGAGGTAAAAACACCTCTACGCAGACACGAAGATCTCTTCTTCGATGGGTTTACTTTGCGGATCACTCAAGGACTCACAGTCTGAAGAGGATTCTGATGCAACTGTGTTGAAGTAAGGGAGCAGACCTAATGTTGAAACCTTTGCCGATTAACTTAATGCTCAAACTATAGGAGCGGAACAGATAGACATTGTCTTAGTCCAAGAACCTTGGATCAATGGTTACCGGGTGCTTAGACTTAGGGCTCCTAAATATAAACTGCTATACGCGAAAAAGGTAGCTAAATTCGATCGTGTATATCCTTGCTAAAAATGATCTCAATAGCTTTCTGTTGTCAAATTACAATAATTCAGATATGGGCACAGCAAGCATTGAGATGGGTGGTCAGAATCTCTGGTTAATATCAGCGTACTTTCCACATGATAGGAGAGATATCCCACTTGTCAGCTTAGGAAGCTGCAAATTCACATCACACAATCTGGGGAAGCACTGATACGAATGAATGAGATGACTTACTCCTTGATTTTACTCTTAGTACTATGCTAACCTATGTTTATGAAATATTACCAACGTTTACAACTAGAATGGACAGATACCATTATGGATAGTTTAGTGAATTCGAAGGTGTCGAGGAATCACGCCTTTTCTTATTATTGTTATCTCTAATTTGAATTGAAGATAAAATCCATTAAAATCCTGGCTATAGAAACAGGAGAAAACCCGACAGAGGTATTTTTAGAACAATTCTAAGTAATTCATTAGCGAGTTTGGTATTCGAGTGTACCAGCTATTCCATGCTTCAATAAGGTCATATTAGAAGCGTGTCCTCCTAGTAGACCTCTGAATAAACCTCTACCGCCGTGGTGGTCGAAAGGATTTCAAAACACCCGTAAATAATGCAGGAGGCTCTTTAGTAGAGCCACGGAAACTAAAGCTGCTAAATACTCAAACTGTTACAAGAAAGCCCTTAAAACATATTACCGGGAGGCTATATTGTAGTAAAATACAGGAATCCTGTGAGACATCTAGGGTGCGTAAAGTACTACCTCTAAGTTCCAACACTCCAAGTTTTCTAAAAAACCGGATGGTTCTTGAACCGTAACTAGGGCTACTAATGCTATTAGATTCGTAGAGCTACTACTGCAAACTCACTCAGGAAGGTCCTAATCTGCACCACAAAGACCTAGGGACAACAGAGTTGTAGGCATTATAAGTCAGGTTAAAAGTAGGAGAAAAATCCTTAAGCTTTACAGGTCGGCAGGACCTGATCGCGTTATATACCGGAAATCTGTAGTAACTGCTCCCTACTCACTTATCGCTTCTATCGAGAAATCCCTCGAATATAAGGAATACTCCATGATCCTCCTCTCCGTGTGTGGACGAGTCACTCAGGGGTTAGATAGATCAAATGCTTAAAAGTAGGGTATTATCCCCTTTTCTTTGGAAATTGGCCATAAATTACCTGTTGTTAAACCTGGAATGCGAAGTGCGCTTGGCATTCGCTCCATTTGGGCTAATTGTAGCTGTTTGAATGTGAATCCACACAAAACTGAGTTGGTACATTGCTCTAGGAAATACACATTTCCTTATATCAACCCCCAACTTAAATAAACCTATTTAATAGGTATTGGATTAACCTTCACTGATAAAGTAAGGTATCTGGGTCTCATCCTGGGCAGCAAACTAAGCTGAAGAGAAAGGGTTTGCTGTGAAGATTTAAATGTAAACTTTCCTTTTCGTGTCCCGGACTACTGCAGCGTTTTTCAAGCTGAACTAATAGCGATAAGAGAATCCGTTAACTGGTTGAGAGATATTCACATTTTTACGAATAGTCAGGCTACAATTAAGACGCTCAAACCATATTTCCTTACGTCGAAAGTAGCTCAGAATTGTCTCTCGTCTCTTAACGGGACGGCAGATCAGTTCAACATCCACCTGATGTGGATCCCAGGGCTCTTCAATATTATGGGGAATGAAAAGGCGGATAAAATTGCTCGACGAGATACAACCTGCTTCAGTTCACCAAGTAGGGCAGATGTTGATAACGCCAACTTTATTTAAGCTCTCAAAACTCGTGCAAATACAGATTTAAATCATCTTATTGGAAATTCGAGTCAAATATGACTTAAAATGTTCACCCACTGAAGTAGTGGCCACGCCTCAAGCTGCCACTGACACACTGATAGATCATCAGATCATCTGCGCTTCATGTGACTACGTTGTCGTACGAATAGATAAAGTACGCACTTGTCTCACACCACCTTATGAAGGCCCATACAAAATGATACAAGCAATATTCTGTCTCTATTGATAAACTCAAACCAGTCGATCAAATATTGGGGGTGAAGAAAACTGTCCACTGTGTGTTAGGGCTCACAACTTTTTCAGTCAAAAAATTCAATCTTCATTAAGCATCTTTCGCGTAGCCCCACAAAAAGAAATCCAAGGGCGTTAAATCACAGGATCTTGGAGGCCAATTGACATCAGCCAAGCGAAAAATGAGCTTCATCACTGAAGAAAATTTTGTTCGAAAAATCAGCATCGACGGCCTGTTTTTCCAACACCCAATTTGCGTATGTTAAATGCTCCATATTCCTAAATGGCAGAATGTCAACTAAATAAATGACAGCGTACTTGACGTTTATCTTTGACAGATGTCGGTATACAGACTTCTACTTTATCAACCTCGAATTGGATAACCCATTATTTAAATCTACGACCGAATCTATGTATCACACCAACTGAACTGACCATCATCAAAAAAAAAAAAAAACAAATCTCTCCCAAATCAAAACAATAAAACCCGTTGTTTTTAAAATGTAATAGAACTTCGTTCAGTAATACAATTTAAATGTTATAGTCAGGGGTAACCAACTGATCCTTATAAGACGCAGTAAACACCGAAACTGAAAACTTTATCTCTTGTAACGATAAACGTAACAATCGAGGGGACGACCTGCCCCTGAGATGCCTCATGCTCTATATGGATGGAAAATGTCTTTTAAATGATAAATACCTAAAGGTTTTCCTGACATATCTGCTAATTCGCAAGTAACATTTCCCGTCATACGGATTACTTTAACTTTTATGTATTCTGGAGCAAACTTAGCACTAAAATCATCAACCGCTTTACTCTTAGAAAAATTATGAACGTATACTATTTAGTTAGGAATTAACTCTTTTATTCGGCGTGTAAAATTCCGTAACGATTCTAGCTTACGACGAGCTTCCATGAGTTTTTCTGAAATTTTAGAGTATAAATTTCAGTCATCTCCTCAGGTTTATTTTCCACAGCTAATATGTTTCCTGTAAAAGTGCTAGTTTCATCTAAAATTCGATGGATGGATCCGTGAAGTATGGGATGTTTTCCAAAAACAATGAACTGTGGAGTGAAATGGGTAGTTTCATGTTGAGAATTTCTAACAGCATGCGTTACAGCGGGTAGAAACAAATCGCATGTTCGGTGATCCGATTTTATATATGAACGTAAGGCCGTTATAATCGTTCTGTTGACTCGTTCGGATGCATTGGCAGACGGCGAATATTTTGCGGTAAACACATGTTCAATGCCATATTTATTACATAATTCTTTCATTTCGAGCGTTTCATCACTTTTGGTGCACCAAACATAAGAAAGACATGATCCTCCAAAAAACGAACTACTTGCTTTGCCGTTGCTTGCCTAATTGAGTGAGTTAAAACAAACTTGGAAAAGTGATCTACTACTGTGAAGATTGCTGTATATCCGGGAGTGGTTCTAGGATACGGCCCGAGAAAATCGAGATATATTCTTTCCCAAGGTCTTAAAGTTATTGGTAGAGAATATAATGGAGGGTGTGTCGAATAATTGGCTGCCTTATTAACTTTGCATGACTCACATGTGCTTAAATAATTTATTTATATCGGTTAATAACGATGGCCAATAAAAATAGCGACGAACAACTTCGGTGGTCTTTTTAATTCCCAAATGTGCTGTAGATGGGGGTTCATGTGCAGATTTAATTATCCCTAGTCTTAAGTTAATTGGTACGATCAATTTCCAATTCGGATCATTGTTGTCATTAGTTAGCAAGTGACCTTCTTTCCTCTGAGGATAAACGTTAATGTATACCCGATTTCCAATGGTTTAGGTATTTTGCACCCCTTTCGACTTTTCTAATTGGTATATCAGTTCACAATATTCACTAGTGTTGAACTCTGGAGATTCAAACTCAATATTTAACGGAGAGTCGGTTAAACTTAGCTCGTCGGGAACAATATTTTTAGTTCCTTTCCTAAAATTCTATTTGAAAATCAAATCCTTGTAATGCAATTCTCCACCGCGCTAATCTTCCGTATAAATCTTTTGTGGTCATCAACCACGTCAAACTAGCGTGGTCCGTAACTACAGTGGCGAGACATTCGAGCTCCGTTACACTGAAGTTACGCTGCGATTTATTCAATTTATGCGAAACATTGTATTTTGGACAATATTATTTTATCAGGTGCGCAACTAAACTTCCGGGTTTCACACACAGATGGGGCTCGCGACACATCTAGATGTCATTTAGATGTCAGAAGTTGTGTTTTGTTCAAAGCGTGGACAATTATTGATGATAACCAGTTGTAATACCAGCAAAAATATTTTTTCTAAGAACGAAAATGTCGAGTTTTGTGCCAAACAAACAGGATTTTCAGGAAGCTTTGCCTACGGCGAAACGCTTCAGAAGTGGCGATTTCGACATTGAGGACAAGAAGCGCTCCGGAAGACCAAACACATTTGAAGACACCGAGCTGGAAGCGTTATTGGATGAAGGTGATACGCAAACTCAAGATCAACTTGCGCAGGCATTAAACACGATTCGCCAAGGTATTTTCAAACGTTTACATATGCGCTGGGAAAAATTCAAAAGAAGGTTAAATTGTTGCTGCATGAGTTGACTAAGAGACAGATGGAAAATCAAAGAGCCCCGTGCGAAATTTTGCTTTTACGGTATGAAAGAAATAGCTTTCTGCATCAAATTCTTACGGGAGATGAACAGTGGATCTTTTTTGAGAATCCGAAACACAAAAGGTCGTGGCTTTCATCTGGCGAAGCATCAACATCGACCGCACGGCCAAATCGTTTCGGAAAGAAGACAATGCTGTGCGTTTGGTGGGACCAGAAAGGAATCGTGTATTATGAGCTACTGAAACAGGGTGAAACTGTTAATGGACAACGCTACCAACAACAGCTCATCAATCTAAACTATGCATTGCTCGAAAAACGGCCAGAATGAGACACGAGACACAAACGATAACCCTTAAAACACCATCAAAACGCTGAGGGACTATCACTTGTTCCAGTCGACGGCACATGGCTTGGCGCAGGGTTAAACTTGGCCAGTTTCGAAGAAGTGCAAAATTGGTTGGATGAATGGTTTCGGTCCAAATTAAAGACGCATCGTTTTATCGTCGTGGTATTCATGTATCCGTGGTGTCCATTTATCATTTTTTTAAAACCCCGGAAATTTAGTTGCGCACCTAGTACTTATCGGCCTGAGTATATTAAACAGATATTTCAGAAAACCATTCTAAAAATAAACATCTTCAAGGGTAATAAATATTAGGGCACCCTAACTTCACAAGCTCTTTACACATTTTTATTTTGAATGAATTGTTCTGAAAATTATTTATTTTATTTGAACAAAGTATTAATCATTATTCAAATTAAAAGAATATTTCGTCGTTTCAGAAATAAAATTAGAATTAACAAAATTGTTTGTTAAATTGAGAAATATTTCTGGAAGTGAAGAAACATTTCTTCACTATAAAACACCTGTACTTATGTATATTATTTATTTATTGAGCCAAATATTTCGACTGTAAGAGGGTAATCATGATCAATATTTACATCAATAAATAAATAATATAACTACAGCTGTTTTATTGAACACAGCGAAACGAAATTATTAAATCTATGCGCACACTTAATCAACAACAAAATTATTTGCATACAATATGTGTAAATTTAATTAAGCTGATTGTGTGTAGAATTTATGATATGGTATTGTATATTTTATTAATTAAAATTAAAGTAAATGTTGTGTTAGACCTTCAAATACAATTCTAGATTATGTGTGAACTGGCCTTCTCAGTGTATTTTGTGTTGTTTTAAGAATGACTACTCTAACCTAGCCACCTGTTTAATATTAATGCTTTTGCCACGGGCCCGATATTAGCGGAGATAAATTATCTTCTATGATTAAAATAATTTCTCCTTCTTTAAAGTTGTTTCTTGATATTGTCATTTGAATTTACGTTGTTCTTTGGCAAATAATTTATAATCCATATCTATAAGGGACAAGTCGAAGGAAATGTCAAGCTCAGTCAAGACATTCAGTAAGAATTTAATTATTTATTGGCAATTTCTGCCTTAGTTTTCAAATACTTATACTTACTTACCTTAAAGGACCGGAAATACAAATATTTTAAAAATTCAAACTAAATGAATCACAAAAATCCAAAAGTCATTCTCATTCGTCATCGAACCGGAATTCATGCCCTGATCTAATTGTTTAACCAAGCTTGAACTCAGAACTAAAATACCAGAAAATGGTATGACAAGCGGAACGCAAATAATTTAAATAGATTTATATACAGGTTGAGATTTATAACAAATGCCAGGCTTTTATTTCGGAAATGGTGCAAGATATTGTTCAGTGTCAAGGGGGACGTTTAGTGGTGATCTTGAATGACCAAGGAATTCATTATTTAAAATATTTTGACGAAAATTGGATTTTTTATATTATAATTTAATACCTTAAGTGCACTTGTTACACAAAACAACAACAACGAGAAACAACAACTTTTTATTTTTAATTGCTTAATCAAAAAGTGCACTCAAAAGTACAAATTCTAATTTAAAAAAACAAACTTTCGTTAATATCTCCTAATCTAATGAGTTTCAAGACCACCGTAAAAAATCGCTCTCGACTCTAAGCTAAGACAAAGAAACTAGCAGGGCTCGTTTCACTATATTGCATTTGCAGTTTTCACCCCTTTATACTGGTTTTTAGAGATAAAAACTAAAATTGCAAAATAACATTCTAAAAGCAAAAACACAACAATACAACAATGTGAACAGTCGTCCAGAATAACATTCTAAAAACAGTGCTGACAACTAGATGACTCTGGAATCAACACCATTAATAAAGGATTGACATTCGAGTTTTGTACCAAAATACAAGAAAATATTAATAATACGGAAGCATTTTTATAATTTGTAACGGAATGAAATCACATTCCGTTCCCAAACTCAGCTCATCAAATTTCCTTTATTTACGAAACATGTCTTGGGAAACAATATAACGACTGCATACCATAATGTTTACAAACGTAGTCTTTTTCTTCTTCTACGAAATTTGATTTGTTTGATTAGGAAATATACTTCCTATGTTGATCGTCAAGTAAATTCGTGGAAGTTAATTTTATGTGAGCGATATAAAGTGAAAAAGTGAAAATTCTATAAAAAAAATATTAGTATGTTTATTTTGTTTATGGTAAGTAAAAAGGAAAATAACTCACTAACCTAAAACCGGTCCAGGTATTTGAGTGTTCTTCTGGTTGTCTTCCGAGACAGGAATTGTTGTTGTGGTTAAGCCCTTTCCTTTCTACCAGAACCACCTTAATACCCCTTAACTTACTAACGACCATGGGCCCAAGGCCAATATCTTCTTTTATTAGGTTTTTGAGTAATTAAGATGAAAATTTAAACATCCCCAATATACAACCACGGTTGATTCGAACCACATAATGGGTTGATGACGCTACCACTACTTAGGGGTCCGGTACCCCACTCAACCTCCATTCCTTCTTCAATAGCGGTTAACAAGGCCACTACTATCTGAGCACCCCAACATCCACGCCATTCTCTCTTAACAACTGAGCTGCGGGAACAATTACCGCCTGGGGTGCATGGAGTGCATGGCGGATAGCTGCTAAAATTTTATGAAACCGGGCTGGTCTTAACCAAGTTAGAGGCTAACCCGTTTCAAATTTATAAAATTTTTATTAAAATTTCCTTGGCATTCTGTCCTTTTCTGACGGTGTTACCATCTGCTGGATGACAACAGGAACCAATTTCATTTTGTATGCCCCATTTCACGGTGTTTTAGTGTTAAACAAAAAAAACGTCATAGAGAATTTCGTGTATTTTGTTCGAAACGAATTAAACACAATTTTGTGGGCAAAAAGTAGTAAGACCTTTTAATTTAAATTTCGCGCGGAAAACCATTCGTCGAAATATTTTTTTTTCTATGTTGATATGACTGTCAGTGACATCTGTGGCAAATGTCACATCAAAATAATCATTCGTGTTTAGTATACGCTTGTCTTTCTGAAATACAAAAAGTGCATTCGGCGATTTTTACAATGAGTGAAATTATATTTTCCATTAAATTTCCATTAAATTTTGTGTGCGGAATCAATTTTGTGGCGCCGAAACGTTCAGAATGTTGCAAAAGGCCTTCGGTGATAATTGTATGTCGCGAGCAAGTGTTTTTGATTGGTATAAATTGTTCAAAGAGGGTCGAGAACGTGTTGACGACCAACCACGTCTAAATCAAGGAATTGGTGCTCGAGAATCGACGATTAACAGTCAGAGACCTTACTGGCATCGTTGAAATATCGGAAGGATCAGTGAAAACCTTTTTGAAAGATCATTTGGGCATAAGAAAAGTGAAAGCACGATTGGTTCCAAAATCATTCAATTTTTTGGAAAAACAGCGTCGCGTTTACGTCTGTGAAACAATGCTTTCCGACCACCAGGATGTCATGAAACGTAATTGGCGATGGAGCCCATACAATCGAAAATATTGTGAAAAATTGGATCGACAGAATGGGGTACTGTAAAGCCAGCCGTGGAAGTCATTTAAATGAAATTGTGGTTTCGTCTTGTTTCTACTTGATTTTAAACATTTCTGTGATTTTAAAAATGAATTAAGTTCTCAAAGTGCTTAAAAACACTAACCACACAAGCCTCCCTAGTGAATCAAAGATCACGAATTGGTCGTGAAACGATTCGGTAGTTTAATGGTTTTGATTTTGGTGGGGTGGTTGAGATGTGTTATTCCTTTGGTGGTGGTTATCCTTGCTGTTTTTAAGCGAGTAAAATCTGTTGTTACAGATCCTGTAAGTTTCGGTCGTTTTGGCGAATTAGTTCAAAATTGAGTGGATTTACGTTTAAATTCCTGCATTATGTAGTCCTACTCGCCTATAGCTGTGATTCGATATTAAATTTGCTTGGGTTTCAAAATACAAAATTTCCAATAATCGCGCCTTCCAGATGTAATTTATCGTTTGTTTCTTGCTCAACATGCCATTCGCAAAACCTACAGGGTGGCTGCCACGAAGTGTTACCAAAACAAAACGCCACAGAATTTTAATTTTTTGATGAATTTTATTGAATCGAAGTAAAAAATATTCACAAATATTTAAATTTTCGAATTGCATTGATTTGGCCACCCTTAGCCGCGATTATGGCCTTCAAACGGCCGACAAATCTATTGCATGCAGCACGAAAGTGGCCCTGCGGTATTTTGGCCCATTCCCGGCGATGCGCTTGCTTGAGACGATCGACACTTTGGTATTTTTTTTGTCCCAACCTTGTTGTTCAAAATACCCCACACCGAGAAATATAGCGGATTTGCATCCGGTGAATTTGATGACCATTGGGCAGTGGAAATGAACCGCGGAACTTTGTTTCTCAGCCTATCTTGATTGACGCGCAATTTATGACTCGGCGCATCGCGCATCTCGTTCGCAATGTCCAGGCTCTGTGGCCGAAATGTTTATGTACCCAAGGCTTCAAAGCCCCCTTCAACACACGATCCCGATAAATTTGACCATTTATCTTGGTTGGCCCAAATTTTCAGTAGAACGGCCTTGGAGAAAACCAAATTCGGGAAATCGCCACTTTCGTGCAAGCGTAACAACTCCTTTGCTCTTTCCACTCTAACTTTTTTTTTGAGCAACGGTGAGACCATGCGTTTTTTGGAATTTCAAGGCCTTTAGTCCAAGATGATCTTTCAATATGTGCTGCATCCGTTCGAGCGAAATGTTCGCCTCACGAGTCATTTTTCAGCCGCCACGGCGCGGATTCCGATCCAATTTGGCCTTCACCTTCCGAATGATATCCGGCGATGTTGCAGTGCGTTTCGGCCCACCACCATGGCGTTTTGCAATGTTGCTCTTTGTGCAATACACAAACATTTTATTCACATGCGAATATTTTATTCGCATGTAAACTTGAGCGCGCTGTCATCACTGGTTTTACAGCAATGACAGTCTGAAGTTGGTAACACTTCGCGTCAGTCACCCGGTAAAATAATTTTCAACCGGAATATGAGCAACAAAATATTTTCAATAATTTTTGAAAATCTTCGATGGTTATTAGCCTTGCTGATTTTAAGTGGATGAAATTTAATGTCACAGATCCTGTAAGTTTCGGTCGTTTTAACGAAGTTACATAATTCTGAGTGGATTTCCAATTGTAATTCCAGCATAGTAGTTGTGGCTCGATTACTGAAACTGGGGTTCCACGTATTTTGAGTTGAACGGGAAATTAAATATGTTCCCAATGAATGATCTGTATATTCTTATCTGTGCTTTTAGTTAGTTTTTAAAAGATGCCACGAGATTAAATATCAAATATTAAAGTAAAGCAAATTTAGTTGGCTGCAAATATTATTCCAATTAAATTGAAACGTTATCATTCAATATATCAAGTTATGATAACCTCGGTAGATACCAATAAAAATGCCGTAAATAGCTCTCAACAAAATAAAAGGTTGGAAAATAGGAGTTAAAAATCCGGTCAATTCTATACTCATGGATCTTACTCAGATTTGTCTGCTCACTGCAATCAATCAAAATATTTACCTATTATTTACGCCACTGCTGGAATATTCCCGAAATATTCCTACAACAATCTTCCACTTTTATTGTAGATTACCAACGCTAAATCACAACAAATAATTGCCTTAATTATTTAATTATTCACTATTTACACCATTTACAATTTTAATTACACCAGTATTTTCACATATTATTTTCCCGCTACTAACTTCCGCTTTTAATCTATCGCGTACCGAATCTCCCAAATGTCACACCAAAAGTGTCTATTGTATTTGTTGCACTTGTATTTTATACATCGATCGAATATTCTAGGTTCGCCTAGATTCTCTGTTCCAGTATTTTACAATCTGCTACTCAATAAACTGATATAAACGTTTCAGTACTACTACTTAACCCCAGAACCCCAGATGTCACCAATCTCATATAAACGATAGTAGTTAAGTCCTAAACCTTAACTCAGCAATATTTCTAGAATAAACGTCTCGTCAACCCAATAGGCGATATCGTAACATTACCCCTGCCTAAGCCTGTTCGTCCCGAACTTGACCCAGACTACCACCTCTGTAGGTTAGATCTTATAACACAAACCAATTCAACTTCACATTCGTCCTCGTTTCTCGACGCCACTTGCACGTCACGCTTCTTTTCCACATTCGGCGCCACCATCCATACTGTCATCCTTGTAAACAGCGACCCCCATTTGCATCGCAATTTTTTACCTGCATTTCTTAAGCAATCTTTTCCAAGTTTGTCTGTCCCTCTGCACGATTTTTAGCGACCTAAGGTTTAGTCCGTTCAACTTAGTATCACTATCGCTGCTTCATATTCCTGATGATTGTAGATCCTTACCATATACCATCTTTCATACTGTTCGCCCTCATTATGGCTGTGAATTACCAATATTCACTCACCGCGGTCGGTATCTCTTCCAGATAAATTTTAATGTTCTATCTAACGAACTCCGTCCCAACCCTGAGTTGATCACTTCTCAAGTCTCAATTTGTTCCGTCCAGTTTCAATTCATTTTATGTCCCTATAAACCGTCCAAACTTAGTGGCCACCATTGCCCTTCGGCAGCATCCGAGAACATCGCCTTACATCTTCATTTTCATCAAGTTTACCATCATTCTCTTTTGCATAAATAATTATTGCGCCAATACCGTTGAAATCATCCCCACCTGGCAATCCGCCGACATCCTCACTCACTATCAACACCTCTTCTTCCGTCTCTCGCTGACCAACAAATGACCCACTATGACGCTTTGATTCTGCATCCGATTGCGCATCCAAAATCCCGAGTAGTTCGTTTCGTTCTTCTTGAACTGTGGTAATATCCCGGTTGAATCGTTCACCTGCTGCTTCCTCACCACCACGCGATTCCACAAAGACCAAGGATTGCTTCCGACCAATCCCGAACTGTCTCAACCATGTCACGTTTATAATCTAGTTTTTCGTCCATTACATCTTCTAATCTCGAATCTTAATCCTTGTTTCTCCATAGCCTTACTTGACGCAATATTAATTCAATTACATTACGCATCGATCGAATATCCTAGGTTCGCATAGATGTTCTGTTTCAGACTTTTATAATCTGTTACAATAATCTGATTTAAAATTATTTAGTTCTAGTACTAAACCCCAGATGTCACCAACCTCGCATAAAAATAATAGTTAAGTTCTAAACCTTGATTCAGCAATTTTTCTAGAATAAACGTCCCGTCAACCCAATAGGCGAGTATCACTTAAAATTTTTTTAAAAACAAATTTAAATTCCTGTTATCTCCGTTAGTGATCCAAATGAACGTATCTATTAAATAGTGCAGCAGCATGAAAGAGTAAATTGCACTTACATTGATAAAAAACTCATCAAAAATGTATAGTAGATGAAGATATTGGGTTTAAATATTATTATGATCTCGCCTAATAGTCTGGTGGGCGTCAATTCAGCATGGATTTGCCACTTGGGCTGAACATTATTTCAGCGTATGTGGGTTGTTAAGAGTGTTCTTTACTAAAGTAAGAGTAAGTAGGTAGTGTTGGTTCGATAAGCATCTGTGGGAACATTTTCTTCTACAGTTTCTTGATATTCAACAGCAATTATGGAAAACTCGTGCTTAGTTTTTTTCCTCGATCGGAATATACAACAGCAATAGTTCTGCCTAATTTTGTTTGTTTTTAAATATTCTAATTTTATATTATAGAAAAAATTTAATTAAAAGCAGATTACCCATAATTTCAAAAAAAATTATGAAAATTAATTCAGAAACTTGCCGATAGAGATGCAGGGATTGTTTGGTATGTAAATACGAACTTTTTCGAACTTTTAGGTAGGTTGTAATGTATAAAAAGACACATTGAATTTAAATTTTTAGGTTGGTTCACAAATATGGGTATTTTTATAAATTGTTTTAAGGTTATGTTCAGTATTGTCAGGAATATTCTGGAAGTGGTATAAATTAAGAAAATTGTTGTTGTACACCTTCAATTTGATAGATATATTCATAATCCTGTGCTAGCGGGTAACCGGATTTTCTATATTATCTCTAGCGATCGAATAGTTTTAAACAGTTCAAAACAGTTAACCACATTTGAGAAAAATTTAAATATACGTCAGAATACTTACTAAATTATAGCCGATTCTAGGAATCTCTCATGTTATCAAGTGAAATAATATTATGAACGAAGTGAACGGATTGAGCTATTCAAATCGGTTAACCAGATTAAAAATTATCATGGAGCCTCCCAAATATTTTTATTTTAATGTTGTTTTGGACAGCTCAATTGGACCACTATTATAAGGCATAAGCTCGCACTTGGTAGAGACAAGTAATCTGACGAATATTTGAATTTTTACATTCACACCTTTTCGACATACATATAGCTACACCCGCTACAGGCATCGACTTTTCCAAACCGCCAATGGATGGTGCCAATACATTTGATGTTGTTTTGATATTGCTGGAATCATACAAACGATTTGAAGTAGTTCTGTTCATAATAATTAGTGATATAACCACATAGTTAGCCTATTAGTGGGGCACCCTCAAACAAGTCTCTGTAATTTATTTTTATTTATGATTTAACTTTTAATATTAAACGGACTGAATGGCGCAAACAATTTTATTTAGTGAATTGAAAGTGAGTAGTTAACAGTTGATTAATTTAATTTCAAAGTGCGGAGTATTTCGATGGAGAAGCATTTAAATTCTTCTCTATAATTTTTCATATCCACCAGGTAAAACGCGGAAAAATAAAATCGCATACGTCAACAAAATAATCATAAACATGATACGATCGGTGATATTCGAAAACTGTTTCCATTTCATATTCTCCTTGGACACTTCATGACTTTTTGATTCCACCAAATTTTGATTATCGTCCCCCAATGAATTATCGAGTGATTTGTCATGATTACTCGCGACTATAAAATAAAATCCAAGCGGATTATTCACAAATAAATTATTTGTTGTTTCAATCCAGAGTGGTGGTGCCATCATGGAACGGGAAACTGCCCTCAATAAAATGGTTATAAATAGTTCAAATGCAGTGAGAATGAGTGAATCACGTACGTAGTATACTGTAAAATAATTAAGTGAGATCGGGTTACGCCTAAAAATTATGTTAAAAAGAAATGCTTTACGAGTACTTACTGACATCTGGGACATAGTCACCCGAAAACGGTGTGTACCAAAATAATTCTTCGATCACCATAAAATGGAGCGTAACATTGAGTAGCAGTATATAAAAGCGTTCATTACTAAATAATTCGATCCACATTGCGATCAAATTGATCATTAACATAACTAAAGTTTAAAATAAAATTAAGAAAATGAAATAAGCGTAAGAGTTAGAGCTACTTACTAATAGATGGTGTTACTAATAACATTTGATGCAATAGAGAATGTCGTTCAATTATAAATTCATAGGAAATAATAGAAATTTCAATTTTCACATCACTGCTCGAAGAGCTCTTGTTATACGTTCCGGTTGAAAACTTAGAAGAGATTAATTTCCATTCTTTGTTAGAGAAACTTAATTGTTGCAGAAGTGATAGATCCTCTTGCTTGAAAACGAGCTAGAAATTATAAAAAATAATATAAAACAAATTTTAAAAAACTTATACGATATTATCCCACATTTGATTTGTCATTGAGCCATGAACCTAAATCGATTTTACACTTTTGACGATCAAATGGCCACTGTTTAAGATTTGAATCGCAGATAGCTGTATGAGAACATGGCGGTTCACACCTAATATTTCCGTTATAATCGATGGTGCAAAATATTTCGGTGCAACCATTGACTCCGATGTCACTCTTTCTGTATAAAGCAAAATAATTATTATACTAATTATGTAACGGGAGCATTGTAAAACTTACGAATTATATACCGCTAAGTCAGGAATCCATATATCTTCGCTGGAAATTTGTACATATTTCACGTTATTATAGTCAGATGGTTGCCATTGCAAATTGGTATCCGTCCACGACATTTTCACCCATACATAAATTGTGAGCTGCGAACTATCGTAATCAAAACCGCGTACTACATAATCCATTTTAATTGCTAAAGGGTCGGTGGTAGAAGGGCGAGGTCTGCCCAATTTGTCATAATCCGCCAACAACTTCTCTTTAATGCACGATTCACTTTTAGCTAACGGAGGATTAACACAATTTCCTGATGCACTGGTATAACTTGTAAATATAATGAATAAGATCAAATAAATTTGTAGCATTTTGTAAGATTAGTCACTTCAACAGAGCACACGACCAATAACGATGTTGTTTGAAACTTAACTAAATTTCTAGAAATAAATTTTTCGTCTAAATTTTAGAAACAAGCACTTAGATATACGCCCATTAATGAAATCCTAAACGGCATGCATTTTCGCGAATGTAATATATTTTAATCGAAATCCCTCGAGGATTGCTATGTTATGCCATAGGGTCAGATACAATGTATTTTTGAAACTAAGCCAAATAAATATAAGACAAAAATTTATTGATAATAACGAACGATTTATTTGATGCTTTCAATATTTTTACAAAATGGTGTAACGCATACTCATAAAAAGACCAAACAAGTACAGTGCCACAAACATCAAGAGACAAAATCGATCAATAATCTTAACAAATTGCCACCATTTTAAATTGTCTTCGCTTCCATGCTTAATTTTTAGGGCTTGCAAAATTGGAAAGTCGGCGCGCACATCGCTAAACTCTGGTTGTATCACAAATAACCACCCAAAAAAAGTATCATCAACAATCGAAAGCACTTGACGAACGAATCCTGATTGTGGGCCATCATTAGATTTGCCAATCTTTCGCAAAATTGCAGTTTCGATCACTAGAAGCATCGAGAGAGTCATCGAATCAATGAAATACAAAATTACGCCTGGCATGTTATCGTTGTATTTCGGTACCGTCCATGACATGAACGACAGGAAGCACGAATGAATCAATATGCTGAGAATAAGAAGCAAAATGCGAGTGCTTGATCGTAGATCGGTGATAAATACAAGCATATTTACAACGGTAAATATAAGCAATGGTACAAATATTGTGTTAGCATCTTGGCTGGAGTGTCGTAAAGCACGAAAATGAATTGATTCTATTTTTGTCATATTCCATTCTGCTGGGAGCTTTGTATCGTCGTATCTGTAGTAGCTACCAAACGAGGTAATATCCCAATGAGGATTTTTAGCATATTTTAAAGTATCTAAATCAGTTGAGCGTGAAGTCAGCTGTATCTCGCTCGTACTGTAATGTGTTATAATGTCTATGTTACAATATTGCCTATCAAATGGCCAACGTCGAAATTCAGATTCACACCACATAACTATATCGCATATGAATGCGCAGTATACACTTCCATTAGAATAAATCGAGCAACCAAGTGTGGCACAATTATCCAAAGTATTATCTTTGTGTAATCTAAAATATATTTAATATAGGTAGTAAAGATACGAATTATGCAGCATTCGATTACAATTTTCTTACGCTTGATCAAATGAAATTTTAGGCATCCACAATTTTATATCCTTCACTCCATCCACAGTAATCGCTTCGATATTATTGTGATCGGCTGGTGACCACTTTAGATTTTTATCGACATACGTCTACAAAATTAAATATAAATAATTAAATTAGGTTGCTTATTATAACCGCTTACCACCATAAACCTACTAAATTACATTCGAATTTCATTCGGCGATCGTCCCAATATCTGGGAAACCAAAAATATACCGGCATCATATCAAAATTAACTGAAATATTTCGTTCCGGCAATACGCCCGATTCATAGTCACAAAATAGTGCATATTTTAATTGCAGCTCAGGGTTCACCAAAATACTGCGATCACGTTTACAATTTAATTCGTCTGGAAGGGAAATAAAAATATTCACAAATCTTGCCGCCAAAAATTTTCGGTTTACCATATTACCAGAATTTTTAATAAAAATTATAAACCAAACTACAAATAAACGACACTTCATGATGAAAATCGTTTTATTATTGAAAATTGAAAGAGTTTTTAAAAATGTATACGACTGGCTGATTAGAGATTGCGAAACATTGCGATGAATTCCGTTGGGATCAAAAATTATATTACAATGAAATCTGCTCCAAAGCACAAATACAAAATATTCGATTTATTTCAATTCAAATGGGAGTTTACTGGTACAAATAAGCTCCGATATAAGGCAGTGAAATACTTTGACAATGCACGATGGAGGGGGTTCGCGGTTCATATCAAAATGAAAGAGTTCATTTGAAATAATTTATTCCGTTTCAATGGGTGTTTGAAAATTATCTCTCCCTAAAATTAGCCATGATTTTCACACGAACCATAATAATTTTCTGTTTAATAAGTTTGTCAGGTGCGGCCGTGATTATAAAAACCAATTCTATGTTCATTTTGTGAATGATTGATTTCATTTTATTTTATAGTTACGTTAAATTGCAACCAACGAAATGTTACAAATATCGAAACGCATCTAAAATTAACATTACTTTGTGACTACGAACGAATCCGGGTGCCCGAAAACGAGATAACCGTTAATTTACTATTTGAAATTGAGGAATTGTATCCACTGAGGGATGGCCTAATGGCGATGGTACATTTGATGATAACATACAACGAAACGGGTTTGGCCTTCGATCCAGAAAATTATGAAAAAATTTCGGAAATTACAGTTGAACTCGAAAGTATTTGGACACCAACATTATATTTCTATGATATGTAAGTAAAAATATATTTTGAAACGGAACGAAATTATAACAACATTTTGGTTTTACGATGTACTATAGTGACAACACCTTCAAAAGCTGTCGCGCCAAATGCTTAATTCAATTTCGTGGAATAGTTATGTGTAAATATACGTGCTTCCTAGAAATGCTGTGCACATCAAACTTTCATAATTGGCCAACGGAAAATCGTAATTGTTCGCTTTCCATGATTACCATAAATAATTACGGCGGTCGGATCAAATACGATGCTGATATCAATGTCAACGTAAATTCGCTCGAAAAAGAGTCCAGTGTAACAGTGTACGAAGTATATACGCCCGATGTTAAATCAACGATTTTCTATCCTGTGTTTGGTGTATCGATTGTAATTGAGAAACATGCTAATCTCGATTTCTACAGTATCATGTATCCTGTTTTTGCAATTTATGTTGTCACCTTAATAGCGTTCGCTTTAGAATTTGATTCGTTACTGCGAATTTCATTAATTGCAGTAGGTATTTACCTTGAACTGCATCTGGTCGGGCCAATTAATGAGGCATTTCATAAGAGACCCGACCAATTACCGAATGCTGTGATATACTTTCGATCATTATTTACGACATCGTGTTTTTTAATCTGTGAAACATTGATCCTACGCGGATTTACTACAAGGACGGTTTGTGTACCGCTTTGGTTCAGTCACCTAGAGTTTTTATATAAATTTACTTTGTTTAATTGGCATTTAAATTCGGATACCGATCATGGACCCTCCACGTTTACCCGTAATTTGCCCGCAACCAATTTAAAATGGCGTATATTCAGCACCATTATTGATCGCATATTTTTTTTTATATGGATCATTTCTAACATTTGCGTAATAAATTTTTAATAAAAGATTTTTACTGTACATAATTTTGTGTTATTTTATTATATTTATATATTCTATGATGATTCAGCGGGTACCGCTTCTAGACCAGTATCACTTCCATACGATTCTGGCACCAATGTGATCAACATAATCAGGTAGATTATAAAAAACAATACAAATAGTAGACGATCAATAATTTTCGAAAATTGTTGCCACTTGACGCGATCACTTGGCCCTTCCAAACCATTTTCAGAATCCTTAAGTAATGTTTCACCGTCGGCCGGAATATTTTGTTCGTTTGCCATTTTACTCAAAACAAAATAATTCGATAGCGGTGATGTAGTGATGAAAATGTTTAATGTATCGATCCACATTGGTATCGATCGCTGTGTTTTACCAATAGTCCGGATCGCGAAAGTTTCAATTAATGTTATTGTTGTCATTACCATCGAATTACGGAAGAATAACACAACAGTAGGACATTCTGCACCATTCCGTGGCACATACCAAGACACTTGTTGAATGAATGAAAAATTTATGGTTAAATTAATTATGATTAATATTAGGCGATCAAATGACTCCAAGTCCAACCACAACGATACGAGGCTGATTAGGATGATGACTATAAAAATAATTTATATTAATTTTATAAAATATATTTGTACTTCAAGAGACACTTACTAATTGCGGGCACCAGTATCATTGCGACATCAAACTCGGAATGACGCTCGATAATAAAATTAAATTCTAATGATGGATAAGTTTCATTCGGTAATGACGACACAGTTCCAGTATTAATTTTAACTGATGATGAAATTAGGCGCCATTCCTTATGCCGTAAATGTGACTCAGACACAACGGTGGTACGATTAAACTCATACGATATATGTTCACCAGGACTCAACCACGAACCAATTGTTAAAGAACAATTTTGTCGATCGTAAGGCCACCGTTCAAAATTTGACTCACATATTGCTTTATATGCACATGGTCGAACACACATTACACGCCCTCGACTATTGATGCGGCATTCAGACTCAGAGCATGCGTTTTCCCCACGACCATTTTCACTATTATATAACGATAAATCGGGCATCCACAATGTTGAGCTTGGTTCAATAATACTGTCAAGTCCGTCGTAACTTTGCGGATTCCACGCCAATTGTTTATCATTGTAGCCTAATGGCATCCAGCTGCTGATCGCCAGTATTTGAGTGGAATCAGTAAAATCAAAAGTTTTTATCAACATGCGTAGAGTAAGAGTGGTTACATTCGATTTCACACTAACCGGCCGCACTGTTTTGTCATAATTACAGAATAGAAAATTCTTTAATCGGGCTTCTGATGTTTTAGCTATTTTAGCACAATCAATCGATTCTATATAATATACGGATAACAAGATATAGTTTTTTTTTTGTTGCTGTTGGATAATAATTACCTGATCGATTAATAAATCCCAATATGAGTAAAATCCAAATAAAATTTCTCATTGCTTATGGAGTACAAATTAATGTAGGAGCGCGCACAAAACCACTTCACACTATTCCGAATTTCGTTAAATAAATAAATTAAATGAAAATTCATAAAATTTATACACAAATATTTAAACCACCCATAATTTATTGTAATACAATCCTCTAAGTTCTTATCAATCGCGAGTATATAGAGTTGAATGGATAAATGTACGAGTATATGACCAAAATGTTGATGTATCCACATTTATTGTGTGTGCCATCTGGAAAAATGATGGGAACAGATTGAACCTTTATCGTCCAAAGACACCGAGTTTAATGATTTGTATTCATATATTTTTAATCGCACATACTCATTCTGGATCTTTTGAACTTGATGAGTTTGGTATTGATAATATGCTTTCCCTCCTTATTAATTAATTTGTTATACTCGTCTACATAGAAGCCGCCCATCATCTCATAACTCAAATCTTATCTTTGAGATTTTCCATTCTGAAACTTTTTGGTGGATTTGATAGACAATTTTGACGTATTTGTACGAATTTATTATGGATTACAGTTGGGGTAGAAAAATCTACCTAAAAATGTGTGTAAAGTCAAAATATTAAAATATTTGCTTGGTGCTCCTTAAATGAGGTTGCGAGGATTGAAATTCAATTGTCCCGTGAAAAGTTAACTAACCCACAATTTAAACGAAATATTTACACAACTCTTGGGGGCTCAGTGGTTAAAGTGTAGATCACCAAATGTTATCATTCATAGGGTCAAGTTAAACCAAAAAATGTTGTTTTATTTGTTGATTATTATTCTAGACGTGCGTCGATGAAGCCTTGTCATTTGTTCCTTATCCCGATAAAGATTTGAAATTGGAATTTTATAAAACTATTCCGTAGGATAAAGAGAGAAGAACGCTGGAATAATGAAAACAATTATAAATAAGATGACATATACATTTTAAAAATTAAACGAAAAGCTCCTGTTTGTGGGTTTTCGGCCAAAAGCCTGTAAAAGATAATAAAGTTCCAAGTGCAGACATGTAGAGGAAGTTGTTGCCAGCAGCTCGAAAGGAATTTTGTAACCCCTCATTTATTTGTTCACCATCGCACAAGCATCGGAACACACTAATTATATATCCGCCTCTCTCATTTACAACAACAATACATTTTCTCAGTTGTCTCATCATCTGTTGTTCTCAAACATTGATCATCAGGTTTGGATCTCGTCAAGGCATTTTAGCCGTTCAATAAATTAGCAATATTATAATTTAATGACATTCATTGTGTTGTCATCTTGCAGCTGAAAATGTGTAGTGCAAATACAATAAAGGAAGTGACTACAAAATGTGAGATCAAATACATGGTCTTACATATTATTCAGCCAGTACGAACAGCGTAAAACGGTAAGATCTCACGAAAGTACCCTATTATTAGATTAGTATTCTGAAGAACGAAAGCTGTGGCGTAAAGCATGATTGCAGCAAGTTGACCATATTGCATCAGTCAATTCGATCTCAAAAGAGTAGTGATCGAAGTCAATCCAATAACAATCACGATTCAGGAGATGTCATCGAAAGTTTTCAAAATTTCCGTGACGAATTGTTCAAAATTTCGAAAATTTCGAAGTGAAAGCCTACATTCCTTCGTTTGAGGAAATGCGTTCGAGTGACAACGTGGTCGAGTCTGGACAGGAACCATTGGTGTTTTATGAAGTTGCTAGTTTGGAATCCAACCAAAACAAGAAGGCATTGTGGTTAGTTGACACTGGATCACCAATTACCGTAATTGGTAATGACGATTATCGTGATTTAAACCAGCTTAAAAGCCACGATCGTGAACGCAAGCTTGAGCGCCTATGGTAATATTCGGGTGTATTTGGGAAACCAAACTCGTTGATTTGTTTAAAAAATACTCGAATATTCTTGAACCTGGTTTTGGTCACTCTAATCAATTCAAAGCTCACTTAACCGCACCCATCGTTGTTGTCCGTAAACCAGGGTGGCCAGAGGGACCCCTTGAACATTTAAATTTACGAAGCATTTAAAAATATCCAATCAGTTCTCTTGGCCACTCCGAATGGTTTGCGACATTTATTTATTTTTTTGAAATCTAAGACTTTGTTATCCGCAGCACAAAAATTTATTACGTAATGGTATGACTTAAGCTTGATCTTGCTTCTGGCTAATGAACGGCAATATAAAATGTACAACAAGACAAAACGTATCTTTTGTCGCTTAGAAAAAACAATTATTGATTGATGTTCTGGTCACCGTTCAACCTTCATACCGCTGATGTTGTATCGCTTTCTCTGTTTACCAGACGAAGGAGAAACCGTCAAGTGTTGTGTTTGTGTATGTAAGCTGCATATTCTCACAATTTCAAACCATAGTCATTTGCTCATCTCTTAGAACTTAGACGAATTTTGGTAAAAACAGGTTTTTATAAAAAAATGTTCTCTTCCGACCAAATTCCAGAAAAATTTCTGGACCAATTTAGATGCTAAGTCAATTTGGAATCCGCCTGGTCTTTTCGTAAATCCCATAGTATACAAAACACTAGCAAAAACAAGAAAGTTCAAAAAATGATCAGATCCGCCCAACCAACAGAAAATCAACAGAAATCATTCCCCTTCCAAATCCGATCCAGAACATTCTGACACCTACGAGACAAAAAACGGTTTCTATCAAAATTTTTCATTCGTTCAAAATGATCAGACAAACGTTGCTACTACTTCCACCTAGAATCGACCCATTCCTAACCTACTCCCTCGCATATTGCTATACCAAAATACTGCCAAAAACGAATAAAAATTCCAATGGAAGTTGTCACCTCCCCAACCTAACAAAAATCTCCAAGAATGAAGTTCTATCCAGATCAGCCAACCCACCTAGGAGGCAGAGTGGCGCATAGTTCAGCGAAACAACAGTTTACTACCAGAATCAATACTTCTGCCTAAATTTTTGAAAATGATCAAGACCAGCACTATTACACATTTCATCCATAATCCTTCCGCTCTCAAATAATTCACTCACAGGTGCTACCTTCCAAAATAATTGAAATAAACAACAAAACACGAGAAAGCTTTAGCTAAGGTAAGTTGCCACATCCGGTGAGCCGTCCTTCGCCAAAACCCATCTTGAACCTCCCAACTCATGAAAAATGTCCAAGTATGAAGCTTTATCAAAATTAGTAAATGCAGTTCGGCTGCAGAGAGGACACAGACCGTCAAAGAAAGAACTTATTATTAAAACTAATCCAACAATAGTCCATCATTCCAATTTTTGAGATTTTGTACCATTTTTTGGAATTAATTTTGAAAATAAAACCTACAATTTAGAGATTTTGGTCTGGTCAGATTACGTAAACCTGATAAAAAGTCACTGAGAACCTATACGGAGATGTTAAGGTCACGATAAACTCTCAACTCTGCAACGATCAGTATGGAAGTCCGAAAGTTGAAGAGTTATTTCAGCGCCTACAAACAGCGAAACGATTTTCGAAGATTGACCTCAGTTCAGCATATTTGCAATTGGAACTTGACAGTGAATCGAAAGTACTATTCCAGCCAGTTATAATTCAGCGAACGACATAATTGTAACAGGTCGAACCAAAAAAGAACATCTCAAAAATCTGGAAGAGATATTTGAATGATTTGTCGCCAGCTTGAAATGAGCAAGTGCAAATTGAGATGAATGATTTGGATGAATCTGAAATCTAAAAAGAATTCGAAGCGATTGAAGAGATGCGCCAACCAACAAACTTGAAATAATTGCAAGCTATCATTGGTAAGATTAATTATTATACCGTTTCTTAGAGTAGTTCTAAGTACCTAGAAGATTCCTTTTCGTGAAATAAGAAGTGCATCGAATGATTAAAAGACGTGCAAGTGGCAAGAGTTATCGAGAGTAAATACCTCAAGTCACGCAATCGGGGCAATAATCTCTCGTATTTACTCTGATGTAAAAGAGTATCCGATAGCTTTATCATCGAAGCCGCTTAATGATCATCCGAAGAAATGTAATGAAGTTGAGAAAGAAGCACTTTCGGTCGTCTATGGCTGTTTCATACGGATCACCCAGAAGAAGGTTTGCCAGTAACAATAGCCAACCATCTCCAGCGTTGGACTGTATTTCTCAGGAGATACCAGTCTACTATCAAGTATTGCAATGCGTCTGTATTTCCACGAATTCCCGTTGGCCCCGATGTGAAATTTTATCGTAAAGGGTGTGCCTGTCTAGTGAACGAAGAATATCATGAAATTTTGGAAGAGTTTGCTCTGAACAGTAAACAAATTGCTGCAGAAATAGCTAGAGATTCCATTTTAGCGAGTGTCCAGTCCTATGTGAAGGAAGGACGGTTAGACACTGTCCAAAATCGAGATTTTCAGAAATTTCATGTAAGAAGAAATTTTATTTCCGTTTTCAAAAGCGTTCTTCTTTTCCAGAATGAGTTTACCCGAGTCATAATTCCTCTCAGTATGCGGAAGAAAGTTTTGATCCTGTTGCATACTAGGCTACGATTCCCGCCCTACAAAAAGTGGTTTGCAGTGGAAGGTTTGCCAGAAATCATTGTTTCACGAGCTCTGTCGACGCAATGGTATAATGGTAAACGTTTGATCACTTAACAACTACGAATTTCCATTCCTTGTCAAATGGGGCGGGAGAAATCTTTAAGAAATCTTTGAAAACCGCCATGAAGAAACAATTAGGAGTTGAAGAGAGTACTGAATACGCGAAGCTGACGTTTCTTAGCAATATCTCTCATGTATCTGTTCTCAACTTCAAAGTTTGCGTGAAATGATTTGGAGCTACAACCAGTTCTCCACCAGATCAATTCTTCGATAGACACCTACGGACAGTTGAACAACTTCATGATCTAAAATATTTTGAACCGCATTTTTTTAATAATAGAAAAAAAGAAATTTTTATCAATAATTCGCTGACCAGTTACACCATCACAGAGTAGAATGGCTAAATTTATTCAAGCTATTGGAATTGCACAACAAATGCCTGCAAGTTTCGCAAAATGTTCATGCCGATACGAATGTAAGAGCCTTTGGAGAACAACGTCCAAAATACTTGGTGTTTCATGAAATCTTCAACCTGAAACAAGGGAGTGATGTGCGAACAGACCTATTTGTTGCAAAAGTACTGGTATGGTTTGCTGCAGAACTTAATTTAGTGGAGGAAACACAACATGATATGATTTATGGTCAGCTGACGTGCTAAATTCTGAAGAACTTTTTTTTAGCGAAGTGAAGGTGGCGAATGCAAACGAAGTTAAAGTTAAGCACAAACGAGAAAGACTAATTCAGAGCCATCACGTAAAGGTTAGTGTAATTATTGTAAGACTGCGTTGGTCACACCAAAGAAAATCGTTTTAGGCTGAATAAATCACCAAGCAGGTCATATGATAAACCGTCTTCATGCGAAATAGAATGTGACAATTTAGCACACTTTTCCGATCGATGTCATCGAAGAGTGTGAGTCGCCTTCGAAGAATAATGAGGTTCGAGTGTGCGTGGAACAAATGGTGGCAGATGAAGAGGTGTCGAAGATTATCCATAGCCTAGAAAAGCCTGATGACCCAAATCACGAAAAATGTGTTTCTCGGGGACATCTTATGGAACAAGAGGTACTTTACCACTATAACAACGAAGCAGTCGAAGAAGCTTAGCTAGTAGAACTCAGATATCTTCGCAACCATATTTTACTTGCGCTATCATTCACGGAATGCGCTGTTCTATCGTAACTGTGCGGATTGTCAAAAGTAGAAAGTTTTAAATTTGAAACACTAGGAATGGAAGTTATGACTGTCGACCTCTTCAGACCATTACCTGAGTTTGATGCTGGTTATCGGTACATGCTAATAGTGCGGAACTATACACGGTGGGTGGAATTGCTCTGGATTGTACAAGCCCAGGTGGCTCGTGAGCGAAATCATTTAACATACTACATGCTCTTTTGGAATTGAACAGTCTAACCCCATTGTACCCCATTGTATGAACGCCACAATAAATGAGGCCACTGATAAAACCCCCGTTTCCTTACATTCGGACGGGTGCCACAGATTTCTCCGTATTTGTAGAAGTTAGCAGGATCGGCGAACGGAATATGCAGACACGCGACGTCAATATCGACCATTTAAATTCGGTGACCTAGTAATGCTCAAAACCCAGGTTCAAGGCATTGCAGCGAACGGATTCAGTAGGAAACTAGCTGACAGACGACCCAAAATTGTTGTACTCTCAATTTATTTTTGTTCAATGCAAATTTATCTAGGCTTTTTCAAGCCAGGGACTAGCGGTAGTCACAAGAAGGAGAAAGTTATTGTTCCGTTGGTTCGGAGATACAGGACTAGGCGTTCGGCCTTCCGTGTCTTGGACAGACTGGCTACAGTCCCGGAGGATCACTGGACTGAAGAACAGAGGAGATCTGCCAACTGGGCTACGAGCTGTATTGCCGATGTGGAAATGCACGTAAGGAGGATATTGGGTCTAAAAGGCAGAAATACAACGAAGAGGAGCATGGAGGTTTGGATGCTGAGAGAAAACGGGCCAAGCTTCATGTGGGACAGTCGCCAAAGGGGCATAAGCTTAATGGTGTTTAATGCACTTAACCTCGTCTTTCTTAAAGTCCTTGGGCAATATCCGGGACCACCGCCAAATTGCCAGGAGCCAAGCTGAGGGTGGTTCCTAAAGTGTAAATACCAAGCAGATCTTACGCAATGCACTGGATTTTCACGGAGCCGACAAACCTGGAAGATATCTGAGGATTATCCAGATTTGCAATCCGGATCTTCCGGCGGGGAACTGGAAGATTGTAAAGCAGGAGGAGCCAAAAGATAGCTTTATATTATCCATCATGAAAATCAATAAGGAATCCCTGGCTCCCCTGTCAAAAACTAAAGGGGTAATCAATTTCGGCTTCGGGTCAGTAACACCGAAGGTGTCCAAGAAGGACGAGGCCGGGGTTGAACCGAGAAGGAGGTAGAAGAGGTACGCAGCCTGTAAAGGAAACATCAACGATTTTACTCTCCCCAGAGGAGGTATTAAAATCGCAGCTAGTGGCGAATCCAAGTGAGGGGTTAACTAGGGAATTGAGGGATCGATTATCCCTATAGGCATGGAGAAAGTTCTTCTCTCTTTAAGTTTAGGGACTGTCCAACTAACCGACGTAGCATGGCTGTCGAAAGTTGGTAAGTGAATACTGTTAACAATGATCACGTTTGTGCAGATAAATTTACACCACACCAAGGCTGCTTCGGCGGCGCTACTTCCTAGACTTGCTAAGGAGGAGGAGATAATTCTGATCCAAGAACCATGAATCAAAAATAACAAGATCTGTGGTCTGCGAGCAAAGGGTTATACCCTATTAAACGCTTGTGGGCGGATAAGAGCAGATCATGTATACTGGTGAAGAATAATATAAATGGTGGAGATTCTGGCTTGTAGCCGTATACAGGATCCGGGAGAAGCCAATGCCGCCAGATATACTGGGAGCACTTTTTTGTGATGCAGAAAGGAGGAAGGTCAGAGTTATCTTAGGGTATGGCGCGAACGCGCACCATACCATCTAGAGTAGCTCGGACATCAATGACAGGGGTGAGTCACTTTTGAATTTCTTCTAAAAACTAACCTCATTATAAGTAATATAGGTCAGGAACCCACCTTTATTATTAGAAATAGGCAGGAGGTTCTATAGATGCTACTCTGGTCTCTGGTTTTATCTCACCTATGATAAGGGAATGGAGGGTGGCGAAGGAGTATTACTACTCTGACCATCGCTATCTAACGATTAAGTTCAATCTCCAAATTACAAATCAGTACATTTCCAGAAATCCCAGGAGGGCAGTATAGCACGTATATAGATATATATTGGAGGGTAGTATTCTATCTAGAGTTCCAGGACTCCTCGACACGGGTAGTGATCTGGACTCAATAGTGGATTAACAAAGCTGAGGGGTAAGCGGAAACCTGTTTGGTGGACCTCAGCACTTGCGGAGTGCCAACAAGTCTGCAAAATATCGAGAGAAAGCCAAGACTGGGACTTCTATAAGGAATGCCTCAGAGAATATAAAAGAGAGACAAACAAGGCGCAAAGGAATTCGTGGAGGTTCTTCTGTGATAGGAGGGAAAAAGCAGCAAGCCATAGGAAAGCAGTTGCCATGGAAAATGCAGGGTACCGGACACTGCCTCTTCGGAGATCATGCAAGAAAGCTGAGTCTGGAAGGAAATGACTTCTACAGAAGCTGCAAGGACGAGGAGGAGGAGGATACTCTTGTTCACTTCCTATGCTCATGCTCTGCGCTAGCTGGCAGAAGGCATGATCACTTGGCCAAATACACTATGAACAGCCTCTCTGATTTCGAAAGCTGTAATATGCGAGTTCTTCTACGCCATATTAATAGCACTAAATGGTTTTAAACGGAGTTTAATGATGTCGGATCCTGTGGCATCACAATGGGCCATAATTAGCCTAAGTGTGCGATAGCAACCACTGAAACCTATCTTAACCTAACCTGAAATTTAATGTCAGAAACCCACTCCCTTCCTGCAATAAGCTGAAATTGAACCCACTCAGTTAAGCACAAACCTTATTTCAATTTTATCGAAATTTATGTATGAATGCCAATTCCTTGAATCGAACTCGATTGCAATCAGTTAGAAAATAGCCGAGTTTCCAATTGACATAATCAAATTAGGAATCGAAAACTCAACCATGAACCAAATTTACTTAAAATCAGTTACATTTGCAAAGTTCAATTGGACCAACTCAAATTCCAGAGGTTTGTCTGTAGGATTCATACTATATAAGATGTTTTATCGAGTGCCAATTTCCAAAATTTCTTTCTTCAGCATGAAAAATGACTAAAAAATTCAAATCAAATGTACAGTTTCGCAATAAAGTACGAGATTCTCTACAAAAAATATCTCCACAGACATACTCAAATCTAGTACTTCAACTTTCTATTGTTCCAACTCGTATGACGTAAAGTCACTGTAGAAAAATAAATCTTGTGTTTTTACTTTCCAACTTTAATCTTATTTATATTTTTCTTTCAACATCGAAGCAAAACCCTTCCTGGGGGTCGATATAAACAGCGGTGATTTTATTGTGGTAACAACAATTCTATTTGTATACATATCAGTGAAATCAGAGGTAAATTCAACACGGGCTCGCCAGTCGATAGCCACCAACAAAAAAAAATTTAAAAGGAATGATGCAAGTGAATTAATTCTGTGTTTTGTGCCGAATAAATTAAATTAAAAATAAAAACTATTAAGATGTGAATTAGTTTAAAGCGATAATATAAAAGTTTTGTTTCTTAAAATACCCCCATTAGATTTGTTTGTATTGTAAAAATTTCGATTGAGGCCAAAAAAAATTGTTGGTCGTGCGGACGGAAAATTAGGTAAGAGGAGCGCATTTTTGACAGGTTATGTCATTTCGATGTGCGAAAAATGAAAAATTAGGAATCGATTCATAAATAGATAGATAATACTATTTATAGTATGGATAGATAAAATTATTATAAATGGTTAAGCGGTAATCGGCTTAGTATTGTGTAAATTCATAACAATTCCAGTGATAATGTAGTTGTCAAAATTTTAAGTTGTTCTGCTTATTTTTGAGGCCCATTAATAAATTCTAAGGGAAAAGTTAATCCCATTACGATAATCGTGATATGTATAACATTTTAGACCCCCGTGAAACAAATTTGCATAATTAGCATGCGCACCCTATGCAGATTTATCCATTAATCTTATCTGCAAATTTACACGTTGCACCAAAAGATCGTCGTCAGTGAATATTTACGAGATCGTAATTTAGATGATAAATAGATTTTCTTGCCAAAATAAATAAAATATATAAATGTAACGCGTATTTCCTAAATTATTGTTTTGGCAGAAAATGGTTTCTTGGACGGCACCAAAACGTCATGTTCGAATTTTATTAGTTGGTGATCAAGGTGTTGGAAAAACTTCCCTTATATTATCATTAGTTAGTGAAGAGTTCCCGGAAGATGTGCCGCCGAAAGCGGAGGAAATAACCATTCCCGCCGATGTTACACCTGAACAGGTTCCAACTAATATTGTCGATTATTCATCAACGGAACAATCAGAGGATACGCTTTCAACAGAAGTACAGAAAGCTCATGTTGTCTGTATCGTATACTCGGTAGAAGATGATAATACGTTGGACAGGATTACTTCTTATTGGCTTCCATTTATTCGAGACTGTGTACCAAGTGACCAAAGAAAACCAGTTGTTCTGGTTGGTAATAAAACGGATCTAGTCGAATTTTCTACAATTGATGTAAGTGTACTCGAGTGTTTTAGAATTTAAAAATTAATATTTGTTTTGTACTTTTAGCATGTCCTTACAATTATGGAAGATTTCCCTGAAGTGGAGAGTTGTGTCGAATGTTCAGCTAAAACACTTCACAATATATCAGAAATGTTTTATTATGCACAAAAGGCTGTATTACACCCAACCGCTCCATTATATATTATGGAGGAACAAGACGTGAGTAGATTTTTTTTTAACCTGATGCTTGGGACTTCTGTACTCGTACTCTCATTGACCTTAGAATAAAATCCAATTTTATTTCAGTTAACGGAACCTTGCAAGAAAGCACTAATAAGAATATTCAAAGTATGTGATATAGACGGAGACGGCTTATTAAATGATTACGAACTAAATCATTTCCAACGACGATGTTTTAATGCTCCACTCCAGCCCCAAGTATTGGATGAAGTTAAAGCTGTATTAATGAAGAATATTCCGGACGGAATACGAAACGATGCAGTTACGCTAAAAGGATTTCTGTTTTTGCATTGTCTGTTTATACAACGAGGCCGCAATGAAACCACATGGGCCGTACTCAGACGATTCGGTTATAATGAAGTTTTAGAAATGTCCAAGGAATATATACATCCATATATAAAAATACCGCCCGGTAGTAGTACGGAATTATCACACCGCGGACAACAATTTTTAAATGCATTATTTGAGCGAAGTGATCGAGATGGAGACGGTGCTTTATCATCGGAAGAATATAGAATGATATTTAGTGCTTGTCCACAACTCCCGTGGAGTTCTGATTTAAAACGAACCGTATCAACAAATGAAAAGGGTTGGCTAACACATCACGGTTGGATGTGTCGTTGGACTCTTATGACACTTATTGAACTGCCAAAAACATTAGAATATTTAGCCTATTTGGGGTTTAATGTGCACGAAAATGAATCACAATTAGCCGCAATACATGTGACAAGGGAGCGCCGATTAGATTTAGCCAAAAAGCAAAGTAGTCGTTCTGTATATATGTGTCACGTGATCGGGCCTACAGGCTCTGGTAAAACAGCCCTTTGTCGTAGTTTTATTATCGATGACATGAAAAAATTAAAAGAGAAAGATCTTCGTATTAGTATTCAATATTGTATAAACACTGTTCAAGTATACGGCCAGGAAAAGCATCTTGTCCTACGTGACATTGATGTACGTCAAATACTTGATCCGCTTCAACCGCAAGAGGTGCATTGTGACGTGGCTTGCCTAACATATGATGTTAGCAATCCAACCTCGTTTGAATATATTGCTAGAATATATATAAAGTATTTCGCTGAAAGTAAAATACCCGTACTAATTGTGGGCACCAAAGATGATTTGGAGGAAGTGCGCCAAGATTACTTGCTGCAACCAAATGAATTTTGTCAAAAGTATAAGCTGCTACCACCGCAAATGTTTAGTATTAAACACAATAAAAAGGATTTATATACCAAATTAGCAACAATGGCGGCATTCCCGTAAGTACTAAAGCAAATATGAAATTTTTTTCGCGTAAAATTTGAATCAAATGCCGAAGCATAATATTAACAAAGTATAGAACGGACAAGGAGTGGTATTGGTTGTAGCATTTTTAATGTTGTGGTTTGAATCAAATTTTACGAATAAGAAAAACTATCGATAAAACATAATTTACATACAATTTTTTAAAATTTAAATACGCGATTATTGATACGCATTTTGAATATAGACGATTTCAAGCCGCTTGGATACTATTTTACAAGCACAGGTTGGTACAACTTTGGGAATCAACGTAAGTGTCAATAAGTTCTAACCAAAAATCTATAATTTTGTTTAATTTAGTCTCGTTTTGAAATTGTATGTAAAATAAAAAAAAAGTTGTTACCGCGCGCAATTTATCACGATGTTTTTTTAAATTAAGATTTTATTTCTTTCTTTTATTTTATTTTAGTCCATTGCGACGTATCGCAAACTTTTTATTTTTAAGCCCAAGTGAAGAAGTTACTTGGCAAGATTCTGTTGGAAGGTCTTTATTATTTATCAATGTTTTTTTTTTAATTTTGCGTTTTAAGTTTGACTTTTACGTTGATTTTTGAGTTACAAATGAATTTTTTTTATTTTTATACAAAACACTTAACTAATTTGCATGCACAGTATTTAAAACATTGCCTGCATGTTTGGCTATACCAAGTTTGGTACTAACAAAAAATCGTCACGTATTCGACTCGTGTAGTAGCTATGCACCAAATTGTAAAACAACTAACATTTTCAATATTTGCTTTAATGCATGAAATTTAACTAAATAGGACATAAAAATCAACATCAATTGCATTTACATACATCAAGGAAGGTTTTCGAAGTTATAACGGATTCAGTTGAATAAAATGGTTTTGTTGGTTCTCCGATTATTCTGCGACACTCAATTTATCGAAGAAATTCAATTCAATTAAAGTTTTCTGTGGAACTTAAGTATCTTCTGGTAGGGATTTTCTATGAATATTTTTTACCATCCATCGAAATCAAATTATATCGATTACCTTACATGATTATTAAAAATTAAATTATTAAACGGATTGTTGTCATGAGTCATAATTTATTCGGGAACTTAGGGTTGTTGTTGGGACGTCGGAAAGAAAAGTTTAATACAACATCCATCTGAGCCTTTCCATCTATCTTTGAACCATACATGAAGAAATCTTCATGGTTTAGAAAAACTTCTTGGCCCAGCCCAATCCTTCTCTTTACTTTGTAAGGGAAGGTTGGGCTGGGCTAGCCACACAAGAGTAAGTGGGTTGTTTGTATTTTCTTAGGATAAACTGATACCAATTTCGATAAGTTTATTTAAATAAGATAAAATAAACTTTAAAATTTTTAAACTCAATACGAAACACGTGCGTGTCATAAAGAAATAATGCGACAGCACTATCTCAACGTCAAGCAACAATAACTTAAGCCAAAACAAATTTGACTGACCGCGTTGGACCAATACATAAGAAATGGAACGAGACTAGACAATAGCCTTGGATTCAATCACTCGTTTTTCCGACAACAAACTTAATTTCTGTAGCCTCCATGAGGCCGGCCAATCCCTCCATAACATGTAACATCAATCAGTTGTTCCCTAATCTCTCGAAATGTATTTTTTATAACAAAAATTCGTCTAATATCCGTATTATTTGATTTCGATGAATTATAAATTCTCTCTATCCCCCTTTGGGAACCGAAAAATGTTCGAAGACAAAGTGTGCGAAGATATGGACTCGCCATTCTTGCCCGTTCAGGTCGCAGTTGGAGGCTACTACCGTGCCTAGCGAGTTCGTCTGCTCTGCAGTTGCCCTGTACGTCCGAATGAACAAGGACTGAGACTACGTGAATATTGGAATCCTTCCCCATTTTATTGAGGATGGAGCTGGGGGCAGGGTTTATTATGCCTCAATCAGTTCAAGACTGTCACAATCAAGGAGATGAACAGATTTCTCTTATTTACTTGTTCATAGCAAAAAATCCTATTCCTACTCTAACGTTAGCTTGGAGTCTTCAGTGAAAAATTCTATCTACCAGAGTTCTCAGGTAGAGCCACCACCCCTCTTCAGTTGTGACAGTAATATGTTGATTACTACGTGCCTAATACGTTGTTTACCTGTTCTAGAGAAGGGAATAGGACTCCACCTTTCAGTGTACCTCTAGCCATCCGTCTTCTAATTATGGATACTCTCAGCTCGGCACTAACAATGCTTAGTACCATATGATTGATTAATCTGCTTCGGGGTAGTCTAACCCCGATCAGTTTTCACATTGCTAAAGGCATGCTCAATATCGAGAAATGCTATTATTGCTTTCTTGCGAGTCTATAGTGATTTCTTCATCGTGTGCACTATGAATTTAATGCTCTATCTACAGACTTCCTTTTTCAGGATGCAAGTTGACGGTCCAGCTACATCTCTATCAATCTTTCCAGAGTTGGCAGAAGAAAGGACGATAGAGTTATGGGACTAAAGTATATGTTTTCCTCGCATTCGGAGACAAAGTTCACATGACTCCTCAACAAAAATATACCAACTTCAAACACCCTATGAACATTACCTTCAGTCCGGGGAGTATAACCTTTGAGTTATTCTGCAAATGCGCTGGAATGATGCAGTTCGGCCGGCTGATTATAATGGCATTAAGCACTTCATCACCCACAAGAGTCGTTATATGCCATCTATGTGTAAAACATGGGGTTTGTGTTGAGTTCCATCGAAACCTCAAAGTTTCCTGGGAAGTGGGTTTCGACAAAAAGCTGCAAGCCTTCCATACTTGGAAATGTCGATGAACTCTCTGATCTAATGAAATAGCTGGGAGTTGAATTAGTAGAGAGATATTCCTACTACGGGATTTGAGGCCACGGGAATCCTTCTATTTTATCACAGAAAAGTTTCTAAGACCTCCTTTGCGCCTTCCGCAGTCCTCTTCAAATCGGCTCTTAGAATTTCTTAAGTAATTAAAGATGACTCACTCGTTTAATATCCTCTAAAATTAGTTCGCCAAGGATGTTCGGTGGTGGCTCGTTTTCTCGGTCCAGGTACGCTGATACCAGTTACATTTTGTAGTCACCTATCTCTAGGTCGGCCGCGACAATGTCCCGCAGCTATACTAGACATATGTTTATAGCACTTTTCCCTAGTATACAGGTTTTAATATTTCCCGTCTTACCTAAATGTTTCATTATATTCCCTTTTGCTCTAAAATCACAGGTCCTTTTATTATTTACCCTTGAATAAGATGTAAGTCTTTTCTCGATTTTGCCTGTCTGAAAAGGAGAGCTGCCGAAGAAGCTAAAAAAATTATTCGGAGCATAATATAGCTTATAATACCCAAACCCGCATACTGCCCATTAAGCCAGGTTAGTTGATGGCGTTTTTCTGTATATTCAACTGGGCCGACAATTAGCATCCCTTCTCCGCTTTACACCTTGATAAATGATTTGTTTCCGGGTTAGCTCACGTAAATCCGTTATATTCAGCAAAAACGGTAACCTCGAGTGGAGTGTAATATTAAACCATATATAGTCCGGCTCCGGCAGAGGCGAAACACTCATAACCTAACGCATAATCGATAGCTGAAATCAGACTTTCTAATAGAATTTCTTCATTTTTCTCGACTTTATATGAGTTACCTGGAATTTAATATGATTTTTAAAAATGATTAATCCTCAGAGTGGAGGTTATATCGTTTGTTGATCTGTTTGAACGAAAACCACACTGGTATTGGCCCAAGATGCATTCACTATAATATCGATGATTTTGTGACTAAAACCTTATAATCAGTGTTTAACAAAGCTACTCCGCGGTGATCGCAAGTTAACCGATCTCCTTTTTATGTAGTGTTCAGATCAGAGCCGTCTTTGACTCTTCAGAGTTACTTCGTAGAACAACCAGTTAATACAAGTTCGTATATTCGGAATAACATTTGATCGCCGGCGTTTTTTAGTATTTCATCTTCATAAGAAACCTGGCTCCTCTTAATTTTCGACATCACGATGCGATCGTACGATGTTGGAGGTTGTGAATCCATTGTGGAGTTGATGTCAGACTGTTTGGAAGGAAATCTGTAGCTATCTCTTTTAAGCCTGAATGTTCACGAGCTATATGTTAAAATGATGACGGTGAAACCGAGCATATATTGCAATGACTGGTGAGGAAGGCTTTCCGTGCTATTCAGTTTGAGTACATTGCATGTGCAGTTTCAAAACGTCGTCCTTAATTCACGTAATACGATTTTCCTTAATTTTTCGTCGCTTAGATTACAGCTCTAGCTGTTCGAGAATCCTGATCGCAAATTTTCCCTTAAAGCTCGTTGTACTTATCATCGCAGAATTGATATTTTTTATGCGTAGTTAAAAGCAGTTACGCATAATTTAGCTGCTGCTTAATTTTAGATATTTGTGTCAAAAATAAAATTTGGTTGATTAGGTTACGATTTACTAATGAAATTTTTCGAGTGTTTCAGTTAACACTGGACCCTCCACTGACAAAGAGCATTTTACTATCAGCTTGCTTGTGGTTTGTAAACTGGAAAGCACCTAGTGTCTAATTGTTGAACATCGGTTGAATTATATTGCAGATTTACGCTAAAGAATTGTCACTGGAAGTATTTATGAGTTTTTAATAAGGTTTCTCTCTGAGGAATTTCGATATTAAAGCTAATAATTACTGGGGGTCAGAGAACGACGCTTAGTTGGCGGCAATGCTTCCTCAAATTATGTGTGAATGCGCGTCGCACTCGATGATAAAATTTTAATGAGGAGCTTTACAGGAACGATGAACCTCTTACGATTATAGAAGGAAGGTCATTTTGGGGAACATGGAAAAATTTAGTGTTACTGTACCTAGTGTTGCTCTAGGTCAAGGCTCTTATATAAGTGCCACATCCCAATTCTTCCATATAAAGACGATGATCCTTTCTCTAATCTTTCTTCAATCGGAAGTATAGCGACCCGAAAAACTAATTTAATTTGTAGTGGGAGCCGTTAAGGTTCTGCGCTATTTTGAAGAGCTGGGGATCGTCAATTGCAACTTCCTATTTTCTTTATCTTTCCTTGACAGTATATTCTACTTCCCATTCCGTAGTTTCTTGTTTTGAACCAGCAGTCGATGGTTTTCTTTCTTTAAAATTGGAACCGTTGTGATGAGCCATAGCGCCGTATATTGATCCGAGCAATCAACGGTCATCCACTATTTCTCAATATCCTATACCCCGGGCTAGAACTGTGGTAGTCTTTAACTGCTAGCATTTGAGTGGTTTCTAGAGAGACCTTGGGAACAGTTTAAGCGGTGATTATCAACCTTTTGTGGATTCTGCCAGCTCTGTCGGTTCTGGCTTCGTATATTTTGACAGTGTTTTCCTTGATTTCAATTTGGTTTTCTGCCAAGGCGTCGTTTTAAGAAAGGTTCGAGTGTTTTAAAAACGATAGGAGTTTCTTTGCGGCTCCGCTTAGTTGTGATGCTTTTTCATATTTGTCCTCGAATTTTAAACTTGAGGAGGATGTGTTGCCTTCGGATATTAGCACGTTGGTATAATGGGCTGAGCCAACGGTGAATGTACTAGACGAGTAAGAGCCGCCCTAGACCATTTTGTCATGATAGCTCGCGGAGTAGGACTTAAGGAGTCTTTCTCCTATTACATTTTTTAAGTTTTCTTCCCGATATTGAAACCAGAGAGGCTTTATGTTCTCATTACTTTTCCTGATTGTGGAAGAGCGAAAACCTCAGTCCTTGCAGACTCCTTGACCCTGAATGATATTTACCATAAGAGTAAATAAATGTGTACATTTACCGAAAAATGAAAATATTCGCATTTGAGGTACCATTTCGATATTTTGGCAATCTTTTCTTTATCCTGTTTTTGGTTTAGGATTTCGACTTGTTGATATTTGAACCTCTCAACAGATTTTAGACTACCTAATACAATTGTGTTGAAATTTTTTATTAACACATTCAGTCGCGCGTTCGGATAGAACAAAAACAAGGAAATTAAAACGTTCGTTAGGAATATTTTCCCAAAGCCTAATTTATTTATTGAATATGTAAGTGTTTTTATCATTTTTTCATAAATTGGAAAGCAAAACCTCTTAAGATATGGTGTTTCCTTAACCGTACAGGTAGTAATTTGTCGATTTATAGCTTTCACACCTCATGAAGGGATTTTCCGCCTGTACCGTGATCCTACCTTCCAGTTTTGACATTCCATTGTTCGACGTCGTCGACCACAAATAGTTCGAACCACTTTTCTCTCAAATGTACATAGTTACAATCATTGGCGACATTGAGATACAATTAAAAGTGAAATTCTGTAAGGAAATAGTTTATAAATATCAAAATTTAATTTGTTTTTACTTAGATTGTTCACTGAGACGTGTTTCTTCTAAAGCACTCATTTCCATAGCGTAAAGAAAACATCTACAATCTACATTTTCTGCAACATTTTGAATTTGATTTTTGTTGTAAATTTTAGTTCAGAATATTAAATTTTTTGGGCCGTTTATTGCTTAAAATCCATTAAATTAATCTAAAGGCTACACGAGCATTTATTTCACATGTTTTTATAAAAATAAAAAAAATCTATTACTGGAATGTTAATCAAATATTTTCTCTGCACTAAACAGACATTTAAAACATTTTGGATTAATGCCCGGTGACCCGCTAATTTGGTGGAAAGCAGGATTAGGTATAGCAGCCGCAACTGTAATTGGATTTTTTGTGGTTCGAGCGTTACACACATCATCATCAAATTCATCCCGGTGAATTGTTTTATAAAAATTAAAATTAAAAATTTAAACATTTTTGTTTTAAAAAAAAAACTTAAATGATATTTTATATAGAACATTAAGTTTTTCTTGTATATATTTATTAATTAATATTAAACAACACAAATTAAATAAACTCAAAAGAAAATAAATAAAAAAGTAATAATTAAAAATTAGTTTTTAAGAAAATATCTTTACAAACGTTTTTTTTTTGCTTGTATTAATTAAAATATTTTAATTTTATATTTAAAACAAAATAAAAAGTACTAAAATAAAATAATTAAATTATATAAAAATATATTTTAGAAAAGCAATTTTCGTTTAAATTTGATTTTCACAAGATTTGGGAAGGCACATATCATTGAAACTCTTCGCTTTATTTAATGTTGATTAAGTTTATATTTATTTAAATTTTGCAATAAAAGTACATATTATTGTGTATGATTATTTATAATAAATTCAGAATAACTAAAAATTAACAATAATGAATAAACACAAAAAAAAAATTAAATAATAAATGAACAATCCACAAATATTTAATAATGAATATAGAGAACAATCTACGTATTAAGCGGTTGATGAAGTTCCAGATGGGAGTTCTGCTATTGTACTCGCTATAAATTCCTCAGGATTATCTATATCGCCCAAAAGACCAGCAACATCACAAAATTCACCAAACGATGTACATGGATAATATTCTTCGGTTATTGTGGTTAAGGTGTCACTGCACGACTTCATCATAGCCTCATCATTATGCCGAATATAATCAAATAGTGAAATCGGCCAATCCTCTTCTTTTGGTGTTGTAACTGTTTTGAAGAATTTGCTGTAAATCAAATCGATCAGGGACCACAACATCAAATACGGTTTGTAAACGTTGTAATCACGTGGCACCTTTTCTGCATCGCTTAATGTTTTTAATAAAGCATTTGGACTTAACGCTCGGACATGGCCAATTGCAATCAATCGTTTTAGATGCGATTTCTTATGTTTATTCCACAACTCTGGTGTATGTAATGCTAACGATAGTGTTATTTGATAACAAGGACCCTCAACTTCGTATGCACATTCCAACCAACGTTCTGATGGCGGAGTATTTAAATAGGTCATCAATGATTTTTCAGATGTTGACCGAGATGAAAACAGATTATAGAGTGCATAGAAGAGAAGATATGGAGCCAAATGCATATTCGATTGTGGACCACCGCCACCAGCATCTTCATGGAAACTTTTCTCTTGCGCAAATCGCAACAGTAACAATTTTAAATCATGAATTCCTGACGTAAATGTAATTTCACAACGTTGAGTACTTTCTTGCATATAACCACTGTGTCGTGACATACAAGTCGAAAATGCCGATTCGGATACTTCTGGCCCCCAAAGTGGTAGCAAACCATTACAACGCGTATTTGCATTCTGTAGACTTGCACTTTCCCATTCATCGCGGCTACGCGCCAATCGAATGGCCGACATATGACAATCAATGTGGACTACATTAAAATGTGACACAGTTGTGTATCCGGTCGTCTTTCGCGGTTTCAATTCAAATTCCTCAACGTTTGTACGTTTCGTGTACGTGTAGATACCCAATACTTTAGTCGGTTGGCAAGCATAGCCCTCACGACAAATAAAGCAAACAAGTCCAGTTTCATCACGTAATTTTTCAATTTTTTGCAAAATTGATCCTTTAGCGGTAACCTGCCCTTTTTCATTTGTTCGCATACCAAGTGCATCAAGCTGCTTTTCTCTTGTAGCCATGGCAAGTCGCTTCTTCTCGGCACGTGTAAAGTCTCGTACTTCTTGCACACGTTCGGCGGTAGCAGGATCAGTACACAAAGCCTCTAGTAGATTTTCAGCTAGTGAACCGACATGTTCATCACTGGAAACTTGTTCCAGACGGTGAATAATTGGAATAATATCACGTGAAACAGCCAACTGTGTTACTTCATGTTTAGTGGCCAGTCCGGTTAGAAAACGTAATATATATTTTAATGACGGTTTTGATATAAACTCTTTCAATTCATCTGAATCAGTGCGTAATAGCGTTGGTTTAACACAAGGTGCATGTTTTGTAATAAATTCTAAAGCACGGTGAACAATTCCCAAGCTTATAATGTAGTCCTTTAGTGTACCACCAATAGAGTTATGTTCAATTTGATTTGTAAGAACACAGAACAGCTCCATTTTAAATTCATCTTCGCTGGTTCGGTCGGTATCGAATTTTTCAAAATCTAACGTTTGTTTGAAATGTTCGCATAAAAGTGCCATTTTAATATCGTTTCCATAGACCAGTGCAGCAAGCACACGAATAAGATGTCTAAGTACTGATGGACTATTTCTAACATTGTTGCAATTTGTGCATGAGATCAATGCTTGAACATATTCAGGCCCACCGAATGTCAACGAAAATTGCAGGAACGAGTCTAGTGATTCACTGGCAGCCTTCGAAAGTATTGTTTCCATAATTTCGAGAAGTTGTTCCGTCACAGCAGACTGTTGCGCATCGTTTTCAGACTGCAAACACAACTGCAGAACCTTAAGTAATGTGTTTACTGCACCCAGTTCAGGTTGGCATAAAACTTCTTGACATCTACGAACTTTAACACTTAACAAAAACAATTTCAGAAGCACTTGCACAAGTGATCGGGTTCGGGAAATATTTTGAAGATTCCCAATTCGATCAAGCATTACTTTTAATCCATCACAGTCGGCGAGTACATTTGCCATACGGTACAATTGTTCGTTATCGATTTCTTCTTTACTCTTGTTATTAAGTGTTTCAACAAATTCTTCGGTTGCATCTCCCAATAGACCTCGCATTCGGTACACTACTTTCATAGCATCACGTTCACCACCTTCGGCCAACCAGATCTTCTTGTAAACATCTTTTACTGGAAGGTCGAGATTAATAATCTTATTGTGTACAAGCAGTTCCATTCCGTTATCATCTTCTAGAAGGGCAACCAGTTCACAATCGGTACAAATTTTGTTTTTAACGTCTCGCATAAGAGGTCCAAGCCCCGTTTCGGTAGATGGATAAGGATTTCCTAACATTCGCCCATGCAAAAAATCTTCTTGTTGCGGGTCTTTTTCAAGAGTAAGGAAAAATTCTCCAACGTCATTTTCTTCAGGATGAATTATTGAACAAAGCCGCTCGAATATGAATACTGGCGTTTTAATATCGTTTATTGGTGTTTTATGTACCGTGTCGATTAGAACGGTCATGAATGCTCGGGTCTCATCTTCAGTTCCGCTAGTCATTTCTTCTAGCATTTCTAATAGCTTTTCTTGGGCATCGTCCACTTGGCGTGTACGTTGTACCACGAGCTTTCGAAGTGATAAATATCCTTGTAATACTGGGCCTAGTAAGCGTCCTTTGTATGTTTGACGAATTGGAGGGTTTTCTAGGAACATGGCCATCAATTCAACTAATTGCCGTAGTGCGTAACCTTGAGCCAAATCTGAAGATAATGTTGTTTCTTCAAGCCGATGGATCTTTTCAATTTCAACCGTTAACAGGTCTGCTATTAATATTAGGACACCTTTTAGAGCAAGATATTGCCGCCAAGGGGTCTCATCAGCAAGCGATCGATATAAAATCAAAAATTCTGAGCTTGCCTCACCGGCTTCGCCAACATATTTCAGAAAGCCTGTCAGAAGATTTAAAACCTCCCGTTTTCGTTCATTTGTCAAAGTTAACGACGTAATTACAGCACACGCTAATTGCCGGGCAATTCGAGAATTCGAATTAAACATAATGGGTTGTAACCAAGATGATACTAATTCTAATTGAGGGTTTGGTATACCCTTACGTAAAACTTTTGTTCTCCATAATTTACCATATTTCTCTGTTAAATAAGCAGTTCTCAATTGCTGACGTTTTTGCTCCTGCACCATTCTGAACGTGCGAGCCCCTTTCTGTAAATCGCCTAGCACGGGTGTTGTAACTTCTTCTGGTGTTTTATCATCCTGTGATTTAGTAGCCTGCGACGAAGGTAACATTCTCCTTTTCCATGTACCAAATGAATGATTTGGATCATCGGTTAACCATTTCATATAATTTACTGTGACTCCCGAAACCGGTAAAATAGTTGCTAATTCCTGTGGCGTAAGATCTTTATTTCCCTTACTGATTGGTAACGGAGGACAAATCATAGTTTGAATAATTCGTAAACAAGGTTGAATCACGGCCACCGCTGGACCTCTAGGGTCTTTACAAGCAACTAAGAATAAATCCAGTACAACGCGACATTTGAGTTCCCAGCATGAATCATCTTGAGCAATAAGCGATTCTAAAAGCGACATTTCATGTCGAATCGCTGCGTCCAAATTAGACATTGGGACACTTCCACTTAATGCCATTTTGACTCGGTCTCTTATCAGACCACACAAATCTTTTGTAGGTTCATTCAGATCTCTTATCAGGAGACATAAAAGTTGCCTTACTTCATCTTGAATTTGAGTTGTGCCACGACGTAAATTATTTTGTGCCAACTCTTGTACTAAACCTTGACCACAAAGTCCGATACGGCATGATAAATTTGAAGCCATCGCACGTAATAATGTGAGACACTGTTCTGTAGATGCCAGGGCACAACCATAACATTTATTTACAGCAACCACGTTGTCATAATTTGAGTCCGACTGTGATGTTTGTACATCCATTTGACTACGGTCATACGCTACAAGTTCTCTACGACACGCTTGCACTTTTTGTATTATTTTACTCAACTCTTCAAATGAGGATTTCGATTCGACGCAATATTTTTGCGCAAGGAGCTGTATTACTTTATTAACTTGTGACGATCCGACAACGCTCCCTATAAGACTCTCGTCCAGTGTTCTATCAAGCTTATGTTCCGCAACCTTTTGAACTAATATTTCAAGAATCTGTTTATTAGCCTCCAATTGCCGGTATACGCGATCCGCTTTTTCCAAGCTGGTGTGAATTGTTTGAACAGTTTTAGCTCGATCGTCGCTTGATTCAATTGGATCCACTGCGCAGCACGGTCGACCAAATATACTATAATCAAATTTAGCGTACTTACAAAAACCGCATGAATGACATAGGAACGGATCCTTTTCATCATAATTAATAGCTCTACACTTATGGCATTGGAATACATTTTCTCCACAATTTCCGCAAACACCTGGATTAGCTGGTACTGATGTGCTGCATCGAGGACATTGTAAACTTTCACTGGAACCGGTGACCGTTTCATAAAAATCTGCATACTCGATCATTAAATTGCACGCGGTGATTGGTAGTGGAAAATCAATTTTAACTTCGGTTTGTCCAGAAGGAAGAGTTACTTTCTTAGCTTTATGCCACATCGCTGGTCTATTTTTCAGTTCTACTACGGCTTGAACTGTTCGATTATTGTAATAAATATTAATGGTTTTCACCATTTTGGTACGTTTTAATTCAGCGACCCGTAAAATTATTTTAGAAATCGTGTGACTTTGAATTAATTTCACAATAATCGTGGTTGTAGTGAATTTTGAATCGATCCTGATTGATGACAATTTAATATTTGACATTGGAACTTCTGGATTGTTACATACAAGGCAAGGTTCTGATTCCAAATAGAATCCTTCTAATTCGAGAACCTGCCCAAGTGATGTGTAAATTGGTGCATTAGGATGCCTTGATAATAGTTCATTTTGTTGTCTTAATACAGCAACGGCTTGCGCTGTATAATCTGGTAATTTCTCGGTGATGGTTTTTGTGTTCAATGTTAAAAATCCAAGCAAGTCAACAAATTGAGCTGTTCGACGACCATATGCCGGTAAGAAAGCCCATAGATCCCACAATATTTGCAATAATTTTTGTTTTGATACCTCATCAGTGTTTTCATACATAGCATAGATAAGGCTATGCGCTTGCCATCTTATCGTCGTTGAATTAGTTTCGAGCAAGAAACTGCGAATGAATTTATTCATTATACCTGGCGAAAGCTGATTATACAATTGTCCCACTAGAATGCTGCAGTGCAATGGATCGAATTTTGAGTCTGCTGTACAATCAGATTCCTCAGATTTATCTCGATCTCGTCGATCTTTTAATGCTGACGGTTTTAGTGGTGCAGTATCGGTTTTACCAGCATTTATGTTGCATATCGAAAATTGCAATAACTGTAAAATTATAGTACTTACTCCTTCATCTAATTGTAAGCAACTAATGCGCAATAACGATGGTAATATATTAACATTTAATACACAAAATTTCTGCCAGTTTCCTGTTCGAACTGATGCAATCTCTTGACATGTTCGTAAATGTTCGGTAAGTTCGACTAACGCATCATAGCTCAAAATAATTTGGCCACTTGACGTAGACGGGATTGTTGTGAGATCACAACAATTTTTAATCGCTTCCATATGCGTGGTCAACGAGTGAATATCTCGGTATCTTCGGTACGAGTCTTTGCTGCCCGATATAAATAACAATAATTTACGTATTTGGCGCCTTAAAATTGTTGACTGCATGTACATCATGTATTCACAAAGACAATATGTCATATACTCGCCAGAAGGGATCATTGATGGATAAATTTCATAAGATGATGGATGAGGAGACGATAATTTCATAACTTGGTATGGTAACCGTACGGCCATCTCAGTTAAAATTTGTGGATATATATCAAATATCTCGATTGAGTTGTCAATCGTTTGTCTATTGAAAAATGGTTGCATATCTAGTGTTGTGCCATATTTGGTTGGTTTCAGCAAATTATTTGTTGAATTTCCACCATTTCCTGCAATTCCTTTAATCTCATCATTATTGGAAACATTTCTCCAATGCGGCAAAAATGATTCCAAAATTACAAAACAATATGGAACTAGGCCACTCTTGATCAGTGCATTTGCAGTTGTTGTTGCCACATACGTAGTATTATCGTTCGGAATTGTTGATGTAGATACTGATGCACTTGGTTTGGAACTTGATTTCACTTTACCCATGAGAATACCAATAAAATTCAAAATAACCAATTGAACTTCAGTTGTTGACGAGCGTTGTGATAGTTGGGATGCGTTTGATGATGGATTCATATTTAATTTTTCAATTAATGTGTTTAACAACTTATTCATGACATTTTGATCAGTTTCTTGACTTCCGTCCAAGTCGGTGGTTAACATTAAAATAACTTGCATGAATGAAATTGCTTGGACGCCATTAACATTATCCAAATCGTTGAAATTCCCAATCATTTTATCAAGAATCATATAGCGTAGTGTATGTAATTTTTGTTGGTTTTCATTGCCAATTGTATCATCAGGTTGTTCTTCTACAACTGTTGGTTCGTTAGTAGTTTGTTGAAGTTGGGATTGTTGTATGTCGGTTCCACTGCGTGGTGGCGATTGATTTGGTTGATCACCGTAAGTGCTGCTTCGTCCAGATGCCCCGCCAATACTTTCGACACCGCTACCTCCGCTTTCTGAACCACCACTACCTGCATGTTCCGCTGGAGATGTACGTAATGTTGAACCATCTGTGGCAGCGTTGGATCCTTCATCATCAGATCCACCTGCCGAAGCAGTTGCATCGTTGCTGTAGCCGGCTACACCGGAATTAGCAAGTGCTTGGAGGCTTTGTAAAGTGCGTCCCGGCAAGTTAGCTAATCCTTGTTGTAACACTTGCAAGTCACCTACCACAAATGTTAAGAAACGTTAGTAAGTTAACAAAAATAAACAATTAAAATATCACAATACCTTCATTATCTTGGAGACTTAAAGCAATGGCAATTTCCATGATTGCTTCATCGTCAGCTTCTTGTTGTAAATCGAGAAGTTGGGGGAAGCCCCCAACTCCCCATAATGCTTCTAAGGAAGCCAACGCTTGAGGATTAGCCGCGGCTGCACCTTCAATTCCTAAAGGTTCAATTTGATCAACTTGTTGCATTGCTTGTGCAAAATCATCGCTCATCGCAGCTGCTGGTTGATTGGTGTGACCCCCGGTCGATGTTGAAGGGCCAGGTACTGCAGCTGGGGTAGGTGTAGAGCATGTTGGAGGACTACCAATCAAAACCCTTCGACGTCGTATTCGTGGCTTTAGTAAACGAATCATAGCCAATTTAGCACTATGACTAATTACCAGAGATTTGTCGAGCAATAGTTGGACCAAAAATTTGGTCATTGAATCTATCAAGTCGAAGTTCGACAAAGCAAAAGCATATATAATTTCAACTAAACTATGTATGATTGCTTCGGTGTGTGCCAGTCCCCGTTTCACAATTGTACACGGTTCTTCAAAGGTTGGTGTAATTTTATGCAAACGGCACGTTAATGTCAACAATAGTGATGGAATCTTGTATTGATTGTCGATTGAAATTTTTGTCAAAGCCTGTGGTCGAGAAATGGCGATGCTGCGTACTAAAAGCACTAATCGATAGAATGCTTCGGGGTCAATGTTCCGTGGATCACATATCTTATCCAATTTGATCAATTCTTTATTTACTTCAGCTAATATTTCGTTATCTTTATAGGCATGGTAGGCTGTTTTAGTGCCATGCAATGAGGCCAATACTGATTTGGCTTGATTCTGGACGCAATTAGGAGTAGGATATAACAACAGAGTAGTTGATATTTCAATCGCAGTTGTTTTCAGATTTTCATCTATCGATGACCCTCCAAGATGATTTATGCCACTATCAAGTACTTCCAACATTGCAGTCACCATTTTGTCGAGCGGCGTTATTTGTAAGCTTGAATTTGAATCGGTGTCTCCGCTATTTGCACTGCTACTTCCTGTGGCGTTTCCATTGAAACCGGTGCCATTAGTTGAACCAACTGTTGCTGAAACATCATCAGTTTCTTCTGGCCATCCAAAAACATCTTTAGCTTTTCCGTATATTTTAATACTATCCAGCATACAAATACTATCTGGATCTTGTGACGGGCCAAACACAATGCTTAATTTTTTGTCACTTTGCAAGCTCTCTTCACGTGTCAGTGGTATGTCAAACCAACGGGGACGAGGTGAAATTGTGTGAATTATGCGACCATAAAGCGTAACACTTAGCGGAGCTCGTAACGGATCTTGAGTTCCAATTAGTACGCGGATTCCAGTAATAACCATATTTGAATCATTATTCACTACCTCGAGAGTAAATCCATTTGCTTTGGTTGAAACTACAAATAGGCCAGTCGAATTTAGACGATGCTTCAATTGTTGCGTATTATAAATTTGAAGCAAATCATTTCCACCGTATTCAACTTCATTCATAAGTGAGCAATGTTCAAAGAAATCGATGGGGAATATTGGATTTGTTGCGGATCCTGTAGTTTTAGTTCCAACTGCACCCCCACTTGCAATGGAAGTTTTATTTGCATTCCGCTTAGTTCGTCGCGACTTTGATGTGAAACTGGACGTCATTTGATTGCCAGTTGGTTGCACTTCTGGTGATAACCAGAACCCAGTATTGTCGGGATGAGCGGCATATATACGAAGACTTCCATCTTCGCACAGTAAAATCAAGGTTGTTTTTTCTGAACCGGAAACAGAGTGCCTAATGGCAACCATATCGATAATTTTTGCCTTCGAATTTTGAGGTTTAATTTCCTGCATTATTACACTGTCAGGTTTAATCATGAATATAATCGGATTATTTGAATTTTGCATCATAGCGCAAACAATTCCCGGATGGCCTACAATTTCCGTCCATTGACATAATGGTTGTGGTGGCCCCTTTAGTGAGTTTTTGGAATTTGATCCATTTTGAAGATGCATTACGCGTTTAACTCCAGCGTTAACATCGGTTAAGGGTGCCATAAAGCTTCGTCCTTGTGCGTTACTAAAAAATAACATTTGAAGCACATGGGAATAATAAATAGAGATTCCTCCATCCCCAATTTGTCCACTAACGTCCTTAATTAAGGGATGATCAAGTTCTAATGTATTTGTGACATAGAATGGACCGTGTTTCGCCAAACTTTCATCGGCAAGTTGTTGAGTGTATATATAGCCAGACGAAGCCATTAACAGAAGATAATATGTATCATCTTGGCAGACAAATGTGCAGTCTCGAATTTTTCCACTCGGTACTAAAAAGTAATATTGTGGTGATAAAGTATCTTCAGCTAATTCATATATCTTTACGTAATCTGCTGTAACAAGCGCCAATTTTGTTTGAGAGCCAGGTAACCATATAGCTCGCTTAATGAAATTGCCCGTTTCTAGTTGCGGTGTTAAAACAATATGGTCGTTAACAGAACCGCCACTTGAGAATGTTAAAATGTGACACTCACGTAATCCACATACAGCAAGAAAATCTTCGTTTGCTGGATTTGATGCCAATGATAGAATGGTACACGAAATTGGAGCGGAGGCCAACCGAGTTAATGTTAATTTCCGTTTTGAAGCATCTGCTTGCTTTAATAGTGTCGATAATTGAAGTATCGTAACCTTTCCTTTTTCATGTGATACGGCCAAATGTTGTCGCTTTCCATGGGGCGAAGCAAGACAACATAATCCAACCCTTCTTACTAAATTAGAAGATAAAAGTTGTCGAATTGTTTGTCCCTGTTCTCCTGAGTAAGTCATTCTAACATTTTCAAATGCCCCTTCTTGTGAACCTAGTGTAGCAACCATAATTTGATCACTGACACTATAGATTTTTTCTGGAGCATGGAGTTTCTCTAGTGCATTTTTAGCTCGCAAATGACAACCGACCGTCGAATATTTGCCACAATTATCTTCAATGGCCGGCATTAGCATATTGAAGAAGTTAAATAAGCATTTTATTACACTCCTCCAGTGTTCTGAATTTTTTAAATTTTCTTTTGATGCATCAATTACTTTCGCCAGCTGCATAACGCGTTGCCGACCATGTGCTGCATCTTTGGATAACATTTGTTGTGGGCTTGATGGACGACGTCGTAAACTACTTTGAATTGCTTGATCTGAGTCTTGGTTTAAACTCGTTTGATTTACTTCTTGAACATTTACGTTAGTGCGACGAGTTAAAGCCTGACATGACCCATCATCTTTTGAACCGCAATCGCAGAAAAAGTTTCCATATTTTGCATAACTTATATCATGATTTTTATGACAAACACGTGCACAAATGGAACACACACCGACGCCGTCGACCATTTTACACGTGTGGCAGTGATACCAATGTTGATTTGTGAACTCTCTTTGAGTTACCGAAAAGGTACACAACTTATTTCCAAGGCTATCCTCATCGCTATCTTCTACGGTGCTATCATCTTCTTCGTTTCCGAGATCATCGAAATAATCTTCAGAATCCGGTGGAACTTCCTCTTCCCAAGGTGGATTGAATGCACGATTTCCTGTGGTTCCAAGACCTTGTAGCAAATCGCCCATGTACTTTAATAATGATGAAACATTTTCAAGCGCAACAATTGACTTTTGATTAGCCGTTTTTCCTACATATTTCTCTAGCACATGGTTCTTTGATACATCGAGCCAATCGATTGCGGCCGTAAACAACATTGAATGACCTTTCCCGTTTTGTGAGTCAGCTAATGTAACCATTACTTGCAATAAATCTGTAAATTCTAGGGCATCCTGATTGGGGTTCAAGAGGTTTTGACCAAGTTGTATTAAAGCATGAAACAGAGCGTTCGATACGTTTGGTGATATCTGTTTTTCACTAACAATATACTTAGTTAATGATTGCAACAATCGGCCGTTCTTTTCAAGGCATTCTCCATTGTTTGTTTCGGCGTCTGAACGGTTAGTTGTCGAGCTGATTGGTGGTTGTCGTGCGCTTGAAGTACCCACATTACCAGTGGTACCGGCACCTGCCCCTTCTCCGGTAAATTCAACCTCAATATCCATGGCATCAACATCTAGTATCATTTCGGATGGTTGGAATGCTTGATCAGAAATACTTGCAATGCCGGAAGCAGTAGCCATATTTGTTGGAGTTTGTACGTTACTTGAATTATTACTCGATGGGCAAACACCGCCTGGACCCAGCAATATATGACTTAACCAGTTTTTCAATTTACTTGAATCAACATTTCCCAATTCGGATATACACTGACATACTTCAGCTAAAGTGAAATCGGCATCAGGTTTTTCTGCGGCTTGGAATAATTTTTCGAAAAACTGCAATACTTTGGTTGAATATCCTTGTGACATTGACGTATTTGAAAAGGATAGTAGAACCGCTACTAAGTTTCCACGCTTTGATTCATAAAAGAATTCATGCAATGCTTTCATGCCCAATGGTTTCTCCAACATAGATTCCCAGAACTTCAGGATATGATGTAAAATTATTTCGTCCAAATTAATTGCCCGTCCTTGACTCGACAGGTCGCAGTAATCAATCAATAACTTATAAGTATTCTTCATTAGATGTGAATATGCATATAACTTGTATTCGCTCAGAATTATTTTATCGAATATTTTATTCGATATTTCATACATATATTCAGTTCGAATATCGAAGAGCAGAGGTAAAATGAATTGCTGCGTTCGATCGGCCAATTTATCATCACTGGATATAGAATCACAGAGATAAACATAGTACACGTAGTAAATCAAATTGACAATCGACTTGAGTGTATGTTTCAATGATAATAAACAAGGTGACGATGAATTTTTAGAAATTTCACATAGATGAGCTTCAATTACAGTAAACGTATGATTTTCAATCGATGACGCATTTGTAAAATTATCCTCGGTATTGATCGATAAATTTTTATTCCATTCCGTTGTGATTACATCTTTATCTTGCCCAGTAACTAGCGTTAGAAATTGATGCGCCAGTTCGGATGAAAATTTATTTTCGCATCCTGATACTGATATAAGAGATTCCATTAAAATGGTCGGTATTGGGCCATGTAAATTTTTTATCATTAATTTAAATGTTGCATCTTTAATAATTTCGGCCGCATCAAGTAATTTAACCAACAGATCTTTAATTAATTCGTCTTTAGAAACGCTGTCGGCTGACGACGCTGGTTTCACCTCAATTTGAGTTGGTGTCAATGGGGTGGTAGAAATTGAAGACTGTGGTGGTTGCGATTGCGATTCCGTCACTGCGTTATCTGTACTGTTTGCTGACGAATTTGAATACGTTTGATTGTTTAGTTTCGATTCAATACCTTCCTTCTCCAACCACAGTATAACGTACAAATGAGACACAATACTGTCCAGTAACATAATTTTTGATAATTTTGGTGATTGTGCGATAAATGATTTCATGAATTGATCAAGGACAGCTATAGTTTGCTTTAAACTGAACTTTATATTTGACACATATTCCGTTAATTTCGTCCATAAATTTTCGGCAAATTGAGTGTACATTCCCTGTTTTACGAGACTATTCACAATCAAATAATGGGAATGTGAAGATGGATTCATGCAACGAATTGACCAGGCCAATGAATGTAAATTTGGAGTTTTCTCTTGCATTAAACTTTCTACATGAGATGTTGATGGTGGAAGTCCTAACAGCAACTTCCAACACAAGCTGAAACAATAGTGTACAGCACAAAATGCATTATATGGAACGTAAATATCTGTTATTGAAAGTATATCGATTAATGCATCCACCAATAATGAATATTTGAGTCGATCTGGTGTGCACAATATAAAATTCCATGCCAGTCCGTCCAACTTGAACTCTTGTTGCACCTTCTGATCGATTAATGTAAGTGAATAAAATTTTGGCCGGACGGAGCCACTTTCGATTGGCATTTTTTTGTATTTGTCCTCGATGTCCTTGCGACAAAACGACATCATTTTAACTTTATTGTTAATTAAGTCAGAAATTTTTTGATTAGGATCCAGTGTGATGACACTGAATAGATTCCATCGTACTTGTTCCAGCAACACTGGTGGTGCATTATACAAATGCTTCATCAAATATTCCAAAAATAATAAAAGTCGCGAAAGCAACATAATTTGATTATCTTTCAGTGGTTTTTCTTGTGTTACAATCCGACATACTTCCGCACATCTAATGACACCACCAGCAGTTAATAATAATATAGATTTCTTCTGCATTAAATTGAGGGAGTGGAACAAAAATAGTAGCAATTGAGCGTGCTCTACATTCAAATCTTCTGTATCTCCATCAGCCTGTTGAGCTTGAGGTGAACATACACCTTCAACCAATGTATTTACCAATCTGTGCCAGACTGATAAACAAGCAGCTTCCTTTTCTTGGGATGGTTTTAGTAATAATATTTGCACTAATACCGCTAGAGTCCTGCAATATACTTGAAGTGGCCAAATATTTAAATCTTGTGACCAAGGTGACACGCCAAGATGTTGTAATAGTGACGATTGTAAAGTTTCATTTAGTAAATTGCCAGAAATCAAATTATGCAGATATCGCCCAAGAGATCCACTAAACTTAACCATTGCATTTTGCCACTGCGCACAACCAAAATGTTCTTGTTCCCCACGAGCGGCATCGCGATCTAAATCTTTTAATATATTGGCCAATAGTACCATTTGTTGTTCGCTAAGCCCCAATTTAATATATCGATTCAAAAATTGATGATTACTTCCGAGTGAATTATCTAAAAACGTAAATATTTCTGCCGATAGCTCTAGATATTCATGCGGTTCATCTTTAGCCGGGACCAGCGTGTTTCCTTTTTGGTTATCTCCAGGTTTATCTGAAGTTGCATGATCATTTTGCTCTTCATTTGTTTCCGGACTTAATGTCTCCTTAAACCAAAGACCTAAATAACTTCCACTATCTTCCTCTTCGGTTTCGGAATCCTCTGAACATGAAAACGTATCATTAAAATAGGTTGTTGAATCACTATAACTAATAGGTTCACCATCATTTGGATTCTTATTCGCTCGCTTCAATGAGCATGCCTTTCGATATGAAATTGTAGCCAAAAACGTTAGCAGTTGTTGTAATGTAGCACAATTCAATACACGGATAATTCGTTGCAAAGAAGTGCATTGCCCTAAAATATCAAAGCTTGCCGGTTCAGGAATTACATTTCCTATATCTTCGCCAGATCTTGATTCAATTTTCAAATCTTCAATTAATTCTGTCAACAGAGTTAAACTGTGACTTGCGATTGCTGCGTTTAGTACTCCAAAACCTTGTTGGAATTTGAATAAATTAACTCGAGTTGATGGCGTTTGTTGTTGCGGTTGTTCAGCTGTTTTGGATGGACTTTTTCCTTTGAGTTCTTCGTTTGTTGGTTGAATTTTTATTCCACTGCCGCTGCTTGATACTCCCATGGCACCCTGAATACCAGATATCAACAACCATGCGCCCATACATAAATGGTTTTGATAGATGTAACTTCGGGTAGAATTTTTGAAAATATTACCAACTGTGGTAAATATTTCTAATGCATTATCCACAATGGTCCTGGCATAATCTTCGGTTGTTTCTTCATTATCTTTGGACGAAGTATTATAGCCACCACTGGACTGTTGTTGTAATTGGGATGTGGACGATTTTTGTGAACTTGAGCCAGACATGTTGAGTACACTCAATGAAATTGAAGTTAAAACGCCACAATATAAGGCGGACATAGCGCATTTTGAGAGCTGGGTAATTTTATTTGGTGTCAAAGGCTCAATTATGGGTAATGACAATGCTAGTGACAACAATGATATATCAGATGACATTTGTATCAAGACATTTTTAATTACGGTCGCTTCAGACATTGTGACTGGTAGATAGAGAGGTTTGCCTTGAATAGCACTTTCTTCATATTTTTGACGATATCTCGATAAAATTGGTAATGCAGTACAAACGTTTAAAATTATATCACCGGCATTATTCGATTGAAGTGAGTTATTGTTTGCACTTATGAAAATTGGCTAGAAATAAAATTTGTAATTTGTTTTGAATTTTAGTTACCTAAAGATTTTATGATGAAATTTCAAGGGAAGCATGAAATTGATGAGTTTGGTTCGATTTGTGAAAGGGAAATTGTTTAATTATGTTAATTTTATTTAATCTAGAAACTTCGAAAAATGCTTAAAAATATGCTGAATGAGTAATTTTGAAATTACGGTGAATCATGAAAATATAAATATCAATTTAAGCTTCTGATACACAAAATAAAAAAAATTCACTTACAGTACAATCACTGGTCTCTTCATTCATAGGTGCCCATGTAAGATTAGCCCCACCTAATGGGGTCGTTAGTTGTTGCAGAATGACGGTGGACAAATCTGATCGTGATCTCTTCAATTCAGTCTTTGGACTATCCTTGTCAGAACCAGAAACATTTGATTTACTGTGCTCTGGTTGTTTAGCATTTTTCAACAGGGACTGCATGATGTTTTGATCAAAAGTTGGAATGTGAGCCTTTCCCTCACACATGCTCTTTAATGGATATAGTAACTGCTTTGTATCAACATTTGATGTGCTCGTTACACGATTTAAAATAAACCGGATCAATATATTGCACGCCTCAATTACTTGAGGCATTTGTGTTTGACATACTGGAAAGAAAAATATGAGTGCGCCCCAGACATTAGTTCACAGTAAAAACAAAGAAAAATCAATATGAGTGCGCCGCCCTTACCATTGTTGCACTGCGATGAAATCGAATCAGCCGCAAGCTGCACAAATGATTTGTAAAATGGTTCATATGCCTCATCGTGTTCAATAATCTCGTATTCACTAGAAATAAATGGTGCGCAATTATAAAAAATGATGAAATTATAGCTTTGTAATGACGTCGCAAAATAATTCGGCAGCCATGTTTGGCCCGAAATGAAAAATATTCAAATTACATTTCATATGCTAAATACTAAATTTTCGTAATAAAAATATCATAATTACCTTCGTAAGATAGATTTTATTATATTTGTAATATCATTTTTTTGAAAATCACTGTTATTTGTATTTAATAATGGTTTTATAACAGAAGGCCAGTCTACACCTCCACTGTGGGCCGCCATCTTTATTAAAATGAAATCAGAAAAAATTGAATTTGACAGCAATTTTTTTTAACGAAAATGACCGCCATCATCTGTTCCACTGAACGAAACAGCTGACTCATGTTTACCACCGGCCTTTTTAAAATTAAGCATTTCCACGTAAGAATTATAGAAGTTTTCAAAAATTTTACTTTATATATTAAAAACACCTATCTTTAAATCTTGTTACCGGCTTATGCCATGATTTTATTAAAATTTGGGTTTGGTTGTTCGTTAAGTTGGTCGTCCCACTGAACGTAATATGACAGTTGTCAAAAATCAAAACATGTTTGTTGTTAATTGTGTGTCGAATAAATAAAATTTATTTATTTACAATTGATCGTGAATTATGAGTGAGGAAAATACCCAGTTTATTCGAATTTGTCAAGAAGGGCATGCAAATGGTCTAGCACTAAATAAGGACTGCACGCATATTGCAGTAGCTGGAAGAAGTTTGCTAAAAGTGTTTTCAATTGATCCCGATGGCTTTACAGAAGTATGCAATATGCGAGGTGGTAAGAACCAAAATTTAAGCTATTCTTCGAATGATGTTGCTTGGAGCACGCTCGATAATAATATTCTTGCGACTGCTGCAACAAATGGAGTTGTTTCAGTTTGGGATCTTTCAAAGTTCGGTCGCCAGAAACAGTTGATGACCTACAACGAGCATGAGAGGACGGCACATACAGTCACTTTTCACAGTACCGAGCCATATTTACTTTCTGGGTCTCAAGATGGTACCATTAAACGGTTTGATCTAAAAAATGAAAAATATGTGACTACTTACTGTAGCAATTCAGAAAGTGTTCGAGACGTAAAATTTAATCCAAACTCTCCGAATGCGTTCGCTGCTGTATCGGAAAATGGGACAGTTCAGCTGTGGGATATTCGGCGCTCCGATAAATGTTTATTACAATTTACAGCGCACAGTGGTCCCATATATACATGCGATTGGCATAGCTCACAGCCGTGGCTAGCGACTGGTAGCCGTGATAAACAAATCAAAGTTTGGAATATGGGAGTCAAGCCATCCCTAGAGTATACGATCCATACAATCGCAGTAGTTGGCCGAGTAAAATGGCGACCTGAATTTACTTACCACATAGCAAGCTGCTCATTGGTCGTTGATTACAGCATCCACATTTGGGATGTTCGTCGGCCTTATATACCGTTTGCATCTTTCAATGAACATTCTAATGTTACAACAGGAATAACGTGGAAAGGAACTGATCCGTATATCCTATTATCGACCAGCAAAGATTCTACAATTTACAAACATGTATTTAAAGATGCAACAAGACCATCAGTCAAAGCTAATCCACAAGGGGCAAGCTTAAATTATAAGGGAGATTTACTATTTTCATATAAAGTTAAAACAGCACCAGCCCAGACCACCAGCAACAATAATTCAAGGTTATCATTCAACAAATTAAAACATCAACAATCAAACGACCAATTTCACTTGGCTAAGTCTCAGCTACAAAATTTCTATCCAACAATCAGACAAAGTGGGCAGACAAGTCCAATCAAGGACCTAGGTCGTACAAATTCGTACAAAGATTTTTTATTCCTTAAAAACTGTGCCAAAAATTACATTCTTGGTAACAGACCACTGTCCGAAATATGTGATCACAATTCCGAAATAGCCCAAAAATATGGTAAATATGATGTTAGTTTGTTGTGGAAGTTTATTAAAAAGCTTTACTCGACTTCGAAACGATCTAATTCGAATTCTGAACAGAGGAATATTAACGCAAATCAAAAGATGTTGGTAAATCGACTTATTAGCCAAAATCAAGAAGATAATAAAGTTGGGAATGCCGACGAGGATCTGCTGAGCGGTAATGTTATTGATGAAACCAAACAATTGGATTTTAAACACCCAAAGAGTGGGGAATTTAAGCATGCGGGCATTACTTGTCGTAATAGCTTTCCGTCGTCCCAGTCCATTACAGAACCATATGGAGATTACATATTTGGCGAGACCGAACTCACCATTAATAATATGGATTGTGTGAAGAGCTTTAGAAATGGATTTCTTTATACCGGTCCCCATGATATGTGTAAAGGATGGTCTTTACCAAATTCAACAATTATCGGGCATGATTTGCAGCCGTCACGACCACACGAATTGACCCCAGACCATACACAGGAGTTGGTACAGGTAACAGATCCGCCGACTATTTTGAAAATTATATCTCAGCCTGAAATTCCTCAATGGGAGCCACATCAAGTACTTGCCGACTGTTTAATATTACAAACCGAGGTCGGAGATGTTCAAACCTCGGTTAGTGTATTGATTGCACTTGGTGAACGGCGTTGTGATTTACCAATAGATGTTTATACATGTGAGAGTTGGTTGCTTTCATATATTGATCTTTTGCACCGGCATCAGTTGTGGAGTGAAGCGGCTGAAATAACTAAACTATCATGGATTCGTAGCGTAAATGATATAAATGAACAATCAACTGCCGTTCATACAAACTGTGGCGGTTGTGGGAGACCCCTGCAAGGAACGGCTGGATGGTATTGCTATAAATGTAAATCTGCGGAAAGTTCAAAATGTAGTGTTTGCCATTTAGTGGTACGTGGATTATATGCATGGTGCCAAGGATGTTCACATGGTGGGCATTTGGAGCACATGAAGCAATGGTTTTTGAATCATTCAAAGTGTCCCAAATGCGGCCATTTATGTGAATATGAGTAGAATTAAGTTGGGAAATGTTTTTTAGATGGATTTTTAAATAAATATGTAACGAATAAATATAATGGAGAATTAATTTTTACTTAGTTGTTTTAACTTTTGAACAATTAATGATTTCTATATGGAGTTCTTCAAACAACAACGAATCTTTTGAGTAATCTTTTGCTTCTAATCCAAATAAAACCAAACCTATTTTATTATTGAAAACAGAAAATTATTTTAATTATTTTATTATAAAAAATATATATATAAATTATTTACACAACATTAGAATTTATGTATAAAAAAGAATCTTACAAAATATCACTTTATTATGTCTCTAAACTAAATTTACTTCGCACCTGAGTGCCAGTCACATCCACTTTATAATTTCCTGAACATTGTGAATCAGCAACACTTCGGCCATCCCCTTCATCACGACGAAGCAGTTCGGAAAATGGACTTCCATTATTATTTGTTGGTCTGTTTTTTGTCGACATGAGGGTAGAAGTGGTTTGATTGTCCGAATTTTGAGATGAGGCCGATGATGAAGACGTTTGATTATGCATCATACTGACATTGCCACTATTGGCCGCGGCTACAGCAGCATTTTTAATTTTTTGTCGTTCTAAAATATCAGCTGTAGTTAAATCGCTAGCCTTAAGTATATTCGTGGTTACATTACTCAGCCATGGTTTTGAGGATGACTTTTTTGAAAGCAGAGGTAATGTTTGTTGCTTTGAAGCGTCTCTACAATTACATAATAGTTCGGTAGTGCTTTGATGGCAACGATCACATGTGTTATTTCCTGTCGATGTGCCCTGGCCTGAGTTTAATTCAATATCAGCTACAGCGTCAGCTAAACTCCCAGTCGCCTGAGAGATTAATTTACTCTCACTCTCATCGTAATTTGTACTTAATAATAATTTTGATAAAGGTGGTGCCAATCCTAATCCTAAATTACGCTCGTGATACACATCTGATATGGTCGGGGTCATTTCACGATTCATGTGTCTTATAAATGATTCCTGAATAGTTTTGCTATGATGGTTAATACTTTTTAAGTCTTTCGATTGTGTTGATTTAACCAGGGCTAATTCCTTTTTTACTTCCATTAGTTGATTTGCCGCATCATTGCCATCGACGGGTGAGAAATACAAATTATTACTATTCAAATTCAATGTAGTTTCTTCATCTTGCTGAATTTGCAGAGTTTTTCTTGTATTCATTGAGCTACTGGTGGTTGTTTGCATTGCCACTTGATTCGATGAAATTTCAGTTCTTACGCTTAATCTATCCATTAATATTTGATCGGTTATTTTGCGTACCATAATTTGCTGTGATGACTTTAATTTTGGTCGATTTTGTATCGTATTTAATTTAACATTGGGCATATCAAAACCTCGTTCAAATTCTGAATCGGAACTTGTTGATTCCAATGTGTTTCCGCTATTACCGCGAGTAGAACTATTCAATTGTAGATTGTTGTAGACTGGGCCAAGTGGAGCTAGAGGTCGAAGACTGTCTACTAATGGCATAGTTTGTATGGATGGCGGAAGATGTGGAAGCGTTTGTGATTGATGTGCTCTTCGTAATACTGTTGCATGACCAGATCCTTCCCAATCAGTTGTTGAACTAGCAGAGCTTGAACTATCTGGCCGATGATTATTTTGTACAATTAAATTAGTCATATCGGCTAAAGAATTATCTGACAGGAAGTTTGAATTTGGCTGCATTGTTGATGTATTTGAGTATAAATTGCGTATACGTGTTTGATGAGCTAAAGTCAACGAGACGTTATTGTCGATATTTTGTAGTGTCACTGGAGGACTTGGTGTAAATGCCGCATCACTTTCACCACCGCCTCCGGGGCGTGAAACTTTTACAGGACCTCTTAAGCTAGAATAACTTAAACCTTTTGGTATAGTACCACTAGAATTTAATGTGTAAGATGTGTATCCATCTGATAATTCACTATCTGTTGTATTGGCAAGACTTGTATCTAAATTACTGCTAGAAGGCAATGTTGTTGTTTGCGGAGGATCTGATGTATCGTTTCTACCGCCATCCGGTTCCCCACGTCTTCGAACATATGAAATAAATGCTCCACCAGTTGTTGGTAAGGGTGCTCTTCGTATAGGAAGAGGTGGTCTATGTAAATTCATTGTAATTTGGGCTTTAACGGTGCCTGCAGGTGAAATGCTCTGTTGTCCAGAATTCTGTATTGGACCTACAATAGAATTAGACGATGTTGCCTGGCTGTCTGATCTGACATCTTCGTTTAATGATTCCGAGCTGCTACTGGAATCGATACCTAAACTTTTGGGTGCTTCTTGCGTATCTGAAATTATATAAAGAAAAATAACATCTACTTCAACTAAACTAACAGCTATTTACTTACCAAAAAGGGCAAGAAGTGCTTGTAATACAAATTGGCAATTTCTACGGTTTGCTTGTTTTCCCGTTCTTAACGTAACTTGATCTTGGCCAACTTCCATTAAATCAAATCCTAATGATGCTAATAGCTCGTGACATCCTGATACTCTCCATAATCTAAATTAGAATCGTATAAGGGTTATGTAAGAATTCGACATATCTTTATATATTTTATGCTAATACCTGACGCTTAGAGGAATATCTATACTAGTATCTATTTCAGGTGCACCTTTAGGTGGGAACTGGGCCAAAACTGTTCTCATTACTGAAATTATATCATCTGCAATTTCGGAGCTGGCGACCAATTTTGATAATGCGTGAATTGTAGTTGGCGAGAGAGCTAATAAATAAATAAATACGTAATTAAATATGAATGCAATAAAATAATTTTGAATATTTCTTACCTAATAATGCTTGCAAGCTAGCTGAACATTGAGATAAACGATCTTCAGGATCAGATTGTGGGAAGAAAACACTCGATGGAATACCATTGGCTGCCGGCTCAAATCTACATTAACGAAAAGTATAAGTTAATAATTTTGTAAAATTTTCAAATTAAATAATATAAACGAACCTAAATCCCACAGCCATTAACAAATCCCGCCATCCAACAACCGATCCAGCTTTATTTTCAATACTTTTTTGCGTTGTATACATTGCGTTTTTCTGTCCACGATGAATTCGCTGCAAACTCTTTTCAACGAGATGCAGACAAACTCGTAAAGCATCCCGGCATTTATCTGGAGTTCTCATTAGTTCACAAAGCGCTTGTCCTATTAAAGCCACCTTATTCGATAGTCTAACATTGCCTCCGATCAATATGAAACCGGCCCAATTTGCAGGATGTGCAAAATGTTTTGTGTGTTGAACTGTTTGCATTGCTTCGGCCAACGCTCTAGCTGCCCGTGCACCTTGTAGAAGAGCTGAGTAGAATGCTCGCAATAATATTTTGGCGGCAGTTTCCGGAACCGGCCACAGTGATATTAGGACCGCGCTAGCTCCAGCATATAACCAACTTCCTGCTAAGTTAGCGACTCCTGCTCCGCTTATTGGTTCCATAGAATGATACGAACTTAACACAACCAGCTTTGCGTTTAATTTTAATGCTAATAAATCAGCCGCGCTTAATATAAAGTCCGATAATGGAGGAATTTCCATATTATTGGCCGTAAAATCATTGGAATCTTCGTCATTTTCAATTTCACTCGACGAATTAGGATAGAAACGTTTTTGTGATTGTGAATCTAAAACATCACCAGGACTAAGTACAACCGCTCCCAATTTCCAACTAACGTTAGCAGCAAAATGAAGACATTCAGCCGTCGGGAGTTCCGATGTAACTGATTCTTTTGTAGCATTAGATCCAACTAAAAATTTAGCATGAAGCATGTCAGCAACCATGGCTGCTTCCTGAAGAGATGCTGGTGATTCAGACCATCCCCATGTTTCGGATAAAGATGTCGGTATCCTTGGCCCACCAACCACTAGGGCACTATTTAAACTTTCATCTTGATCGCGATTCTTTGTTCGGCTCTTTTGTTTTAAAGTGTGCAACGATGGTACTGTCAATAAACTGCATCGTTCTGATAAATATTCTCCACCATCCTGTCCACTTCGCAGAACAGCAAATGGTACTAAATATAATTCATTTTCAAGTACCAAAATCAATTCTCGCCTTCCAACTCGAGCAGCTGAAATATAAATATGGTTGTTATAGGACCATCCTGAACAAAATAAAATAAACATGAGGTACTTACTTGTAGCGCTTGTTGGTAATAAATCTTCAAATGGAGACAGCAGCAAATTATATAAAGAATGAAGACAACTTGGTCCTTGCCATGGTGGAACAATTGGGGCTCGTCTCGATCTAGTCGAGCCTTGAAGACTTCCAATCGATCTCGTCGAACCTTGTAAGCTTGCAACCGATCCGCCAACGCTACCTAAACTAAACAGCGAACTAAGCGAATAATTACTCGAGTTCATTAAATGATTTCGATTAACCATTCGTAAAAATCCTGCTCGTTCATTTGTAAAATCATCAAGCAAATTCTCTGTTGACGAAGATTTCCAACCAGTTGTGTCAATGTCTTGTAATAAATTTCCAGAGTTAACACCTAAACTGTCACGAACCATATTTACGTAACGTTCGAAGAGGCTTAACGTCTCATCATTTCGTATCATACAATTGCCATGTAATTGAAGTGTGGTTTCATTGATTTTGGTTGTATGGAATCGTACGATACGTTTCTGTGGCTGTAGAAACCAAGCGTATAATTCATCGCCAGCCAAACTGAAGTAGATAATGTTCGTTTTACTTTTGTTAACCGTTTCAAAGATGCTCTCACTGCACGTAATCATATTTTTACGGTTTTGATTTGTATGTGCAGTACCGTCGATACTGGTGCGAGCACGACATCGTTCTGCGGCTACCAAGGCTTCTTCACTTCGGCCCATTGATACCAAAATTTGTTGTAAAGCATGATAACATGCTGTTTGCAGATCAAATAATGCAGTACGTGCTTCTGGTGATCGTTGGTCGCAACGCACCGATTCTAATATTTGTGCGGCCGTTTCTAATTGTGATCGAGCATTTTCGTTATCGCCAGACGCTCGTAACGCTAATCCTAAGCGATGGCGTATTTTTGATTCTTCTTCGGTTTTGTTTAGTGATTGCGTTATCGCTAATCCTTGACTTAGAAAATTGATGGCTTGGGGTATTTGGTTCATCGTATGGAGTACACGACCAAGAGCACCGCACGCAGATGCTTTTGCTAATCTATCTGTTGTAAGAGTTAATTGTTTTTCTAAGAACCGTACAGCCTCAGGATAATTCGATAACGATTCATAAACCGATCCCAAATTGCCACAAGCACGTGCCTTTAAACCGATTAAAGATATATTTTCGCATAATTCTAAATCCATTTTATGCAGTCTTAAGGCCTCTTGGAAATCACCCATTGCTTGAAAAACATTACCTAAACTACTTGTTGAATCAGAGGTTGCCACTTGATCTCCCAATTCCCGTGCTATATCTCTTTGGTGTTCAAGACAATTAACAGCCTGTTCATAATTTCCTAACGCATTATGTATATTTCCAAGATCACCGTATGCCGCGGCTTTTGCTTCAAGGCTACCCAATTCATGAGAAACGACCAGTCGCTTCTCTAGACATACTAATGATTCTTGTAAATTTCCTAGTATTCTATGACTGTGGCCTAAGCCACGGTAAGCCCTCTCTTGGTCACGGTACGACTGAAGCGCTGTAGCCAATTGTAAATGTCGTTCGTGACATTTAATAGCTTCTTCGTAATCACCTAGTGCATCATAACAATCGCCCAAGTGGCCTAAAGCACGAGCACGGTCATGTTGGGCTGTGGAACTACTTACTTGTTCAAGTGTACCTAACTGTTGTTCTAAATACCCGATGGCATCTTCATAGTGGCCCATGTTTAGTCTGGCAATACCAAGGTTACCAAATGCCTGTGCTTCAATTGATGAGTCTTGCAGCTCCTGTGCTCGCTCTAACTGTTCTTGATAACATTTTACTGCATGAGTGTAGTTTCCTAAAGCCATATGGACCGCACCTAAATGGCCATGAGCACGACATTCACCTAACAAATCACTCATTTCTTGCCGCAGTGTTAATTCCTGCGTATGATATCCCAAAGCTTTGTCGAATTTTTTTAGAAGTCTATGTGCTAATCCTAATGCACCACACGCTGCTGCTTCCATAGTTCGTTCTCTTGTTTGACGCGCTAATCCTAATTGTCGATGATACATTTTCACGGCCTCTTCTATATCACCCATACGAATTAATACATCTCCAATATTACCGAGAGCACGAAATTTACCGGGTAAGTGGTTGGTCATATGTGTTACCGCTAAGAAATATTTTTGACATTCAAGGGCTGCACTTGTGTTACCGAGTGCCAAATGTGCTAAACCTAAATTACAGTAGGCTCGGCCCATATTCATTTTATCTTGAAGATCTTTGGCTAGTGCTAAATCTTGGTCGTAATATCTTACTGCTTCCCGATAATTACCGAGGCAGTAATGGGCATATCCTAAAAAATGACATGCCTTAGCTTCGGCTGCGACATCTCCTAATTCCTGAGATAGCATTAAATATTGTTCATAAAATGGGACCGCTTGAGAAAATTCCTGTCGGGAGCTTAAGCAATTTCCTAAATTTAATAAAGCACATGCCTCGCCTGCTGTGTCTTTTAATTCTCGTGCGATATTCAAATGAGCGCGATAGTGCATTAGAGCCATGTCATGTGCTCCTAGGGCTTGGTATGCCACTGCCAAGTTACCATGAGTTGATGCTTCGGCACTTCGATCGTGAACTTCCTTACTAATTGTTAATTCTTGTTTATGATATTTTATAGCAGCTTCATAAAGGCCCGCGGTTGAATATGCGTTTCCGATATTACCATAGGCTCGGCCCATACCTGCTTTATCCTGTAACTGTCGGGCTATTGTCAAATGTGCTTGATGTAATTTTAAAGCCGCATCGTGTTCACCAAGCAGTTGATATACGATTCCTAAATTTGAGCAAGCTCTGCCTTCACCTACTTTATCTCGGGCAGCCAAGGCCATTTCTAATTGCTTTTCATGCCACCGTTTTGCCTGAACAAAATCGCCACCACAACGAGCCGCATGCCCTAAACCTGCATAAGCCCTTGCTTCAATGGCACGATCTCCTAATTGCTGAGCGATACGCAATACTTGCTCGTGATATGTGATGGCTTGTGCAAAATTTCGTCGATAATGATGACTTGACCCTAAATTACTGTATGCTCTTGCTTCTTCTACGTGATTACTTAATTTCCTTGCCAGTCTCAAATGTTGCATGTGACAGTCAACGGCTGAATCAAATTCACCCATTGCCAAATATACCGCACCTACGTTACCTATTTCTCGTGCCTCTTGCAGTCGATCGCCCATTTGCTTGACCAATTGGACACACTGTTTATGGGACGCTAACGCATTTGGATAATCGCCTATAGCAGTATAGACATGGCCTAGAGACGTTAAAGCTGCTGCCGCGGCTTGTGTATCTTTACATTTCATTGCAAGCACTAATTGATAGCGGTGTGCTGTTAGTGCTTCTTTGTATGACCCTTGACTAAAATATGCACTTCCTAAATTTCCATGGGCTCGGCATTCTCCAGCGGTATCGCCTAAACTTTTTGCAACTGCTAAATCTTGTTGCATATAACCTATCGCCTTATCTAGTTGGTTGAGTGCCCAGTGGGCTGAACTTAACGCGCTAAATACTGATCCTCTTAATTTTAAAGAACAAGAACCGATGCGCAGTGCGGCTTCTAATACAGTAACAGCCGAATGGTATAAACCTGCTTGAAGCAGTTCTTGACCCACCACTGATATCACCACGAATGGTGATTGGTCCAGTTTCATAGCACGTAACTGTTGAAATGTTGGTTCGAGGGCATGCCGTAAAGGACTTTTGATCGAGGCCTCCAGTAAACCGGCCAACAACTGTTTATTATTTGGGTCCTGCGCCAATCCTGAACTAAACGCGGCTAAAGCTTCGCCATACCGGCCCAGACATTGAAGCGCCACGCCCTGTCGAAAATATGCCTTCGGCCACTGTGGGCATAATTCTCTTGCTTTAGTTGCATCTTGTAGCGCTAGAGCAAACTGACCTTGTTTCAGTCTTGCTGCCGAACGATTACTATAAAGTATATGATTGCCCGGATCTAAGGACAAGGCGTCGGTGTACAGTTGAACAGCTGTTTGAAAATCACCATTTTGGCAGGCGGTGTTAGATTGCCGTACCTTTTCCAGGAAAAGAGTACGGTTTGCAGCAGGTAGTTCCGGAGTCCCATCGGGTTCGTTCTGAAAATAAACAAATTAAAATATGTGTTAGTATATATTTTATCAATTTTTATCATAAAGTGTAAAACGAAATTTTGAATGTTTTTTTTAAGTTCCGCTTCGAGCTGTATACACGATATGTTATCAACAAACACGAATAATCAAATCAAGATTTCATTAAATTTTATAAAATTATCACGTAACATTACACCTTCTTTAGAATATAAGATCGTTTGAAAAAAAAAAAAAAATATTTGTTTTGTCGGTGCCAGTTGTAAGATCGTCAATCTATGATAACATTTCAACTTTAACAATGATTTTTGGTTTAACATTATACATTCTTTCATTTATATCGCCTTCTTGTTTGTAACATACCTATGCACGTAAGGAATCATGAATTCGTTGTTATAATACTAAACCGCCACGATCACCGGAAATTTAAATCATCCCATATTATATTATACTGTAGTAAAATTAAGAATTTTCTAATAAACATGCGTCTCTCTTTAGATTTACAAACAATTTCTTTTCAAATAAAAGTAAAAAATTGTTTGAAGAAAAGAATCAGAAATCTTATACTTCTTATAGATTCTTCTTTTTTTAATAATTGGCCGACCCTCGAACAGCACGATTTAGTTTTTAGTTACTTATTTTAAAAATTCATTATTCCCACGTTTCCTTCTGCTGGTATCATTTTTCGCGAAACAATTTTTTTATTATTATTATTATTATTATTATTTTCCCTTCATCTTAAGTTCATTTTCTTCTTAACCATTACATTAAAAAATGTATAGCTATAAATATGTGAACCTAATAAAGAGAGAGTTATACTCGTATACCAACATCACAGAGCAGAACAGTTAAAACATAAAGAGCTGCCATGAAAAATTATGAATTAAATTTTTACATTTCTACAGTGTACATACCTATGTACAATGTTAAACGTCTTATATGTATTATTGGGTGGGTACGTATACCTTACATATTTTGAACTTCGGGAAAAGGAATGAAAAACTCATTGGTTTCCTAAACGAACAAAAATGTTAATTTTATTTTATTATTTCTGCAAAATAAATGATTGAATGTCTTAATTTAAGACTACGATAATAATAAGAAATAATAGTTAAAGTACCGTAGCATTAAATTGATTGGTAACTATTATTTATTGAAAATTCTTTACATCTCTCGCTATAGAAGTAACCAGATTCTTTTAAATTATTTAGCATCACGCGAAAACGAATCATAAAATAGGTTAGAGTTTGTTAATCTTATTGATAGATCTTTTCACTTAGCTTTATGTATTATTTTCTTCAGCTAGTCATTAATTATTATCTTTTTCCATCCAACTATTTTATTGACAGCAAAGAAACAACAAGTGGTTTTATTTGTAATTGTAATGGAATTTAGATAAGTGCTTAGTGAATCTGGATTTAAAGGTGTTTGATAGGACGGTTATCCTTGGGAAGGTTGAGTACTGTAACGATACTTTGTAATGTATGCATTGTAAGCCTACCTTAACTAAGCATTGTAAACACACCTAAAACTATGTAATAATATATTGTCAAGTAAAGTAGTTATGTTGTATTGTAATATCCAGTATGAATGGTTGTCTTTTGTTTAATATCTTTACTTACTTATTAAGAAGTAAATAATAAAATAATTGTAAATTATATAAAAGTTAAATAATAGAAAACACTTATTAAAAGATACGATAAAAACACGTGGAAATTTCATTATCGATAGTCTATATAGAATACCGAAACATTTATTCATCACAGAACACATTGCCAAGGCTACTTTGATGCTATTTTGATGATTTGTATAGTGTAACCTAGCTTTACTAGTATTGAACACACCCTCACACTCTTTATGGTATATATTTCCAAATTTTCATTAAATAACGTCCCTCAATACTGTCAAACCAGCAACAAGCATTTTGTACACAATCCTTATGTTCATTCATAAAACGCACTCATTTATCACAAAAAAAACCAAGAATATTTTTGATTCTTGCTGTCAAATTTTGTGAACATTTTATTTCTAATGTTTTTCGTTATGAATTTACATGGACAGTTTGCTCAACTTTAATATTATATTTTCGTATTAAATAGCAACAAATTAAAACCAAACATATTTCAATGCATCGCATATAACAATCTCTCACCATATTACAAAATCGTGAAAATTTTCACCAAGTTTAAAGCTGGCTCTTGGATAAAATCAACAATTAGAAGGTTTGTGTTTGATTTGTTATTATATTTAATTTGATATTAGTTTCATTTCTGTGTTCTCGTTCAATGCCTGTTTCATTTCCTCTGAATGATTGATTAGGTGACGTTTGTGATGACAATTATTCGTGTATTAACGAATTGGGCCAGAAGATGATCGGTAATCCTTAGATTTTATGTTACATATGCATATTAATGTTGATTGCCTTTACATATATAAATGCCACCTAAAAACGACTTGTGAAAGTTTTTAGCACAATCATCTGCAAATCTCTGCTAACGTAAATTACAATATATTGCCCGGGTTTGTTTTATTAGCTAAGAAAAGATGAGAAGAATTAAACTATTGTGAGACACTTAAGTATTAGTAAATAGAAATTTTTTGGTCATGACAGCGTCACCAATGTTTTGACGTACAGAATCAAATTATAAATATTTTTTCGATTTGGTTGTTCAGTCGGATTTGACATAAAATTATACGGAGTGAAGTTAGAGTCCCAAAAAATATCATGATAATTTTTATCATTATGGTCGGACTAAACACGCCGAATATTTAAATTAAATTAAACACACCATACTCAATTTAAACGACCCCAAACATAACATCACGAAAAATATTGCGAAGGCTACTTTGATGATTTGTATAGTGTAAACTAGCTTTACTAGTATTGAACACACCCTTCATGGTATATTTCCAGCGAACATGAAAGAAACCGACATACACAAAACTTCGTTGGGAAGTACGAGTTCTTAAGACTTCCATGCGGCTTAAAAACGCTCCAGCCATATTCCAGAGGGCGGTAGACGACGTAAAAGAACTTAACGGCGAGATATGCTACGTATATGTCGACGATATTATAATATTCGGAGGAAGAACTGAAGAAGAGCATTTATCAAACATCAGGAGGGTCTTTGCGAAATTGGAACACGCCAAGTTACGGGTTAACCTGGATAAAACGGAATTCTGGAAAACTCAAACGGAATTTTTCGGATTCCTTATTACGACCAAGGGTATCAAGCCGGACCCCAAAAAAATCATTGCTATTCGGGACATCAAGAAACCAGACAACTTGAAGGATTTAAAATCGTTCCTCGGGTCCATTAACTAACCTAACGAGAGAGGAAAACGCACAAACTAGAGCAAACCAGTCCAAGAAAACCAAAATCCACATGAACGAGAAGGAAATTGAAGCATTTCGACACATTAAAGAACTACTGACATCTTCAGAGATACTTATTTTTCCGGACTTCAAACAACCGTTTATACTTACCACCGAGGCATCGTATTTTGCAATCGGCGCGATGTTATCACAAGGCGAAAGATACAGGCCGATAGCCTATATTTCCAGATCATTGAATACTGAAGAACATTATGCGGCCAATGAGAAGGAAATGCTGGGCATTGGACAATCTTCGAAATTATTTGTATGGTACAAAAAAAATTAAAATCATGACTAAGAGAGACAAAACAATTTACAGCAGACACCACATCAGTATACAGGAAATAGATAAAGGGAGCCTAATCGAAATGCTACGGGAAAGATTAAATCCAACCATAATTAACGGAATAAAAATTCCCGAGGAATACATCCAGGTTCTACAAGAGGTTTATTAAGAATGCTTTTTAACCTGCAAATTACGACTAACTCAAAGGATAGTTGACGACATCTGTAACGAAGAGACCAAATTCGCAATCATAAAGGAGGAACACAGACGAGCACGTCGAAACCATCTCGAGAACAAGAAACAAATTTTGGAAAGTTACTATTTCCCTCACATGTCAAGTTTGATCAAGAAGTACACACAACATTGTGATAATTGTACTATGAACAAGTACGACAGACATCCAAGTCATTCCCAGCTATAGTCTATATAGAATACCGAAACATTTAATCATCACAGAAAACATTGCCAAGGCTACTTTGATGATTTGTATAGTGTAACCTAGCTTTACTAGTATTGAACACACCCTCACACTCTTTATGGTATATATGACAGATTGTCATTAAATAAAGTCCCTAAGTACTGTCAAACCAGTAACAAGCATTTTGTACACAATCCTAGTATTCAGTCATAAAACGCACTCATTTATCACAAAAAAAAACCATGAGTATTTTTGATTCTAGCTGTCAAATTTTGTGAACATTTTATTTCTAATGTTTTTCGTTATGAATTTACATGGACAGTTTGCTCAACTTTAATATTATATTTTCGTATTAAATAGCAACAAATTAAAACCAAACATATTTCAATGCATCGCATATAATCATCATGTATATTACAAAATCGTGAAAATTTTCACCAAGTTTAAAGCTGTCTCTTGGATAAAATCAACAATTAGAAGGTTTGTGTTTGATTTGTTTGTGTTTATTTAATAAAATTATATTTAATTTGTTATTAGTTTCATTTCCGTGTTCTCGTTCAATGCCCGTTTCATTTCCTCTGAATGATTGATTAGGTGACGTTTGTGATTACAATTATTCGTGTATTAACGAATTGGGCGAGAAGATGATCGTTAATCCTTAGATTTTATGTTACATATGCATATTAATGTTGATTGCCTTTACATATATAAATGCCACCTAAAAACGAATTGTGAAAGTTTTTAGCACAATCATCTGCAAATCTTTGCTAACGTGAATTACAATGTATTGCCCACGGGTTTGTTTTATTAGCTAAGAAAAGATGAGAAGAATTATACTATTGTGAGACACTTAGGTATTAGTAAATAGGATTTTTTTTGTCATGACAGCGTCACCAATGTTTTGACGTACAGAATCAAATTATAATTATTTTTTCGATTTGGTTGTTCAGTCGGGTTTGACATAAAATTATACGGAGTGAAGTTAGAGTCACAAAAAATATAATATAAAACACGCCGAATATTTAAATTAAATTAAACACACCATATTCAATTTAAAAGACCCCAAACATAACATCACGAAAAACATTGCCAAGGCTACTTTGATGATTGTATAGTGTAAACCAGCTTTACTAGTATTGAACACACCCTTCATGGTATATTTTTATATATATATATTTTTTTTGAAAATAACTCTTCTTTATTATTTCTTTTTTAAATACTAATAAGCAATTTTACTCTAACTTAAATTACTACATTTTACTGAAATTTAAGGGTTCATCCATCGATGTACTCCTTAGCTTTGATATTTATTATTTGAACGCGCTTTTATTGTGCGCTAGATAGAGATTTATTTTAGCTGATTTTACCAAACCTCAAAACGTTTTACTCTTTTGAGAATTCTAATTAAATCCATATTATCCAGTAACTGGAGCCTTTATGTAGACATGGTGAAGTAGCCGTTGTGCATGACTTCTAGCAAATTTCATAATTTCGGTTTTGATGGGTTCTATGCCCAGATCTTTGTAGATGTCGCTATTTTTGACAAACCATGGTGCGTTGACGATGTTTCTTAGCACTTTTTTTTGTAATCGTTGGATAATATCCATATTGCTCCCCACAGCTGTATACCATAAGTTCAGACAGGCTTCAATACTTACTTATAAAGCAGAAGCTTATTAGGGATTGATAGATGAGAGTTTCTTCCCAGTAATCAATACATTTTATTGTATTTTAATCCCAACTCGTCGCTTTTCTTCTTTACATGAGCTTTCCAGCAAAGCTTAGCGTCTAATGTCATACCAAGATATTTGGCAGTGCTTGCATATGGTGTTTCGTGATTATTTAAATATACTGGTTTGTGTATTAATCTCTTATTTGTTAAGTCGACATGTTCAGATTTGGTTTCATTAAATTTTAGGCGTAATTTTTTTGTGGAACTCCTGCTCTTATTTCTTTAAGCTCAGAATGTTCATCTTGCTTTAGCCTGAAATATCTTTCCGTTATATACGATTCCAGTATTATGCTGTACTGTTTAGGTAGGATTAATTTAAGTTTGTAGATGCCAAACCTTGTCAAAGGCCTGCGCTACATCAAGGAATACTGCGGAACAAACTTTTTTCTCTTCTAAAGTCTTCTCAATGATAATGGTTATTCTATGCACTTGATAGTTGAGTGCTCACTGTGAAAACTAAATTGGTGATTCGGAATTAGGTTATTTTTTCAATTATTAGTTTGATCCTTTTTAATAGTAACTTTTCAAAGAGTTTAGACATTATTGGTAGCAACGATATAGACCTACATAATGTTATTACGAGTAGATGTGGCGGTTTTCCTTTTGACTGACTGCAGCGTTTATGATACTGGTTATCTTTGCCGTACCTTTTCTCGGTAGCTGATTTATTATTTCTCCGGTAATCAGATCAAACTCTGGTGCTTTCTTTAAGTTTAAATTGTTTTTAATTTCGTTTGTTACTTCAGTAGGCGATGTAGGTGTGACATCTTCGAGAATTTGTATTACGTTTTCTTCATTCAATGTTTCTCGTAATTGACATTCATGAGGTTGAAATATATTTTCAAGATGATTAGCAAACCCATCCATTTTCCTGATAGGATGAATCAGCATTACTTGCCTTTAGTTGCTTTCCAGAGCGAATATTCTGTATTACTGACTCATTTTTTAGTTTCTGAATTTTTCTTGTTAATTGTTGAGTAAGATTGTTTAGTCTTGTTTTGGCTTGTGGAGCTCTAGTTTGGCGCTACTTTTTTCTGGATTTTCATTTATCCCTAAGGAGATTTCTAATCTCTATTGGATAGTTATTTCCATTTAGCCTTGATTTGATTTCTGGAGTACTTTCCCATGCTGATTGTCGAATATCCGTAATGAACTTTTTTACTTCTTTGTCCAGTTGATCCATAGTTTTTAAAGGAATTTTCAAAAGTATTCTTTGTTCAAGGTGTACTTTGAAACTTTCCCACCCCGTATGTTTGTTGGTTAGTACTGGATAATTCACTTTTTGGATAATATATATTCGTTTAGGGTTAGGACTATCGGGGAATGATCTGAGCTCATATCTTGGCTTTCCTTGACTTTCATAAAATTATTAGAAATATTTTTGGTTATAAAAAAATCGATCAGGTCAGGTATTTTTCCTGGGTCAGTTGGCCAATATGTTGGTTTTCCAGTTGAAATGGATTCACATCCATTTTCTTTAATGTCAATCAGTAGTTATTTTCCTTTAGTTCTACTTAATATAGAACCCCAGTGAGTATTCTTCGCATTGAAGTCACCACCTATTATGAACCGTCCCAGACGCTTGAAGAACTCTGAGTATTGTTTATTTTTAATAGAATGTCTTGGTGAACAATACAATCCTGCCACAACAATAGGAAAGTTGTTGATTTTTATATAAACCACTGTGGCCTGAATTTCTTCTTTTTCATACTATGCTTCTTCAAAATGTTGGATATTGTTTTGGCTGAATTATCTGAATGAGCAGTGTGATACACGCAATAACCTTTAAATGATATGTAGGATTGCTTAGTAAACTGTGTTTCCGAAATAAGACACACATTTATATTCTCAATGCCGAGGACTATTTGTAGTTCTTGTTGATGCCGGAGCAGACCATTAGCAATCCATGGCATGATTTTCATTGTGCTGTTCATTTTTGTGTGGATTTGGGCTTAGCACCCAATGCGCTATCTTATAATTTTTGTAGCCTCTCATCAAATTTTTTTAGTTTCATGAGAATATCTTGTAATGTTTAACTGATGTCTACATCTATCGATTTTTGCTGTAGTTTATTGACTACGCTTCTCATTGCTTCGGCATATGTAACACCTTCAGTTCTTAGATGGCGACCAAATGGTTGCCTATTGCCTTGTTTTGTCTGCATCTCGTTATTCATCCTTTGGATTTTAATTTTCTGAATTGTCATATTCTCCAGTTAGGTGGTGCTCCGCACATTTAACACACCTTGGTAGTTTGCCATAATATTTTTGCGTGTGTCCATAAGATTGACAAGGTTTGCATTGCGGAATTAGTTTAGACTTTCTAAGTGGTTGAATTTTCACTTTGCAACCCAATAAACTGGTGATCTTATAAATTTTTGTTATATTTTCATCACAGCTGAATGTTAGTACAAACATGTCTAACTTCTTTTTATTTCTCCAGCTAATTTGGTGCACAACGCTGATTATTTTAAATTGTTTTGATGATAATTCATCTTTAATTTGTTCTGGGCTACATGTATGATGTAAGTTCCTTGCCATGACTCTGATTGGCCTTTCTTGTTTATTTTCATACAAGATAAATGAGCCTTCGCCTTGATGTTTATTTTATTTTGATTCATCACTTTAGTGATGAACGAAACTCTGAAACACTCGCCTTAATTATATCATAGAACGCGTGATAATTTTTAACATCATCTACTATGATAGGTGGTGGGGGAGGTATTTTTTTATCTTTTTTGACGTTTGTCACAACTTTTTGATAAAATGTTTGTGGTTTTTGTGGTGGTGACGGTTTATCATTTAACCTTCTCTTTTTATTTTTCCTAGACTTAGCACGAATCAATTCTGTTTCTTTAGCTAAGTCTTCCTCGTCGGTTTGATATTCAACGATTTTTTAACATTATAATTGGTGTTTTGGTTCTGTACCATTGGAGATTCGGTTTGACATTTACTATTGTTGACATTAAATTGGGTCTTCTGGTTCTGCTTCATTGATGGCTTAGCTTAGGTATTATGCTGCTTTAATTGCATCATTTCCTTTGTTAGTTAGCCAATTTATTGTTGTAGGTTGAGAATTGCTGATTTTTATCACCAGTTACTTTTTGCCAACATTCGCTTCTTTTATGATTATAATCATAATTATATGAGGTTGTTATACCTGCTTGTTGCCGTTGTTGTGCCCATATTATTTTGGAATTGCTCCATGTTAAGATTTTCAAATGAGAAATTAAAAGTTTTCTCAGGAGATCTAGTAACCCTTCCTCGCCTTTGGAACGGGCTGCTTATTATTCGAATATTGTTTGGTATTTTGTGTATGCAAGGAAGGTATAAATCCTTTTTACCCTTTATGGTATATATGACAGATTGCCATTAATTAAGTTCCTTCAGTACTGTCAAGCATGCAACAAGCATTTTGTACATAAGATTCTTGTTTTATTTCCGCCATCATCTTCTTTAAAAGACCACAAACATAACATATTGGCGACGAGGATATTAACAAGTCTAATCAAGATTAATTATTTACAAAAAATAAAATGGATCAAAACACCACAATTTGTAGAATTCATCAAAGAAATGGTCAAAAGGAAATAAAAACATCAAAAGAAATAAGAAGTAAATACAGCTAAGTGTCTTCAAAAGAAAAGAAAACATACTGAAAACGGGAATTAAGGAAATTTCGCTAGTGATTACATGACCATTAAGTTTGGCGAAAAGTTCGAAACTAATGGAGACGTCCTCTGTTTTATAGAGCGAAAGTAACAAGACAAGAGAATTTCTTATTTACTATTCGCCGTTCTAGTAGGGTTGTATAAATTGGACAAATTAAGGAACAAAAAGTCTGGTACTATTAAAAAAATTTAGTGATTATTGTGGAAAAAGTAAACTAGTGTGGGGTAAACGAAATTTTGTTCAATAAATGTCCGCTCACTATTAACAAGCCCAAACAACTGACTGAGAATAATGTTTATGTCAATAATAACATTGATGTGGCAACACATCTTAAACAATTACTATAACACTGTGGGTGTTAGTTACAACCAATCTGTTATAGGGTTTAATAGCTCGTTAAATGATTGTTACGAATTTAATGGTACTACGCTGAACGAATTTACACCTATTACTGACACTGAAACTGCTCGGCTGGTTAAAAACCTGGATAATTCTTCTTTTAGGGTTATGATAACATCGCAGTGAAGCTTGTCAAGGAGTTATCGCCTATGGTCATAGCATCACTTATGAAAAAAATTAACCAGAGCTTCAAGAAAGGGGTGTTTCCTAACTATCTGAAGAGTGCAAAAATTGTTGCTCTGCCCAAATCAGCTTGTCAATATGACAAAGCGACTACAAGACCAATTTCAGTTCTACCCATTTATTATAAAATTTTCGAACGTGTTATCTAACCCCTTCCAATTTGGATTTCAAAAAAATTGTGGCACCTTGTCAGCTGTATTGGACTTCACTGAATAGGTATATCATAGTTTAAACTACAAACAACAAACAGCTGCATTATTCTTAGATATCGGTAAGGTCTTTGACTGTGTAAGCCATAAATTACTAATAGGTAAGCTAGAAAAGATTGGTGTTAGGCATAATGCGTTGAAATTATTTTAGATTACTTAGCAAATCCCAAACATTTTTTTCGTTAAGGGGGGGGGGGGGTGTAAATCAAATGAGTTGATAATGAAATCGGGTGTGCCTCAAGGCAATATTGGATCCTATTTTATTTTTAATTTATGTAAATGATATTTTTTCCTTAGAGCTGCAGGGAACGGTTCAATTATTTGCTGATGATACCGTTATTCTATATAAATCCTCATCACTGGCTCAGATAAGTGATCATATGGAACACGACCTAACTTTAATTGGGCACTGGTTTGATCAAAATAGTCTCAGTTTAAATGAAGAAAAATCCACTTTCCTTATATTCTACATTAAGACCCTCGACCGATTGGATCGTTTCGATAGTGTGAATTTTCGGGAAAAATTATATGTCGTAGTGATAGCACCATCTATTTAGGTTTACATTTATCATTTACGTTTGATTGGTCCCTTGGATACCAAAATCAAGGAGATTCAGACTCTCAAAAACAAGGCTTTAAAAGCAATCTTTAATTTATCAAGACTAACTCCCAAAAAATCGTTATATAGCGTTGAGCTTCTCCCATTTACATACTAAGTTAATCGAATACATTTACATGTTCTTAATATTCAATATTAATATTTACATGTTCTTAATATTCATCAGTCCACCAAGCTTCACCTTTGATGCTGCAATGAATAGTGTATTTTAAAGGCGTAAATTGTTATACAATGAATTGCCTAGGGTGATTAAAAAAATGAGTGTTGGCTACTTTAAAAATCTGTAAAGGCCCTCTTTTATGATGAATTTTGTAGAGAGTACGACCGTGATCCCAATGTTATATCATAAATTATTAAATTCTATTGCTTCATGTCTTCAGGTTGTTGTGTGAGTGGCAGCATCTGGAATGTGTAATGTATTATGTACCTAGTTTCTATTTGACTGGGTGTTGTGTTGTTGCTCCCGAGATGTCCGTTGTTGTTGTCTGTTTTATTCAATTATTTTATTTTTTAGAGTATCATGTTTATTTAATTCTTGAAAAAAAAAAAACATTTCGTTGCTATGTTTTTAGTTTTTTTGTATTTTAAATTGTATTTTCCGTTTAACAAATCTGTTTTGGAAAATAATTTGCTAGCGAAACAATTTATTAATAAAAAGATAATATGGAATGAAAGGTACACATTTTTAAAACTTAAAATCCTTGGCATTAGGTTGTGAGTCTGGAAACCAACTAGAAAGATCACTCCTACATGTTTTTATGGTGGAAAATTGCGGAAAGTACCACGTATAGTAGATTATGTGGAACCTCAAGAAGGCGGTACAGTTGGCAACAACCAGGGAGGGGAGGTGTTACAAGCGAAGCGTTTCACAAAATTTACAGATCCCAGAAGGAGGGCAAACGGAGAAAAGCGAAGTGTATACAGCATGTAGAATGGTGGCGTCAAAGATCACATAGCATAGTTCTGCATAAATACGAATACACACATTTGGATTATGTGGAAAATCGGGGGAGTAACGACACATATAATATTAATTCTTTTATTATGCAGTTAAATCTTTCTTCCGAAATCTTGCTTCAGAAATATGAAGTATTGTTTGATGGTAAATGGGGAAAACACAATAGCAGGGAAATATCGCTTAATCTTGATATTCCAATGTTCGTGAAACCCCGGACCATTCCGTTTGCATACAGGGAGAACGTTGAGAAAGAACTGGGCAAATGAGAAACCATAGGAGCAATTTTTAAAGTAGACGCCTCAGAGTGGGGAAAACCGCTTAAAAAGGACAGTAGTTTACGGCTGTGTGGACACTATATGCAGCAACGGTCAATACATTTTAGGAGAGTGTTAATCACCCGCTACCAAAAAAAAGAACTGTTTCATGCGCCAAAAAGGCGACAACTAATTTCTAAACGGGACTATGGCAGTATACCAAATAATTCTATATTTCAAATGGTAATGGAGAAACCATGTAAGGATGCAAAGTCGTATTTATCGACGACATAGTAATTATGGGACCGACAGAGCGAGAGCATTTGATAATTAAACCGATTTACAATTAATTGGCAACGAGAAATTTTTATGGAAAATGTTACGAAGCATTCGAAGAGAAACGGGAATAATTGTCTCGGAGTCAGTATTGGTGCATTTGAAATAAAAGAAGCCGATTGTTTTAACCACGCAGGCATCGTAGTATGGAATAGGAGAATACCTTGTTAGAGAGGCCGTGGCAATATATTATGGTGTCCGAAAATTTGGAAAATACCTATTAGCAACAACCTTTACTATAGAAATTATTACCAATTTTTCGAAACCAGCGGGAAATTCCGTGTATGTCAGCAAATAGATTACAAAGGTGGGACGCTATATTTGATAGGTTTCAGTTGTCAAATTATTTGTATAGCAGAAAAAGAAAACGAAGCAGATTCGTTGAAAGGGTGTCTTTGGAAACCAGGAATTTGAAGACGGCTATAATTCATATTGGAATTTCATTGAAAAGATTCTCGGAAGGCCATTGAAGATCGAAGACATCATAGAACACTCTAAAGAAGACCATATAGTTGGTACGGTAGTACAATATGTAACAAACGGATGGCCAGAGAAAACTAGGTGTGAATAAGATTTAAAAAGGTATCAATCACGAAGTGCAGCATGAGTTCACACGAACAGAACGCGTTGATATGGGGGCACAGAATAGTCATACCAGGAATTTTTAGAAAGACATTGTTGGATGCAATTCATACATCGCATATAAGGAATACCAAGTTTTGTGAGGTGTGTTGCACCAACCAAAGCGCACCACATAAAATAGAACCTGAACCTTAGCCAATCACAAATCGAGGTTTTCAAAGAGTTCATGTGGATTTTTGTAATCCAATGGAGAATTCTATGTTCATAATTTTTGTGGATATATTCTCAGGTCGGATAGAGGCATTAAGAATGCGAGCTATTTCTACCGAGAACACAACTCCGTTTGAGACAATATTCAGCAGAAATGCTAAGTTGTGGTGGGAAGCCTTATTACCCAAGACCAGAGAGCAGACTAAAGAATCGGAACAACAGAAAGTAAAAAATCATTTGCAATAAATGTTAAACTATGCGTCAGGAAAATATGATGTAGGTTGATTGGCAGAGGTATTGGGAAGATGCTGTTACTAGATTAAAGCGATAAGCGGGCGCGATTATAAAAGTCATGCTTTCCACTATGTGGAAAGCAAATATAAAAATTCAAAGATGGAAGAGAAATTTAATGCAAATAGGGTTAACGGTAAAAAAGAGTAGGAGTGAGTGGCTTCGAGATGTCTTAAGCAGAAAGCGAAACCAATTGAGAAATCAGATTTAACGTAGTGAATACGCTAAATGCAGCACTCACGTAAAAGAAAAAAATGTCATTCCAATCTTTGTACTGAAGTCGACTGTTTTTTAACTTATTAGATACAATTAGACAAGCGTCATCATAAAATCGAGATTCAGAACCCCAACACCAAATACCGCAGAATTCCGATGAAAAGGAAGGAATTTGTCGATACTTTTGAAGCACAGTGTCGCATAAGAGGGCTCAGTGTTAACAACAATTATACGTGTACGCAAAACGAGATGTAGTACTTTGTTGATTGTCATCGAATACGCATCATGAATTTAAAGTGTCTTTTACGGTTGCCAGCAATAAGCCAGGATTTTGTCAGGATTAGAACAAACTTTGTACAAAACGATACTGGATCGTTTCGTTCATTTGTATACGCACAAAACGACTCGATTTAAGGCATTATCACCACACAGGCCAGATCTAAAAACAACACCTCTCGACGCTGCCGAGCGGAAAACAGATACCATGAGGAAAGTAACTTTCAATGAAGTGTTTGAAGCGATGCAAGCACTCGAGCGATGCAAGTATACAGAAAAGTCATGGGAACGAGGAAACGCACACTCTCCACAGCCACAAAAGTTATATGCAGGCAAATGCAAACGTTGTGATTCATAGGATTCAGTGATATCATAGGATTCATCAAAGACTACAAAGTTAAAATACATTTGAAACATGATGCACACAGGAAACGTTTCGATTCTCGATATGTTAAATTCGGGATACAAAATCATGTCGAAAAGGAAACCAACAGAATAGTTAGTGAGGACGTTTTAACACCAGTTGAACCAAACGAAGCACCTGGCAAATGGTTTAGGCCACACCAACTGTAAACGTACTGAAGCCCAATACTGACATACGAATTTGTGGTGATTTTTAGGTTTAGAACTTTACTGAAATTTTTTGTAAGATTGGTGGCATCTGGAGTTTAGTAGTCGCACTGAAGGAGTTTTATAACAGTTTGATGTGTAGCAGATTATAATAGTCTAGAACATAATCTCTAGAATCTAATCTAGAATATTCGATCGATCTGTAAATAAGAGTGCAACAAACACAATGAGTCAGTCTAGGTGTGACATTTAGGAGATTCGGTAAGCGAATGAGAATTGCGGGAATATAACAAGTGGTGTTAAGTGAAAATGGTGTATTAATGGAATTAATAATTAATTGTGGAAATTATTTATTGTTGTGATTTAGTGTTGGTATTGGGTATGTGAATATGACTCCGCCCTTTCCCAATAGGTGTCGTTACTAGTACTGCTAATGTCTATTATAAATGGGCAATACTGGTATTCTTTAGTACTTCATGTCAGCTGTCAAACACTTGGCTCAAGTGTAAACAACAAGAATTTTTACCTTCTTGAAAATGTCGAATGTTATTCCACATAAACATCATTTACGGGAAATTTTATTACATTATTGCAAAGAAAAATGCAGCGGAAACTTATAGTTTACTTGTGTTAATTTACGGTGAGCATGCTCCATCGAATACAACCTGCAAATAATGGTTTCGATGATTTAAAATTGATGATTTTGGCATTGAAGATAAGGAGCATGGATATCTAACCAAAAAATTGATTTTTTGCATCGAATAGTTACTGATGAGTTGAAAAATGGATTTATTATAAGAATCCCAAACGCAAAAAATCTTGGATGCCTGAATATTTATTACAATATTCTCGGTATCTGGTGGGATCAAAAAAGTGTGGTATATTATGAACTGCTGAAATCAGGTAGAGCTATCAAAAGCGATGTCTATCGACGACAACCGATACGTGTGAAGCGAGCTATAGAGAAAAGACGACCAGAATGGGCGAATAGACAAAAAAAATTAATTTTTCAGCACGACAATGCAAAACCACATGTTGCAAACGTTGTAAATTTTATTTAAAATGACAGCACTGGGAAGTTCTACCCCAACCGCCGTATTCACCAGACATAGCTACTTCAGATTACTACTTATTCCGATCGATGCCATCGTTTCTTTCTGAACAGTGGGTGAGTCGCCTTCAAAGACTAGCATTTCTTCAGTGAAGGAATCCGTAAATTGCCTGACAGATGGGGCTTTTAATAAATAATGCTTTCACTGTCTAACCAAGCAAATGTGTTTTGTTTTAATGAAAAAGAGCGGAGTCATATTCACACACCAGTAAAATAAAAGAGGAAAATTATTGTAGGAATATTTCGGGAATTTTCCAGTAGTGCTGTAATTGTTTAGTAAATACTTCGAATTTATTCAGAGATTATTTCCGGTATTTTCGCGAATATTCTGGAAGTGTGTGCTATCAAATTCTACAACGATATTCTCAATCTAGTGACACGAACTGGCGGTTACAGGGCCAATTCGTAACAATAAGATAAAAACAACTCTATTCAAAATCAAATATCTTACATCAACTATTCCTATAAGGTTTCCTCTTTAGGGGAAAATGGGACTAGTTGATCTAAGTTATTTGATTTGAATAAGAAACACTTTTTAATTATAAGTTGGTTAAACCCGATAAATGCTATATCGCAAGCTGTTCAAACGCAGCTTATTAACGCTAAATCTAAAAAGTAAGCAAAGTTTACTTTATGCCTCCACCCATTATTCGTAAATAGATGTGGAATATATCCAAGCCCGATAATGTTATATCGAAATAAGGATTTGGGCTGTGGGCGAGTAGTGCAGTAAATTTCAAAATTAGAGTTAATTTTGAATATTATTTAAACGAAATTTAGATGCAGAACTCTCCCTTACGCCTATTTTCTTAAAAAGTGTAATTGAAATTTTCTCTAGATCTCTTAACGTTTATAAGGAATGCAATCGATTTCGAACGTAAAAATAATAATTTGCAATGATATTCAATGATCTATCACCACGTCTTCACATTTTTCAAGATTTATAATATAATTTGACGTTTATTAGAATTCATTCTGCCAAGTACATGTGCATTGAATAGACAACTATAAACCACTCTGAGTATTGTTATTTCTTTAAGATGGTATATGCAATAAAAAGAACAGATGAAAACCTATTAATAGCCATGAGGGAATCCCTACCAATGGTGTCGGTACAATATCATATATACATTAAATAAATCAGGATTACGACGATACTTATATCAATCAAATAGTTTATGAGTTCATGTTATGTACGTAGTTTTTTCCAAAGTAATCAACATTAAACTGAAGATTACATGAAATACGTACAACTCTTATGCACATATACAAATTAACGATTAAGAAGTATTTCGAATAAATAATTCTTCAAGATTATATACGAGTAGCTTGATAGTTTTTACCAAAGGCATACTAATGTACTCGTAGGTAATATGTTCTTATTAAAATCAATACGAACTAACAGTAGCAGTCAAATCAATTCTATATAGGTAATTAAATTTTTTATTTCTTGCCCATTTTTGAGAGACACTGCATCTAGCATAAAACCAACATAAATATTAAATTTCGAATCTAAAGGTTATGGTAGGTAGCAGGTCGCCAATAAGTCATAAATAAAATGATAGTCCGAACACGGATGATACTGCTTTTTGTGTCGGGACGTGATCTAACTTAAATTGTTTCTTAGATTTTTATGGTTATGTATAAAATGTTGAATCTTGGAAACCAATAAATAATTTTAACCTTTTTAAAATCTGTACTTAAAGCATAATTTTGATTTTAGCTAGATATTTTAGTTCATACTGATAATAAAAGCGCATCCTTTCATAATGGTCATTAAAATCAGAATTATATAATTTTATTTAAGATTTACAAAAATAAAGAAACGCATAAAGTAAATATTTAATTGAAATTCCGAGTTCTGGATTTTCTTCTTTCATTATGTTTTATTTTATATGATATCATTGCTTGCCTTGAATATGTTTTCTAGGAAGTTACATTACATACAATGTACGCGTACATTTAATGCCAATCAATCAAATATAGTTTTTTCTTAGATAATTACATGAAAACATTTTTTTTTTGTATTAATGAAGCTGCGTACATAACGTTGGTACAAATTCATCGGTCGGTGATTTATCTGACTCCTCCGACAATACCGATTGGTGCCTCGATCTATCTACAACAATGAGTAATATATTTATGCTGCTTTAATCAGCTCATCCTTTCTGTTCTTAATGCTTAACTGTAACACGGGAATCGTGACCACATACATAACCTACCGAAACGACAGTTAGAAACCATAGTTTTTTGGCAATGCCCCTAAAATAGTTCCTACGTACACAAATAGATGGCTCTAATTTTGAAAAAAAAAATCACAGTGTAAACATTAAATTTTTTAGAAGTGTAAAAATAAATTCTCTCTCTTCGACTATCTTTCAAATTGTTTGTGTCATCATTTGTCGAACAGTGAGCGAATCAGTACAAGTGACGGCCGGGCAAATGACATACATTAACGATAATTCGTCGGAAACATATGCATTATGCAAAATATGATATAACTTTTACCCAAATCAGACCAGTTGAAATACCAAACACCAAACCGAAGATCACGATACATTAGTCCGATACGTTATTAATGATGTCAAATGCAATAGTTTATCCATACATGTGAAAAGCCTTGTCTATGCACAATTTGTGGTAAAGGTTTTTCCAGAACAAACATTCGACATATGCGTATTCATACGCCGGTATACTGGAGAAAAACCATACGTTTGTGGAATATGTGGGGATCGGTTTATTAAGGGTACCGCACTACAAACGCATTGCAAAGTGCACAGCTATTATGAAGAAAACCAACCAGTGCCCTTTGCGAGTATGTAACAGTGTAAATAATCCTAATCGCAAATCGAGTAAATCGCATTGGATACATTCCACTAAATACTACAACGGTAATCAAGAAGTTTCATACCAAATATAAAATAATCTGAGTCTATGATTTTAGGGAATCACAACGAAAAATTGATTTTTCATTTTATAGTGAATGAATCATCTTTAATATGGATAAATCTTTGCTTAAACTCTCTCGATGAATTTTGAAAAGCATTGAGATTTAAGGTTATAAAAAGTTATTATAAAAGGTGGCTGACATCAAACAGATACCGCACAAAATGCGACGTCGAGTCAATTATGCAAACCGAAGCTTCTATTCCAATTTGCAATTGCGCTGTGCTGATGTGACAAACTGTAAGAGCTTGAATCGAAGAGAACTGACAATGAAAATCTTTATTCAGGAAACCATCACCGGACTATCTCGGAATACTGTACAGCTGCAAATAAAATGTTCACAGTATTCGTAATTTGTATAGTAAGATAAGTTTAACACAGACGAAATCCGTAAGAATAGCGACGATGACTCTGAGAACTGAATTGAGTACAGCCAATATGTCCAGAAAATAATATTTTCATCTGAAAGAGCGCGGTTAAAAGTATCAATCACAAAAGTGTATGAAAGCATACCTCCCATAAGATCGTAGACCACGTGAACGATCTAGGTTTAAAAAAAACGAACAATTCAGATAGTTATTGAAACTTTGAGACAACCATAAGTTTCTTGATAGATGAACAGCAAGCTAGTTAAATGTATTAACGTGTAAACTCTTCTCAATCCACCACATCGTCACAACTTGTAGAACACGCTTCATTAAGTCACTGTTTACATGAGACTCTAACCAGAAAGTCAATAGCTTAACTCTGAACAATTAAGCCTGATTGCTGTAATTTAAGAAGTAACCGTTCAATAACCAAAATACACAGATGGGATGACAAAACGTCTCTATAGCGGCAACAATTGATAACTTTTATAAAAACCAAAAGACAGTCCAGTTAGTCCTATAAACTGATCTTTATATTAAATCTATCCAGATTCTCTTTTTTCTCTCGCAAATCACGTGTGACCGTCATAATACATAGTGGCGAGTATCGAAATTTAAACTAATATTGACGAAGTTTACTTCGGATTCGCTTTTGAATGAACTACGTTACGCTTCAATGGGAGATTGTAATTCGCAACCTCAGTGAGCGCGGGGATATTTTTTCAAAAGAGCGCCATATTCGTTGTTGACGCTGAAATGTTTTGGGGATGGCGTATTAACTTGAATTAAGTGAATCAGAATTTCTTTTTTTTTCATATCAAACCGTATTTGGGCAGAAATTCGGCATCAATAATAGACCTGTATACCGCCGCGATGATGAGGGAATGTGTGAACGAACGCCTGAGACCCAGATTAACCTTCCAAAGTTTTGTACCGTATGTATAGCGATGTATAAACATTTTTGTTACGAGGAATGACTTGAAATGGACAATTTGTTTTAGGTTTGGCCGCTAGAGAGCTATTGAGACATGAGTGTAAAGTTATGGAAATGGGTGTTATTGACAATTGAACAGTCTCATGTCGACTTTTGTTCAAAACTTACTTGGTTTTGGTGTGCTAATGGTGGGAGCTTGGATGTGAAATTTCACTTTGATCGGTGGATCGAAATTTTCGTGATTACTCTACTTTATATTACTACGTAAAAGTAAGTAAATTCGTATAAATAAGGGCGTGGTGCCCTAATATTTTCTGAGATTCGGTTAACTAATCCTTTCTTGTATTATCTTTAATGGGAGGATGCAGGCAAGACCTGGCGCATCATAATTTTGGAATAAGATTTGTTTTTCATATGCTTTTGATCTTGGATTACGCTTACTCCAGGACTGTGCTATACCTACATTGAAGTTCTAAACTTTGAATTGTCTTATTTGATGTTAGAGCCGTTGCCACCGAACATCTTAACTGGTGAATTCCTTATCAACGTATAAAATACGAATCCTAATACGGGAGGCCTAGCAGGTAGAAGACCAGCATGCAAACGCTTTGGATAATTTTGATAAAGTGAATATATAACCTTTGGCTTTGATCCACGTGTGAAGCTCATCTTACAGAATTGTGAAGGCCTTCAATATACTGATTATGTATCAACAAATTATAGATGTATGACGGTTTGGATGAAATGTTTATATACTTAACTCAGATATTTTCATCTATAACAATATTCAACAACTCACTAATATATTTAATTTATTAAAAATTATAACTAAAGGGTGTTTTTTTAAGAGGTTGTCGATTTTTTTTTTGAATAAAACACATATAAAATTATGAAATGACCAAAATTTTTTATTTGGTAGATAATTTTTTGGCATTTAACATTTAAACACAATTTCTGGCATATGGCTACCACGACTATTTTTCACAAATGTCATTCTGGAGGTCCAATTTTCCAGCACTTTTTCAAGCATTTGAGGGCGTATGTCAGCAATGACACGTTGAATATTGGTTTCCAAAGCGTCAATCGATTGAGGTTTATCCACATAAACCAATGACTTCACGTATCCCCACAAAAAGTAATCGAGTGGCGTCAAATCGCACGAACGCGGAGGCCAATTCACCGGACCATTTCTCGAAATAATGTTGTCGTTGAAAGTTTCTTTCAATAAGTCGATTGTTTCACGTGCTGTATGGCAAGTGGCACCATCTTGTTGAAACCACATTTCATTCATATCCATATCTTCAAGATTTGACAACAAAAACTCATTTAACATGGTTCTGTATCGATTTCCATTCACGGTAACGCGTCGTCCTTCCTCATTTTTAAAGAAATATGGACCGATGATCCCACCAGCCCATAGACCGCACCAAACAGTACATTTATCAGGATGCATTGGTAATTCTAGAACGGCGTGTGGATTATCTTTGCTCCAAATGCGACAATTTTGTTTGTTGACGTATCCATTTAACCAAAAATGCGCCTCATCACTGAAGAGAATTTTACGGTAAAAAAATGGATCTTCGTTCAATTGATTTAACGACCAATCACTGAATTCACGGCGCAAACGATGGTCGTGTGGCTTTAATTCTTGCACCAATTGAATTTTGTATGGCACCAAACCCAAATCTTTACGTAAAATTTTCCATAAAGTCGATGGACAAAGTCCAATTTGCTGAGCACGACGACGAATCGATAAATTGTCGTTTTCTTCGACACTGGCCTCAACGACAGCAATATTTTCTTCTGTACGAACTCTTCTCATTCTTGTCGGTGGCTTGGCATCCAAAAGAGTGAATGTAGACCGAAATTTGGTAATTACGTTCTTTATGGTGGTCTCTGACGGACGATTATGTGCACCATAAAATTCACGAAGTGCTCTATAAACATTTTTAATTGAACACTGATTTTGAAAATAAATTTCCACGATTTGAAAACGTTGTTCTGGAGTTAACCTATTCATAATGATTTGCCAAACAATACTGAGTAGAAATGCCACTTTGAGCTGTCAAAACAACTGTCATAAAATAAAACGACATCTATCGGAAAAACAAACCTCCTAAAAAAACACCCGTTATTAAATAAATAAATTCAACTTTGCTTAACTGTCATGTCAAATATTCGTAAATCTTGAGTGGGATTCTAATAATCGTTTTAGTACATAATTTTGAATTGGTATTCAAATTGACTGCAATTGACATATCAGTTTCTTTTGTATTCAGTGCGTAGTGTGTTCGTTTCTGATTTTGTGATAAAAATCTTTTTATTATTAGTTAATTTAAAATAATTAGTGAACCAAACAGCTTTCTTTAATAAAAGGTATGTAGTAGTAGTATGTAGTAGTGTCTAGTAAATATGATAATAATTCATTCGGCTTTAAAATAGAAAATGTTGATATTATTTTGAATTCCAATTAGAATGGCAATTTGTCTGTGCATCTGGGAAAGCACGTACTACACTACTGATATCTTTTGATACGTTCTCGATATTGGTAAGTACTTTAAATCTCATTACTTTTATACGGGTTGCAGCTATGAATAATAAGTGTTAGGTTTAACTCAATTCTTAATTATATATTTTGACGAACTCTTGATCATTTTTTATTGCTAAGTTTATAATTCTTAATGGAAATCGATTTCGATCATTTTCTTGGTTGCTAAGCTTCAACAATAATTTGTTGAACATTTGTGACTTAAATTATATAGGGTATATCCTAGCAGTATTTTTAGTATTTAACTAGGTATTTATTTAATATTTAACTGGATTATATAGGGAATTGAATTGAGATAATTTACTTAATAGACACATTTTAAGTGTAAGTGTGTTTCGACAAGTGCCTACGGCAAATAGTTAAAAGTTTGAGATAATTTATCTGCAAGGATTGATTCAAAACTGATTTCTTAGAATGATTTCTAAGAATCGTTTTAAAATACGAGGCTCAAACCAACAAGGATTTTTTTGTAAATTCATTAAGGGAGAAAATGTTACACTTAGGCGAAGCAAGTTGTAACATGTATTCGAGTATGAAACCAAATGTATTCTGACACCAAGTGTTCATATTAATCCAGAAACACTACTGTTGTGTGTCCGTAGAATCTGAATTTTGTATTTAAGAATTAAGAAGATAATTCAAAATACGAGTAATGCGCTGTTTAGTGTTTCCTGGGGCTAGATTCTGATCAAGTGCGCGCATAAAACGCGATGCTGATGTGATAACTTTTCAAAATGTCACGAACAATTTTGTAACAAAAAGTACAAAACTGTTTCCTATTAAATATTCGAATACATTTTGTAAATAATTTTCTTATTGAATTAAATCAAAATTAAAAATTAAGTACTTAAATAAAAATGAATAAAATATTTTTAAATGGATTATTCTAATTTTTTATATAACGGATTATAGCGAATTTTAACTTTTTTTTCGAGTAACTAGAGAACTAAGTTAGAAATTAGAAATGCAAGTTATTTATGACTGCTAGTTCAATTGCTCGAAATGTCATATGTCATTTCATAAGAGTCGGAAATTTTCTGTAACAATATTTTGTCCTAATACAAAAAGCCATGAAGAACTCTCATTTTATTTGCATCTACCACCATTGATATAACTTAAAGAAGTCGAAAAAGCGATATAAGTATGATCAATAAATAAATTGGAATAAACTTAATTTGTTAGGGATGGCTCCATAGAAAGTAGGCTCCAAAGAAGTTTCCACAGTTGTGCTAATCTTTTATTTTTGGTTATTGAGAAACTGTGGACCTGAGGCTCTAATAAGTAGTACTGTGTGGGGAGAGAGTGCTGGGTTCATATTTGGTTTGAATCTAATTCGTATAACTCTAATTTAAAAATAAGCGCAAATTTTGGGCTCTCATTTTTGTTTCGTGGTCAAAAGTTGGGCATTTATATAAATTATTTCTGTAAAATGGGAACAACGGAAAAATGGTACCAACAGAAGAGCAAGCCAACTGTGAGAAATCTTTGTTATGTAAAACATCGAGAAAATAACAAATTAATTTTCAGTTGGAGGCAAATTGCACATGGCTCTTGGAAATACAAATAGTCGTGATTTTAACCAAAACTAGATTTTAGAAATGTCTTTATAGAATCTAGTTAATTTTTGAATCATCCATGTATAATTCCAACCATAGATTGGAATTCGATTTCTTCTAATTCTTTTTATCAAATAGCTTTATTTAATGAAAAGTGCGGTTATCTCTGATGGGGGCTTAGACCACTTTTCAATTTAATAAAACTTTATAAATTTAATTATAAACGAGAACAAGCAGTTTGTTTTTTAATCCGTTCTAATTCATTTTATTTAATTTTCTTCGTTATATACAAAAATTATACTTAAATTACAGCATCAAACATTTAGTTGCTGAGCTTGCTTTACAATTGCATTGTAAAAAAATATGTTTATTACAAACCAAGTTTTTACTCATGTACATATAAGTTCATTAACCTACTAGTATACTAATTATTACTTTATCCTAATTACAACTTACTATACATATACCTGTTGAGCTTGCCTTATCATATTTTCGGGCCAGCTTTTGTTGTTATGGTACTTGTTGTTACGCTACATAGGACTCACTATCAGCCTTGGTAGTTGTGAGGGTGGCTGGTGGTTGTCAACCGTTCTGCTGCGTAGGCGCCTTGTCATCCAGATTACTCCAATTATTAATATGCTCCAGAATAGTATGTGAATCATACTATTGTGATGAATGCGGTGAAAGCTCTGATCTGGTAGCGCGTCTTCACTCTTTTTCAGAGTTGCAATTTGGTTTTCGAGGTCGTCTGTTGCTGGTGTTGTGATTTCCTCTAGCGAACTGTCTACTCCTGTCTTGTTTTTTTATAAATGAGCTGAAGTCCTTTAAGTGAATACATCCAATTAATACCCCATGTGGGGTGTTAAACGTTTCTGTTATATTAATTCCGGTTGCCCCAGTAGTTATGATTAATGACGTAACATCAGTTATGATTAATAACGTATCAGTCCAGAGTCCTTGAAGGTATATGGCTGGATCCCATGATGGCAGATGATATCAAATGTACTTTCGTATGGTACCACATATATCCTTTGAATAGGTGCGTGGAATTTAATCAAATGGTTGGTTGCGTTCATCATCTTGCTCCGGCACACTGTGAGTAGATTTTTGTTTCGTTGTAGTATGGATAATTCGCATAACTCTTGGTTCACAATAAGCGAAATTTTGCATAGGAATTGGGTTGGTTTAAAGATTTGACAATGATTTACATCCTCCCTTGTCATCGTTGCGAAATGTTCCCTGCGGCCATCTATGGTGAGGTATTCGGTTGAGGCGCTAATTTGTGATTGAGTAGTATCGTGATATGTGGTACAGGAACTACTGAGAACAACGAATGAGAGTGGTAGACTAATTTTAATGATTAAAGTCTGTCGCTTTGCCCTACTGCGAATTTTCATAATTTGGTATATGTGCACGAGATCATGAATATCGTGTCCTGGAATGGTGATGGAGGCTAGCACGTGTTGACGAATCAATGATAATTGCTCTTCTAACTGGTTTGGCGCAAGTTTTGTCGGGTGTAGTATGCCATGATGCGCATCGTACACCAAGTCAAGTAAGCACGGTTGTGTATCCTTCAAGTTATTCAATACTAGATTTAATTCGAGGAAGCCGATTAACACCGACCGGACCCAATCCTCATATGTTCGATATTCTTCGAGCTGCATCATTTTTTGTCGTAGTTCGTTCTACCTCGTTATTAAATTGTTTATTGATGTGGCAGTGAGGTTTGTATTATGTTTTTCCTTCTTGACCGTATTGGCAATCAACGTTGTTTGGTTCCTTATCAGTGACAATAACCCGTACTCGTTGTTATTGAAGCTTCTCAAACCGATCCTCTTATTCCCTCGTTAACGTTGAGTGAGAATTTGAAACATGTCTCCCAGTATGACACCTGGGTTGAATCTCCACAACCCCGTTTCACTTGGTTTTCCTTGGTGCTGCTTAGTAGCAACTTATTATCAGAGACCAAGTTGCCGGCCATTGCAGCTGATCTAGAATGTTATACAGTTTAGTCCAGACAACTCCTTACAGACTGTTCATTGTAGGCTACCTTATAGTTATTGATTTCTTCCAATAGGTGCTCATGTTGTATTGAATCACCAGAGTTCATTCCATAGCGACAATTTCTAACTTACCTATCTTCTCGAAGTAAATGCCTGTAGACTGGTTGAAAAGTTCAGTTTCGACGTTGGTGCTAACGAGTTCACACAGACAGCATACTGAGAGTACGGCTAACGCTAGGAGGTTCATCCTTTCTAAAGTTTTGGCGTGACACAGTGGTTGTTATTAGACGATGGCTTCTTATTCTCATTAGTAGTTGTACTGGCATCATTGGTTGCTGGACTGGTCCCATAGATATTGTTTCCCTTGAATCATCTTCAATAGGTAGCTTACATAGTTTTGTTTTGGTCATTTATATGTCGCGTTTATCCTTTCCGGCATGAATGACAAGCTATCCTTTCCGGCAAGAGTGTCAAGAACCCGTCCCAACTTCCATCCTGAGACCGGCAGTTGACCCTCTTTTACTAGTACCAGGTCGTTTACTGCTAGATTTGGTTGCACGGTTCTTCATTTGGTCTGTTGTTGAAATTGGTTAAGATATTGTGCCGACCATCGTTTCCAGAAATCTTGTGCCATTTTTTCGACCACGTGCCTTCTGGTTTTTAAACCCAAACTGCTGGGTCACCTCTGGTAATGCCTTGAGGGAGTCACCATTCAGAAAGTGGCCTGGTGTTAGTGTAGCGCTGTTGTATCCGAGACGTCGTTGGGAAGTGGAGTTAGTGGCCGAAAATTTAGAACTGCTTCGATTTGAGTGGTGAGAGTATATAACGCTTCGAATGTAAGAGTTGATTCTCCTATCAATCTCTCGAAGTGGAATTTTAGGACTTTATCTCTGCTTCCCATATTCCTCCAAAATAGGTTCCATTGTCGGAAAATAAGTCTATGCACAGTGCTCGCCTGGAGATGAATCTTTTGTAGGCCGCTATGAATGCTTCTGTTGTTCGGCTGCTCGCTATCTCGATGTGGATGGCCCTTGTTGCCATGCAAGGGCGATGTATTCCTTATAGGATTTGTTGCCTCGACCTTTGGTAGTCCTTAGTTGGATGGGCCCCGCATAGTCGATTCCCGTTTTAGCGAACGGTCTTCCCGGCCTACAATATTTTGTAGGCCAGAAGGAATGCCAGTGTTAGTTGTGTACCACCACGTAATATGTTTTTATGGGTGTCTCAATTATACGTTGCGTAATTATGTTGTTTTTTTTAGGATGACAGGTTGTTTACTGGCGATTGCCAGATTTGAGTGCTGAAGACATCCCATTACACGTAGCAAGACTTGGTCATCCTGGATTGGGTTTAATCAGGCTAGCTTGTTGTCCTTATCTAGCTTTCGATCCTTGGCTATGCATGCGATTTCTCTTCCGAACTCCTGTTCTTGGGTTAATTTTATGATTGTCGTTTCTGCAACCTGAAGTTCATTCCCGGTCAGCCAGCTCTTGTTAACACTTTTTTGTCTACTATTGTTGATAAATCGTAGTCAATATGCGATTGTGCGCTTAACGCTGTTGTATCCAGAGACCTTGTTGAATAACTCTGAGAATATATGAGCTCCCTTTATCCTCGTCATAAATACTACTTTTTCTTCGAGCTCCGCTTGTAAGTTTAATGGCTTCATCAGCATTCGATTGAAGTAGTCCATACTGTTGTCGAAAGTCTGGTTGATGCTCTTCTCCGAGATTCTCCAACCCTAGTAGGTAGAAGACCAGCATACATACACTCTGAATAATTTTGATAAAATGAATATATAACCTTTGCTTTTGATCCACGTGTGAAGCTCATCTTACAGCAGTGTGAAGGCCTCAATATACTGATTCTGTATCAACAAATTATAGAAAAAATGTATGACGGTCTGGATGAAACGTTTATATAGTTAACTCAGATATTTTCATCTATATCATTATTCAACAACTCACTAATATATAATTTATTAAAAATTATAATTATTAAATAAATAAATTCAACTTTTCTTAACTGTCATGTCAAATATTCATAAATCTTGAGTGGGATTCTAATAATCGTTTTAGTACATAATTTTGAATTGGTATTCAAATTGAGTGCAATTGACATATCAGTTTCTTTTGTTTTCAGTGCGTAGTGTGTTCGTTTGTGATTTTGTGATAAAAATATTTTTATTATTAGGTAATTTAAAATAATTAGTGAACCAAACAGCTTTCTTTAATAAAAGGTATGTAGTAGTAGTCGGTAGTAGTGTCTAGTAAATATGATAATAATTCATTCGGCTTTAAAATAGAAAGTGTTGATATTATTTTGAATTCGAATTGGAACGGCAATTTGTCTGTGCATCTGGGAAAGCACGTACTACACTACCGAGATTCTCCAACATGCCGTTTCAGTGTTGTTTGGAGTGTATTTTCTACTTGGTCTTCCGTGCGGCTTCTTTCTTCAGTAATGTTATCTTCACACATAATTTCAGTTTCTCCTCGATTGAGTTGATTGTCACCATGGTTGTTCTTGCTTGGGTGTTATATACCAAAATTGTACTAAAATTATAGTAACAAACATTTAGTTGTTGAGCTAGCTTGATAATTGCATTACTCATGTACAAGTTCATTAACCTACTAGTATTTCTTAATCTTTATTTCAAATGTTAGCGGTTCGGGAAAGCTTAAACTAGTTATCCTTAATAACATGTATCCTTTCTTCTAGTAGATTAGAATTGTGTTATCTTATGTTGTACGTTCGCTATACCATCTGCAACCGGGTCGTTTTGTCCTAAAAAGATCCTTTTCTGTAAACAGGCTGTTGGAATATGCCGTGCGTTATCCGGGATTCTTGTCCAGTCTTACAGTCCAATCGATTAATTCAAAACATTCGTAATACACCAGAATTAACAAATCGCATTTTTGATTCATTCTATTCCTTTTACTGAGTTTTTTTTATGATGTCAAAGAGCTTTTTTGTGTGTGGAATGAATTAGAAAAGGTACCCCTTGTGGCATTATTTTGCCAACCTTGCATTATGTACTGATCACACTCAGTAAAAACCACTACAAAACCTATCAATTCAATTATATCTTGGCATGTCACTTAATTAATGTTAGATTTAAAACAAAAGAAAATATCAAATTAAAATTAAGATAATTATTTTAGTAATTTAATTCCCTCCAGAAGATGAGTAAAATACATTAAAATTATATAGTACGATCTCCTTCATTCCATACAACATACAAAAAAAAATCTAACACACAATGAGGTGGTCACCATTAACAATTTCCGCTGTTTAAATAACAATTTTTTGTGTCGTTCGGTTGCAAACGTATACGTTATAAGACATAAACCTTAAATTATATTATAAAATAATACGCACAATACAAAGAACCGATTACACAAAATTAAATAAAACAATAAATAATTTTTATTTAAGATATAATTAACCAAATAACCTTGACGATTGCGATCATATAGACAAAATTCATGTAAGATCAACTTTATACATATTAGCGCGTGATAATCAAGAAATCAGGATCTGTTTTGAATGGTGTGCTAATGAGTTTCTTACATATAGACATACACATGTACACGAGTTCAGATTGGGCCTATCAAAATTAAAACTAAAAATGATGAAATTTCGATCGATGAAATTTGTTGTAATTATTGTAGAGGACAACATTAAAATGTTAATTAGATTTTAATAAGAATAAGGCGGTTTCTAGTTTTATTCATAGAAGAGAATTATACTAATTTTATAGTTTTCGATTGTGTAAATTAATGTAAATTAGTTGTCGAGTTTCTATTTCTCAGTTCGATCGATTTTGTGTAATTAATATTCTAATTTAAAAATGATCGTTGGTTTGGTCTGTATCGGTTAGAGGGATTCTGACCAAATATTTTATATTTCTAGGTATTTGTAAGTTTAATTATATGTATACAACTGTTTAATTTATGTCGAGTTTTTAAATTCTTCAAAAAAATCCACCATATACAAACATTTTAAAATTATTATTAGCTAGAATTGAAAAATGGCTAATTTGCTTTGTAATTAACTTTAATTTAAATTCATTAAATGATTTGAAAAATTGTTACTTTGATTGATTTGAAAATGATACATATAAAATCTGAATTCTTTATAAATGTTGCCGTTGTCATTTCTTGATCTATCGTACTCAGATTGTCGGTTCATCTGGGCTCACATGAGAAGTTAATTGAATATGCTTAAATAATACGAATTTATGCATCAAAGAACAACCAGGATAATTTATACGAGAAATCCCTTACACCACACAAATGTGATTGTCGTTTTTCTCGGTAAATCCAAATTTTTTTCAGGATAAAACTGTGGAATCTGGTACATGGTGTTTTAAAGGTCAACTCACCAAAATTACACAAATTAGTGCGATGGTTTATTTATCGATCAGGTAATTCTAAAATTCAGTGTCGCGTTTGTGATAGTTGGGCGGTACGTCATACATTTATACAATTTGTCTTTAGTTACATCAAAAGTTTTTTTTGTTTTCTTTCATTAAGTACCTCATTTTTGTGATATCAGAATCCGAAAGAGACTGGCAGTACAAGTGGAGGGATTTCTTAACACTCGTCCTCTTTCGGGTGAATGTATATTGACCCCGGCATATTTTTTGGTCGGTGGTCTAATGGAAGTTGTGCCTGATCCCAGTCTTCGTCATTTAAATTTTAACCGTTTGACGGTATATTAACGTCTACAATATATATTACAACAATTTTGGCAACGTTGGTCAACTGTGTATATCAGAATTACAACCACAGCGCAACAAAATCATGCGGATTATCAAATAGGATATTTGATACTAGTCAAGGAATGCCATGTTAATCCTGGGAACTGGATTGCTCGAATTGTCACTGAGTCACAACTGATAGTAATGGAATGTTCAAGCGAGCAGTTGCAAGACTTTGCTCACTATCAGTTGACTATTGACATAGAAATATATCAACGTGTTGGAAATTGTGCAGAGAAATGTGCTAATTTTTTTTGTTTTTTTATTTTGTTTTAATCGCTCTCGTTTTCTTCGTATATTCGTGTACAGTCGCTCGTTAAAAACCGTAAAAATCAAACGTGTTTTATTTTCTAATAGTTTTTACTAGGAAACTATTAAATGTCGTGAAATAATTTTGTCGCATAAGAAACTAAAATTAGTAGGTTCTAACTCAAACATATTATTTTGGCAATTAGTGATTCGACTTATAGAGGTTTTATTATGCGTAGTCTATGCGAAGATATTGCAAAAATGATTCGATTATCGATGAGTCCGGACTCATGAGACTTGTGTGTAGATGTGAGTAGTATTTTAAGACCAGAAACCGGTCTCAAAGAAGTCCTCGTGTGGATTCGCCCAATATAATTTAATTCGCGTATGTATTGTAAATATTATGTATTATATGTACATATATGCGTTATTATTATTAGTGTGGCTGCTATAGTGAATGGAGAAGCTGGATTATATTTTGGCCGATTATTTTCAGATTTATTTTGTAGAAAAATCCAGAACTTCATCCAGGATTTATGTTGGAATCTCGATTCAGCTCAACATACTAGATTCGAACGATAATGAGTTAAGAAATTGCCTAGCGCGGCCAAACTCCAGAACTTCTCTAAAATCCATTTTTAAATCCGCATCCAATTCTGAATACCTGATTAGACAATCATTTTTTTTTCAGCTCTACAAACTAAATTGGAAAGTTATCGGTTAGGAAACGGTCTGGTTCCGCTCATTATAGCCGAATCCCAAAATTTCGTCAAATTCGGTTTGCACACCGAATTTGACCATCATTTGTTGAGGGATGGCTTAGTGCCAATCCAATTATGCATATCATATTTAACAGTAATTGGTTGAGGAGTGATAAAGCTCCATTGAGCATAGCATAATATGTTCTGTGTAGTACACCCATCCCTCGATTTATGCGATTTTGCTTTTACACGATTAACACAATTTAAAAAAAACTAAGTACTAATATTTCGATGTGCAATGTGCTTTAAGCGCTGTATTTTCCGTTTTGTATTTTACTCCGTAAGACGCACTCAAGGAATGTCAAAATCCCTTTAGTTGTGTGAACGTTTGAAACAAACGTAATCATAACATAACAAAAATTAAGAACATTTTTTTAATTTATATTCGTAAATTTCTTTTTAACTTTCGACAACAGGAAACGGCATTTAATTTCGTTAGAAACCAAAATCAAGATTTTGGAACGATTGAATTTGGGGCAGGGATCAACTTTTGTGGCAAAAGAGTATGGGATTTTATTATGGAAGCCGTTGAAAAAGCTTTAATTATTTGAATAGAGGAATTGTAAAAAGAGAATAGTGGTGGATAGTAATTCTATTAAACACAAGCCGCTTCAACTTTTCAACAAATAAAAGAAAGGACACCCACTTCCTCGATAATCGAATTTCCCGCCAGTAACGCATGGTTCAAAAAACGGTATAACTTACATAATATTCAACTAAAAGGTGAAACGCCGTTCGGTAATGAAACATCAGGAAGGGGAATATTCGTTCAATTTGACTAAACTTATTCAAGATAATTCTTACGAGTCTGACAAGTATTATGAAACCGGACTGTTTTGAAAGAACTTATCTATCCAAAAATGAAAGATCTGCCAATGGATTTAAGACAGGAACAGATAGAGTCACGTTGCTATTTTCTAGCAATGCATCGAGGGACCGAATGTTAAAGCCACTCTTTATTATAACCGAGCTTAAAAAGCTCGAGCGATGAAAGGCGTTAATATGAATAATTTACCAGTTCATTGGCGGGCAAATAAAAAGGTTGAATGGCTTGCACTTTATTTGAAGGTTGGTTTTGCCAGTGTTTCATACCCGAAGTGAAAGACTATTTGAAAAAAAATCACGAGTTTTAAGTGGTTTCACCTTTAGATCATTCACCAAGTTATTCAATAAATTTATAGCATCCAAATGCTAAAATTGAGTTTTTATTGCCCAACACAACATCAATGATCCAACCTCAAAACCAGGGTATAATTTCTACTTTTACGGCATATTATATTAGAAGAACTTTTGCCGATATTTTAGGAAAACTAAATGATAATGCATTCTTACTGTTCACGATGTGTGGAAAATTTTTCTCTTTTCAACTCAGATGTAGTAATTCAGAGAAATACTGTGCCGTCAACCGAAATGTTCTATTCAAACAACATTGGTCTGGCTTATTCTCTCGTAAGGGACGGATGCGAAGATTTTGGTGTTACTGACGTAGCAGAATTGATTCAAAATAAGGAAATGTCGAATGCCGAGCTCCTACAAACCGTAGACCAGAAGTTTGCAATCGATCTTTATGCACATAGGTGCTGATACAGGCCGAGCACTAAAACTTCAAATAACAATTAAAAATTCACACATGCAATTTGAAAAAATTTATAATAAATGCGCAAAGACAAACAAATGTTGATTACGTATTTTTCAACGACTTCTAATAAACAATGCTCAATTCTGAAACCGATAATTCCAGTACAGCCGTTAAAGTAATGCGGACAACACAAATCACCACAAATTAATTTTAATTATTTTAATTTACGTAACGTGAAATTTTTTTATTTCGATATTACGCACAATGAAATTAGCAGTTGAAGTTAAATTGCAATAAGATAAAGATAAGGTAAGATTGCTTTGTTCTACATAGTTCGAGAGAACACATTTATGCCTAAGTATTTACCTTAGGTTCTTTAACTCAATTTACATGGTTCTAAGTGTAGTGGAACCTATCTACCTTTTTAATATGAATCCTTTGTCTCATCTTTCACGATTTCGATTTACACGACCACCCGTGGAACGTATCTATCGTGTATCAATCGAGAGATGTGTGTTTAATTATACTTGGTAATTAAACGAATATTCTTTGGTGATCAAAATTAATAAAACATTTGAAATTTTTGCAAAATATGCCAAATTTATTTGAAATATTCAATCCGGTAGTTAATCTGGCATTGAATAACATTGGTAGTTTTCCGGAACCATTGCCTTTGGCATGCCTTACTTATTTTTCCCAATTTTTTGAAAGATATTTGAATGAAGTATTGTAAAGAGTTAATGATATCATAGATTTAGTTAGGTGGATGCTTGGATTTGTTAAAAGATGGGCAGGTGAATTTAAAGATATTCACACCTTATGTTCACTCTATTTCGCTTACGTTCGACCACAACTAGAATATGCTGTACCGGTCTGAAAACCATACTATGCTGTGCACATTAAAAGAATTGAAAGCATTCAAAAGAAGTTTCCGTTTTTTGTTTGTTAAAGAAAAGTGACTGGCATTACGACCACAATTTACCATACCATGAAAATGTGGCTCGGTTACGTTCGTACTCAACTAGATGCACGGATTACAAAATGTGCACGCTTGAAAATAGACGACTTGTCTCAGGCGCGGCGTATCGTTTTGCTTGGTCACATTTGCAGAACATTTTTAAACCATGAGTTTTTAGAACTAGAACCACATTTGACTTTAGTTTATTACAGGAAAACTTCAAAAATATCCTGAAGAATTATTTTAAATTTTTTTAAATGTTAATTCAAAATTTTATTTTTTTTTTTTTGTTTTTAGGTTTTTTGTTTGAATTATTTTTTTAATATAATTTTTGTTTGCAAATAAATAATCTGAAATCAAACATGTAATTCACAGAATAGATTTCTTTAATTAAATAAATAAATTCACATTTAATAAACAAAAATGTATAAAAACCATAGGAACGTTATGTTCGTGTACCGTTCGTTTGTATCTATAATTTTTATAGCCATGGCCTTATCAGTTTGTACTAAAATATTTGGTAATCTTTTGTTGCTTCTGACAAGATTGGTTATGTTTTCAACGTTCCCTTCAATTTGGTGAAGTTTTTTAACTCTTCTTCCATTCCTTCAGAAGAGTATAAAAATATGTCAATACATCTAAATGCAGCGGGAACTTTGGTATTTGAAGGCATTGATTTCTCGACCATCTGTGGTTCCTCATTTGATTCTTCTTCCTCAATCATTCTTCCGTATGAAGATGATCGTCGATGTTTAAAACATCCTCAATATCTATACATTTGTAGTTGACAGAGAATCGTGTACACAAGGGTTGCACCACAAACTGTCGAGTAATATTTCAACCGTCTGTCTCATCATTTTGAGTTGTGGGGGAGTGGATATAACTCAAGTCTTTTTAAAGCAATTTCATATTGTACTTCCCTTTATTTTTTCCCAGGCCTTAGACACAAAATTTACAGCATGCCGATGATTTATTTTAATGTCCTTACACGTCAGTTCCGGAGATTTAATAACGTCATTATTAATAAATAACTTTTATAAAAATCTTTCAAATTTTTTATTACTTCTTGGTCTATCGCCTGGCAAAGGGGCTGTTATGTTCGGCAAAATAAAAACTAATTTTATTGCTCGTAAATTATTTACATTTACATGCACTTTTGCCTTCTTTTTAAAGAACTTGAACCTGAAATATACTCCTCCCATATTGCAAAGGTCATCCAGGATTTAGAATTTTGAGTCTATAAAATGGCAACGTTTTTATGTTTTTAAAACATCTTGGCGAATGAATTTTTTCAATCAACAACGACAACAACAACAACAGTGACAACTTTTCAGACGCATCTGCATTTGCTCCAACTAGTATTGTCACTCTTTCTTTAGTAAGCTTGCCGCCTGCACGAATCGTTTTTAAAAGCAAGAGTTTATTTGGAAACATTTTATAGAAAAATCCCGTTTCATCGAGATTAAAAATGTATAATCCTCTAGTATAACTGATAGCCGATTTTCGATCCAACCGTGTCGATCTGTCCAACCATTAGTAGCATTAAATTCTGGAACTTTCAACAAATTTTCAAATTCTTTCGCTTTTTCTTTAACAGAGAGAGGCCCAGTAACTGAAATATTTTTCGATTTCATAAATTTAAGCCATTTCAATATTACGTCTTCAACGTTTTGAAATTTCTCGGTCTCAATTTTCTTTCGTTTTGAGGAGCAATGGTTTCCATTAAAGTTTTAGATAATCCAAATAACTCACCAATTTATGAATAACTTTTTGAATTTTGTGTCATTTCTGCCAAAATTTCCAAGTTCATTCGCACTGTTATTGATGTTCATTTTCATCAAACAAACGTCTGCAAAATCAGTACAGTACATAAGTACGTAAACATTAATAACATATGTGCATCAGCATATAAAATTAAATCAGGTTACCTTGCATTGATTAAAAACTCTATACATACGTACGAGTGTCGATCAATAAGTACCCGTGTTTAAAAACAGATGGCATTGCTGGCGGAAGTTCACATTACCATCGAGTACTGTCATCTGTCAAACGACACCATACTAAATTTCAGTCTTGATCACAGGTTAGTTTTTATTTGGCAGCCAGTTGTATCACTCGTGATTCGTGTTTCTCAATAAAACGGAAAAAGAGCAATATCGATCCGAATTTCATTTTTTATTTTTGAATAAAAGCGAAATTGAATGCTGTCTATGGGGACCCTTCACCATGTATGTTAACCGTGAGATATTGGTTCAACGAATTTAAACGTAGCCGAACAGCTGTTTTGGATGATGAGCAGCCAGGCCGTCTAGTAGATGTTGTCACCGAGGAAATTGTTGGAAAGGTTCACGACAAAATTGGCGCTGATCGCCGAACCGAAATGCGCGAAGTAGCAGAAGCCGTAGGCGTGTCATACGGAACGGCAACTAATATTTTAAATGATAAGATAAGTTGAGAAAGGTGTTGTTCCGATGGGTGCGACCTGTCTCCCTGCGATTTTTTTCTGTTCTCCAACATGAAAACATGGATTGGAGCAAAAAATTCAACTCAAACGAGACAGATGCGTATTTTGAAGAGTTTGATAAATATTATTTTGTGGAGGGGTTAATGAAATGGGAGAAACGTTGGCAAAATGTGTATCGACCTAAAAAGAGATTACATTGACAAATAAAATAATAAAAATTTAAAAAACTTGTGCTAACACGGATACTTATTATTGATCGACGGAAATCTAACTTCGGGGGTTACCAAACTAAATAAAATCACCACTCTATGTTTTTTTTTTAAATTTTAAAAATAGAATATCAAACTTTGATTATTATTATTAATTTTAACATTAATTTTTATATATAAAAAACATTAAAGTGAGAATGACTACTAGTGGATTTAATGTCCTTTAAAAGTTCGTCATTCACACTTTTATGTACAAAACATATGCAGCAAATAGTGTCATAGTGATTAAAACTAAAAAAACAAAATTCAAATACATAACAATTAATATAATTTAATTAAATTAATTAAGAATGAATGGCATTATAAATCACAAATAATCTTTAACTGATGACAATAGATGAGATTTTATCATTCGTTTAAACATAAAAATATGTACAGCGCTCTTCGTATTTTCAGGTAAGTTAATATAAATATTTGGCCCAATAAATGTTAATGATTTTCTGCCAAATTCAGTTCTAATTTGGGGGCACTTCAACTGACTAGAATTTCTGGTTGAATAGCTATGATCTAGAAATTCGAATTGTATAGTCGAAATTAATGATGGGATGTGTAGAGACTTAAACATGTAGATCGACACATACATCTCAAAAATTGCTTTAATTGGGAGAATGCCTATAGCAATAGTTCGATAGAGCTCCACAGTAGGAAATAGGTGAAGCAGTTTATACATTGCTTTACAGCACCTATTTTGTAAAATCTGCAATTTATTCAGTTTCTTTTTAACAGCTGAACCAAAGGTAGAAGAAGCGTATGAGAAGCGGGTATGAATGAATGAGAAATAAATTTTTTTTAACACATGTACTGGAACAAAACCAGCCAATTTTCTAATCAAACAAATAAATGGACAAACTTTAATACAAATAGAATTAGTATGGGCCTCCCACGTCATATGCTTGTCGAATATTACTCCAAGGTACTTGAATTTGTCCACACGCTCTATGGTGCAATTTGCTACTTGAAATGGTGGTAAATCAATGTGTTGCAGGCGTGGTGAGTGAAAAATTATATATTTCGTTTTATTAAAATTAACTGATATTTTGTTTAAGTGAAGAAAATCCAAAAGTAAAATAATATCATTCCTCATATGTGAGCGGTAAATTGGCCATATCATTTACATAGATTAGAAATAATAGAGGGCCAAGGACACTCCCTTGAGGAACACCACAGTTCACACCTAAAGTGAAGCTTTTCACACCATTTAAAATCACAAACTGCTTTCGATTACTAAGGTAGCTTGCTAACAGTTTGTATGATAGGCCACGGAAGCCATAAATTTGTCATTTTTGAAAAAGTAAACTGTGATCTATACAATCAAAAGCTTTACGAAGATCAAGAAATAAGCCACAGATATAGTTTTGCCTGTCAAAACTACGATAGATCAAATCAGTAATGTCTGTTAAGGCTAAATCTGTACCAGAACCTTGTCGAAATCCATACTGACCAGAATAGAAAAAATTAGATTTATTCAGAAAGTCGATCATCCGGTTAGCAATAATTTTTTCTAAAATGTTGTCAAATACCGACAAAACTGAAATTGGACGATAATTATTAACTAGTTTAGAACTTCCAGACTTAAAGATAGGTGTCACTTTAGCAATTTTAAGACAATCAGGGTAAACACCGGTTTCCAAAACCACATTAAATAGATCAGCTAGTAATTGTGAAAAAAATGGCGAATAATTCTTCAGAACCACATTACGAATTTTATCATAACCACCACCCTTTGTATTACTGAGATATGAAATTAAATTCGATATTTCGCTGCAGGAAGTGGGCGAAAAGAAACACGAATTAATACTACACACCATAGTATGAAATTTATTTAAATCATATGTTACTGGGTTACTGCAGTCAGTTTAAACGAAATTTGTTTGAAGGCGAGGTACGTTACATCCAATCAAAAATGCATAACAAAAGTTTGATAGCTATGCCCGGATAGAACGTAGTTATTTATCGGGTATACGTTCTAACCAGGGTACGTTAATATCGAGTTTGACTGTAATTTAAATACCTAAGGTTAGGAAGCCGGAAAATATTAATTCTTTGAAATATTATTTGTTGATTGTGTTGATTAGAATTGTGTTGTCATTGTGTTACTAACTAGTGACTTTATCTAAATGTCTGTAACTGGGCCGATTCAAGCAATCAATTTTGTTTAGGAAGCCGGAAAGTATTAATTTACAATTAAATTTCAGGAAATTTACAGATGTACATGAAATAGTAATATTTTTTTCTCAGGTTGCTGATTTAGAGAAGCAATTGTTGAAGACCAATACCATCGTTATCGATTAAACCTATTAAGCCTTTATCCTTCCTCTAGTGGATTAGAATTGTGTTGTGCCGTACGATCGCTAGGTGTCTGAAACCGGGACGTTCCGTTCCAAAAAAAAACTTTCCTATCCTTCCTATTGTTATGTGTAAACAGGCTGTAGGAATAGGCCCGGCGTTATCCGGCACACTTGTCCAGTACTTGGTCCTATGGACCAATCAATCAATAGGAAACTAAAATTAGTGGCTGCAGAAATATTATTTCTTTTGAATTTAACCAAAATAACTCCCGCCAAAAAGCATACGGTTTGAAACCGGCCCTGCATAAAACTCATATAGGTTATTAGTCAATAAAATTACTTATGCAGCAAATAAAACCCCGATCATTGGTAACCTAACCATATAAAATATAAATAATTTTGTACACAAAACGAAAATAAATAAGATCAATTACTTCAATTTTTGAATATATATAAGAAGCACGTATTTGCATGCGATTGACCTTATGGGCACTGCTAACGACCAATATCTTGATGAAAACCAAATTTAAAATTAAATTTTTATATATTCAAGAGCCAATGTCACAAAAATGTCAATATTCTTATTTTCTGTTGAAAATTTCTTATATTTTGAGAATATTGTTAATCATTTCGTTTCTTCCTCTCTCTCATTTCATTCCAATTTTTATTTATTTTCGTGTTATTGCATAGCTGATTACAATCAAATTTCAAATTGTCTTAACGTTTCTTGAGAACCTATTTAAAAGAAACGATACAGTAGACGAAAAAGACACCCGAAAATCTCGAATGATATAAAAATGGGTTTTGTAATTATTAAACATCACATAGGTATAGGAACCTAATCGTCAACAAACTTGATTTATTCCGTTAATAAAACATAAACAAACTATTAACTGTAATTGCATTAAGGTATATAAAAATAAGACGTTTAATTAATAAAAATAATTAGCAATAAAATTTAGTAGGTGCACGTTGGATGAATAAAAAAAGACAGTGGCGATTCTGGCGTGTAATCCGCGTAACTAATGAAAAGGGCATTACGACATACCCGTATGCTATCTTCATATGTTCACTCAGAGTCAGAATAGAACGAATAATAACAATAATCCAAAAAACCATTTAACAAGAATATTTAATTCAACATTCCACTTTAATTAATAAGAAAGAAGAAACCATCTTACCGGTCGAGAATATAATATGTATACGAGAGTATATAAGAAATTAAATTCCAAAACTTGAAGAAGAAGACATGGAAATAAGAAAGAAAAAACTTTATTGTTTTTATTAAGTTTAGAATATTGAAATGGACTTTTGTGTGTGCATGATTCATTTAGCTTTTGTGTGCGCGCTGTGCGAATTGTTTATTCATTTTGTAATGCAATTACCATATAAATATAAAGCGCCACACACATGTTACTGTGCACATATGGTATATACACACTGGGTTTTTTTGTTGTTCTTTCGGTTTCTTAAAATTTTTTGCTGACATTTTTTGACCTTCTTAATTAATTTTAATTAACTCTGCTTATACATATACATAACATAGACATATTTTATGAACGATTGAATATTGAAGATTAGAAATTTTGAAGATGATCCCAAAATTATCTTTTATAATACGATTGCATTCATTAGATGAGTCTTTATTACTATTTGATTAACCTACTTGCGGGCCAGTTTAAAATAGAATTGTTTAGAATGATTTGGCGGGATTTGTATTTGATATTTTCGGAATGTTTATTTAATTGATATTTTAATTAAAATGTTGCATAACAAACTAAATTTTATACGATTTAGCTTTGGTACAATATGTCTACTAAATTATGTAGATTTAGATATATTTAAACGTATATAAAACGAAAATTCTCAGTTAACAGGACGTAAATGTTACGCTAAGGTATAAATTAGTGATCACAAAGCGGCCCGGAAACTCTAATTGAGGTCTGAAAGGAATAATAAAAATACAATTTTATTGTGATTTGGATAAATTGATTGTTATTATATTTCTAGAGGCGAAGAGAGCACTTCAAAAAGAAAGACAACCTCTCGAAAAAGAGTGCAAAGGAAAGAGTTCTTTAATTTAATGGTGGGTGGTTTGTTCAGTACGGCTGACGGAGCGCAAACACCTACGGATTTGAACAATCCTTGCTGAAACAGAGGTACGGTGACAAGATCGCCTATAAAACCGTCCGCCGCAAGTACTGTCAAACGATCAATTTCAACTTCAATGTTGGATTTGAACTCAGAAGTGGTACATAACCCGATGAATAAACTCCTCGAAAAGCGCAGTAGTAACACAAGCCTTAAAGAGAGCAATAAACGTAATATACATATGACACAAACTGGCATCGATCGCTATATTACTGTAAAACGGAAAAGGATAGCCCGAAAACGTAAAAACTGCAGATCAGTACGAAATCGAACGTCGAAAAATTCAAAATATCGCTAAAAACCGATTTGAAACGTTCGCCGGAATGGATGCGGAAGAGAGCCAAATTGGAAATGCAAATATTCAAGAAAAGGCTAATCGAAAATACAAGCCACCTCCAAAATACTTGCGCAAAACCAATAAACACAAGGTGGGTCCAACAACTCAAATCAAGCGTGGTAACGCACAAGGCAAAATACACGAAGGCAAAATACACAAAGTAAAAATTCAAACACATGAGATCAACGATGTCCATGTTGAAATAACCGAAATCCAGGATGCGCTTGTTGAAGATGGATTTAAGAACGTATATTATCATATCAAAAGTTGGCCAAAGTCAAAGAACTCCTCAACAGAAAAGAAATGCAGCAATTGCGGAGGATACCACACTGCAAACTACCGAGCATGCCCACTCTACAGAAATATTAGTCAATTATCACGTCTCATGAAGCAGTATAAAACTACACCAGATGCGCAGAATAATATACCTTCGCATACGCCAAATGACTCTCGTACGCCCAGAACACCAACCAGCAAGAACTAGAATATCACGGATAAATTATCTGGAGATATGCCACTGGAATGCAAACGGTATAAGCCAATACAAACTCGAATTAGAACATTTCCAATAGAACATGTTCATTTCTGAAACCCACTTAACCGATAAAAACAATTTCGGAATAAATGGTTACGAAGTTTATGATACAAAAAATCCCTTTGCTATTAATATAAATCTAAATGAATATAGCACTGAGAAAATTCAAGCGATCTCTGTATGTGAGGACCAAATTTTTGCAACCCTGGGTGAACGTTTTATGGTCGCCGGCGACTTTAATGCCCAACATGCCTACTGGGGTTCAAGATTAACTACTCCAAGGGAACGTCAATTAATGAATGTTACTCAAGAAGATGAGGTTACTACGATGTCGCGTCGTGTGGCCATCCAACTTGTTGGCCTGCTGCTCGTCGAAAAATCCCTGACGTCCTTGATTTTGCAGCCACAAGTAAAATAAAGTGAGAAGTAATCAAAGCAAAACCACTTTTAGAATTATCTTCTGACCACTCTCCGGCCTTACTACATTATTGGGCCCACCAAAAGCCGAGTTCTTCAAACAACTATCTAACGAACACCTTCACTAACTGGTTGAAATTCAAGATGTACATCAATTCACATATCGACCTGACGTCTGCACTTCAGGCGGCTAACAAAATAAACATTGCTGTGGAAAACTTTAATGATTTACCGGTCAACGCAGCTATTTTAGCCTCGTTTAAATCAAAGAGCAAACATACAAGACACACCATATGATCCGCTGAAATAGAAAAAATGTTTACAGAGAAACGTCGCTTAAGACGCATCTGGCAAATTAATCGATCGCCAGATGCTAAACATAACTTTAATCAGGTAAAAGGAAAACTAGAAAGCCTAATCGAACACAAACTATTTATTATGGAGGTAAACTAAATACCTAAACGGCCTCAGCAACCAAACTCGCCAATCCGTCTTTCTTGTGGTGAATGGGCTAGACGTATCGAGAAAAAAGCTAAAGCCTGTGCTGATCACCTTGAACGTGTTTTCACTCCAAACCTTAACGGTGGCTCAAACAGAAAATGTAGTAACAATCAGACCTGTGACGAAATTTAAGATAAAGAAACCACTAGTAAAGTTTACTATTGCACATTAAATTCAATTAAAGAAAGCTCCTGGGTATGATCGAATTACAGATGAAATGCTTAAAAAACTGTCTGAGCGTGCCTTTGGACGACTGGCTCAAATATTCAATTCAATTTACGATTTAATTTACGGATATATCTCTGAGTGTTGGAAATTGTCAACTATAAAAATGATTCCGAAGCCTGGCAAGGAGCCTACCAAAGCCTCGTCATATAGACCAATAAGCCTATACTATCAATCATCTCGAAAGTATTCGAAGAACTATTATCGAAAATATTAAACTGGAACTACGAACTTTCAGAGCCGAGCAGGCACCATTAATCAAGTGCACCGAGTAGCTACAGAAATAAGATCAGCATACTAAGAGAAAAAATACTGCTCTGCCGTTTTCTTGGATGTTGCCCAAACATTCGATTAAGTTTGGCACTGTTTCGTTGCTTCGTAAAATTAATCTTAAATTGCCAGAAATTTACCATCTTATGAAGTCGTATATATTTGCAGTAAATCGCATTTTGTGTATCCGTGGGAAATCTGCAGATATCTTTCAAACCGTATCCGCTTCAGAAAGGAGCTATGAGCGAGTTATGACTGAGTTGGAGTTAAGATATGGGCAGTCATATGTCAGAGAACTATGCAAGATTCAACTCAAAAGCAAGTGACATCTACGTGGGCAAATTCCGCAAGATCTGGAGAGAAAAGTAACGAAATTGGCGCATCAAGCATATTTCAATGCACCTGCAGATTGTTGAATGAACTAACAGTGGACGCGTTTATCGGTGCTGTCAAGGACGACCACCTGAAACTTTAATTAAGAATAAATACGAGAGGTAAATCATGAATGAAGCATTGGCGTTGGCTTTAGAATATGGAGCAGCTAGAGCAATTTAAGAGGAGAGAGGAATTAAGGCAACTGACATTGGGCTATTGGAGGTACTGCAAATTACAACAGTCAAATGGTGAGCCAGGTGACTTCACAAGTAAAAGAAGATGCTTCAGATGCGGGACATTAGGTCACTACATACGTTTAGTGCGGCAGCCTGAGTCCCGAGATAAGCAACATCAAACTGGCGAGAGGAACAGAGACTGTGAATAAAGAAAACCACAGAGATTTCAAGAACCAATTAAGTTCAAGATTGGTTTATCAAATGGAACATAGATCCTTGAGACGATTATTGAGGGCGAGTCCGGCAGAGGAGTTGATTGCTGAAGAGAGAGCGATCCAGGAGGCCACGACGGGGAGTCGTGCAAAGGTGGCACGCTATGGAGAGTTAAGTAGGTTTGCTGGAATACGACAAGCTAGAGAGAGGATCAGGGGCATGATGAGTCAATAGTGGAAAGCGTCGAGAAAGCCGAGAAACGACTGATTTGTCAAGCAGTGAGAAGCCACAAAAATATCGCAGCTGAACAACAATGCCGAATGGGCAAAGAAAGATCCACAGTAGAGAGCAACAGCACGAACGTCGGAAACATATCAGAAGCGCAATACGACCAGAGGGAGAGATTAGCCGATTTTCGACGAGGTGACTTAGTATGGCTGAATTCCAGAAAGCAAGATGAGATTGGAAAGGTTCATACAAGATTGCCACCAAAAAGTGGTTCAGGTTTATAAATTAAAACAATATAACATTGGATGGGTCTGTTCGAAACGAACAGGTTTAAGATGGGGGTAGTGTTACGAATTCTACTCTACACAAGTAAATCAGTGGTCGAGTGGCTAAGGTGTACACCATCAAGTATTATCAACCCAGTGATCGCGAGTTCGAACTAAATTTGGAGACTATAATTTTGTTAGCGATTATTAATCTTTACATCGTCGATGTTGTCGGATCAAGTATTCCTCCAATACTGATTGGATGGGAATTAGATTTTAGTATGGTATTCTAATTGGTTGGGAATATGGAGATAACGAACACAATTGTTAAAGGTGGTGATAATTATCATGGAAAGTATTAGAATTAAGGATTCGATTTACAATTACAAAACGTATACATCGCCAGATGCAATAAAAATACTAATCTCGAACAGCGATAGATACGTATATAAGCGCGAGCAATTTGGGACGCAGACACAGTTGTAAATTAACCAGTAAACAGTCCAAGTTAGAAAGTGAACGTTAACAGCGCGAAAAGTAGTGAAGTGAACTGTAAAAGTGAAATGCTCCGAAAAATCATACGATATGCAAATTGACCTAATTACAAATTTTATTTAGTAAAACATCCGGGGCCCCTAGATTTTTCAATGGAACGCTGTTTATCAGTTAGTTTTGATCCAGAACAACTCAAAAGTGCGCTTAGTTTTTGGTAGTAGGTTTTTTGTAATTAGGAAAAATGCTTATGGTAAAATGTTTGAAAATTCTTTGATATTTACTTAAAATATTTTTCTTTATAATATTTTGATACTAAGCAAGATTAGCCTGCGCGCACTAAGCAAGATTGGCCTTTGGTTCTCTTAAAGCATATAATTTAGCCTCGGAGGGATAAGGTAGGATACTACGTTTAAGATATGTATTGCAAAATTATTTGTTGTCATTTAGAAATTGATCGATTTTTTAAAGTAAGCAGATATAAGAAAATATTTTGATTGTTTTTTAAAATTATAGTAACAATTTTTCAAAATTTTGATAATTCAAAATATAGGGTTTTCCAATAGGAATTATATGATTTTTAAGTGACGTTTCGGCCATTTGTAATATGTCATGATCTGTAATTTTTTGTTTCATTGTAATCAGTAATGTTTACAATTTCATCATAGTGAGATATGCGCAAGAACAACGTTTACAAATTATTCAGTTTTATTATCAAAATAATCGTTCTCCAATTGCAACTTTTCGTGCGCTTTTGCCATTTTATATAGTCGTAGTAATCGTCCAAGTGTGCTCGCTATTCGTCGAATTGTTGAAAATTTTGAGCGTACATTTTCTTTACATAATGTTGAAGTGCCAATAAGACAAAGATTCGCTCGAAGTAATGCAAATATTGTTGCCGTTCAGGCAAGTATTGCTGAAGACCGCAATTTGTCGATTCCAAGACGTTCTCATGAATTGGAACTGTCTCAAACCACAACCTGGCGGATTTTGAGAAAGGATTTGGGTTTGCATCCGTATAAAATTGTTCTCACTCAAGAACTGAAGCCATTGGACCACCGTAAACGTCGTGAATTTGCTGATTTTGACTTGGAACAACTTGAAAACGATAACGATTTTTTTAAGAAAATCATCTTGTTCGATGAGGCTCACTTTCATCTGAGTGGGCGGTAAATAAACAAAACTGTCGATTCTGGTGCGAAGAAAATCCACAAATTATTCATGAAAAACCATTACATTCATCTAAATTGACAGTTTGGTTTGGTTTTTGGTCTGGTGGAATCATCGGTCCGTATTTTTTTCGAAATGAAGCTGGTAACACCGTTACTGCCAATGGAGATCGGTATAGATCGATGATAATAAGTGCCACACAGCAAGTGCAACAATTGAATTATTACGAGAAAAGTTTGGAGATTCGATTATTTCAAGAAATTGTGTTATTGAATGGCCCCCAAGAAGTTGTGATTTAACACCATTAGACTATTTCTTGAGTGAATATTTGAAGTCATTGGCCTTTAGCAATAAACCAAACTCTCTTCAAGCTTTACAAGTCAATATTGAACGTGCTATTCATGACATACGACTTGATTTAGTGAAAAAAGTGCTCGAAAATTGGGTTCATCGAATTTGTTCCTGCAGAAGAAGTCGTGGAGGCCATTTGAATGACGTTTTGTTCAGAACTTAATTGTATCGATTGTACTTCACTTGTGTTTTTTTTAAAAGAAATCATATCACTTTTATTGGAAAACTCTATATATTCAAAATTTTAGTGTTTTTTGTTAAAGAATATATTGTTGAAATTGACAACAGATAAAAGTTCAAACTATTTTGGTTTTCTTAGATAATTGTATTTCAATAAACCACTCCAAGACATAAACAAATTAATTAATTAATAAAACAAAGTTGACTGCAATATTTATTAAGATGATTATCTAAATTTAGTTTGGGTTTTAAATTTTTTTTAATGCGACATTTTTGCAGAATGGTTTTCCATTTTCAGAAATATAAAGAACCTTTCATTGTTATATTGCCAGTTCCGATTTATTTAAGGCATCGTGTAGCTACATGTAATTGTTCCAAAATTCGGTTAAATTTCCCGCTTGGCTATTATAACTTTCTGTAAATGGTTAAATTATCCGAAAAAGTATACTCGTATCATACTCACGCACACCTATAAAGATTTTTAGGATTTAAGATAAACTTCCGACGATTGTGCAAACACGTGAAGTTTTACCTAAATAATCCTCTTTCTATTTTAAGGATAGTTTCGGAAAATGTTCCCACGAATCTTTTTTGTCGGGATTCACATCCATATCGGAATTTATATGACACTTTTCTTTGGCGAGTAGTACGGATTTACTTGTACTTTACATGGTTCTTTCCATAGAAAGAGTATGGTTTCTGCACGCGACAGTCGTGGAGAGTGGTCTAGTAACGGGGCCGAGTCTTTCATAACTCTGCTTTCCTATCCTTCGGTTTTTTTTAAAATGTAAAAACGATACACGGTGAAGCGTGACCTTCCGGACACAAATTAATTTAAGATCATTTTTTCTGTTTATTGATCACAGGGATCGATTTACTATAGCGCTCATAGGAAGGTGCGGCGCCCAGGTTCAAGGAGCGTCTTTGCACCTAATCAAAATAAATTTGTATTTTTAAATTACACACAGTAATTTGCAACGAAAAGTGGTAATAATAAGACGTTGAGATTTTAAGATTTCAATTGCTTTTATTTTGACAGCATAATATTACAACCAAAACTACTCTCATCATATAAAACTATAAAAGTAATAAAATTATCCACAAATCTGTATGAAATACCTTTAGTTTATTCCTTTCACATAAAGCTAAATTAGTTATAAGCTCATAAAAAACAAATCGCGTCGTTATTCTGTACACCAATTAAATTAATAACTCTAATGCATTATCATATGAATGCACATTTGTACACGGTAATGTTCACAAGGAAATTAAAATATAATTTAATTTCAGAAATTGCTATAAAAATAAATCTCTTTGCGTAAATTCATCTTGAATATTTTATATGGTACATAGAGAGTAGACATATTCAATTCGCCACGTTTTTACATTAATAAAATTAAAATTTAAAAAAAAATATGAAGAAGTTGTGTAATAAACCCATTAAACATTTAAGACTGATTTTCCGCAAATTAAATTGGGTATTATACAGGTACGGTATGCGTTATACATTCTGTCGTTTCACTGAACAACTTATAAATTAACCTTATTTATAATTATTAAATTTTAAATGAACGTTTGTCCGTGATATACTCGAATATGCAGGGCGGTTACCATGCACTGCGACCAAAAAGGATAACCAGTTTCCAATAAATATTATTATAATACTCGTATAAAATTCTTTAAGCAATAAAAATTGGATATTAACAGAAATTATGATTTCGATATCGTCACAAAATCACAACAGAGTGGCCAAACAAAAACAGACAAATACTTTTTTATGCGCGATAAAAAAAACTTCTAATTTAAAATAAAAAAAATTCTTATATTTCGACGGTAATTATAATAATAAAATGATTAATACCAGCATGAGAGCCATTTAACAGACAAAAATGAAATAAAAATTAAGATTTGATTTCAACTTATTTGGTATGTGACGATGATGTTTTCAGATATCTAGCTAGCTATTTTACAATAATGAAAGAAACGGCAACGTAACTTTAATTATAATGATCGGTGTGTGATTATTATATTCGTGTTGAATTTAATTTATGCTTATCATACTTTTTGTGTCTTGTAGTACTTATAACATCTATGATTTAAAATTTGTTACATGCGGTACCGAAATAAAAAATCAAATCATCTTATGTACTCATAGAAGTACACTCCGCTTCATTTAATTACGACCACCTATTACATTGATTTCAAATATCAATAACTTATGTGCTTGAAATATTTCCTAACTTTATCCTAAGTTAAAAATGATTTTGGAAAGGTTTACGAAAAATTGCATATCCCTATTCTAAGTAAACTTGTGTGTGTTTTTGTATTAGTGATTAAACACAAAAAATTAACATTTAGGCGAAACTATAATTTATACAGGGTGTCCCAGAATCGGACGATCAAAGCAGTGTGATAGGAGTTCATTTACAATAAAAACAGCCAAGTAAAGTTTTTTCGAATTTTTGATGGTGGAAAAGTTATTCCACTTTTAGTATTTTTTAGAGAAATCGTATGCGCACCCACCAAAATATACGATCGAGAAGAGTGTGCCTTTCCAATTACATCATTTTTATAAGGTATCTTCTGTCAAATAAAAACAATGGTTTTGTAAAGTCTCTTTCATTTTAAAAATGTTTTTGTTGATATTTAAGTGACACCAGCGGGAAAATAATGTACTACAAAAAGTTGGCACTAATGCAGATTTTAACATGGTATCACACACCGGGCTAGTCACAACAGAATGTTTTTTATCAATTTCTTTCACAAAGTAAGTCGTGTTTATTAAAAATGCACTTAACAAAATTTCGATTTCTAAAATCGATGCTTTGTCAGAAATAAAATAAAATGAATTAAAAAAATATTTTTAAATTTTTTTAAATATGTATTATAATAAGTGTTGGATGTGCCACCTGCCAAAATTAATAATTGGCATCGCCGTATAAAATGTTGCTTAATCCATCCGATATAGATCAGGAGACCGCGGTGGCCATGCAATGGACCCTACCCTTCCAATCCAGCGGCTTGGATAATTTACGTTCAGGTGTTGACCACTACTTGTGCATAGTGGCGGCAAGCTCCATCATGCCGCAACCACATATTTCCACGCGTTTGTAGAGAAACGTCATCAAGTAATTCATCCAAGTCATTTTGTTGAAAAAGTAGATAGACTTCCCTGTTGATCCGACGTGGGAGTTCAAATGGCCCTATCAGTTTTCCATCGACTATTCCCGCCCACTATTCCCGCCCACATGTTCACTCCAAATTGATGTTGAAACCGACTAAGGGGCACTTTTTTTGGATTTACGCAGGCCCAATAGTGCAAATTATGAATATTAAATATCCTTTCCCTTTTAAAACATGTTTCGTCACTCCATAAAATGTTTTTAAAAAACTGCGAATTTTCTTGGCATCTTACGTAGTTGATCTACTTCAATAGATGTTGTATATATCGCATGTAAATAGGCAGATACAGCCTAGGAAACATCCTGACCAATTCTGGAAGAGAACTAAATTATTTTTGGCATACACAGTTTGGCACAACTAAACTAAAGCAAAACATATGCTTTAATGATTAAACGAAACTAAGGGATTTCTGGTGTGATAATCACTTCAAAAATCCCACATTATCTCCCAAAATTCGTAATGCACAAATTTTACCGTTAGACGCACAAAGTTGCACAATCAAATACTACTCGACAAAATAAGAAAACCGTGGGATTTCAAAAATGGGATTTCTATCGTGACTCACACTTGTTTTAGTGACGCTACTCAAAACAATGAATAAAAAAGAATTTTGTGCGTTGTTTGTGTGATGTTGACTGTTTTTTGATGGGAAAAAATACCGTTCAAGCAAAGCAGTGGCTTTATAAGTGTTATCTGGACTCTGCGCCAGGAAAATTAACCATCATTGACTGGTATGCTGGATTTAAACGTGGTCGTACAACCACCGATGATGCACCACGCTCTGGACGCCCAAAAGAGGCAGTGACTCCAGAAAATATAAAGAAAATCCACGAAATTGTTTTGAAAGACCGTAAAGTGAAGTTGCGTGAGATAGCTGACGTTGTAAAGATATCAATGGAGCGTGTTGGTCATATTTTGCACGAACATTTGTCCATGAAAAAAATTGCTTTTTCACAAAGCCAATGCAACATGCCACAAGTCGATCGCAACAATGGCAAAATTGCAAGAATTGCACATTGAATTGCTTCCGTATCCACCGTATTCGCCAGATTTGGCCCCTAGCAATTATTACTTGTTTGCAGACCTAAAAAAAGCTCAAGGGAAAGAGATTTGGCTCCACAGAAGAAATGATTGCCGAAACTGAAGCTTATTTTGAAGACAAAGAAACATCGTTGTAGAAAAAAGGCATTGAAATGTTTGAGATTCGTTGGACTAATTGTATCGCTCAAGAAGGAAATTATGTTGATGAATTCAATTCAATTTCAGTATTGTTCCCAAAAAAATGTTGTTTTATTTGTTAGACCGGATCCATGGAGATTTTCAAAATTTTGTTATAGTTCTAGAATGACCAAACATGGCTGTGAGACTAATATTTATGGTTTAATTAATGTTTTGGATTTTAACGGAATACAATAGCCGAGACAACAGCGCCCAAATAATTTAAACTAATTTTATCCCAGGCCATTTTAATAGCTGTTATTAATGAAAGTTTACCTTCATAATGCTTGCCTCTTCCATACGTTTCTCTTGAAAGCCAACCCCATACATTTTCCATGCTATTAAAATCGGGTGAATATGGGTACCATGGCAGCAATGACACACCAGCTTGCTTGTTGGCAAATCCATGGTACAGCTTCGAAAAGCTCTTTATATTTTGGAAAACTCTCTTCCAAGATAGCTGGTACTACAAGCAATTGTTCCGTAGTACGATATGGCTCCCCAAACCATTACGCCACCTTGTCTACTATGGTTTCTGTTCAAAAATATTTTCTCTTTATCTCTGATCATGAAAATAAAACTGATGTCCATCAGAACCGTCCAAATTAAATTTTTTTGCGTCCGCAAATGCAACTCGGTGCCATTCTTGTTTCCGCATGGCATGTGATTTTCGACAAATTCCAATCGATTTGCTTTGCGCGACTTCGGAATGTTCTATTGAAGTTTTTTAATTTCAAATGCTTAGTATTGTTAATCACCCGCCGAACCGTAGATAAGTTGGATTGGATTCCAGTTTTTGTCTTAATTTTTGCCGCTGATAAGCATGAATAATCGTCCATTTATCGAATGATCGTCCATTTATATGTGGGCGCTGTAGCTTCTACAATGCGTCTTTTTCAGTTGTTTTCATAATTTTCAATTTTATTGATGAAAGATTCAATAACAGTTTTTCCATGAATTTTTTCTGCTATTTCACGATTTGAGAATCCTTCTTCTTTTAAAACTTAAATGTTTGCTGTTCTTACCACAAAGACCAACTATTCACGACTGCAGGTCGATTCTGGCTTTCCCTAGGGAAAAGGAATTAGGAAAAATATTTACATAGCATTTTTGTCGCAACAATTTTTTCTGGCATACTATGGCAATCAGTTGGTGCACATTTTTTCAAAAACAAAATTAAATTGAGAATATTTTTCCTATCCATGGATATTCCATGGATTTTTCCTATCCATGAAAATAGAATATCCATGGGTTTTTCCTATCCATGGATATAAATTGCGCAATTTCGATACTGAAAAAATATTTCCCATATTATAAAAATTTAAGTCAAACATGATTTCTCAGTAGGCCAGAATATGATAATTTTGACAAAAACACTACGTAATACGCTACGGTATAAAGTAATATTCTCGTTTCACAAATATGAAACTTTTGACATTTGGAATCAATATAATAGGTGGACGTGATTAAGTGAAGCGGAGTGTAATTCAGCAAAATATTCCATACTATTTGGGTTCGGTGTAATATAAAATAAGGTTTTATTCTTAAATCTCTTCAATTCCTTAATCTCTCCATATGTCCTGAACAATCGGCAGAGAGCTTAATAAAATAGTAAATGTAAACAGAGAGTGAAATTAATTTAAGGCAACATTTTCATAAAGTTCTTTATTATTAGAATAAAAATATGAGTTTTAACCCTGCCTTCACTTTAATAAAATATTCTGGCAACTTTTAATGGCCTGAGAGAAATTATAATTAGTATTTAATTTCGATTGTCTAAAGGTAAACTTTAATCGTGGATCACTTCATCGCAAATGATTAACCGTATATAGCCAGATCACCGTATAAGCACTTATTTGTTAGACCAGTTAAGCTTATGAACTGCAGCATTGTACAATATTGTCTACACTGAGAAGTTAATTAATATTCTACACGTGTAGACAATATAAGTAAATATTTTAAAAAATGGAGTAGAGTATGTAAATAATCGATAAATTAATTTTTCTGTTAGCAATTAGGAGGGTGTTCATGATTTATTTGTTAGATGAAACCATTTCAAGATGACCTTCATTCTTACCACACGTTTGAAAAATTTGAACCCAACGTTTTATATAGTACTGTAATCATATAAATGTATATGCATATAAAATGGGTCAATATGCTCAGAAAACGAAATAAACGGAAGATTTGTATTTCAATATGCTTTACCTGTTTTAGAAACTAGAAAAATAAACGACGGGCACCGGTGTTAATTTAATTTTTAAACTAAAGGCAGAGCTATCTAAATGCCAATGTATTGCAGTGAGCTCCGCACCACGAAATAAACAAGCACCAAAATACGCTTACGAGAATTACTCACTTACACTAATTTACCGAGTGATATGTGGAAAATACTTGTTGAGCCAACTCCACTCAGTACGCGAAAACCATACTAACTAATGATAATATAATTTATGTTATTGATCTTGGATTTGTAAAGCAAAATAATTTCAATTCACGAACAGGAATTGAATCGCTTATGGTTATACCATATCGAAAGTATCGGTTAACCAAAGAGCTGGTAGATAGGACTTTACAATATTTTAATCTGGATGTACTACTCCTACCACTGCTTTAATTGTTTATAATACACTTAGGGAAAACGAACAAATTTAGGAAATGCATTCACCTTAAAATATCGATTTTGGGGGTCAATTCTCGTTCCATGAAATAAAGCAAAAACATTTTTTTTTCATTAATAATCCAGTAGGTTGAATTATTCGTGCACTCGATTGCCGATGAAACAAAAAATTCCTTTTCATATTTTCACAAGAGATTGAACTCTCTTGCACAAGAGATTTTCATTAACTCTGTTTCGAAAATATTGGTACCTTACTTACTCCTTCAGTAACCAGAAAAAATAATTTGGTCAAAAATGCTTTGAAATGTTTTTTCCAATTCTCTATTCCCAGGGAAAGCCAGAAGAGTGCCACTGTTCAGTGAAAGATACAAATATTCTCAAGAAAATGTCACGATGGCCACGATGCTGAGTAACACGGTGATTATTTCAGTTTACTGCGAGTGTTCAATCAATGGGAAGAAATAAATTTTATTACGCACGGGTGCTATATTTGCATATATGTGCTCGATATCCACTGTAAATGTGTGCTGGAAGTACTAGCGCCACACTATTATAACCTAAATACTTTAAGAAGGCGTCAAATAAAAAAATGGCAAAATTATAGTCAAATTTAAGCTGAGTGAATAATTTAAAGATTTGTTGTTGTATTATACTAAATTTTATTTAATAAAAGTTTAAATTTCACTTACCAATGGAAGTTGATACTAGTTGATGACAACTGAATTTAAACATGGTCGTACAACCACCAATGAATGCAGCACCACGCTCTGGACGCCCAAAAGAGGCTTTACTCCAAAAAACATTAAAGAAATTCACGAAACTGTTTTGAAAGGCAGTAAAGTGAAGTTGCGTGAGATAGCTGACATTATAAAGATATCAATGGAACGTGTTGGTCATATTTTGCACGAACATTTGTCTATGAAAAAAATTGCTCTTTCTAAAAGACAATGCACTATGTCACAAGTCGTTGAAAACAAAGATAAATCGTTCTACAAAAAAAACATCGAAACGTTAGAGTAGCGTTGGACTGATTGTATCTAATGTTCTTTGTTAGATAATTGGTGGTAAGAGCCATACTACAGCAACTGTACACTACACGGCGAATAAATAAGTGCAATGCAGTGTATAAGTTTTCATCAACACGTTTAGATATACCATAAAAGGCTTATTCTCGTGCTAAGATCTGACGTTGCAGGCACTATAGATGCATTACCATTATTATCGGACCGCGCACTTTAAACTATAATTAGCCATACAATTTTTATCTTAAAAGTGTTAATTTGATATAATCCTTAAAAACCAACGAATCTCAAGACAATTTATGATCGTCATTAAATCGTTAATTTTTTATTTTATACGTGCGTAATCTTGGCGGACGTGTCTTATCTAGGGCTAAAAAGGAAGTTTATTATGTTCCAATATAATTGTTCTTCTCTATGAAATGTAAAAATTGGATAGAATATAAAATCATTGGATGTTCATTTTGCAGTTTTGCAGTTTATGTTTCTAGAAGATTTCTCCTTTACTGCATTTAGTAATTATAATTACTATTAATATTTTTTTTATGATTTGAAAACTATTAACATTCCATACAGTATAAACGCAGGGGGAGTTTTAAAATTGGTTTTAGATATAACCTTAACAGATTATAACAGAAAAATTAAAGACATATATTTATGTATTTATATATACATAAAGAAGCTGTTTGATATATACGATATACATATTCATGTGTGGTTAACGTTAAATTATTCAGTTAAATGGAAAGTATATTAAATGGTATTTGAAGAGTGGCTGCGCTATTAAGATGCTTCGACAATATTGTCAATGAATCACCTACGTACACTCGATATAGAATTTTATATCATCTCATCGGCTACATACCATTTTAATAGTGGACACGTATTTCCTATATGTAGATACCCAAATTGCTGCTGATTGAATTTTTTTAAATAGATCTAATAAACAAAACGAGAAATTTGTATCTATCAATTTAAATATTATTTCCAACCTGTACATCTTACATTATTATACGCGAGATGAACAGCGACATGACAAAAAAAACTTTTAATTTTTGTTCTATAATATATTCTTAGGCTGTTTTTTTATAGAAATTAATTATGGATTTTTTTTGTCGTTTTGTTTTAAAGGTGATGATGATAAAAGGTTATATTGGAGACGGACAGGGTGGTCGAATTTATAAAATTTGAAATTTTTGTTAAAAATTGGTGTAGGGAATCCAAAATGATAATATTTTGTCATTTGTATAATCAACATTTTTGTAAATTTAGCCCCCACACACCGTTAACATATACACATAATTCGGATGGGTTCAATGACCTAGTCGTAGTACTAAGTTCCACCTGCGATAAAATTTTCCATACAATTGTACTTTTTTCGATACAATTAATTTAACGAAGTACAAAAGTAGTTTAAAATCAAACTAATCCACGGCTGTGATATATATATATATATATATATATATATATATATATATATATATATATATATATATATATATATATATATATATATATATATATATATATATATATATATATAAATATAAAGGGTGTTTTTTTAAGAGGTTGCCGATTTTTTTTTTGAATAAAACACATATAAAATTATGAAATGACCAAAATTTTTTTTTATTTGGTAGATAATTTTTTGGCATTTAACATTTAAACACAATTTCTGGCATATGGCTACCACGACTATTTTTCACAAATGTCATTCTGGAGGTCCAATTTTCCAGCACTTTTTCAAGCATTTGAGGGCGTATGTCAGCAATGACACGTTGAATATTGGTTTCCAAAGCTTCAATCGATTGAGGTTTATCCACATAAACCAATGACTTCACGTATCCCCACAAAAAGTAATCGAGTGGCGTCAAATCGCACGAACGCGGAGGCCAATTCACCGGACCATTTCTCGAAATAATGTTGTCGTTGAAAGTTTCTTTCAATAAGTCGATTGTTTCACGTGCTGTATGGCAAGTGGCACCATCTTGTTGAAACCACATTTCATTCATATCCATATCTTCAAGATTTGACAACAAAAACTCATTTAACATGGTTCTGTATCGATTTCCATTCACGGTAACGCGTCGTCCTTCCTCATTTTTAAAGAAATATGGACCGATGATCCCACCAGCCCATAGACCGCACCAAACAGTACATTTATCAGGATGCATTGGTAATTCTAGAACGGCGTGTGGATTATCTTTGCTCCAAATGCGACAATTTTGTTTGTTGACGTATCCATTTAACCAAAAATGCGCCTTATCACTGAAGAGAATTTTACGGTAAAAAAATGGATCTTCGTTCAATTGATTTAACGACCAATCACTGAATTCACGGCGCAAACGATGGTCGTGTGGCTTTAATTCTTGCACCAATTGAATTTTGTATGGCACCAAACCCAAATCTTTACGTAAAATTTTCCATAAAGTCGATGGACAAAGTCCAATTTGCTGAGCACGACGACGAATCGATAAATTGTCGTTTTCTTCGACACTGGCCTCAACGACAGCAATATTTTCTTCTGTACGAACTCTTCTCATTCTTGTCGGTGGCTTGGCATCCAAAAGAGTGAATGTAGACCGAAATTTGGTAATTACGTTCTTTATGGTGGTCTCTGACGGACGATTATGTGCACCATAAAATTCACGAAGTGCTCTATAAACATTTTTAATTGAACACTGATTTTGAAAATAAATTTCCACGATTTGAAAACGTTGTTCTGGAGTTAACCTATTCATAATGATTTGCCAAACAATACTGAGTAGAAATGCCACTTTGAGCTGTCAAAACAACTGTCATAAAATAAAACGACATCTATCGGAAAAACAAACCTCCTAAAAAAACACCCGTTATATATTAGGGCGACCTATTTTCTTCATGTCTGATTTTCTATCGGGCTCAGGGCTAAAAATATTATATTGGAAATGACCTCATGCAAATTTTTAGGTCTATCGGACCACTTTCGCTCGTGGGATCGCTCAAATTGGTTTTTTGCTAAAACAAACATTCAAAATTACCTTTTGTGGCGTTTTTCCCTCCCTTTCACTTCAGCTCGTTCAAGTAATGCCGATTTAATTTTTTCTAAGTATTTTTGAGTATGCCGAATTCAATGAAATAACAAAAAATGGAGATTGGCCTAGTAGAAAATCAATTTTCGGATTATTTTTCGCAAAAAAAATTGTACCTCATAAGTTTCAGCGAATTTTTAAAATAGTACCTGTTGTTTTATTATACTTTTCACTGTTTGTGGTTATAGAGCAATGAAACACGAAAAATATGAGGTATTGCACGTCATCATAACTAAAAAATTAACACTTTTATACGAAATAGAAACGTATGACCTCAGATAGTTGTTAGAACTTATCTAGAGTGGAACCAAAACAATAAATTAATACAAACAATAAATTACATATGCTGCAAAAAATTCGTACTTATTTGTAAAACCTGAATTTTGAAATTATCAAGTTCGCGGAATGAACTGCAGAGCGAAGTAAGTGACGTCACCGATGTGCCAAGTATTTTCAACACCAGCTAGAAACCCAGACCAATTTAAGAGATAGAATAGGTAAAATCGCCACTCCAAATATAATGTTGTTTTTATTCAAGATATTTATTTACAGATTCTAGTTCGAGCAAATATCACTTCTTGGAATATGATATAAAAGGATTTAATTTGAACTGTTAAACAGTTTAAACAGCTGGTATAGTAGAAAAAAAATTGTTGACTGGGATATCATAAAAACACCTGTTTTTATACATTTCAAGTATTATTTGGAATGAAAATATTATTTTCAATTTACGTTTGTAAAGCCAATTTTTTTTTGTAAAGTGTTTTTTTTTTTTGTAGATACGAATGTCATAATTAGCTAAATAACAAACCATTTTTTCTAGTAGCTAACGATATCTTCAGAAAAATAGATGTAATAAAAATTATTAAAAAAATTTGAGCTAAATAACTGTTATTTAAATTTTATACTATACACAAAAGATAAAAAAATATAAAACAACTCTAACAACTGACTATAAAATGCCTCAAAGGACTAATGATAGAAGTCATCCTAAACCAAAACAGACCATGGGGTCGCGATCCGTGAAATGATGAAAATGAGATATTTTTACATTGGCAATCGAGTACGTATATTGATTGTAAAAACACGCCTCAGCTAACAAGAGGGACGCTCAATGCACATAGGTGTACGGTGAAACTGCCGAAACCTAGAATTTGTAAAATTTAGTAGAAAAAAATTTGTAAAATTTATTTATCAAACATCGAAGAAGTGGAATTCTATAAACTGTTCCTAATTTTCGTAAAAATGAACAAATTTTTTCACTAAAATGAACAAATTAAGTCAGCAAACAACTTTAAATTAAAGGATCGAGAGCTGGTTGCAGAAGCTCTGACAGTAATAAGGAGTTAGGCCAGTCTAAAAATCCACCATGAACTCAATTATAAATAAATATTAAATAAACACGGTATAGAACAATGGAACACACAATCATTAGTCGGTAGATAGCCATATGAGTCCAGAACTTATATAAATTAATAAATTTACGGACCTTTTAAACCCTAAGACAATAGAATTTTTCTTCTTTTCAACGGAACCGATACATTACCCATGTCACGTATATTCGAATAGCGGGAATGCCCATACGATCGGCGGAACTTTATACCTTGTCGTAAGTTGGCAAACAGAGTACAGAAACTATTTGCAATGACAAATCGGTGGAGCTTTTAATAGAAGTGCCCATCCCAGACTAATTTTCGTTGCTCAAATACGCCGTAAAATATCATAAGACGCGCACTCAAATTTAAATAGCGGGAATTGTCACGATCAGCGGGTCGTTATACTCGCTAGGTAGATAGCCGTAGGAGTCTAGAACTTATATAAATCAACAAATTTGCGGACCTTTTAAGCCCTAAGACTTTAGAATTTTTCTTCTTTTCAACGGAACCGATACATTACCCGTGTCACGTATATTCGAATAGCGGGAATTCCCATGATTAACGGAATTTATCACTTATGCTCGAGACAACCGAAAAGGTTCAAAATTCAATCTTGGCGAGAGATCGGTCGACCCTCTTTAGATTTTAACAGTACAATTTGTTTCTTCCAAAGAGTTCATGTATAAAAATTCAAATATCAAATAAAATATTACTCGGATGAGATAATGAAAAAGTATGGGATGAAAAAAATCGTGGGATGAGAAATACGTATTAGGTATATAAAATGTAAAAAGTCTGGCATGAGTTTTTAACACTTGTGCTGCTAGTGGTATTTTTTTAAAAACCGTGGGATGAAAGTATGGGATAACTTCAAGGCGGTAAATGTATTCAGTTTTTACCAATTTCCCTTAACCGAACAAAGTTAAATTCCCATCTTTCGCTATTTTTTGTTTGCAGTCGCACATTATATTTTTTGTACTCGAATATTAGTTGGTTGTTCTGTTTAAAAAAAATATAGAAAAATGATAAGCCTACAAAAAAATTACCGATGAGATCCTTAAATGTATAAATTGCTAGAAATATATCCTTTTAGTATGTTATTAGTATTAAGTTAAAATTTATTTATATATGTATGTATTAGAGAGAATCTAAATAAACAATAAATGTCGTTATGAAAAATGTCGTTTTGTACCTTATGCCGTTTCGAAATATGCAGTTTTTAGAAATGCCGTTTTTAAAAATGCCGTTTTAAAATATGCCATTTCGGCCGGGACCCCGCGGATACGCATGCACGGCAAAACGACCTCTTGGGCGTTTTTCAACTATAAAAATGTTAATTTTTTAGTCATGTTGACGTGCAATGTCTCATTTTTTCGTTATTCTTTGCTCTATAGCCACAAATAGTGAAATTTAGTCAAACATGATAGGCACCATTTTAAAAATTAGCCGGAACTCACAAGTTTTAATTTTTTGAAAAGAAACAGCCCGCAAACAAATTTTCTACTATGCCAACCACATAAAATAGTACATAAAATTAACACAATTCTCACGACACCGATACTTCTCACCTCATCTACATTTCTAACTTGCTTAAAATGCAGGTTCGTCGTTTTTTTTAAATTTACATCCCAAAATCAATTGAAATCTTTTGAATAAGTTGCTTATTATTATTATTACTTGAACTGAACCTTGTGAAAGGGGTAATAATCACATTAATTTGAATCCTTTTGAATTGTGTGTAATGCGTTCTGTCTAATTTGGTGAAAGTGCTTCCTGAATGCCTTGTACTCGAAGTAGTTCAATTAATTACAATTAGCCTCAACTGTGCGATTCATCCACAATAAAAATAATAATTCAAATTTAAATAGAACGATCGTGTGACTTAAACAACATTGGCGACGTAACTGATATATCAAACTTTATTAACATATCTAGCAGATGCAACATACAGTAACGTGCGAGAAACGCAGCTAGTCCTTAGATCGACACCAACGATTTAGCATCTACCCTTGCTATTTGTTAATTGTCATAGCGAGGCAAGTTTAATGTAAAATTGTGTTCATTTAAAATGAAAAGGAAAATTATTGGGAATAGTGGTATACGTGGGGTAAATATCGTTTCGCCTGTGCTACATTTCATTGTTATAATTTCTGCCTCAGTTAGATTTTTTTTTTGTTATTTGATCACTTTTACACTAGTGCCGTGGCACTCCAAATTGGAGATGCATTTCGGAGAAGAATATTCGGGATACCGATTCGAGGGTCAAGAAGACCGTTTGAAGTGAGGGAATTTAGAAATTCTACCGAATAATTAGTAGCAATGTCCTGATTGACTACGGTTTATTGACGAGTACACTACTTCATTTCCCGCAATTGTGGGCAGAATGCTATATTATTAATTGCAGCCGCTTGGTCGTTTAAACCTTGTTTTCATATTCAAGAATAGCGTTGATGCAATATTTGTGCAATGTCTTCATACACTGCAAGAATGAGCTCCTCTAGCGTAGATGCAATCTTGACAAGCATTTCTGGTGGTTTTGGCTGGACCTATCTGGTTATTATCTTCTAGTGCAGTTAGACCTTAGAAAATATCATTTCAGCAACACATTAACTTCGTCAGCCCTAGTATCCTTAGTCGCTACAGTTATTTTTTGTTTGAAATTACCCCTACGTCGTTAGACTGTGACCATACCCATAACCTGGTTATTTATTACAGTTATTACAGTACCCGCGGCTTACCCATTGGTCATCATGCACTCTTCCCATATAATTAGACATCAACCTTGAAACTTCTTTGCCTTGTCACTTGAGTTTCGTTGTTGCTGTCTAAGTCTATATGGATCTTGAATAGTGTGTACACTTTTCTGCCACTGGGTAGTAGGTGACGGCAATTCAATAGTCTTCTCACCTCTGCCAGGATTGCTGTAGTAAGGAAAATGTGAAGGGCGATATCAGTGCCTTTGTTCAGGCGTGAACTTCTGGATACTGTCATTAATGATATCAGTCATCGTGCCTGAACTGTAATTTGTTTCACCGCTATACTCGGCAATCCGTACTCACTTAATAAATTACCACCAATGGAGAAGACAATGTTTTGGTGTGAAGAAAGAAGCTCTCATCTAATTCCGCAATTTCTTCTTTTGAATTATGTCTTAAAGCCCATAAGAAATCTTCAGACAAATGATGCTGATATGTGTCCTATAACTCCAGTGAATTTTAAAGTCCACAGAACTCCAACATAACAGCGAACAAATGTCTTATCCGAGAATTGCATCCCAGTGTTGATCACAGTGACGTAGATGAAGTGTCCTATAGGCTGCCTAAAACTTGGGGTACGTGACGTCATCGACCATCTTTAAGAACGTAAACGAGTTTGGACGCCTGACCGCGTGCAGTAATAGGCACAAATCGTATCATTTACTATTGTTATGATACACGGTATATACCCTACCCTAATTCCTGGGAATCCTTCCACTGCGCAACCAAGTTGTCTTATGTTACGGGTTTTAAAGTAAATCCGTTGGCCATTTAGAGAAGGCCAGAATCTGCCAAACTCTTCTTCACTTTAGTCAACGATCCGTAGTTCAAATGTAGCTTGGTCATTACCTTTATTTATGTACTTGAACATGTACTTAATTCACTTGGCGCTAGTCAAGTCCTTTAAATTATATTTTAAAGTTGAATTTGTCTCTGGATTATCTGCATAACATCTATCCTTATCAAAACCCTATAGAAAAATGTACAACGGCGTCAAATCGCAGCTCCACGGAGGCCAATTTAAATCTCCAAAACGGATGATTATTCGGTTGCCAGATTTGGTGTGCCAGCGATCGATTGTCGGTCGGCTTGTGTGGCATATGGTGCCATCTTGTTGAAACCATAGGTTGTGCACATTCATAGCGTCGATTTGAGGCCATAAAAGTTGGTCATCGGCGTTTTCAGCAGCGTTTTCGAAAAAAATGGGCCAATTATGCCACCACGCCAAAATCCACACCAAATAGTCACTCTTGGTGAATGCATTGGCTTCTCTACGATTACGTATGGCTATTCAAAATCCAAAATCCGGCAGATCTGCTTGTTTACATAGCCCCCCCCGCCCCAAGATAGAAATTCGCTTCGTCTGAAAATATGATTTTTTGACCAAAATATACGTCATTATGAAGCTGGTCTATGGCATACGCAAAGAAGTGATATCGAAGCGGATGGTTATTTACTTTCAACTGTTGAGCCATCTGGACCTTTTAGGCAAGTAATCCGAGGTATTTGCGTGCAGTATTCTCCTCAGGCTGGTGCGACTAATGACCAGTTACTGCGTTCGGCGTTGAGTTGAGGTCAATGGATTCATTCCATATACTATGAAACACAGCCGCAATATTCTCGGGCATGTCCGAGTTCGGGGACCAATTCTGCCATCTAATAGCAAATTGAAATTAAAATAGGAACCCTTATTTTTTATTACAGATTCGGATTCTACGGATAATATTTTTTTCGATTCATGATGGCGCTGTAATAACGATATTAATTTTTTTTCAAATTCTCTTACTGAGAACCTGCATGCATACGATTCTGCAATACGTTTGAATTAAAATTAAATTAAATAACTAACTATTATCGTAACCCAGGAACATGCGATTAGTTCTGCTTTCAAATACATGTTTTTTTTTTAAATATCGATCAATTCGAAGATTAATTCGAAAACAAAAAGACATGGTAGTGTTAGGCTATTAATACAATACAAAATGGAGTATAGAAGTGTACAAGAAAAAATAGTCCTGGTTTATGGAGAAGCTGGCCGTACTCTTGATAATGCATTCTCTATGCTTCGCGTTTTCCGGTTAGGATTCGGCCACGTGCTTCATTTTACCGGACTGTTAAACAATTTACTACTGATTGAACTGTTCAACCGAAAAAAAAGACTTGCCGAGCAACAGTCACTTTGGAAAGTAATGAAGTTGCTGTATTGGCTGCAATAACTCATAATCCTCATATTATTACACGAAAAATAGCTAGCGATTCCAGATTGTCGGAAACCAGTATTTTTCAGTAATTAAAAATTTAAGAAATACAATTTGTTTAAGACTAATGAAAACGTATTAATTTTAATTCAAACGTATTGCAGAATCGTATGCATAGGTTCCCAGTAGGAGAAATCGCAAAAAATTTAATATCGTTATTACAGCGCCATCATGAATCGAAAAAAATATTATCCGTAGAATCCGAATCTGTAATAAAAAATATGGGTTCCTGTTCCTTGGGCGGTAACTTTGAAATTATTAAATTTTGGTAATGGACATTTTTTTCGTAGAGTGCTTATTTTTCGAGATATTTGAAAGTTTCAGCTTTAAAAAATCACCCGGTATATGTATTCTTTACTGTTATTTATATAGACTTATGTTTGATGTTTTCTTTTATAACGCTGGTGGCTTCCTGTCGTATGAATCGCGTGTTAACAGCCGTATCTATATATGTTAAGATATGAAGTTGTAGTAAAATGGGTTTCCAATATTAGACATATAGTATATCTATTTTTTCGGTATTTAGAAAAATTTCTAATTCTGGAATATTGTGAATTAGCTCTTTGGATTCCTCAGTGTCGATCTTGTACCAAAAATGACAGCGCTAGCTGCCGAGGTGAGCAATAGTTACATATACAGTGTATCTAATTTTATATTTGTATTGTATGTTTTCTCTCATGTGTCTGTGCATTCTGTATGTCAATTTTACGATGGCAGTTGTCAAAATAAATGGTTTCAGTTGAACCTGAAATTATCGCATCTTCTACAAGAAATATCCTTTGATACAAATGTATTTCACTGCAGAGGTTACACGACACCGAGTAGATACACCACCAGCCACAATATTGTCAGCATTCTTCACATTAAACTAAAATGATGAATTCGCTATGACCTTGCTATACTCAGAGGTGCCAACATACTTCACATGGAACGCAACATCAAAAAAATTTCCAAGACGCAAACATGGCAAAGGATACTACTGTGGGCAAAAAGTAGTAAGACTATTTAATTTAAATTTCTCGCGGAAAACCATTCGTCGAAATATTTTTTTTTTCTATGTTGGTATGACTGGCGATGACATCTGTGCCAAATGTCACATCAAAATAATCATTAGTGTTTAGTATACGCTTGTCTTTCTGAAGTACAAAAAGTGCATTTGGCGATTTTTACAATGATTGAAATTATTCAACAAAGAAGTTCCATTACATTTTGTGTGCGGAATCAGTTTTGTGGTGGCGAAACGTTCAGAATGTTGCAAAAGGCCTTCGGTGATAATTGTATGTCGCGAGCAAGTGTTTTAATTGGTACAAATTGTTCAAAGAGTGTCGAGAACGTGTTGACGTCGAACCACGTCTAGGACTAGGATCAATCGGCCGAATATCGTGCCAAAGGTGAGCCGAAGCCTAAAAAACCACGTCAAAGCAAGTCAAAAATCAAGGTGATGTTGACAGTTTTCTTCGATTATCGAGATGTGGTGCACTCCGAGTTCCTTCCGACCGGCCAAACTGTCAACAAGAAATACTATTTGAGTGTTATACGTCGTTTGCGCGAAGCTATTCGTAAAAAGAGGCCGGAATTATGGGTCGACAACTCTTGGTTTTTGCACCACGATAATGCTCCTTCTCATACTGTATTGGTTTTACGTGTTTTTTTCGCCAAAAATTCTACCCATATCGTTCCGCAACCACAGTATTCGCCTGATTTAGCTCCGTGTGACTTCTGGCTGTTCAGCAAACTCAAACGACCGCTCCAGGGAAACCGTTTTGAGTCAATTGAAGACATTAAACGTGAATCGCTACGCGCATTGGAGGCTATTCAGGAAATTGACTTTAACAACTGTTTCGAGGATTGGAAAAAACGTTGGCACAAGTGTATTGAGCCGGGGGATTACTTTGAGGGCGACGAAATAGATTTGGAGAAATAAATAAAGAATTTTAAAATTATGAACAAAGTCTTACTGCTTTTTGCCCACAGTATTATATATTTTAATATAATGACAAAATATAACAAAACAAAATGACGCGCATGCGCTCAAGCAAACCAATATAAATTTAAAACATCCACTACTATGTGTTTCCGGTTTGCTCACCTCGCGCTGTCATTTATGGTACAAAATCGACACTCAGGTCACTATTATTGTTTTGTTTGTGGTTGTTTGCATCATTTTAATGGAGGATGGATATCATTTCATTTAGAGAGTCTTGCTATCTAACCTGTTACTTGGGGGTCATGCCATTTCTCTTGTTTGTTAGGCGAATGTTAAGAGCTTCCTTACTATTTAGTGTCTTTTGGAGCATTCTTGTATCTTCGACAGTGCTCTTCGAAATAACTGGTTTGTCACTTTCAAGTACATATTTGGTTCTCCGGTTTTACTTGCTTGAGGTTTTGGTTCCTTTTTAGTGAAGAATTATTTTAGCTTCTTTGCTATTTCACATCCCCTGTAGTTTGCGGGATGTGGATTCTTGCAAATTATCACATTTTGTAACAATAACTTTACTGACCGGGCATACTTCGGCGTGATGCTTTCCGACACATTTCACGCATCTAGCCTCTCTTGGGCAACATTTCTGCGGATAATTAAAACCTTGAGATTTGTTGCTCTATGCGGTATTAGACCGCTAACGATCATGTTAGGTATGTCTATATGATAAGGTAATAAATAATATTGATCGGATCGTTAACAGTCTAGAAATGATAAAAAGACAATTGTAAAAATTTAAGGATTTTGAGCAGGATTAAATGCTGTGTAAATATCTCATTGTAAATAGATCTGGATCCATTCCGCATTAATGTATTCATCGCGAATTTAATATTCGCATTCCCATTTTTTTTTATCGTGATTTAGAAATTTTAGTTCTTTTTAACAAGACGATATATATTATGAAGTCGAACCATTAAAGAAGAAGTAAAACAAATCGCAAACATTAAATTTGTTTTTAGCTTGAGACCGAACATCACCATATGGTTTACATATTTATGAGATTGCTTTCGTATTTAATGAAATAAAAAAATAAACTACTGAAAATAAAGTAGATTTTAATCGACGATTAATTACAACATTAGAAGATGTAAAATGTTCTTACAATATATATTTAAAGCTTTCGTTTATAGTTTATATTCGTTATAGTGGTTAGAGTCATATCCCTATTTTATTTATTGCATAGATGCATCTCTACGAGTATATGTAACACACATAAGAATTCAAATTGCAGTTTCACGCCCGAGTTAACACTATCCCTGGATGTGTCTTTTATATAGTAATATCGACGGTTGTCCACGAAAATTTAATCTCGTTTATAAATCACACCTTCTTACTGCATACGAGTATATAGAATTCCCAATCAAAGGGTTAAGATAACAAAAAATAATTTGGTATGCAACGTTTTTGTTGCTCTGTTCTTCTTCTTATATGTAATGCGTTCCTTATAATTACAAAATTATAAAATAAAAAAAAATCACAATGTTTCTTAAAATTAAAATAAGAATAAAAAATTGGTTTTTCATTTCTTGTAAACTTTCTGATACTCGTACCTCTACATTTGATATATAAGAAAATCGCGCTGGAAATTCTTCTTGCTATTATTATTGGAGAATTCTTTGTTTATATACTCGTACCGTGTATAATGAAATTTTTGTTATAAATATATAATGATGATCTTTTGACCCTTTAAATTATATTTACACGTGATGAATTTTTTATTTTTGCTTTTCAAAACTGAATGCCTTAAAGAAAGTATGTAAGACGCGGAGATGTAATAAAAGATTTAAATCTCTGAGAAACAATTTGATTTTTCGGGGAATGTTTAACATTTTTGTTGTTAAATTTGTTTTTTTTTTGGTAAAATTAACATTTTGTGGCTCGAATGGCCTTGTTTCGCACAGTCGTGCTATACATTTCTTCTACAGTAGTATACATTACGATTTATTAAAAGCATTCAATGGGAAATTCAATGAGAAACAAAGAGTAGCTGCGAAGTTTGAAAGAATTGATTGATCAAAATGTTGACCTTGATCTTAAGGAATTTCTGTTAGCCATGTATGTGTTATATTATTGATTAAGAAATTTGGTTTATTGTAATTTATTAGGAATACTTTTGAAAGTCACAGTAGTAAATTTTAATCCATTGATAGTCCCATTGAAATGGCCATTTCATACAACCAGACTACAGAAATTTTCCTATCTTATCAATAAAACAAAGATTAATATCATTGAGCTCAGTCCACTGAACTGAAATAGAAGTCATATTGAAATAACCTTTTTCGTCCTTTGCAATATGGCACAACATAAAAGAAACTCAACGCAATAAGATGCAACAAAATGCAACATCGAGGAACATGAAGGTCCTAGCCGAAACAATAATCCTGATTTTTTTTTCTTAATCAGTATTAATTGCAATCATTTCCTGGTACTCAAAAACCACTCCTCCCAACTCTTTTCAAATCATTTACTCGCAAACATATTTGAAATAGCACCAATGCTTTTACTGAAGGGACCCTAACTGAATGTACCCGAAATCAGGGCTTATCTCAATTGCTTGAAAACCCTCCTCAGTTATTTCTAAGGAGGGTCGTGAAAAATTGAGGAAATTCTATTAAATTTCTAATATAATATCGAATTTCCAGCCTCATTATCGTGCAAAAAGAATCAAAGCTTATACCGATGGAGGCCCATCTTAGGTGATCTGCAAATATCAATCACCATTGCCTTAGGCGAGATGACCTTGTTTTTTCTAATATGAGGTCGAGTGGTTAAAAATTTAATTCCTCTAATACTGATTGAAAATTGGATATTACAACGACATTTCAAATGGAGACGAATACTAGAATAATGAAAGCAACTGTACAGCGGCATTAATCATCAAGGCAGGGGAATTTATGACTTGGAACATTCGCGAATACAACTACTTGCAGTGATTTACAATTGCAATACGCATACATCAATGAATACCATAACTGGAGTAATATCAAACAGCGATGGCCAAGAATATAAGCGCAAGCAAATTTCAATTCAGACGTAGTCATGATTTGATAGTGATCAGTACCAGTTGAGCAGTATAAAGTGAAACAGTGGTAATCTAAGGTGTCTAGTAAAAGTAAGACAATGTACAGAACGTAATGTGAAATAAAGTGTGGTTAAATTTTAAGGGCCGATGTTGATTTTGAATAAAACACAACTTATTTAGGAAATTATTGTCAATTCTTTTTATTATGATAATATGGTATGGTTCAATTATGTATGGAACAAAATATCGGCCAAATGGCCGCCGCGAACTCGGCGGCACACTTCCACCCGATGGTCCAAATTTTCGATGACGCTTAGGCATAATTGAGGTTCTATGCCGTTAATGTGCCGAATTATCTCATCCTTTAGCTCTTGAATTGTTGCTGGCTTATCGACGTACACCTTTTCTTTCAAATAACCCCAAAGAAAGAAGCCCAACGGTGTCAAATCACATGATCTTGGCGGCCAATTGACATCACCACCACGTGAGATAACACGGCCATTGAATTTGTCGCGCAAAAGAGCCATTGTTTCGTTAGCTGTGTGGCAAGTGGCACCGTTCTGTTGAAACCACATATCGTCCACATCCATATCTTCCAATTCGGGCCATAAAAAGTTCGTTATCATCTCATGATAGCGAACACCATTCACAGTAACTGCCTGATCGGCCTCATTTTGGAAAAAATACGGCCCGAATGCCGCCAGCCCATAAACCGGACCAATCAGTCACTCTTTGTGGGTGCACTGGTTTTTCGACAATCACTCTTGGATTATGATTCACCCAAATGCGGAAATTCCGCTTATTGACGAATCCACTGAGGTGAAAATGTGCCTCATGACTGAAGATGATTTTCTTCGAAAATTGATCATCCACTGTTGCCATTTCTTGCCACCATTCTGACCATTGACGACGTTTGGAATGGTCAAGAGGCTTTAGTTCTTGAGTCAATTGCACCTTATAAGCGTGTAAATGCAAGTCTTTATGCATAATGTTCATCAACGACGAGCGTGAGAGGTGCAATTGTTGGGCACGACGACGAGTTGAGGTGGACGGCTCTTTAGCCACACTATCGCGAACAGCAGCAATATTTTCTGCTGTACGAGCTGTACGAGCATGCACTGGTGTTTTAAAATCTCCTACAGATTGTACGCATATTTGGACGATTAAATTGGCCGAAAAAATCACGAAGTGCACGATATGTATTTTGATTTGAACGCCTATTTTCATAATATGCCTGAATAACTTTAACACGTTGCTCGATTGTGTATCTTTCCATGGTTCAAATTGAGTTAGTCTGAAATTGATAAATGTTAAATTAAATGCAGAAAAAAACTTGACGTTTAGGTGTGGTTCACATTCAACATCGGCCCTTAAAATTTAACCACCCTTTATAATAATAAATTGGGAATTTGTTACAAAAGCTAGAATGGTTCTCAGTGTCTTATTTGAAAAATTCATTATGAACGAACTGGCAAACCCGGAGGAGGATCCCGCGCCGGAATGACATGTGACGCAGACAGTACCTGTGCTGAATAAAACAAGTTTTATTCTGACAATTTCTGGGATTTCTATTCGGAATTCAAGAGGTAGTTAGGCCAGCAATTGTTGCTAGAACATTCGAGAGGGATGAACTGGAAACACAAAACAACGCTTCCCACATAAGACTCTGTGTTTGGAAAGAACAGGAAGAACGATTCTTTTGAAAAGTGTTAAACAATTAGAAATAATGATTCAAGAGATTAAAAATCGTTCACCAGAAATCTAATATCAATTTTACCGAACTGGTAAACAACCGGATATAATAAGCGGACTCAGACGAATTTAATAGAGAATTCGGCTTAATGTTCCAGAGAAATAAACGAGGAAAAAAGGGCAAAATCTACAAATCACCAATTGTGTCTCCTGGACAAAGTGAAAAAGGGGAAAATCAACACTCTTATAAAACTCACGAAAACGATAACATTAAAAAGGGACAACAAACAAAATCGCCACCAGTAATTGTAAAACTAGCAGGATATAAGAAAATTTATGAAATCAAATCAGATACACTATCAAACAGCTACTATTCCATTGTGGAACAGGGAGCTCTCAAAGTAAATATATTCAAAACGTAGATAGCCACACCAGGACGTTTAGTGGTAGGGTGCGATGCCAAAGCTCACCACACGCTACGGCGTTTCTTGAATATTAATAACAAAGGTTTGTCTCTGCAAACCCTATTTAAGCACCTCTGAGCTTGAAATCCTTAACAAAGGGTACGAGCCAACTTTCATCAATTCAGTAAGGCGGGAAATGATTGATATTAGTGAAAGTAAAATTTCTACTAAATAACAAAATCTGTACATGTGTGCGTATATACAAATAGCATACGTTTAGGCGGAATATTCTGGCGACAATTGTTGCGTGGTTAAAATAAATCAATAATAAAAATTAATTAAGTCGAAAGTCCCATATACATATAGACATGGTTTTTATAATGGCCGTGGTATGTTGTTTAATACCAAAATGCCAAATGGTCGGTCCCTGGGTTCGGTCATATGGAAACGAAGCAATAACTGCAACAGTTATTGTACGAAACTTCAATAAACAATTTTGTTCTACAGTAGTCAGCGATCCCATATATGTGACCTGGTCTATGAATAGGAGGACTACGGGCGAAAACAAGTTATCGAGAAAACAGCTGTTAAAGGTAAAATACTCGATGCGTCAGTTTCGCGTTAATTGTTCCCTTTTATCTGCGTTGCCTTGTTTTTAACTATATTCAAGGACGTTTAGTGTTGTTTCTGCTCGGAATATTATCATAGTTAATCACGTTAAGTTGAGTTTATAAATGTTGTTATCGCACCGGCCGTCTTTTTCGTTATCACGTTAATGTAATCGTTTCTGTTAGTCTTTTGCAGAAAAATGAGTGTTGATGAGGAGTTTATTATGATTTTCTGGTTTTCATCATGTTAAAGAGCGACTCATACTCTATCCAAATCGGCAAACAAGTGGAAAATGATTTGTTGATACCTACAACCCCCTGTTCATAGAGCAGGTCACATATATAGACGTGGTTTTTTGTGATGGCCTTGGTATATTTACTCTAATACAAAAATGCCAAATGGTCAGTCTCTGGAGTCGGTCATATGAATAACAAGCAATAACAGCAACAGTTGTTGCACGAAACTTCAATGAACAATTTTGTTTTGAATAGTTTTAGAAGTCAGCGGTCCCGTATATAGACATGGTTTTTTATGATGGCCTTGGTCATATTAGCTTTCGATAAATTCTGTACTCTCATTACTAAGCTTAGAAAAACTGCGAGGAGACTGAAAAATAAAGCCAAAAGGTCTAACCTAACATTCGGGTTAATTGGGATAATTTTGTAACATCTCAAAAAGATTATAAAAAACTCAAGATTTGTTCATTGGTCAAGTTAGATTAACTACTGAGAAAATTTTTTTCTGGAATTGCCCGGCTCAATAATGCGGAGGTAGGTTTAAAAGTGAATCTTGCAAACTTCATGTGTTGTGTGAAGATGACAGACTTACCTCTTCTAGAAAGGAAATTGTCGAATTACCGCGGTTTCTGTGCTTTTTCCCGGTTGAGGCGCTATCAATCCTAATTTTGTTGCTTCCGAGCAATCTAATAGCAGTATGCATTGCTTTTGGAACTGTTCCACATTCTTGGAATAGGAAAACAGTTGTTTTCATCCTGAAAGCTGGTAAGCCGAATTATACCGACCCCAAAGCATTTAGTTCTATGTATTAGTCTTTCTTCAACTTTCCTTAAAGCTTTGGAAATAATGGTTAACAAATATATTAGGGACCGTAATTTAACTATCCTCCCACTAAGCAACACTCAACATGCTTACAGTGAGTCGTGTGAAACTGCTCTTTGTAACTTGTTACAATAGGATTGAAAAATCGCTTAGTATGAAGGAGTTTCTTATGAACTCTTTCCTGGATATTGCCGGTACCTTTGACAGTACATCTTTTCTACCATCACTGAGGCCTGCACAAATTTTGGCATTTTTCATTCTATGTTCAAGTTGCCAAAGGCTGCCTCAGGAAGGTGCCTGATCACTGTTCTTGTGGTTATTTGTTGTTGATGAATTACTTGTTAAACGGTTAAAGCCAGAAATCTGACTTTACTGCTCATAGCTATGCTGATGAGTAAGTTGTTTGCCTTGCGAGTAAATGTGCGGGAGCATGTACGTTAATGCGTCTGATGTTCATCTATAAATCTCTGGTTCTACCCATCCTGTTCATTCATTGAACCTGAACCAGTGGCATCCTTGACGTTTAAATATGGTAAGAACGCCATTAAGAACTACATTAATCACCAAGCTGATCGTAATTGGATTGCTTCCACTACCTGCCGAGTGACGGGAACATATATAGTTAGGGCAGAGTAAAATGATCTCCGGGTCTGGGTCTCCATTTCCAAACAACAAAGCGCAAAAACCAGTACGCACTGAAAGCGATGACGAAGCAACAACGTACAATAATGCTCAAACATTTAATGAGGCCCTCTATACATAGAGAGTGAGATATGAGCTCTTAGCAAAATAATTGTCGCAAACAGAAACAAGATTTTTGATTGATTGAACTCAATACGTGACGCTGGCCACACAATATGCATATAGCATGAGTTGAGTCGATATCTAATTGCACACAAAATGCGCTTAGACACTAGTCACAAGAAAACTTCAGCCACCTGCAGACACCTGCGTTGTCACCGTAAAATCTGTCTAGCAATTAATCTACCTTTGCTAGCCGTAACGAAGTATAGAGTAAGTGGCGGGAAATAATAAACCCAGCAGAAAGCAATATTGCAGTAAAAAATGTCAGCGACATCCGTGAAAAAGGAATGCTGATCGAAACAGCTAAGTAGAAAGTCTTGGTATTTTTTCTGAATAACAGGAATTTCTAAATAATAAGAACTTAGATAGAGACGTTTCAATCGACGATCTTAAGGCATCTTCTGTCAATCAGAACAGTGCGACAATAAAAAGTGATGATTTGAAACACAGTTTTAAATCACGGCCAAAAAATACCCCGATGGTCAATTGGATAAATTGCAGATTATATACTGGATAGTCCTCATGTAGAGTGCCAGATTTTATAAGGGGCACAAGGTTCTTCAGATGTCATGCATTTTTATACATTGCAAAATTTTGCAACGAGAAAGATCAAATATTTGGACACTGCCCATGATTCTGGGCATGACCAGGAAGTCTGTACAACGAAAACAGAAGCACCAAAGTGTGTCTGGTGCAAAAACGATAAAAAAGCATTTGACCACTCATCACGGAGTAAAGTGTGTGCCGCATATAAAATAGCTTTGGACCATTAAAAAGACAGTTCATGTGACAACTCATCACGCATCTGCAAATTCAGGATTATTCAACTAAATATGCCAAATGCTAAAGTGGTCGGATACGAGATCAGGCAATGTTCAGAACATCATAACATTGATGTACTCTGTATAGAGAGCAGATGGCATGGCTAGGTCTGCACGTATTATCACCGGAGACGATTATATTTAATATACAAACAGCTATTGGCTTTCTCAATGGTGATCTGGAGGTGCTCAAAATTTCACAGTACTATGACTCGAATTACGTATACGTTGAATTAGATCAAGAAAAGGTTAATTTTACCTAACAAACATTTACTTCCAATATTCAGACAAACTAATTATTAAAGTTACAATTATGGCAAAATAATGTCGCCAATGATAAACCGCCATTGAATAATTTATTGCACGAAGTACCGAAGTGCCGTAATGAATACAGGACAATCTGTATAGTAGGTAAGAAGTAGCATTCGCGGGCAATAAAGCCATTCTCTTTGTCGGAAATGCCAGACTGAGCATTCAGGAGAAAAAAAACATAAACAAAAAAAATGGGGTTATCCTCCTCCAAAACCGTAATGATCCTTTGAGTTGCTACTTGACATTAGGAGAACACTTTTGGTGGCTGTTGGTGACAGGAAAATACAGATGATGTCAACGGGTAAAGCAGCTAGGAGTTCGCACGTATACGTCAAAAGAGTTGCACAGAGTAGCAAAAAAAAATTCCTTATGCTGAAAAGGTTAGCATAAGAAAGGTAGGGTTTGAAACAAAAGACCTTGACTCAATATACGAAGGCTTAGTGGTTGCATCCATAAGGCATTTGGCTGCGCCGGATGGGCAGATAGAATAAACTGGTTCTCGGTATAACTAAAGCGTATAGAATAGTCTGCGGTTGGTGTCTTCGCTGGAGTCATCCCAATCGATTAGATCTTGAATGAACGATTGGCTAGTTACAAAATAAGGAAACGGCAAGATGTTAGTTACGAAAACGTTCAAAATCTACGCAATCAAATAAGGCCGAATATCCTGAGTAAACCCAAAAGAAATATTCGAAAAGCGCCCATAGCAACTTAGCAAAATTGGTTGGCGAACAAACCAATCGTGTGACGGCAGAACTATTTATAGTTACATGCCTATTATAGCAGAAAAACTTGCTAATAAAGTTTCCTTAATTGTCCCGTTTACGCAAATGTTCAGGTCACGAGAAAATTCGCAGTCTAGATGCATATAGTCTATATGATACAAGCAGTTGCGAATGTGGTTGTAACTCAGAAACGGCTGACCATATAACTATTCGTTTGTGATCTCGCCGACAGTGCTAGGGATCAACTATAGTAAGCTGGTCTAATATTGTTCATTTACGTCAGTGCGTTCAAGAAATTCTGCGACAATATTTTAAGCGCGAGACAGATGGACTTTAGATAAAGAAGATAGTAGACGAGCATACGCCTCCCAGCGGTAGGGACGGAAACAGATTTAAACTTGGCCAAGCATATCAAACTCGGACCAAAAACACGGAATACAAAAGACGCAGTGGAAATCGGATATAGGCTCGGCCTGGATGCCATTCTCACAAATAAGTACGTTCACAACAACAATGACAGTGAGTTGGAAAGTACTTCATTTGTGGACCTAATCTTAGGTTCACAAAGTACGCTTTATCTATGAAGAAAGACCAGCTAAGAGTTTTGGTCGATCTTTTGACGGGTCACGTCAGTTTTAAACTCCATTCCCAGCGAATGGGGCTTGTTCAAGGTTCCTTGTGTAACAACTGCCTTAAGGAGGACGATGGCAGCATTCACTTTGTTTGTGGTTGTCCTATTTTCGAGGTAACTTGGTCCCGGTTTCTTAACTATAAATCTCTCAATGTAGATTAGCTGCATTCCTTGGCCTGGTTCGAGCTTATGCAGTTTGTCAAAGCTGCCGATGGAATCCGCGGTTTGCATCAGAGTGGCATTGAGCGCGGAACCAGCTAACTTTAAATTATTTTAAATATCTCAAATCATTTAAATTCTATAAAATATAGGTAATATAAAATATAAGCCTTCAGCCAGAACCATAAAAATTTCAGCCGGCACCATAACTACGCCAACCGGAACTATATCAAGCTAGATAGAACCTTACCAGCTAGTACTAAACCAACTATGGCACAAGTAGCCCACAGCATTGTCCATGATTGTGTACTATCAGTTTTTCTAGTCGGAACTAATATTAAGCTAATCGGGACAATTTAAAGCCAGCAGGAATCAGAGTTTGTCACAATGATCACAATGTACTTTAGATGGCCTTGCAACATATAAACTATCAGCCGAATTCATAACGCTGTCAGCCGGCCACTACAATGTCAGCTAGATCCATACGAAGCCACCTGGAGCCGTATAAAACCAGCCGGAACTATGTCAGCCGGAACCAAAATAACTATGGTACAAGTAGCACAATGTTTTTTGTATCGTTATGTACTATCTGAATTTTAAGCCCATACAAATTTAATACAAGGCGAAATATTGAATTTGTGGTCAAATTTTTGCTAAGAAATTGAATATTTTGTAATGGTTGGGAATCTTGATAGTCCTAACCTAGGTCTTTCAGATAATCTTAATGACATTGTTCGTTAACAAATTAGGTCTTGAGATAATCAATTCCTTAAAAAATTCTAAATTTTTAGGTTAGTAAAGTTTAGGAAACAATTTGTTTTGACCACGTAAAAATAATTAGCTTTTCAAATGATTTGGAATACAGATATCCTTTACATCTTAATTTTTTAGGCTAGCAATTTATTGGGTGTGTCTACCAATAGATGTTGTTACTTGTACTGCTTACGTGTACTATAAATGGCCAATACTGCTATTCTATAGTACTTGATGTCATCTGTCAAACACAGTATGCGAAATTTGGTAGTATTTTTAACTCCTTGAAAATGTCGAATTTATTCCAAATAAACATCATTTGCGGGAAGTTCTATTAAATTATTTTATTGCAAAGAAAAGTGCAGCTGAAACTTATCAGTTGCTTCTGAAAATTTGCGGTGAGCATGCTCCATCGAATACAACGTGTAAACAATGGTTTCGACGATTTTGGAATTGAATATAAAGAGAATGGAAATCCACCCAAAAAATTTGAAGATGCTGTATTGGAAAAGTTATTGGCTGAAGATTCTTCTCAAACACAATCAGACTTGGCTGTAGCATTAAATGTAGATCGATCAACTGTTACAAAACGTTTACAAACAATCCGAATAGTTCAACTGGGTTCCACATTTAATTCATGTAAGAAAGCGATCTCGAACGTCAAAAAATGGAATCAAGTGAAACTATCAATGGCGATGTTTACCGACAACAACTGTCAACTGTGTTATAGACGAAGAACGACCAGAATGGGTAAATAGACACAACAAATTAATTTTTCAGTATGACAATGCAAAACAACATGTTGCAAACGTTGTGAAAAATTATTTAAAAGGACAGGAGTGGGAAGTTCTACTCCACCCGCCGTATTCGCAAGACATAGCTCTTCCAGATTATTGCTTATTCCGGTCGATGCAGCCGTTTCTTTCTCAACAGCTATATTGATTGGATCGCCTCCAAAGACCAGGATTTCTTCAGAGAGAGAATCCGAAAATAGCCTGAAAGATGGGGGAAAGTTGTAGCTGCAGGTGGAGCGACTTCCAAAAATGTGTTTTATTTTAATAAAAAAAGGCGAAATCATTTCACATAAACTTTTTCGAAAATTTGAACGCTCTTAAATTTTGGTCTTTTTTCAAATATTACCTAAATGTCAATTGTCAATCGCCTAAATGTCATTGTTTTACTATTTACCAATTCAATCGCATATTTTATATTGATTTAGGATTAAATTAGTTATATGTAACTTTAAACGCGTTTTCAGGCATATGAAATTTGTACTAAACTAGTTAGTTTTAGTTCTACCCTAGTTAGGTTTAACTTTATAGTTCACTTGCATCTAAAATACAGTGACATCTTTTGCCAAGTAACTTTACTAAACATTAGTTTATTTTCTGAATTGTTAGTGTATTGCTGCGTAATTGTAAAAATGTGAAAAATTAAGACGTCTGGTATGTAAAGTCATTAAAGGGTTATCGAACCTTTTATAATTTTACACGGTGTCCTGATCGCCGCACTTTTTTTCCCTGTTCTCAGATATCGATTTATTTATAAATTTCGTTTAATTGCGTCCGTTGTCCATACTACGAATATATTGGATCTCATTCTTAAGTTTGCTTATAATTTAAAGAAACGGAAGTTGGAAGGTTTTTTTTACAGATATAGGATTGCATTTTTTTCAATAAGCTTTATTTTTTTTCATTAAATTTTGTTATTCATTAATTTTATTACAATTGAATTATGAACAAATTTTTTTCCCAGAAGAATATTACGTGTAATATAACACAATATTTAAAAGCATTAAATATAAAACAAAAAATAAAAATAAAATTAATTATAATGATAACATTATTCCAAGCATATAATCAAACGAAGAAAAGGTTGAATCAAAATCACATGCATCAAAATTATTTTTGTTTTGGGGTTTGTTTTAGTGCTCGGTACACAGCCGCAAAAAACATATACCGGAAATATCAAAAAGATATTTTTTGTGTTGTTACTTTGTAAATTACGTTAATTATATTGTATTTCTATAATAGAAATAATCAACTTGTCATTAGAAATAGAAAATGTGTGTATGTAGCAGTGTAAAAAGAACACATAAATTATAGAAGGACAAAGATTGTTATAAATGTCGTAATATAGGTGTATTGTATCAAGAGGTATAGAAGATGAAGAAATTGAATTCTTTCTTAAACTGTACTGCTGTGTGTACACACGAGAAACCAAAACTTGATACACCAAACACATATCGCTCATTTGCTGCAAGTGTGACACAATCCACATTTTTTTATTTTTCAGTAGAGCGATTTGAAAATATCACTCAAAATTGTTTGTAAAAACGGTGTTTTTCAAAAGTATATAGAAATACATTCTGATTAGTAAAATAACTGTTTTTTCTATTCCTGCATCTTCAATCGGATCTTAATTTTTATAATTCTTTAATATCTAGCAAACTTCCTTAGAATGGTTTCCAATATATTGAAATGTTAATATTTTTCGCGAATTGAGTGTTTTTTTATCTCAGACATGACTTATAGGATTTATTTATTTATGTAATCCAATTTAGTCACCACACACTACATTTTCAGCAAATGAGCTCATTAAGAATGAAATGTGCTGTTGAAAAGATATCCAGAATTTGAGGTTTTATGCTTTCGAGGTTTTCGATCGTTTTTCGCAATTCGGTATTTCTTACTGCACAATGGCATGTATTTGATTTTGGTTGGTATTTCTCCGTCTTGCGTAGCGTCAGGAAAAAATTGGTAGCAGCGCTTTAATTTATTATTGATTTCTGCAGTTTTGAGAACTTGGATAATCTAACTCCCATGGTATGGCATGAAATAGAGCTTCCTTAGTGAGATTCCATCACAAAATGACTCAAAATGGTGTTTTTACATCATATCGCTCATTTGCAGCAAGAGTGACATAATCCAAATTTTTTATTTTTCAGTAGAGCGATTTGAAAATATCACTCAAAATTGTTTGTGAAAACGGCGTTTTTCAAAAGTAAATAGAAATACATTCTGATTAGTAAAATAACATTTTTTTTCTATTCCTGCATCTTCAATCGAATCTTAATTTTTATAATTCTTTAATATCTAGCAAACTTCCTTAGAATGGTTTCCAATATATTGACATGTTAATATTTTTCGCGAATTGAGTGATTTTTTATCTCAGACATGACTTATAGGATTTAAGTCAGCACACACTACATTTTCAGCAAATGAGCTCATTCAGAATGAAATGTGCCGTTGAAAAGATATACAGAATTTGAGTTTTTATGCTTTCGAGGTTTTTGATCGTTTTTCGCAATTCGGTATTTTTTACTGCACAATGGCATGTATTTGATTATGGTTGGTATTTCTCCGTCTTGTGTAGCGTCAGGAAAAAATTGGTAGCAGCGCTTTAATTTATTATTGATTTCTGCAGTTTTGAGAACTTGGATAATCTAACTCGGTAGAGCCATGGTATGGCATGAAATGGAGCTTCCTTAGTGACATTCCATCAGAAAATGACTCAAAATGGTGTTTTTACATCATATCGCTCATTTGCTGCAAGAGTGACACAATCCAAATTTTTTTATTTTTCAGCAGAGCGATTTGAAAATATCACTCAAAATTGTTTGTATAAACAGCGTTTTTCAAAAGTAAATAGAAATACATTCTGATTAGTAGATAAGATTTTTTTTTCTATTCCTACAACCTCAATCGAATCTTAATTTTTATAATTCTTTAATATTTTGCTAATTTTCTTAGGATGGTGCCAATACCATAAAATGCTAATTTCTTTCGCGAATTTAGTGATTTTATATCTCAGACATGACTTATAGGATTTATTTATTTATGTAATCCAATTTAGTCACCACACACTCCATTTTCAGCACATGAGGTCATTCATAATGAAATGTGCCGTTGAAAAGATATCCAGAATTTGAGGTTTTATGCTTTCGAGGTTTTTGATCGTTTTTTGCAATTCGGTATTTCTTACTGCAAAATGGCACGTGTTTGATTATGGTTGGTATTTCTCCTTCTTGTGTAGGGTCTGGAAAAAATTGGTAGCAGCGCTTTAATTTATTATTGATTTCTGCAGTTTTGAGAACTTGGATAATATAACTCGGTAGAGCCGGTATGGCATGAAATGGAACTTCCTTAGTGAGATTCCATCACAAAATGACTCAAAATGGATTTTTTACATCATATCGCTCATTTGCTGCAAGAGTGACACAATCCAAAAAATTTTATTTTTCAGTAGAGCGATTTGAAAATATCACTCAAAATTGTTTGTGAAAACGGTGTTTTGCAAAAGTAAGTCAAAATACATTCTGATTAGTAAAATATTTTTTTTTCTATTCCTATATCCTCAATCGAATCTTAATTTTTATAATTCTTTAATATTCTGCTAATTTTCTTAGAATAGTTTCCAATAACTTAAAATGTTAATTTCTTTCGCGAATTGAGTGATTTTTTATATGGAATTTTACCTAATTTCCTTGAAATACGGGTTGGTGGAAAAGTATTGAAAGCGACACCTATTAACCAGTAGAGGAATCAAAATTGATACGCCATTTTAATATTTCTGCTTTCAATTAAGCACATGCAATTTGTTTTTTCGATCTGGCAATTCATTTTTTGTTTACAAGCCATTAGAAGTTGACGAGTCAGTGTATTCGTTTACAATGGAAACAACCGAATATCGTGATCAAATTCTTTGTTTTGGAAGGTTTATCAGCAACCGAAATTCATACAAAAATGGCAAAAGTATTTAAGAAATCTACTTCTTTATTTGTTACTGTGACTCGATGGGTTTTACAGTTTAAACGTGGTCGTTCAAGCGTTAAAGACGAACCACGCAGTGGACGTCCGAAAAACTGCAACAATACCAGAAATCATTGAGCAAGTGTATAATATTGTTTGTGAAGATTCAAGTTTGACTAAGCGTGAAATTGCTGATACCATAGGCATTTCGGACGAAAGAGTACTCCATATTTTACATGAGGAATGACGTATGGAAAAGCTAACACGTTAACAATTCAACAAAAACTGCCACGAAAACAAATTTGTCAGCGTAATTTGAAGCGTTTTAAGCAGAATAAAATCGATTTTGTGCGTAGATTTATAACTATGGATGAGACTTGGATCTACCACCATGATCCTAAACTGAAACAAGAACGAAACTGGTTGTTCAGGTCCAAAACAGGTGAAGTCAGAACGATCGGCAAAAAAAGTTATGGCATCAGTTTTTTGGAATCCAAAAGGGAGTTTGTTGATTGATTATCTTAAAAAAGCTAAACCAGTTAATTCTGAATGTTATTGCAACCTTTTGGATCAGTTGGATAAAAAAATTCGTGAAAAAAACGCATCACGCCAATGCACGTATTCACACGAGTCTTTTGATGATGGCTAAATTTAACGAATTAAAGTACGAACTGCTTGATTCCGCCGTATTCACCAGATTTGGGTCCCAGCGATTACTATCTCTTCAGTCAACCTGAAACAATTCCTTCGTGGAAAGCGTTTTTCGTCGAATGAAGAAGCTATTTCAGCCATGGAACAGTATTTTGCAGAGCTTCCGGAAAATCATTACAGAGATGGTATAAAATTATTGGAGGATCATTGGAATACGTGTATTGAAGTTGCGGGAAATTATATTGAATAAAAAAATAATTTCATTAAAAAATTCACATTCTTTCATTTTTGCCATACGAGAGTATGTTTTGATACAAAATAATAAAAATATGAATTGTTGGGAATCGTTTGATTCGAATATCGTAGAAATGAGTGATTTTTGAGTTGTGTCACTGTTGCAGCAAACGAGCGATATGTTCTTATAGACTATGGTACTAAATGTTTTTTTAATATCTAACATAAACGTAACATTTTATTTTTGCCTGGCGTTTGCGCGCATATCAAACAGACAATTATTATTTAAAATCAAAACAACAGCATTACAAAAACTATAAACTTCATTTCCCATATGAACAGGTAATAAAATAATTGTGATATAATTTAATTGTGCTGTGATCTAAACCGCAAGAAATTTACATAAAAAATTAAAAATAAAAACATCAAACAGTTTTCTATACATACTTGTATTATATATGCCACACTATGTATGGATATATAACTCGTACGTTACATACTCGTACATAAAAAAATAAACATAACTAATGAATTATTTCCATTGCCTATCATTTTGTGTTTATTGTTTTTGTTGTTACAATATATACCTTTAACGATATAATATGTAAGACCTAAGACGTTACGATTAAAATAATTCGTGGCATATCATATTAATTTTTTACAATTTCAGAAATCTTTTCTATAATTCTAATTCTAAACACATAATCAAATGAATTGCTTCACCTAAAGATTATAAATATTATTATTCAACCGTTTTGTATATTTAGTTTTACATAAAGATTATGAAGAAGAAACTTACATACAAGTCGTAAGTCGATTCTCTTAAAGAAATCAACGCACTGTGTCGACACAGTGATGCATGAAAATATTCGGCAGGGGGCTTAATATATTTTCGGGTAATAAAAATTCTAATTAAATTAGACTCGGTTTAGAAAATTCCACTGAAGAACTTTCTCTAAAATATCAACTCTTAATGTTCTTTTTGAAGTGCGAGCCTTTAAATTACAGAATGTGTGTGAAAAATTATATTTTTTTTGGTAAAGAATGTGGAAAGTATTAACTTAACGTTTTAATTGAATTAAAAAATAATTTAAGGTTATATTCGACAGGTGGGCATACAATGCGGTATAGAGTAATTAGATAGTCATTCCGACCTATTACGGTCTGCCGATTTTTTTAAGAACAACAGTTGTTTCACTCCCACTAAAACTTTGGAATTTATGTTTTAAATGTATATTCTGTCAAAAAAGTAACGGTAATTGGTCAATAAAACATAAAATATTTATTATTCATTCAATATTATTGTATCGCCTTCAAAGTAGGCCCCTTCCGAAATAATACACGTATGCAGACGAATAATCCAATCATCAAAACATTTTTCAAACGAATTTTCCGGAATCGATTTCCGAGTGTCTCGAAGTCGTAATTGGAGTTTTGAAAAGATACAATAGAAAAGTCAGCCGGCCTCATAACAGGTTAAAACGATGGTTGTTCGATGATATTTGTTGAGTTTTTGGCCAGAAATTCGTTCATTATGATAGCTTTGTGAGATGGTGCGTTGGCATGGTGCAAAATCCATGAGTTTTCTTTTCACAAACCTTGCCTTTTCCGATGAATTTGCTCTCTCAAACGCCGCATAACACCTAGATAATATTCTTTATATATCGTCTAACTTTCTGGCAAGAATTTCGAGCACATAACACCGCGATATTCAAAGAAAACAGTGAACATTGACGTGGTTTTTTCGGTTTAGGCTCAGTTGGAAACAGTTTTCGAGAAACGAGTGCTCCGTTTAGCTTAGCAATTAAACCTGCTCCACCAAAATTGTAACTTTTGGTGTTGCTATGATATCGAGATGGTTCTTGGACCAGAATTGATTACCAATTAATTACATTGAATAACTTACAACTTGCCTAATGGCGAATTCACCCCAAAACGATTATTTATTTCAAAAACGACAATTGAACCAAATTTAATAATATTTAACTGCCACCAGGTTTTGGGAAAAATGATGCTCTAGAATGCTAGTGAAGTTAATCTAAACTAATCCAAAAAATACAACAACAACTTCTTGTTTCAGTAGTCCGCCAGTATCAATGTAGTTCATTCTAAATGCTTAGAAAATAATTAGAATGACTTTGGAATGTACCTAAGGCCAATTAAAAAATCACATCACCTCTAAATTACTTATTATAAATTCGCCTGAATGTTTACACTCACCAATACTATTACAATAAATGTGTTGTTGTTGTATTTTTGGATTTGTTTGGATAAACTTCACTAGCATGCTCTAGAAGTCTTGTCGAGAGAGGTCAACCAGGTGTGAAATAAATTATTTTTATGTAAGGTTAGACGGAATTGGCTCCGAACGGTAAAGGCTTCAAATTTTTAATTTGAAGGTCGATTTTACCACATTTAATAATTTACTACAACATACCGATACCAGACAATGGGTCAAATGTTACTCCTTGGACAGTGTAGTAGGCAGGTCAAACTTATAAACATAATTTATTACATAAGCGAATAAAGTTGACCTGCCCTTCACAAAGTCCACAAAGTAACATTTGACCCCTTATCTAGTGGCGGTCTGGAGTAATAAATTATTAAAGGTGGTAATTTTACAGTTTGGAGCCAATTCTGCTTATCCTGACACAAAAATAATTTATTAAACACTTGGATAAGGTTGACTTGGCCACCACAATGTCCATGGAGTAACATTTGACTCAATATCTGGGCGGTCTGGTGTAATAAATGATTAAAGATGGTAAAATCTACCATAAATTACCTATTTAAAACCTTTACAGTATGAAGCCAATTCCGCGTATCCTGACACAAAAATAATTTATTACACACCTAGATAAGGTTGGTGTGCCCATACCACAATGTCGAAGAATTAAGATTGGACTGAATATCTAGTGGCGATCTGGTCTAATAAATTTTGCAAAATCGACCTTTAAATTAATTTGAAGCCTTTACCGTTCGGAGCCAAATTCCAACCTTACACAAAAATAATTTATTACACAAGTGAATAAAGTTGACCAGGCCTTTAAAAAGCCCACGGAGTAACATTTTACTCAATATCTAGTGGCGGTCTGGTGTGATAAATTATTAAAATTTGGTAAAATCGGACTATAAATAACATATTTGAAGTCTCTACCGGTTGGAGCCAATTCCGTCTAACCTGACACAAAAATAATTTATTACACACCTGGATAAGGTTGACCTATTCTCGACAAGACTTTTAGAGCAACATTTTTCCCAAAATCTGGTGGCAGTCTGGCGTTAAAATTTTTAAAATTGGTTAATTTGACGTTTTTAAAATAATTAATCGTTTTGGGGTGAAATTTGCCATTAGGCAACTTGTAACTTATTCAATGTAATTAATTTCTAATAAATTCTCGTCCAAGAACCATCTCGATATCATAGCAACACCAAAAGTTACAATTTTGGTGGTGCAGGTTTAATTGTAAACCTGTGGTGGTACAGGTTGCATAAATTTGGTCGGTGCAGGTTTAGAGCACTCAAAATTTGAAACAAATTCTTTGTATTTTTCTTCATTATAAGGCCACCAAAGGTTTAAAAAGGTCTTAAATGCAAGTGGCACCCATAAAAATGGTTGATGGAACCTGGGCTCGCAGCGGAAAGCAAAGAGCTATTCTGCTTGCCGAACACCTAAATACCTTCAAACCACCAACTGGACAAGCGGATAATAAATATTTAACATCTATAAGCAAAATAGACTAGGTATCTGTGCTACCAGTTACTCTTTAAGAAATCAATCAAGAAATAAAAAACCTCAAAGATAAAAAAGGCCCTGGATACGACTTGATACGAAGGTGCAATGAGAAGTCTGGTAAAAATGAAACAAGGAATAATATTTTCGGCCAAAAAAAAAATTATTTTTCAACGTAGTCGCCTTTTAGCTCGCTCGATACACTTAGTCCAACGTTTTTCCAACTTTTCGATCCCTTCCGAATAATACGATTTCTCCAACCCTCCAATATAGGTGTTTGTTGCATCGATGATCTCCTCATTAGAGCCAAATCTCTTTCCACCGAGCCATTTCTTCAAGTTCGGAAACAGGAAATTGTCGCAGATGGCGGATGTGGAAGCAATTCGAAGCGTAATTCATGGATTTTGCATGGCAACTACACACGTGTGCACTCGTGCATTGTCTTGATGGAAGAGAACTTTTTTTTCACCAAATGCGGTCGTTTTTCTTTCAAAACGTTGTTGAAACGGTCCAATAAGTTTCAGTAATATTCGCCGTTGACTGTTCTCCCCTTTTGTAGGGGATGGTAATCGTTGTGGATTATGCCGCGTGCTTCCCAAAAAACTATGGCTATGACCTTGTTGGCCGATAAAACCGCCTTAGCATTCTTCGGCGCAGATTTGCCAGTATAAATGCACTGTTTAGACTATTCTTTGGTCTCTGGTGTATAGTGATGGATCCATCTTTCATCCACAGTTATGAAACGACGCAAAAACTACTTTTCATTTCGCTTGAACATCGCCAAACCTGCCTCTGAAGTTGTCACGCGTGTGCTTTTTTGGTCGATTGTAAGCAAACGCGGCACCCAACGCCCGGATAGCTTTTTCATATTCAAATATTCGTGTAATATATTGCGCACACTTTCATCTGAGATGTTTACTATCTCAGCTATCTCGCTCACTTTCACTCTGTGGTCTTGCAATACCGTATCATGGATTTTGTCAACCGTTTTTGTACAGGTGACATCATTTGGGCGTCCTGAACGTTCGGCATCAGTTGTGCTTGTACGACCACGACGAATATCAGTAAACCACTTGTGAATCATTTTAATCGATGGTGAAGAGTCACCATAATATTTATCAAGTTTTATTTTGGTTTTTCCACGCAAAAAATAATATTTAATTAAAATACAAAATGCACTTTTTTCCATGTTTGCAAAAAACAATGGGTGGCCTGTTTTCAATGGCTGTCAAAATTGAACTAAATGACAGATTTGTCTGAAAATTTTAATTTGGTCTAGTGACAGACGGTATTGACACATGACATCTGGAATTTGCGATTGTGGCGCTCTCTGTTGTAAAATTGCAGACTTCTCCCTTCTTCCTCGTAGTACCTATAGGCCTGTTTCTTTGCTAACAACAACATAAAAGATTTTCGAGAGAATGTTTCTCAAGAGACTAAAGCCAATTATAGAGAGCAGAAATTTTATACTAGCACATCAATTTGGGTTCTGGGAAAGCCACTCAACGATAGAATAGGTACATAGGATCACTAATTCAATTGAAGAGGCGCTGGAAAAAAAAATCAAGTATGTTCAGCAATATTCTAAGACGTAGACCAAGCAATTGATAAGATTTAGCACCATGGTCTGGAATTTAAACTCCAACGAGATTAGCCAAAGCAATATTTTGAATTGCTAAAGTCTTACATCAACGACCGTTACTTCTGGGTGAGGCAGCGAAACACTCAAAACTAAAGAGAATATTGGTAGGGGTTCCACAAGGCAGTGCTCTTGGCTCTGTATCATACCTCTTGTATACAAATGATCTACCAAACATAGTAGAAGTTAGTATAGGAACGTTTGCTGATGACACAGCCTGATGCTAGTATTGTTGGGTTAACAAGGAAACTACAAAATGTTATTAATATAGCGAATAACTCAAATTAACAATTTACCGTAGAACAATTTATCGTAGAACATTTTATCGTAGCACAATTTATCGGAAAACAGCTTATCGTGTGGATAGTTTATCGTACAATATATCACAATTAATGTCTTGAATTTGAAGTATCTTAAAACATAAAAATTTTCAATCTGTATTTCGTATAAAAATTCGGCCATTTCTTAATTATCGTCATCAAATTGGGCATGTTGTATGGAAATGGGATTCTAAAATGATTTTTGGGCCAAGTCGCCGATTATGGAAATCGGCCATTTCTTAACCGATTATTATGGGATCGTGTATGTTGGATGAAACTGGGATTCTAAAATAGTTTTTGTAAGAAGATCTGGAATATGGCCACCTGATGATGGGATTGGGTATGTTGGATGGAAATGGGATTCTTAAATGATTTTTGGAAGAAGCTCTGGAATAAGGCCATCTGGGACGGTACTGGGCCATTTCTTAACCGATCCTGATGCAATTGGGATATAAAATGATTTTTTGAAAAGTTCTGAAATTTGACCACCTCGGAAGGAACTTGGCCATTTCTTCTCCGAAAAAGTTCTGGAATATGGCCACCTGGGTCGGAACTCGACCACTTTTTAACCGATTATGATGGAATTTGTAATTATGGATGGAAATGGGATTATAAAATAGTTTATGGAGGAAGGAGTTCTGGAAAGTTGCCACCTGGAACGAAATTCAACCATTGCTTAGCTACATGCTGTACTTTGGATGATAAAAGAAATTTTAATTTTTTATGGTTACTAATGTCCGCTTTAGTAAAAAGTTTAACCAGTGGTGGAGTTATGTATCCAACACCCATACCATCTAAGCGCTTGTAGTGAAACTATGTCCAGAGTGCAAATTTCCGGTTGGTAGGAATGGTTCTGGAGATCACAAACCTTAAAAAGCTTACTATGTTCCATATTCCCGTGTACATTTTCCGAGGTCGTTGTTATTATCAAAGTGGAAAATTTATCCGAGACCTTTAAGTAGAGTTTATAACCGGATTTTTGTGAGCAGGTAGTTGGCCTACCGCTCAGCTCACATATTGGGTTGACACGTGTGTGGGTCATTACAAAACAAATTTTCAGTTTTTAGTTAGTTTTTTAGTTTTTAGTTTACATCGTCATATTTAGTCCACGGACTATACACTATATTTGTGACCTAAGCTGGATAGGTAACATGATGTGAAACGCTAGTTACCCAAATTACGTTGGGTAACTTTTTTGTGTGCACTGGCCCAACTTATGTCGATGAAAAATGTGATGTAAACGATAAAGACCTAAAGGGTTCTTGCACCATGAAATAGATGTCGGTAGTGGCATTGATGTTAACTAAACATCTCGGCATAAAATTTAGTTTTACAGTTAATAAATGAGTCAAATTTAAAAAATTACAATGATTGAATTTAATTTCGAAAATTTTACTGGAATTATTTATGAGAAAAATATGAGCTGCGATGAAAACATAAGCAATAGTTTTAGTATTATACAATAGATGGTGCAAATAAATTCAATTCAAGCGGACTAAATTAGGTCACTATTTAGGTCAGTCCAGTGAACAGGCCACGTATAGCTGTCCATGTGAGAAGCACGGATTTTGTAGATTCAATGCACAAACTTGAAGCGACTGTCCTGGAAATTGCAATCTTTAAAATTCAAATGGAATATCGGTCGGTATCATTGATATTCGCGGTAATAAGACATGTTGCCATTCAATATTGCTGCTTCGATAATGTTATTTATCAATTTTTTGACTGCAAGCCAGGTGTCGTTGCACAGTCGTGGCGGATCGATATTTCGAAGCATAATGATGGATGCGCCAATTTAAAATATCAATTCGTGTGGTGGTAATCCTGGCAAATCAAGTGAATTCAGGAATTCGACCGGATAATTGACAAATTCTTCTTGATTCGTGACTCATAGGTTGTAGAATTGCCAGATATTTGATTTTGAATGGCTGTGTTAGTAGCATTGACAGCAATAATGCACGATAGCTTAGTCGTTGGTGATTTTTGTAATTGCAATTAATGTTTGTTACGCTGTTAATCAATTCGTCAAGTGGCTGTGTAAAGTTACAAACATCTGGTGGAATGGTAATGCAAATCGAGTTTCGTCGATTGGCATTTTTCCGTTTCCTAGATCTAAAAGTTGCTTGGCGAATCGAGCAGATCAATATAATTTTACCAAACAAAAGATGATTTGAGACATGCGTTTAGTTCATCGGCTGGTGTGGAACGTGGTATAACTTAAATCTTGGAGCGTCCGATTGATCGCTTCCAGAGATTTTTTGTGGGCCATTGTGCATTCATCCCATACTATTAGTTTACATGTTTGCAAAACTTTTCCCATTCCAGAATTCTTTTTTATGTTGCGTGTGGATGTCTCAGTAAATTGCATGTGCAATCGCAATTTCAATGCAGAGTGCGTTGTTCTACCTCCATCCAAAAGAGTTGCTGCAATGCCAGAAGATACGATGGCCAATGCAATGCTACTTTGTGAGCGAATGGTCGCCAAAATCATTAATAATTGTCTTGCCTCTTTCACCGGGTGCATCGAGGAAAAACAAACCGCCAATTTGTTGGGAAGTCGCGCATTCATAATGCGGCTATATGCATTGTGTAGCCGTGAGCGCTTCGTTATACGTTTCCGAGGAGAATTGCGTGCTTGCGTTGTTGCTGGCTGTGCGCACTCGATGTAAAATATCTTCACTCATTTGATCTTTGTATTTTTCCCACAAATCTTTCGGATTAGATGGAAAGCAAGTTGTCAAAATGATGGAACATAATGTGCGAATTTGGTGTTGGCAAGTGATTGATACCATCCGCTAGCGATGTGTCCCAATGTGTATCATTTTCCAGTAATTTCTGGCATACATCACGATAAGTTTGGCATAATTGGGCACCAACTGTTCTCAATTGTTGAAATGATGCTGATTCACGTACATTAACTAACAACCACAGCCACTATTACTATTCGTTTCGTACAATATTTCAGGGTCAACAGTGAGCTCTTCTGTTCAGTGAGGCGATTCCATTCCCAGTTGCTGACGATTACATCCTTATAGAGTTAAATCCGCTCCATATATTTAACATAGAAGTGTAGTTAGAATAATCAAATTATTATAAAATACAATTTCTTGATAGCTAATTTGCTATCAGTTGCTAATTTGGGTATTTTGGAAAATATTTGTATGGAACACCAGACCCAGGGACCCGATCTCTACAACAAAATTATGAAACCCTGCTCATTGGTATAAAATCCCTATCCAATGTTTGAAACCGATTGGATGGACCCCTCGGATTCAAGCGTGCCACTAATTGTATATAAGCTTTTTAAAGGTTGGTTCTGGACATGCAACTTATACACGGTCGAAATTTCAAGATGATCGGTTTAGTCGTTCGCGATATTTGGTAGTGTGACTCGTGGGACACCTATTGTAAAAAAAATTGCATTGTTTAATTAGTAATAAAAATAGTTTATACCGCGACTGAAGCTGTGCACCTCAGCGAGGTCTAGGGAAGGCAACGAAGCCTAGCCCACACCGCTTCGGTGAAATAAAACTCCTGGGTACGGCCAAGTTACAGCGAACGGACGTACTTAGAAAGGAGAAGGACAAGCATTCCTGGTAATCCAAACAAGAAAAAACAAAAACAAAAAAATGACTTCAGACGGATCTAAAACTGCAAAATGCCAACGAACTGATAACGAGGCAGAAACAAATGAGTTAACCGATTTACCTGTAGAAAATGACAATGTGGAGGCGTTTGGGTCTTAACGACCTGGGCTCTTGTAAGTCCAAAAGAAATAAAACAGAGACAAAAACCTTGCTGGAAATGACGAGCGCAGTTAGAAAATGCGCAGGTGTAATTATTTTGGATACAATGGAAATTAGACATAAATATAATGAAAGAGATAACGACATTTATAACGACATTCACACGATTAAAGAGTCACCGGAATCACTGTGGAAACACCAACCGCGTGATACCGCGTAATGTAATATAACATTGTTAAACCAAAGGACGCTTCCAAATTTGGCAATTGTAATGAAGTTAAGGAAAAGTTAAACGAACTAGTATAGCCGGCTGAGCTGGAAATACAAATTAAGAAGATAAAGCAGATTAAGGAAAATGGCATAATAATCGAAGTAGCAACGCTGAAATTACAAACGCTGGGCTAGATACTAGTATCCCAGCTAAAAGGTCACCTAGAATGATCATATATTATGTCAGTAGAGAACTGAAGCAAGAAGAGCTTCCAGTACTTATATATAAATATAAATAAAATATTTAAGAACTGGTCCTAGAAACCATGACACGGGTCACTGGGTCATTGAAGTTCAAAAAGCTGTTACAAAAGAAAAAGATATACCTGGAGTGGTCCTCCTGCAATATTGCTGACTTCTTATTGAGACTGTAGTTTGTGGCCATTGTTCCGAAGTGGGACACAGGTACAGTGAATGCTCGAAGATAAAAGAAATGCACAAGTGCATCAATTGCATTAAAACTAAAAAACGACACTCGCACAGTGTTACTAACAAAAACTACCCTGCATACTTAGGAGCTGTAACAGCACTCATGAAACGAATTAATTATGGTCAGTATACTGCCAAGTAGTTTGAGTATGCAAGAAATTACAATACTGCATGGAATGGAATGGTATGGAATGTAAAGGAATGGAAATAATGATATGTGGTGATGTTAACGCCAGGTCAGCTTTCTGGTTTGACACCATAACTAATGATCGGGGTATTGAAGTTGAAAATTTTATATCTAGCTATATACTGCACTTGTTAATTAAGGAAGGACAAGATAATACCTACTGCCACAATGGCGAGTCAAGTATTGATCTCACCTTAGTGATTAGTGGGCTGTTAAACAAAATTAGAAGTTGAAGTGTCAAAACAAGTTGGACATCTAGTGATCACAGGGCAATCTTGATAAAGCTATCTGGGAAAGTGTTGAATTATAGTAACAGAGAGACAAATAAAAGGTTTTCTCTGAAGAGAGCAAATTGGACCCTCCTGAACGACTCTATTTCTGGTCAATGGGATCGCATAAACTGGGAAGACTGCAACAGCAAAGACACTGTAAACAGACTTGTACAGCTCCAAACGACAAGTCGCATGGTGGTGGAGCGTTAGCCTTAACAGAAAACGAAAATAAGTGCGAGAGCCATGAGGATTTATATTTAAATACCAGGCGGGTTAAATTAAATATCGGGACTCATTAATCTCAATTCTATCTCATGGAACAACAACAATAAAATGGCAATAAATAAACCAACTGTTACTAAATTCTCTGCTACCTGACGATGATCCTGCGAATGATTCAGAAGAGCAAATGGATATATGAATATTGATGCAGCAAGCACCTACGACTGGAGACGATCCGCCTTTCAGTGAAGAGGAGGTTGAATTAGCACTGATGAGTAGGAAAAATGGCAAGGCATCTGGACCTGACCTTAGTGATTGGGAGTAGACTAACACATCTATTCAATAAGTGTTTAGAGCTGGGTGTGTTGTGATCAGAAAAGGAGGATATAGAAATGAAGCTGACTCTAAAGCGCATATACCATTAGTCCTTCTTTCGGTAACGGGCAAACTGCTAGAAAAATTAGTAACGGATAGGGTGATAGAAAAATTTAACGCCGGCGGACTCTACTCTACCAAACAATTCGCGTTCCGCAAAAATACGTCAACGGAAGATGTTATCCTAATGATAATCAACAAAGTTTAAGCCTCAAATACAAAGTACGTGTTAAGACTATTGCTGGATATTGCAGGTGCCTTCGATAATGTCTGGTGGCCTTGAATCACCTGAAAACCATTGACACTTCTAAAAATAGTTGTAAAATAATAATGGAAAAATTCAGAAAACGTTAACATAAGGATGTCCACTAGGATCAATCATTGGCCCCAATATTTGGAACATCGTTTTCAACGATAGTTTCTGCAGCGAGGAAGACGAAATTGCTTATGCTGACAATAAGGTCTGCTGACGTCGGTAATCATATATGGGTGGACACTCCAGACAAGATGGGACGTCTCCAAAACTCAAATCTGATAACCGCCAGCAAACAGCCTGTAATTCTAAGCAAAAACAACATAATTACTCAACGGATAATTGATGAAACCCACCAAAATACATTACATGGTGGCACACAGCTTACCCTTGCAATGTTGAGACAGAAATATTGGATCATCGATGGGAGACGAGCTGTAAAACAAGTGATACAAAAATGCATAACCTGCTTTCGCTTCAAACAAAAACACATGGAACAACTAATGGGTAGTCTACCATCAGCAAGAGTGAGCCCGGGAAGACCGTTTTCTAGAACGGGAATCGACTATGCAGGACCCATCCAGCTAAGAACCACCAAGGGTCGGGGTAACAAATCCTATAAAGGATACATTGCCCTATTCGTATGCATGCGACAACCAATGCCATACACATTGAGATAGTGAGCAGCCTAACAACAGGGGCATTCATAGCGGCCTACAAAAGATTCGTTTCTAGACGAGGGCTTTGTACTGATATAGTCTCTGACAACGGAACCTATTTTGTGGGTGCAAATTCCGTAATGAAGAAGACGTACAGTTCAGCTATGACCACATTACCCGACGACGTAGCAGCTACGTTAGCCAGTGACGAAACGACATGGCACTTCATACCACCTCATACCCCACATTTTGGTGGAATATGGGAAGGCCAGTGCAATTACAACTCAAAACAACAAGCCGGTATCCAGGCAACAACCTCACCGCCGAACCAAAACGACAGGAAAAATAAACCACGTGACACTGGCCATCCTTTCAGTGTGCTGCCTATTTGGTTTCGTGAGCACCAACATCGAAATAAGGCCGTTCAATCATTCCATCGGGATACATTTCGAGGAATTGGGCAAGTTGGAGATTGTGGCGACAAAATGGACATTAGTTGTTCAATACAATTTATCTTCCTACTGGGAGGAAATTGACAACTTTAAAACAGCCCACACAGAGTTACAATCAGTTTGTAAGGAGCTGTCCAGTTTAAAATGCGACATCATTCTTCAGAAACTCTTATTTCAATATAATTACTTGATAGCAGACAACGAGCTATTATTTGAAAGTAATAAGGATCGTAAACGAATGAAGGGAGGCCTCGGTGATTCAGTGGGCCTTGTACTAGGGGACCTATTTGGAGTACTCACCCAGCGAGAAGCTGACAAGTATGAATCCTATTTTGAACAAATTAACAGTGACGAAAATTATCTCTTGACTCTCATCAAAAATCAAACAACTATTGTGGATAACAGGAAATGTTGCAGTTAAAAGAATATAGAACGTATGAAGACAGAGTGCGATCAACGCTAATGACCATTTTTGAAATGATGCTAATTCTAAAGAGCCTCCAGGACACACAACAAGGATTACTCAACGTGATTTATCATGCTCAGCAAGACGTCCTGCATCCATCCATACTTACTCCAAATCAGTTGGAAGAAGAGCTACAATTCATTCGACAACACGTGCCGGTGACCATTACTCTACCAGGACATGACATTCACGACCTCCACCATGTGTATGAAAGCATGCAAATCCGCAGCTCGTAACTCAAAATAATGTAATAATTGAAATCACTTTACCACTTCGTTCGTGTGTCCCAACATCATCCATGGAGGCACTCAGTCACAAATCATTAGCTCCACTGACTATATAGCAATGGACAATCGGCGTGAACACTTCGCATTATTAACCAGAGAAGACGTACATAAATGTCAGGTATTTAAGCCTGTACATCTCTTATGCGAAGTATCACAAATTATCAACACTCCTCCAAATCAAACATCATGTGAGGTAGCGATATTACAACGAAAGAACGAATTGGACACCGTATGCGGCACTAGGTCAACAAAAGCTAGTAATCATTGGATCAAAGTTAACGCTGCCAACCAGCGGATATATGTGATATCCAACGAAATCACAATCGATGTCATATGTGGGTCTAGAATCCAATCTTACACCATCGTAGGTTCCGGTATAGTGAAAATCGAATCCGGCTGCGTGCTCAGAGACTCTGATGTTCAAATAATTGCTGTCGGAACAGCTAAACACAATATCAATAAATTTGCTCAGCACGCAACTCATTTAACGCATAGGGCTAACAACCTACGGGAATTCAGTGCTGTGGTCAAAAATAAAGCGAACGAGATGGATCAATTGAATTTACTAACCACGCCAGAAACAACCGGATTGGATGATCAGCTTGAACCATTGAAAAATGATGAACAGATTACCTTCCATCATCAGAGTGCTCATCATATCCACCATTACGCAATGATCCACATTTTATTTTGGAGTGCTGTAGTAATAGGAATCATCTGGGTTGCAAACAAATTAATTTGCGACATCAGTAAAGCCCGGGAATATGTTGAATCAATGTCAACATGCGCAATAATACAATATTCCAAGTGGTCGATGACACAGTATCGACACGGGTGGAATATTGTATATTGTAGCAAATTCAACAGTTTTTAATTGTTTGTATATTGTATTGTGTGTTTTTGTTGTATATAAATATTGTTGATTTTAAGCGTAAGCAATTTTCATGCATAAAAAGCCCGGTTTATCGAGGTAATAAATAGATTTGCATTATAAACGCATAACAACAGTTGGTTTAATTCTCAGTGAATATTTGGAGCTCACCAGTGGTAAACCAAATACTCACCTAAGTACAGAAATCTAGGCAAAGGCCAGATTTTTACTAGATTTAGAATTAAGGAGAATGAACTATGCCTCTGCGGTGCAAGTATAGAATCACCTAACCATATAATATTTGAATGTGCACTATATCAAAATAAGAGACGTAGGCTTCATTCTAGCCTAACCAATGCTAATATTACATCGTCGGCTGACAAAACCACATTTGTGAGCAACAATGCGATTTGCAGCTTCGCAGACCTTTGTGTACGTGTCATGCAATCGAAAAATATGATAGTAGACTAGACGCGTCCAGCACCAAATACACATGAAAAAGAAAAAAATACACATTTTGTGAAAGTTTCATATCCATCGGCCGTATAGCCTTTGAAATTTTTGCGAACATTTTGAAACTCGTTCTAAATCAGGAAATATAGTTGACCATGTTCTTTGTGGGTTTAATGGGTTGCAGATGGTTGGGAATTCTCTGAAACTATATTCTCTGACATTAGTGATCACAATTTTATTGCTTCACATTTCTCGTATAAAATAAAAAAGTTAATAAACTCTTAGAAAAAAAAAATGATTACAATCGATTAAATACTGAATTTGAAAACTATTTGACAAATCTGGATGTAAATTGTTTTGAACCTGATATAATTTTGTCTCACATTACAGAGAAATTCGAAGAGCTAATAACCAATTACACACGCATTATTAAAAAATCTGTAAAATTAAAAAAATCGTATGGCCCTTGGATCACGTACGATTTATGGCAGTTAATTAATAAAAAGGAATCAATTTTAAAGAAATGCAAGCGGCAACTCTGTAATATTTCAATAACTAACTCAAATGAAAACGATTATAACCAAAGACTTATCGAAATTGATAAAGTAATTAAACGTGAAAAATATTTCGCCAAAAAGGGATATTTTGAAAAGGTCTTTGGGGGGGGGGGGTTCCCGACCAACGTAACTTGTGGTCTAATATAAATGCTTTGATGCGTAGAACTAATAGTAACAAATTCACAATCATAGACTTGTTATTGACAATGGTGGGGAAATAATATCTGACGGATACAGAATTGCATCCTTATTTAACAACTACTTTGCGAATGTTGGTGAAGATCTGGCTGGTCAGATTAATAGTTCCAAAAATATTTTTAAATTTAATACTTGTAACCCGGTTAACTAAACTATATTTATAAAGCCTACGAGTTGGTACAATGCTACAACGTCATCTGTACGTCATCTGTTGAAATATTTAATTTAATTGTTGATTTGGAATCCAAGAAAGGAGGTGGACCATATTTACTCGATAGTTGTGTTTTAAAATTACACATCAAGATTTTCTCAGTGATTTTATCCAGCATATTTAATAAAGTTTTTGAAACTGGAATATTTCCAAAGTGTTTAAAATTATCTAAATATAGATAAACTATAGATAAATTGTTAGAAAAATTGTTAGCATTGCGGCTTAATTCGTTTTTAGAGACTCATAATTTACTATATATCTTTCAATATGGCTTCCGAAAATGTTCAGGAACTGATGTTGCTCTAGTTGAAACAGTTGACATGATTAATAGTTCAATAAATGATAAATTCTATGTATGTGCTTTATTTTTAGATCTAAAGAAAGCGTTTGACACTGTGGACCATGGATTATTATTAGATAAACTGAATTGCTATGGATTAAGTTATCTCTCGAATAGAAAACAATTCGTTTTTGTTAATGGCGCTACTAGTAAGTGTAGCCTGGTGAAGCATGGTGTACCTCAAGGTTGTGTACTCGGCCCTATGTTATTTTTATTATTTATAAATGACATGGGTAATCTCCCATTGAAAGGATAACTTAGGTTGTTTGCAGATGACTCTGCTCTATTTTATAAGGTTAGGGACCCAATTGATGGGCTTCAGCTTATGTCACATGATCTTGATATTTTGCTTGAATTTTTTAATGAGCATATGTTATCTTTAAACTTGACTAAGACTAAATACATGGTATTCCGTTCAATCTGTAAACCTCTTCCTACATTACCTAGACTTGCTGTAGCAAATGTCAATATTGAGCTTGTTGAAACTTATAAATATTTAGGAATAATTTTAGACTCGCATCTTAATTGGCAGCATCATATTGACACGGTTTGCCCAAAAGTTTCTTCAATAATTGGTTTTACACGTAAGGCCTCTCATTATATACCTACGAAAATACTTCGATGCATATACTTTGCCTTTATTTATTCTAGAATTACTTATGGGCTCGTTGTTTATGGGAACTCATCCCAATCACGTTTGAGAAAGCTATAAATTTTACAGAACCGTTGCATCAAAGCTATATATAAATTACCATTTCTGTATTCTTCGAGAGATTTATATGCTCTAAAGGCCGAAAACATTTTGCCGATAAAAGCCTTACATTTCATGCAGACTGTGAAATATATCTATAGGATAAGAAATGATACTTAAAGCGTAATATTAATTTAAACCTGTATAATCACCAATATCATACGCGCAATAAAAATAACCTGAAACCTTGTACTATTGCTAATGAGTATGGTCGCAAACGAATTAGTTTCATAAGCCCTAAAATGTATAACGAAATCCCTGTAGAAATTAAACAGCAAAACTATGCGAATTTTAAGAAAGGAATAATTAATTTTTTAAAAGCGCTTACTAATAAATATATTATTTAAATATGTATCGATACGAACATCATAGAAGTCTTTATTTACGTTTTATCATTGAATTATGTTATTCTTTTTAGAGTATAGAACTGAATATTGTTGTATGCAATTCACTTTAAGGGATTCAGAATCCACTGCGAACTGCATACAACAATATATATGTTTAAGTATGTAGTTAAATATTTTGTAAAATAAGTCTTTTATTATTTATTATTATTTTATAAACAGTTATAAAAAGTTTATATTTAACTAAATAAAAATCTATGAATTTAAAAAAAAATAAAAAAAAATAAACATACATACTGACATAATTTGACTTTAGATTGGAAATACTTCACAATTCTCCATACACGCGTGAAGTTTTTTCTAAAAAAAATCCCTAAAATATTTTTTTTTCTTTTACGAAATAATTCCCGTGTATAAATAATTAGATTATCATTCTCATACCCCTCAAGTAATCACAAAATTCATCAACGAAAACATTGTCAGATATTGTATGAAGCCGATAAACAAAAATCGGAGTAACCAAGACGCAGAAACATAAGGCACCAATAAAATATAATTTTGATCAAATTAAATCGGGTTCGTCGCCTGTATTCAGAATCAAAAGATTTCGCAAACTTTTTACGCAATATACGAGTACTATAAAACCAATTTAATTTTAAATGATTTATATTGTTTAAAGATTTTAATTAGTAAATGTAATCTTATTCAAAATATTTGTACTTCTTATGTATAAAAGAAACGTCGCGTTCTTATTAATATTACGAATTAAATTTTAATAACTCTTACGGGCCAATCCTTTTCCGGACCAAAAATTTAATAAGGGTATTTTTATGGTATTCGGATATTTAGACATGCGGATTAATATTTACAGATTAATGTACCAAGTCTAGATAGAGTTAAAAAATATTTATGCTATGTGACAATACATCAATAGGAATTAGATTACAATCAAATAAATTTTGAAATATTGATGACAATCAATAAATTAAATTATTGTCCGCGCGTATACAAAATGATTGATACATAAATAAATTCTTAACGAATAGAAATACTTTTTTCTATCTATTATAATAGGATTAGGATTAGATGTTGTTATTTTTTTTTCATTATATATGTCTTTCTTAGAAATCATTGAAGAAATCAAAATAAGATTTGTTTTGCTAAAATTAATTTAGATAATAACTAAATTATATAATTTTAACGATTTGTCACCTTAACTTTGGCACAGTGATTAAAAGCCACACTATTTTGGCCGAACATTGTTTTGGGGTCCATTTAATCGCTAACTCGAATACCAACACCGAAAGTGAAATTATAATCCAATTAATAATGTCGTATACATCGTACGCGCACGTTTATAGCCATTCTCACACAAGAGTGGTGAAAGCTTCACAATAACATACTGGTACATACGAGTACATTAAATCAAAAATTGAATCATACATACAAGAATAATAATATAAATGTATCTATTTAAACTCAAAGAAAAATACAAAGTCGTCGTCTTCGTCGTCGTCTTTTAAATATGTAAATTTTATATATATAAAACTTAAGATGAAAAAATCAAGACGAAGAAAAGAAGACATTTTTCTGCATTCTTTTTTTCAAGAAACATCACTTTAAAGAAAAAACTCAACAAACAAGAAAAATCTTACCTCCGAAAAATCTCTTTGTGACATCATTTGGATAAGCTTTTTTTTTAAACTTCGTACAGCGTATTTTACAAAACTAAACTCTAAACACTTTGTCTTAATATTATTTTATTCCATTTTGAATCTTTATATGTTCCCGTCTGGCTAGATATTTTAAGATGTTGATTATAAGAAAAATGTTAAGAAAATAATCTAAATCATGTCATAATTATTACATTGTTTTACTCTTTATAAATGTAAAGTTAAAAAGCATTTTTTAACTGTGCTGTATCTCTCTATATATAAGTATATATATATAAGAGATTCGTTGTTGTTATATTTCTTTAAGATTTTGATTGAAGAAGTTGGAGCGTTTTTTTGTTTTCTTATATTTGTGCTTCAAATACCTTCTCATGAGGCTCTTGTATCTCGATATAAATTTTTTATAGCAAAAATATTAAAAAATAAGATTCTCTTGTTATATTTTATTTTATATATATACACACACACTCACATAAAACATAACACAATAATACAGAAAAGCACCTTGCTAACTTCTTAACACAACACACACTATCATATAATATATCTTTAAGATATCACAAATACACAAATATAAATTATATATATATACACGATATGAAACTGTGTTAGAAATATTTCACTTATATATCGATATGTACAACACTAACACATAGGCAAATACAAGAAAAAATTATAATTTTACATCAAACATTATAATGAAATTATTAAAAAATTTTTATTTAAAACACTTTAAAACTACACGAAAACTTTATATTTACTAAAATATTCACTGAAACCCTTTAATTAGATTTAATTTAAATATAAAATTGAGTATAGATATGTAATTATAATTTAATTGGTTTTTTTTATTTTCTTATTTTTTTTCATTAAGAAACTCCACGAACCGACATTCTTAACTCCGTTGTTACAACTTCCAAACTACTCTCTTTGAGTTTCTCGACAACACTAAATGAAATTGTACGAGCATAATGAAAAGAAAAATTTTTTTGTAGGTAAGTCTAAAAAATAAATCACAAGAAGAAGGAGGCAATTTCTTGATAATTCTTAGAGTGCATACGGTATGACCCTAATGCTGCACCAGCACTTGTGGCACAATCCAATGAAAATGGTACTGAAATTTTTTAGAAATTAATTACAACATATCGGCATAGTTCAACCCCCCGAAAAAAGTACCTCTAAAGGGTGCAATTCGTCAAAACCGATATTGATGTTTAAACCATGCTTTTGGCATTTCAGTTAATATTTGTTGTATAGTGCTGGGGTGGTACTGGATTTTTTTTTACAAATTAATTACAATAAAATGACATAACTAAGCCCCTAGAATACTACCCCAAATAGGAGGAACCCTTTAAAATCATTGTATCGTACTGGGGGTGATACTAGAAGTTTTTACAAAATAAATTATTGGGTGTACAAATGTATTTCCGACCTTTTTTAGTGAAATAAATGACATTAGTTTGTGTAGAAAATGAAAAAATGTTTTTTTCAAAGTATGCTCCTTTTCGCCCATCGTTTAGGCAATAAACGGATTCCCCAAAGGAAGAAGTCTGGTTGTTTCGAGGCGATCCAGTCATCGACCCATTTTTTGACATTTTCATATGAAGTGAAGTGCTGCTGTGCCCTTGCAGATTGCATCGGCTGGAATAAGTGGTAATCAGCGGGAGCAATGTCTGGTGAATGCGGCGAGCGGGGTAGAATTTCCCAGTTCTCCCTGTCCATGTATTTTTGACAGGTATAGCAACATGTGGATGTATATGAAGTTAGCCCAGAAAGTCATCCCAGAAAAAATAAATTTTTGCATCAGGCAACACTAAATTTGTTTGTTTATACAAGCCCAGGATTTCACTAAAATTATTTAAATTGACTATAATTCAGCCCAAGAAAAATTAAAACCTTGTAATAAAACATATTGCATGGAAAGAAAAAAATATATTCAGAACCCAGACATATTTAATCGAAAATTTTTTAAATTTAATTACATTAAATTAAATATACATGTCAGTTAATAGTGCTAGTCACACCGGTAGTATTGGCTTGTAGTTTGTATGGTTTGTAAAAGACATAAAGACAAGTGGTTAAAACAGGTTTAATAATGACGAGTAAACTGACGAGTTGTTACTATTAGGTTTGGTTTCCGGAGCTTTTTGCTTCCAGGAGTTATTGAAGCAAATCTCCGTCAAATGTATTGGCCGATTCAATTATGAGCCTGTAGCGCCAATCACAAAGGCAGGATTATCTTGAAATTTTCAAGCTCAGTAACGGACATGATTATAAGTGGGTACTACTAGGTTTGGCTTCCAGAACTTCCGGTTTCTGGGAAGTATGAAGTAAAACAATTCATCCTTTGTGTCAAACACGCGTGCACCTGTAGTGCCAATCAGAACCGTACGATTTTCTTGAGATTTCTATGGTACGTAGGCAGTATAATGACAAGTTGTTACTATTAGGTTTGGGTTCCGGAACTTTTTGCTTTCAAGAGTTATTGAAGCAAATCCCCGTCAAATGTATTGGCCCATTCAATTATGAGCCTGTAGCGCCAATCACAAAGGCAGGATTATCTTGCAATTTTTAAGGTCAGTAACGGACATGATTATAAGTGGATACTACCAGGTTTGGTTTCCGGAACTTGCGGTTTCTGGGAAGTATGAAGTAAAACAATTCATCCTTTGTGTCAAACACGTGTGCACCTGTAGTGCCAATCAGAACGGTACGATTGTCTTGAAATTTCTGTGGTACGTAGGCAGTATAATGACAAGTTGTTACTATTAGGTTTGGTTTCCGGAACTTTTTGCTTTCAAGAGTTATTGAACCAAATCCCCGTCAAATGTATTGGCCCATTCAATTATGAGCCTGTAGCGCTAATCACAAAGGTAGGATTATCTTGAAATTTTCAAGCTCAGTAACGGACATGATTATAAGTGGGTACTATTAGGTTTGGCTTCCGGAACTTGCGGTTTCTGGGAACCTTGAAGTAAAACAATTCATCCTTTGGGTCAAACACGTGTGCACCTGTAGTACCAATCAGAACGGTACGATTTTCTTGAAATTTCTGTGGTACGTAGGCAGTATAATGACAAGTTGTTACTATTAGGTTTGGCTTCCGGAACTTTTTGCTTTCAAGAGTTATTGAAGCAAATCCTCGTCAAATGTATTGGCCCATTCAATTATGAGCCTGTAGCGCCAATCACAAAGGCAGGATTATCTTGCAATTTTTGAGGTCAGTAACGGACATGATTATAAGTGGATACTACCAGGTTTGGTTTCCGGAACTTGCGGTTTCTGGGAACCTTGAAGTAAAACAATTCATCCTTTGGGTCAAACACGTGTACACCTGTAGTGCCAATCAGAACGGTACGATTTTCTTGAAATTTCTGTGGTACGTAGGCAGTATAATGACAAGTTGTTACTATTAGGTTTGGCTTCCGGAACTTGCGGTTTCTGGGAAGTATGAAGTAAAACAATCCATCCTTTGCATCAAACACGCGTGCACCTTTAGTGCAAATCAGAACGGTACGATTTTCTTGAGATTTCTATGGTACGTAGGCAGTATAATGACAAGTTGTTACTATTAGGTTTGGGTTCCGGAACTTTTTGCTTCCAAGAGTTATTGAAGCAAAACTCCGTCAAATGTATTGGCCCATTCAATTATGAGCCTGTAGCGCCAATCACAAAGGCAGGATTATCTTGAAATTTTCAAGGTCAGTAACGGACATGATTATAAGTGGATACTACCCGGTTTGGTTTCCGGAACTTGCGGTTTCTGGGAACCATGAAGTAAAACAATTCATCCTTTGGGTCAAACACGTGTGCGCCTGTAGCACCAATCAGAACGGTAGGCAGTATAATGACAAGTTGTTACTATTAGGTTTGGTTTCCGGAATTCTTTGCTTTCAAGAGTTATTGAAACAAATCCCCGTCAAATGTATTGGCCCATTCAATTATGAGCCTGTAGCGCCAATCACAAAGGCAGGATTATCTTGAAATTTTCAAGCTTAGTAACGGACATGATTATAAGTGGGTGCTACCAGGTTTGGCTTCCGGAACTTGCGGTTTCTGGGAACTATGAAGTAAAACAATTCATCCTTTGGGTCAGACACGTGTGCACCTGTAGTGCCAATCAGAACGGTACGATTTTCTTGAGATTTGTATGGTACGTAGGCAGTATAATGACAAGTTGTTACTATTAGGTTTGGTTTCCGGAGCTTTTTGCTTCCAGGAGTTATTGAAGCAAATCTCCGTCAAATGTATTGGCCGATTCAATTATGAGCCTGTAGCGCCAATCACAAATGCAGGATTATCTTGCAATTTTTGAGGTCAGTAACGGACATGATTATAAGTGGATACTACCAGGTTTGGTTTCCGGAACTTGCGGTTTCTGGGAACCTTGAAGTAAAACAATTCATCCTTTGTGTCAAACACGCGTGCATCTGTAGTGCCAATCAGAACGGTACAATTTTCTTGAAATTTCTATGGTACGTAGGCAGTATAATGACAAGTTGTTACTATTAGGTTTGGCTTCCGGAACTTTTTGCTTTCAAGAGTTATTGAAGCAAATCCTCGTCAAATGTATTGGCCCATTCAATTATGAGCCTGTAGCGCCAATCACAAAGGCAGGATTATCTTGCAATTTTTGAGGTCAGTAACGGACATGATTATAAGTGGATACTACCAGGTTTGGTTTCCGGAACTTGCGGTTTCTGGGAACCTTGAAGTAAAACAATTCATCCTTTGGGTCAAACACGTGTACACCTGTAGTGCCAATCAGAACGGTACGATTTTCTTGAAATTTCTGTGGTACGTAGGCAGTATAATGACAAGGGTTTACTATTAGGTTTGGCTTCCGGAACTTGCGGTTTCTGGGAAGTATGAAGTAAAACAATCCATCCTTTGCATCAAACACGCGTGCACCTTTAGTGCCAATCAGAACGGTACGATTTTCTTGAGATTTCTATGGTACGTAGGCAGTATAATGACAAGTTGTTACTATTAGGTTTGGGTTCCGGAACTTTTTGCTTCCAAGAGTTATTGAAGCAAATCTCCGTCAAATGTATTGGCCCATTCAATTATGAGCCTGTAGCGCCAATCACAAAGGCAGGATTATCTTGAAATTTTCAAGGTCAGTAACGGACATGATTAGAAGTGGATACTACCAGGTTTGGTTTCCGGAACTTGCGGTTTCTGGGAACCATGAAGTAAAACAATTCATCCTTTGGGTCAAACACGTGTGCGCCTGTAGCACCAATCAGAACGGTAGGCAGTATAATGACAAGTTGTTACTATTAGGTTTGGTTTCCGGAATTCTTTGCTTTCAAGAGTTATTGAAACAAATCCCCGTCAAATGTATTGGCCCATTCAATTATGAGCCTGTAGCGCCAATCACAAAGGCAGGATTATCTTGAAATTTTCAAGCTTAGTAACGGACATGATTATAAGTGGGTGCTACCAGGTTTGGCTTCCGGAACTTGCGGTTTCTGGGAACTATGAAGTAAAACAATTCATCCTTTGGGTCAAACACGTGTGCACCTGTAGTGCCAATCAGAACGGTACGATTTTCTTGAAATTTGTATGGTACGTAGGCAGTATAATGACAAGTTGTTAGGCAGTATAATGACAAGTTGTTACTGTTATCTTTGGTTTCCGGAACTCTTTGCTTTCAAGAGTTATTGAAGCAAATCCCCGTCAAATGTATTGGTCTATTCAATTATGAGCCTGTAGCGCCAATCACAAAAGCAGGATTATCTTGAAATTTTCAAGGTCAGTAACGGACATGATTATAAGTGGATACTACCAGGTTTGGTTTCCGGAACTTGCGGTTTCTGGGAACCATGAAGTAAAACAATTCATCCTTTGGGTCAAACACGTGTGCGCCTGTAGCACCAATCAGAACGGTAGGCAGTATAATGACAAGTTGTTACTATTAGGTTTGGTTTCCGGAATTCTTTGCTTTCAAGAGTTATTGAAACAAATCCCCGTCAAATGTATTGGCCCATTCAATTATGAGCCTGTAGCGCCAATCACAAAGGCAGGATTATCTTGAAATTTTCAAGCTTAGTAACGGACATGATTATAAGTGGGTGCTACCAGGTTTGGCTTCCGGAACTTCCGTTTTCGGGGAACTATGAAGTAAAACAATTCATCCTTTGGGTCAAACACGTGTGCACCTGTAGTGCCAATCAGAACGGTACGATTTTCTTGAAATTTCTATGGTTCGTAGGCAGTATAATGACAAGTTGTTACTATTAGGTTTGGCTTCCGGAACTTTTTGCTTTCAAGAGTTATTGAAGCAAATCCTCGTCAAATGTATTGGCCCATTCAATTATGAGCCTGTAGCGCCAATCACAAAGGCAGGATTATCTTGCAATTTTTGAGGTCAGTAACGGACATGATTATAAGTGGATACTACCAGGTTTGGTTTCCGGAACTTGCGGTTTCTGGGAACCTTGAAGTAAAACAATTCATCCTTTGGGTCAAACACGTGTACACCTGTAGTGCCAATCAGAACGGTACGATTTTCTTGAAATTTCTGTGGTACGTAGGCAGTATAATGACAAGGGTTTACTATTAGGTTTGGCTTCCGGAACTTGCGGTTTCTGGGAAGTATGAAGTAAAACAATCCATCCTTTGCATCAAACACGCGTGCACCTTTAGTGCCAATCAGAACGGTACGATTTTCTTGAGATTTCTATGGTACGTAGGCAGTATAATGACAAGTTGTTACTATTAGGTTTGGGTTCCGGAACTTTTTGCTTCCAAGAGTTATTGAAGCAAATCTCCGTCAAATGTATTGGCCCATTCAATTATGAGCCTGTAGCGCCAATCACAAAGGCAGGATTATCTTGAAATTTTCAAGGTCAGTAACGGACATGATTAGAAGTGGATACTACCAGGTTTGGTTTCCGGAACTTGCGGTTTCTGGGAACCATGAAGTAAAACAATTCATCCTTTGGGTCAAACACGTGTGCGCCTGTAGCACCAATCAGAACGGTAGGCAGTATAATGACAAGTTGTTACTATTAGGTTTGGTTTCCGGAATTCTTTGCTTTCAAGAGTTATTGAAACAAATCCCCGTCAAATGTATTGGCCCATTCAATTATGAGCCTGTAGCGCCAATCACAAAGGCAGGATTATCTTGAAATTTTCAAGCTTAGTAACGGACATGATTATAAGTGGGTGCTACCAGGTTTGGCTTCCGGAACTTGCGGTTTCTGGGAACTATGAAGTAAAACAATTCATCCTTTGGGTCAAACACGTGTGCACCTGTAGTGCCAATCAGAACGGTACGATTTTCTTGAAATTTCTATGGTTCGTAGGCAGTATAATGACAAGTTGTTACTATTAGGTTTGGCTTCCGGAACTTTTTGCTTTCAAGAGTTATTGAAGCAAATCCTCGTCAAATGTATTGGCCCATTCAATTATGAGCCTGTAGCGCCAATCACAAAGGCAGGATTATCTTGCAATTTTTGAGGTCAGTAACGGACATGATTATAAGTGGATACTACCAGGTTTGGTTTCCGGAACTTGCGGTTTCTGGGAACCTTGAAGTAAAACAATTCATCCTTTGGGTCAAACACGTGTACACCTGTAGTGCCAATCAGAACGGTACGATTTTCTTGAAATTTCTGTGGTACGTAGGCAGTATAATGACAAGGGTTTACTATTAGGTTTGGCTTCCGGAACTTGCGGTTTCTGGGAAGTATGAAGTAAAACAATCCATCCTTTGCATCAAACACGCGTGCACCTTTAGTGCCAATCAGAACGGTACGATTTTCTTGAGATTTCTATGGTACGTAGGCAGTATAATGACAAGTTGTTACTATTAGGTTTGGGTTCCGGAACTTTTTGCTTCCAAGAGTTATTGAAGCAAATCTCCGTCAAATGTATTGGCCCATTCAATTATGAGCCTGTAGCGCCAATCACAAAGGCAGGATTATCTTGAAATTTTCAAGGTCAGTAACGGACATGATTAGAAGTGGATACTACCAGGTTTGGTTTCCGGAACTTGCGGTTTCTGGGAACCATGAAGTAAAACAATTCATCCTTTGGGTCAAACACGTGTGCGCCTGTAGCACCAATCAGAACGGTAGGCAGTATAATGACAAGTTGTTACTATTAGGTTTGGTTTCCGGAATTCTTTGCTTTCAAGAGTTATTGAAACAAATCCCCGTCAAATGTATTGGCCCATTCAATTATGAGCCTGTAGCGCCAATCACAAAGGCAGGATTATCTTGAAATTTTCAAGCTTAGTAACGGACATGATTATAAGTGGGTGCTACCAGGTTTGGCTTCCGGAACTTGCGGTTTCTGGGAACTATGAAGTAAAACAATTCATCCTTTGGGTCAAACACGTGTGCACCTGTAGTGCCAATCAGAACGGTACGATTTTCTTGAAATTTGTATGGTACGTAGGCAGTATAATGACAAGTTGTTAGGCAGTATAATGACAAGTTGTTACTGTTATCTTTGGTTTCCGGAACTCTTTGCTTTCAAGAGTTATTGAAGCAAATCCCCGTCAAATGTATTGGTCGATTCAATTATGAGCCTGTAGCGCCAATCACAAAGGCAGGATTATCTTGAAATTTTCAAGGTCAGTAACGGACATGATTATAAGTGGGTACTACTAGTTTTTGATACTTCCTGACGTCAATCCAACTTTACAAAACAACCTAACCACAATGTTGATAAGAAAGAAGATTTCATATTTTATATGTTATATCACCAAATATTCTTAATCCTAACTTTTGAAAATTGTGTATGATTTTCCATTTTCCAATTAGTCAGATTTTCAAAATATTCACAACCGTGTATTATTCTGGTGTTGGTTTTCTTTGTACAGCCCCAGAGTTGAATTCCGTAAGTCCATACAGGCTTTAGCACCTGTTGATATAATAGCAATTTATTTTCGGTTGACAATTCCGAATTTTTCCGGAGCAGCCAATATATTTTTCGATATTTGATATTAAGTCCATGTTTTTTCTTTTACTCTTTCCATCTGAGCCTGGCATCTAATGTCATCCCTAGATATTTAGCCTTATTTGCCTACGGAATTGCTGACCGTTAATGATTACCGGTTTGTAGCTGATTTTTAGATTAGTAAAATTCACATGCGTGGATTTCGATTCATTGAGCCCGATACGCCACATTTTTGTCTATTTTATGATTTTGTCACATGCTTCTTGAAGTTCCGTTCTCGATTCTTCGATAGCGTCTCCTACTGAGAGAACATCATCAGCAAATGTTGCAATGGTAACATCGTTTAATTCAGGTAAATCTCTGGTGTAGAGCCGGTAAAGAATAGGTCCCAAAACACTACCCTGCGGGACTCCTTGCCGAATTTTTTTTTAGCTCGGAGAATTCTTCTACATATTTCACCCGAAAGTGGCGACTCTCTATGTATGTGCCACACATTATCGAAGGCCTGCGCCATATCTAAGAAGATACTAGAGCAAACCTTTTTCCTCTTTAATGTCTTCCCAATGACATCTGTGCGCCTATAAACCCGCTCAATAGTTGAGTGTTTGTCTCTGAAACTAAACTGATATTCTGAGCTAAGGTTTCTTTGTTCTATGGTTTTTTTTCTATCTTTTGAGCAACAGCCTTTCAAACAATTTCGCTAGTGCTGGTAGAAGTGAAATTGGCCGGTAAGATTTTCTATCATTTAATGTCTTGCCCGGTTTCAGAATCATTATTACTTCCGTTACTTCCCACTGCATTGGCACATATTTTTTCCTGAGGGTCGCATTGATTATGTGCAATAATTTACGGGTGCCTTGGAACCTAACGGTAGTTTCAGATTATCAATTACAATAATCAATAAGGAATCCCTGGCTCCCCTGCCAAGAACCAAAGGGGTTATAAACTTCGGCTTCGGCTCTGTCACCCTTAAGGTGTTTAGAAAAAACGAGGTCGGAGTAAAACCGAGTACTGTGCTGCCCGAGAAGTACAGCCGGTTGAGGGAAGCTCGACGAGTGGTACCTCTCCAGAGGAAACATCGCAGCTAGTGGCGAACCCAAGTGAGGGGCTAACTAGGGATCTTAGAGATCGACTATCTCTAGGCATAGGGAGGGGGGACACATCGGACTCTGAGGGGGAGATGTGGACCTCCTTAAGTTTAGGGACTGCGGAGGGAGTGAGACGGAGGATACCGTCGACTCCGTCGGACCCAATTAACCGCAGTAGCACGGCTGTCGCGATAAGGTGAGTAAATACTGTTACTAATGATCAGGTTTGTGCAAATAAATCTACATCACTCCAAGACTGCTTCGGCGGCGCTACTTCTTTTCTCAGACTTGCAAAGTCAGGGGAGGAGATAGTTATGATCCAAGAACCTTGGATTGAAAACGACAAGATCTGTGGTCTGCTGCTTTATTATTAGCAATAGACAGGAGGTTCTGGATGTTACTCTGGTCTCCGATTTTATTTCACCTATATCAGAGAATGGAGGGTGGCGAAAGAGCATTCCTTCTGTGACCATCGGTACCTAATGTTTAAGCTCAATCTCCAAATTACAAATCAGTGCGTGTTCAAAAATCCCCGGAGGACAGTATGGCACGTATATAGGGAGATATTGGTGGGAAGGATTCCATCCAGAATCCCAGCACTCCCCGACGCGGGTAGTGATCTGGATTCAATGGTGTACACTCTTACTAAGGCTTGCAATACCTCTATGAGGGAAGCTTGCCCATTAACAAAGCTGAGGGGAAAGCGAAAACCTGTTTGGTGGACCTCGGCACTTGCGGAGTCCGGAAAGTCTGTGGGTCTGCTTTCAACAGGGTGGAAAGATCAAAAGAAAGTCAAGACTGGGACTTTTATAAGGAACGCCTTAGAGTATAGAAAAGGGAAACAAGAAAGGCGCAAAGAAATTCGTGGAATCTCTTCATAATAGAATGGAAGGAGTCTCGGATACCTCGTGCTTAAGAAAGATCCTCTCTACTAGTCCAGCTGTTCCAGGCTATCTGAAAAAACCGGATGGCGAATAGACGGTTTCTAGTGAAGAGACTCTTGATCTTTTGATGGAAACTCACTTTTCGGGTAGTGAGGATGTGTCGATTGTGGGGCCTTCGGTTGACTGCGGGTCTAGGGATGATTTTGGCATCCAATTGTTGTGAACAGAGGATATTTTGAGGACACGGAAGATAAAATGGGCTATTAAAAGTTTTAAGCCCTTTAAATCAGCTGGTCCGGATGTGATTGTGCCAGAAATTCAGAAGAACTCGGAGGTCTTACTTCCCTGGCTGGAGGTTATCTTCAAAGGGTGTCTGAAGCTGGGGTACATCCCGAAGAAATGGAGGGAGGCTAGGGTGATCTTCATCCCGAAGGCGGGTAGAAGCGCGCACAGCAACCCTAAGGACCAAAGAAAAATATCTCTGACTTATTTTCTGCTGAAAACCATGGAAAGGTTGCTGGATGTCCATATTCGTTCGAGAATTATACCCAGAAGCTGGGCACAGTCTCAACATGCGTACCAAAAGGATAAGTTCGTGGAAAGGCGTGACATACCTTGGTTCGGGAAATTGAGAAGTCACTGGACTTTCGAGAATACTCGTTGATGGCGTTTCTCGATATCGAGGGCGCTTTCAATAACGTGAAGGTGGAGGCAATTATAGGGAAGGATTGTTGCCACTTGAGATTGAATACCCTGTAACCAGGCTAATTAATCACCTGCTAGGTAGCAGAAGGGTTATAGCGGAAATGGGGGAAGTCTCCGTTAGAAGGCGGGTTGTTCGGGGAACACACCAGGGAGGTGTCCTCTCTCTCCTTCTTTGGAATGTAGTAATCAATGGACTACTATTGGAACTGAAGGGGGAAGGAATAGGCGTGGTTGCTTATGCCGATGAAGTAGCGTTAGCTGTCTCGGGGAAGCACTTATGTACAATCAGCGATGTGATGCAGAATGCATTATCAATCACTGCGGGTTGGGCCAGAAGATGTGGATTGGAGATTAACCCATCTAATACAGAGCTGGTCCTCTTTACTAGGAGATATAGAATTCCGGTAATGGTCCCACCAAGTTTAAATGGTACTAAGACTGACCCTTACTGATAGGGCGAGATTCCTGGGGATCCTTCTCGACAGCGAGCTCAGTTGGAAAATAAACACGATAGAATGAGTGAAGAAGGCCACTGTGGCACTCTGTTCTTGCAAAAATGCCATTGGAAGGAAATAGGGTCTGAAACGGGAACTGGTGCACTGTCTTTACACGGCAGTGGTAAGGCCCGCACTACTGTATGGTGTGAGTGTATATTGGCCAGCTCTGGAAAAATTATCATTCAACAACATAATGGCGAAGGTGCAGAGGGCAGCCCGCTTGCTCATTAGTGGGACGTTGAAAACGACCCCCACTGCCTTGGAGGATATGCTGCGTTGAATATTATCGGTAAGCAAATAGCGGTCAATACGGCCGCCCGGCTATCACCGATTTCGGGGTGGAAGTGCCTGCAAAAAGGGCACTCAACTATAGCCAATTCTGTGAAGGATGACCTGGTGAATTTGGATTATATAACACCCCTTTTGTGCTTTAGCAAGCGTTTCAAAGTGATTCTCCTCTCTAGGTAGGATTGGAAGAATGGTCTCTTTATGGAGACCGGGAGAGTTAAATTCTTCACCGACGGCTCCAAGCTCGATGGTAGAGTGGGAGCTGGTGTGTTCTGCGGCGAATTAAATGTAAGTCTATCTTTCCGTCTACCTGATTACTGCAGCGTGTACCAGGCTGACGTTATAGCGATTGAAGAGGTCATATACTGGTTGAAGTACAGTGTACCATCGTTGACTGATGTGACTATCTGTGTGGACAGTCGGCCGGCCATTCTTTCGCTTGGTTCAGTTTCTCTTGCGTCGATGGTGGCGTTGGATTGTCACACATTTTTTAACGAGATGAGTGAACACTTCAATATCCAGTTGGTCTGGGTTTCGGGCCACTCTGACGTTGAAGGAATTTGCAATGCAGACGAATTAGCAAGGTACGGTACGACTCTCCAACTGGAACCAGGGAGAGAATGTTTAGGAAGGCCTATGTCTGGGCTGAAAGCAGCTAGTCGTAGGAAAGCAGTTGCCTTGCCAAATGCTAGGTGGCTCGTCAGTCCGACTGGCAAGGTAGCGAAGGAAGCGTGATTTAGTTAAAATTGTAAGGGTACTTACCGGACACTGCTTTTTCGGAGATCATGCGAGAAGGCTGGGTCTGGATGCAAATGACTTCTGCAGAAGCTGAAAGGACGGGAAGAAGGAAGAGACTTTTGTTCACTTCCTATGCTTATGTCCTGCGCATGCTGACAGAAGACATGATCACTTCGGCAAATACACTATGGACAGTCTCTCTGATATCGAAAGCTGACATGTGCGAGATCTCTTACGCTATGTGAATAGCACTAGATGGGTGTAAAGGAAGTTTAATGATGTTGTATCCTGTGGTATCACAATGGGTCAAAACTGGCCTAAGTGTGCGATAACAACCACTGAAACCTGACCTAACCTAACCTACGGGTGCGTTTGCAGGCAGTTTTTCTTTATTATTTCAGGAGCTTTTTTGCTTTTATGTTCTTAATTTCAGCGTTTAGTTCTTTCAATATTACAGGCCTGATATCTTCGAAGTCAAATGTTTTGGGCATATCAGCAGTGTTTTCGCAGCTGGTCTGCCGGCCTAGAGGTTGAAATGTTTCTTGAAGATGTTCAGCAAACAGGTCAGCTCTATATTTTGCACTTCTAAAAATTCAAAAAACATTGTTATCGGAGATTGCGGAAATCCAAGGCTCGATCCATCATTCAGGTTGTTTGCAGCGAACGGTTCTTCGGTAAACGCGTATGGGACTAAATTACTAAGGCTTAAGACTTGACATCGGACTGCGAATTCTCCTGGGAGTTCATCGCTGCTGACGTGTCGATGCCTATCATCGGTGTGGATTTTTTGACGAAAACTGGGTTGCGAGTTTTCAACGTAATCTCAAAATTTTTAGTTGTCATTCAAGGCAACAGTAACATTGACAATACAAAACATAACGTGACTCACAAAACTGCAACGTACGGACCGCAACACATGCAAACCACGACCACTAGCGCCGGAAAAATTCCTCATTGCGAAGACCGAACTCGACCATGGTCCAGTCCGTTACACTTAGTAGCTAAAAGGAATGGAGAGTGGAGACTTTCGAGCATTTAAGAAAGTCACTCTATACAACAACTCGAGGGCTGCACTATATTCACAACGATAGACCTTGTCCAGGCCTAACTCCAAATTCCTATTGAGCCGACTGACGTTCCAAAAACAGCAATTTCGACACCATTCGGACTATTTGAATTGTGTAGAATGACTTTCTGCCTTAGGAATGCGGCACAGTCGTCTCCAACGTCTTATGCATTTAGCACTACGCGGATTTGACTTCTGTTTTGTATATTTGGACGAAGTGATCATTGCCTCTCGAAATTAGGACGTACATCTCGAAAATATAACAATTATTTTTACTAAATTAAAAGAACAAGGACTTGTTGTAAACGTTGACCAATGCGTTTTCGCAAAAACGGAAATTTTATTTTTAGGCCATTTGGTAACTGGGCAAGGTATATTACGTTAAACAACTGAAACGCTTTTTACAATTTCTACTTTACTTATTCATCCATCATCATCAGCACCTCTGGCCATCATGGTTGATGTTTCTGATACGGTGATCGGAGCGGTGGTTCAGCAGTTCATATTAGACACTTGGCAACCACTCAGATTCTTTTCAGTACGCCTCAATGATACGCAAAAAAAATACAGTGCTTATGATTGTGAACCACTCGCGGCTTATTCGGGGATCAAACACTTTCGACATCTTCTTGAAGATCGTATATTCACGCTTTACACCGATGATAAACCACTCGTTTCTAATCAGAAACTCGAAAAAGCATCTCCTCATCAATTTCAACACTTAGATTTCATTGGTCAATTCACGACTGAAATTCAGCACATCTCTGGCCTCGATAACGTTGTCGCAGATGCCCTTTCACGTATTAATCAAATTCCTATTCCCGAAAGTATTGATTATGTTATCATCGCAGACGCTCAGACCAATCACGAAGAACTTCAAGAAATTTTAAGAAGTAATTCGAGAAATTTCCCGTTTCTTTCAATTCGAAAAAAATAGTTTATTGAATATTAAATATTTATTTATTTATTTTACTACTACCCCTAGGCCATTCATTCCCCAAAATTTCCGGAAGCAAGTTTTCGAGGCTTTTCATAATCTTTCTCATTCTGGCGCTTCCATCAAACTTTTGACTCAGAATGTTACTTGGTCATCAATTAAAAAAGACGTTCAGAAGATGGCTCAAAGTTCTGTAGATTGCCAAAAGGCTAAAACATTCGCTCAGTACTTATAAATTAAGTTCACAACGTTTTTCGCTTATTCATCTCGATATCATTGGTCCGATACCAGTTTTTGATAATCAGCGGTACTGCGTCACATTGATTGATAGATAACCTCGCTGGCCCGAGGCGGTTGCAGTTCCGAATATAACCGCTGCAACCGTTGCTTTCGCTGTCTACTCGAATTGGATAGCTCGCTTTGGTGTTCCAGAGTTCATCGAATCACAACTTTTTCACGAACTGGCTAACTTACTCGGTTCTGAGCGCAGGAGAACAACTAGTACAATCCAAAATGTAATGGCATGATCAAGAGATGGTATCGTGTCGTCAAATCTGTCATTATGTGCTATGACCGAACTGATTGGGCTAGTGTTCCTCCTTCAATCTTACTAGGACTAGGACTACGAACGACTTACAATGATGAACTAAAAGCTATACTCCAGCTGAACTGGTTTACGAATGTACAACTCGAGTTCCTGGAACATTTTTAGATACTACGAACGATCAAATTTTACAATCAGACTTTATTACGAACTTAAGACGACACTTTGATGAAATTCGACCTGTACCAGCTTCTCGACATATTACCGACAAAATTTTCATTAGTAAAGATCTGTTGACTTGCTCGCACGTTTTCCTATGGACTGACGCAGTACGCAGATCGCTGCAACCATCATATACTGGACCGTATTTGGTTATCAACCGTACAGAAAAAATTTACACTTTGGATCTGAACGGGGACGACACGCCAAGATTTCCATCGACCGACTCAAACCGTGTTACTCGTACAATCAATCACAAATTACGGACGCACCAACTACACATACTAGATTATTGTTACCAACTCACGAACCAGGACTCATTATTTCAGCTGACGGACCTAAATTACCTATCGTGGAGCCGAAAGTTCGCAAACATGTTCGTTTTGATCTTTCACCTAAATCTACCACAACTACAAGGGAGGGTCGTGTATCCAGACCTCCTTACAGATTCTTGAAATTGATAGATCTTCGATCTCTCTGAGGGGGGGGGGAGAGTATTTGTGTCGTTTTCACACCTTGTTTCATCAATTCATCATTAAAATTAACTAAAATTGGCCAAAAACCAACTCTTTGTAAATTTTCAATCATAATAAGCTAGACTCTTTGTTAATATATTTAACAAGTAATATATAAAATAAATATCAACACACAAACAAATAATTTGGTCTTTAATTACCAAAATATGACAATGTAGCGCCGCTACGTTATGTGTAGCTCACCTAACTCTAAAATACATATAAAATAAATGCAGCATATGACAATAAAATAATTTTCACGATAGTATCATGACAATTGCTAAATAGTTTAGTATACTCTCGTTCTCTTTCATCCTCTCGCAGTTACTATTTTGTAAACAAATACAATGAAATCCATTACGATGATTGGATAAAGAAATGCTACCACATGTAGCAGGGTGCATCTTAAGAAATAAATACTACATTCAAAAGATCATAATAAATGTCAAATTTGCGTTTTTTTAATTTTCTTTATGTTGAGAGCATCGTTTGCGTTACTATAATTTTTTTTTATGACATTTCCATTGTAATTTTTTTTTTAGAAGAAGAAAATTAAAGGCAAAATGAAAGCGTCAATTTCTCAGCAAAGTAAAATTTAGAACATTTTTTTTAGTTGGTTTTGTTTTATTTTTGTAGTTTTAGTTAAACTATCGTAATAATATTAATTCCAAACAATAAAAATACAAGTGTATAGTGTGTGTGTTGTGTAGAAAAACAAAAAATTATCAAAAAAAAAATTGGTGGTATATAAACAAACCATTTACAAAACGCTAAAGTAAAAAGAGGGACACTCATTTATTACACGGGACAAAAAAAAAATTCATGTTCGTGCAAGTTATTGCAACAGAACTATAAATAGTGGTTAAACCTAAAAACTCGGCCGAATTACAATTTATGTATTGCATTTTCTATAATGATTCATAATAACTTCCTGGAAATTGAATTTGAATGGATAAAATCATAATTTGTAAGTAAAATGTGTATAAAATACAGGGAGATAAATTTGGGGTAATGTCTGTGATTGTGAACAGTGTTTTGTAATATCGTGTGTAGTTTGTGAGTTGAGTTTACAAGAATTTTCTCTTTTCGAGTTTTTGCGAGGGAAAACAATAACAAAACTATTTATTATTTATTTATAAAACAAAACTATAATTTATTTTTTTTTTACTTGTAGATTTTGTAATTGTGGTCCAATTACTTTGTCACGACCGCACGATTTAGTGTTGAAGAAAATGCAATTAAATAATTACTATTTTTAGTGACTCCCAGCTACTCATTTTTCTTTTGTAACTGTGTGTAGTAGCTAGTATCTTGCTAAAAACAAAAATTAATTCTAATCATAACCTTAAAATACAATAATATATTTGTGTATGCTGGATTTGGTTAGTCCAGGCTTCGAGCCAAACAATTGGCAGTTTCTGTTTGGCGCATAGTATTCCCATAATGCAGGGTTTTCAAAACTTATGTTTAATGGAATGTAAATATATTATCAAAGTAAAATGGTGGAAGAGTATTGAACAAAATTATTTATTGCCTATAAATGGAGGATTTTTGTTAAAATCTATACATTAATTTACTACACGATGACCTCGCTCGATAATCTAAATATGAAATTAAACTTCTTATCAGAATTTTGGGAATAGGCGGGTAATTTTTATGTCAATATTTTACAGAGATTTGATATAGGTAATTTTTGACGTTTCCGATTTAGACTGTTTATCTGTTTCCAATTATCCTTGAATAATTTTGATTCTATTGGCATATCTAATGCGAGAGTGGTTGATATACATAATTACTATTAGAGACGACGTTCTAGTAAATTTTGTTTTGTTATGCTTTTATTTATCATTCCCAAATTATATTTGAGGTCCTGAATGAAATCGCCCAGTTTTTATTTGGGGCCTCGTAATAATATAAGAAATTCATTAATTCTTGATCCTCTGACAATTTTTGTCGTTATATTGTTATTACAATGAATACCGTGTAATACTTATTTAACTCGGCTTTAGGGGCTTCAATTTTGCGCTGTCTTCTCATATTTTGTAAGACAGTCAGACGATATCAATCCAGTTTCGACATTTTGGAGCTATCGTCATTGGCATTGTCCTTTTCGTCTCAAAGTACGCTGAACCTTCAGGTCACATATTTAATTTCTTTGCGGATGATATGTTTGCTTCCTTCCATTGTGCTGCGATGTTTTACTCGTCAGTAAGATGACACTAAGCTTAAAAACTATTATTTTGAGAAGTATGTATGGCAGTGGGACTTGATCGACTAGCAAGCAAGCATTTTACTAGTTGAAAATCTGTTTAAATAGGAAAAAAATCAAGCATTGCGGATTCAAATATTGACCAGAGGTGCAGCAGTTCTTTGTGTTGGTTTACTATACATGTTAGTTTACAAAAAAAACTTTAGGTAATAAAAGCACTAATTTATTTATGTTTCGTAAGATTATGATAGAAGACGCTAGGTTTCGGCTGTTTGCTCGATGGCCAATCGATTATATAATCTTTACTTTTAACTAGTATTCTGTGCAAAGGAGAACCAATACTTGAAGAATTCCCACTTTTTGAAGATATCGATTCGTTATACTATTTTAATAGTAAATCTTCAAAGGTTTATTTTCCAGCGGTTTGTGGGGATATCCCTATTTTTTCCAAATGATGGTTAAAAATCGGCCCTATCCTGTCATGTATCCTGTCTAGATAATGTAACTAAGAAAATCTTTAGATTGTCTCATCCCAAGCGATGTTGTCTCATCCTGATTTAATGATGTTTTCATCCACTTCATAATTTTTCAACAGTGGCTGTTGGAATATAGATGCCACATAGATGCATGCCGGGGGAGAGAGGATATATTGTAGCTTGGTCCCGTTCAGGCATCTTGATCGAAACTTTTCTCTGAAAATTCGTTTTTATCATCAATTCTGTTAGATCTGATAGGACAGTTTCATTTCCCAAATTAAGTTTGGTCTTGTTTGGTACTTGTTTGTTTTATTTGATTTAATAGTTCTAGTTTGATAACCCTAAAACCATGAAGAAGAGCATAGCATCATAGTTCCTATTGCACTTAGCCGATTGGCCTCTTAATTTTATTTAGTACGAAACCATAAGCCTTTTACTACTTTGATACAGTCTTGTTATCATTTGTCAACTGATCATTTATCTGTACCAAACATTAGTTGACAATTGCAATAAGCTGTATTAGTTTACGTAATGTGGATGTGTCATATAAGTTTTTGATGAAATATAACACCGACATATTTAGCTCCCCACTTTCTGTATGAAAACTTCTCCAATCATTGTGGAACTTATTCCAATCTATAGCCTTAAACAGTCTGTCAGAGATGAAAATATTAATCGTGCGCCTGTAAACTTCTGATTGAATCACAAATGGGTCCGTGTTGAAGTCCCCGTTGGCTTCCTGATTACCCAAAATCATGCAGTCAAAAAGGAGACCTTTCACTATTGCGCTAATAGTCTCTTCTTTTGTTTTGAGGTCGTCAATTCACCATTTGGCTTCTTGACTGATGCCAGTATATTTTTGTGCCCGAAGAAAAGACCTTATGTAATCGACAAGCCGACTGGTGCAAGTATCTTCTCTTGATCTTAAGATCATAATTCCATCAGGAAACATTCCTAGCGCTCTTGACGCGAATCATCAGGAGACATTGATGGTAGGATTTTAGACTTGCCACTTGATGTGTTTAGATGTTCTTAATAACGTTTCTACTGTTTGAAGAATTTCAGAGAATAACGTCTTGATCGATACGTGCCTTGTCGGGGATAATGTTTGTCGTATCTAGATCTGCCAGAGTAAGATCCAGTACTTCTCACCTTACGTCATTTGAGAAGGTGGCTTATGTTGATGTTATTTGGTACGACTATAGATGGCGATCTTCCTCTAAAGAGATCGAGGTTAAATCTCTGGAAATACATTTTTAATTAGAAGATATTAAACGAAAGATGACAAGAAATTGCTATCCTTGGCCTTTCGTCTCTATTGTTATATGGTTACTAATCTAGAGCCATGCCGTGCTGCAGTTCTCGGTGTAAAGAAGCATAAGAGATTAGCACTGACTACATTTGAGGTTGTTTGGGCCTCGATAGAGATAGTCCATGCTTTTTGGACCTCTTTTTTGACCTTGTTAGTACTGTGCCATCCTGATTTTAAGGTCAGGTACGCTTGTTCTTGATGGCTGATGGAGAAGGCGATTTCATGTTCGGTCTCTCGTTTCTTCTAGGTTTTTACCAAACTGATTTCTCCTCTCTACGTTTGAAGCCAATTTACTTTGTAGTTGTTGCCTAGAGACGGTTAATTGTAAATACAGATTTTCAGTACCTTTTTCATTGTCAATTCTGATTCGGCACGTTTCGGTAGTGTGGCAGGTGGGCGAAGAAAAATTTGGGATTGTGTGCCCAAGTTTGTAGTGTTCCATGACTAACGTCGAAATCGTCATGGTGAGCCATGTAGCTATAACTTTATCCGCACAGTTAACTGTCTAACCATTTCTCATTCTGCGGCCCAAGAAATTTGAGCTTACACCGTTTATATGGGGCTTCGTTGCCGCATCCATGATGTGGTCTTGATCTCCTGACATTTGAGTCGTTTCTAGAGAGACCCGGGAACATTTTTGGTCGCTGATTGCTAACTTGATAGCCTTCAATATGTCACTATATTATAAAGAGGCTGTTGGTCGTTGGGTCCTTGAACCCCGATGGGATTTTAGAGCTGGAATCGTCGGCTTTGTTTGCATTCATTTGGACAGTCCCGGCAAGGGATAATATTAATTTCTGATGGAAGTTGTAGTAGATGTGAAAATGTTGTATTCGCGTATTGGCAAGTTGGCGCCTTGTGCTAGGACACAGTTTACGGTGATTGTTCTAGACGCGTCAGAGCTATCACTGTACAAAGGTCGTGATAGCTCTCGGTTTCTTTTTAGTCTGCATGTTCTAAAATCTGTTTGAAAATTATTTCTTAGCAACAAAGTGGCATTAAAATCACCAATACCCACTTTCATTTTCGGATATAGACTGCTTTGATTAGTGTTATTGTTATAAAATAGTTTTAATCCTGAGGGTGGCTGACGCATGTATACAAGGATGCATGTATACAAACACATAGTATCGACAGGTTGGCTAACTTTCATGCTTAGCGAAGATTATTCGGTTATTGATCGCTCCGAAGTTCAAACACCTTTTTACCAGTGGCTTCAGAAGAAACTCAATACCAAGATGACCCTTGTAATCTCTGTGAAGCAATTTATAATATTGCGACACTTCTTCCATTTTCGACCGGCGAGTGTCATCAGTAACACGCTTTCTCGTATGATAATAGTGCATCAATGACACTTAAGTTTTTTAATCGTCTACATTCCATGCAATAAGAAGTTTATTAGAAGCCAATTGGGAAACCTCTTATTAATAATCTCACTTCAGAGTGGTCCTGAGTTTCATATTGTCGTAGATAATTAGTAAAATCGTTCTTAATGCCGTGAAACTATCAAGACCGACAGCTCGCTGTACTGTACTTGACTGAGTTAGAGTACGTACTCATTAGTGATCGTGCGCTTCAATCAATCAGTTGCTAATGAATCAGTAATGATGCGCTGTGAAAGTTTGGCACTTTTGAACTTGGCTTAATTTCATATCTAAACGATGTTATAGATCCGTTATGTTTTACAATCAGATCTACGATAAAGTTGTACAAAACTCAGTATGACCGCTTCATCGACGTAAAATACACGTATATCGGTTTTTTTGAATGCACAAGCCAATCACATTTCATAACCATCAATACGGATAAAAGCTTTATATAGGCCTCAGTTTAGCTGTTCTTGGAGATTATAAAGCTGAGACATGGTGAATCGTTCTTTTATAATCTCGCCAACGGTGTTAACATGACTGAAACGGCAGCCCAAATACTAAAACCCAGTCACTCTTCGATTGTTTGGTATCCACTATTAAAATCTATTCCGTCGCGACCCCAAAGCTAGAGACCATATCATATATTACATACTCCAAATTTTCTAAATTTTTGTTGCACGTTTATATTATATTTATATAAATACCTGGTGAATTAAAAAGATGTTTCCTAATATTTAGAGATCACTTCCTTCTCTACCTCCTTTTCTATGAAATGATTTTGCCATATGCACGACGGCCCGTCATCGGTCTTGATTTATCACTCGCACATCGTCGTAAATTTAATTTTTGTACCAAATCTTAATCTAATGCAGTCAAAGATGGAACGAATGATCTACAGTAATTATTGAACACAATGTCCACATCTTGCTTCAGAAACGCAGTACAGATCTTGACTGCGAGAGATGTTTAGTTTGCAATCAAAATCAGTCTGCAGATCATCAGTTTGCAGGTGGAAACTTTCTTTGATATCATTAGATCTTCGGTCTAGAAGAAGATACCATCTGAATATTCAAGAATTTGACCAGACTTATTAACAAATCTCTATTATCAGTATCAATATAATATATTCTTACTAAGTGCTCAAGCTTCAGGTCAAGTAGCATAGGCGCGAGTGCATTTACTTGTCGTACGTTAGATATTATTTCGAGGGGTTAGATACTGTCCTAACTGACGCTGATTTGTAGAGAATGAACATAGTAGTCGTAGCAGACCGATTTTGTCGAAATTCCGATAGCCTCTTCATACTAGAGGGGTAATTCTTTCCAACCGGCTGTGTGAGAGAGTAACTTCCATGCTATTCAAAAAGCGCTGTTTTAATAGGTTCCTCAGGTCAAGGTTTCCTCACGTCCTCCATTCCTCTGCTCAATTGCTTAATCTACACCTCGCGTGTATTTAAGTAAACTCATCAACAGCTTGTGATACAAAGTGGGTGTGGATTAGATCAGAAAAATGTTTACTTCTTGTGTCGAGTATTCTTCGGTTTTGACACCGAAATGCCCGCCTTGATCCTGAATATCAGTTGAACTACGCTTAAAATTAATTGAAGAACATAATAAATTTTGCTATTTAGTGAGTTGCTGTGCTTTCAGGAATGTGGCCTTAGATTATTCGTTTCCGCATACAGTTTCGTTTTGAGAAATTCGTTTTCTGTTCTTTTTCCAATTGGAAATTGGAATTCGTCTCTTTCATTTAAATGTCTTGTTATCTCTTTTTCGCCTAATTGCTGCAAAAAATTCAGAAGAAAAATCATTTTTTTAATTAAATCTGTTAGTTTGAAAAAATTGTCTGAACGAACGAATGAACGAAACACCGAACCCGCCTTTTTAGACGTTTGGAGTGGCCATGAAAAACAAAATTTGAAATTTTTGAATTGTATTCGACTAATCTTTTTTAAGAAATATTGTCACTGGCGATGACAAACGCTGTTTCAACAAATGTCCCGAAATACCAAACTATTTTGGGGACGCAATACTATATTCAAATATCAAATCAAACCATTACGAAAAATGTGCTCAAACCTACTTATTTGTGGAGACTGACATTCAAAAAAATCGAGCGATGACTTCCAATACAGACTCACATAATGTGTTTGTAAAAATGTAATACATAAAGAAGCGATTGTGCTTTAATATATCAAAGAGTTTAGTAACAAACGACCCAGTTAGAAATTTGTCGACATACATGTGAATATTTTTTTACGAAAGACGTACGTTTCTATTTCGTAGCTTTTCTCTAAATACGTATGAAAAATAAAAAAATATTGGTTTACGATTTTTGGTGGTATGATGGCACCAAATGACTAATTTATGACAAGTCACATTAGTTTCTCAAATGATGCGTCCAATTTCTGTTAACAATCGAATATTAGTGTGAGACATGTCATCAACATTTATTCTTTCATGCCAATGTCTTAAACGAAACATGGATGATAAATCTCCGATGTTTCTCATCCTATCACGTACTTTATAAAATCGCGTATAGGTAAACAATCGAGAGAAATGAAAAAAATTTGCTTCTATCGATATTATTTTTATATTTTGGATTGGTAAGTGAACATTTTGTAATTGTTTTATTCGGTAAATTTAAACAACTAAATTTTTTTATTTTTTATGTTCGTCATTAAAGCTGAGTTCGTTCATTTGGAATAATTATACATGGCCGGGAAAACGATTATAATAGTTTTCAAGGTGGCATCATATATACATTATTGGTTTATTAAAAATAAATTAAACACGTCTTCATTTAAATACAATTTTTTATTACATGAATTTATGCGACTTATCTCAGCCGTGTTATAAACGATTCCTCTTAGGCTTGTCGCAACCGAAAATTAATCTCTTTTACTGATATTTATCCTATTTACGTGTCATGCTTGACTGTCGCTGATGACTCATTGGTGTGTTGCTAATGATTTTCCTGTCGGAAAATTAAGTCGAAAAATGGCCAAAGTTGTCTTAAATTTTATTGTTGCAAAACACGAATTCATAATGATCGGCCCAGGTACGATATTTAAATCTAGTAATAGCGATCAATATGTCCTCAAGAATAAAATTGTCTTTCATATAATAGAAACACAATAAGTTGTAAAACCAAATGGAATGTTTTTGCATATTTATTTTAGAAGAAAAATAAGTAGGTATATTATTTTTGTAGTGAGTTAACAATTTTCAATAAGCCTAGAAAACTATCTGGAAAGCAGTTTTCCTAAGCTTGTACATTTTCAGAGAAGTTGGAAATATTTACAATTTACCTAGGTAGGGTTAATTCAATTATACTTAAGATCGCAAATTTCGAAAAATTTATAATGTATTTTAAGTTTAAATTTTAAATCTATCAATTGAGGAGGATGATATAATTCATTTAAACTAAATATTGGTAACAAAACATATCCAACCACATACATCCATTTGTAAAGTTAAGTTAAGCTCTTCAATTTGGTAATAAATCTCCTCTAGCCTAACGAGAATTCCGTTTTACTCGTCGAACGATTCGGATATAAAATAATATTCGAATATATTTGCATTTCATTAATATTATTCCGTCTTTCTCTGGGTTTCGAAATTGGAAAAAATGTTCGTAGCTTTTCTCTATTTCAGTCCGAGTTATATTTTTTGGCCTACTAATGGATCAGTTTAACGTAAATATTTTCGAAAGAAAGTTAAAAGGGGAATTATTTTTTCATTTTAGGGAACCTCGTTTATTCATTTTTAGAGATTTATTTTAAAGTAAATTTTTCTAATTTTTTTTACTTATATTTCAATGACCAAAATAAAATTAAAGTGCTGACTAAAGTCGAAGAAAAACCTATACTCATGTCATTGACTGCGTTGAGCGTAATTTTTGTAGACGCGCCCTCATATGAAAATAAATGATTTTTAGATGACTAAATAAAAACTCATGTTTTTTTATTGTCATAATTCATTACTAATATTAAGTTAGGTAAATATTAAAACATTTCTTGTTGACTAATTATATCACAAAAAAACAAATTGAACAGCGTAGGTACTTTGCATAGGCGTTTAGAGAATTCATTTAAATATTAACGTTATTGATACTTATACACAAGTCTTTGGTGTTTAATATTTAGTTTAACCACCATTGCTTGGAACCACGAGCAATGGTCGAATAAGGGTGGTTCCTAAACCAATAAAGGTATTTGTTTCAAGGTTTACTAATTCCATCATTCTCAAGACCATCATATTCCAAGCCAAATAACTTTTGGACCTGAAGAATATTAATGAAGAACAAAATTATATCAAATGTAGGAATATTTGACGTAGTAATGGACTCGAAGCTTCATTTAAAGTTACTGTGCCTGAAGTCATGTGTAACTTATTTAAACCTCCAAGTATATGTCAATCTAACCATTCGAGAATTTTTTGATTTGTAGAGTAATAATAAAAACAGCAATTGCTTGTCTCTCTGCTTGTATTACAAAATAATATTTTGGGAATATTTTACCCCGGATTACAGTTTTTTTATTTGATTCAGGTTTGACTGGAATAAATGTTCTTGTTACAGTATTTATCAAGTTTGATAGGTTATAGCTTTCTATTCTCAAAACCGATAATTCCGAGCTGTTTTATGTTCATATTAAAAATGGTTATATGGTGAGAAATATTTATATTCTATGTTGCTGTATTCGGCTGTTAGTAGTCAAGTTGAAATCTACCAGCCTCTTACAGTTGTTGTGTCGATTTTGTTTCTGTTCTGAACGCCAAGATAATTTATTTGTCGTAGACGATTTTAATTTTTTTCGGCTGACGAAGCGTGATACTCGTTATTTCGACTGTAATGCATCTCTGTAAAGGAAACTTTATTTACTGATCGATCTAGTGTTTCCTTCTGATACCAGAAAAAACGTAGTGCGGAAACCAGTTTGCTCTTCTGTAATATTGATCGGTACTCTCGACTCTCTGCAGCCTCATCTCGCTTTACCTTCCGTACAGCCCATTTCGGTAAACTTACCGAATTAATGGCTAACATTGATTTTGATTACATTTTTAATAACAATATTTTCCTTGAAGATCAAACTGTTAATTTTAACTTTTTAAAAGTCGAAAAAAATGTAACACCGATTTCTCTAATATAGTTTTATCTTAATTACGTAAGCACTATGCAGTGCGACATCATTACTGACCCTAAACGTTTGAAGAAACTGCTTTGTCAGCTTGCACTTACGATTCTTTTCCAAAAATCTCTTTCAGTAGGAATTTTTCCATCCATATCGAACGACTCCTTATCCCTGTTCATAAGAAGAGTAATAGATCGAATATTTTTAACTATAGGCCAGATGCAAAAGGATCCTAAAATTTCGTGATAATGAATTGAAACTACAGAGAAAAATTTTCGAGGTAAAATTAAATTTTATTTTAATAATATGCATTTAGATATTTGAACAAGTTTGTATGATTTTAGCGCCATACTTAAAAAATAATTCAATTTTAGTAAATTAGTTTATTCAATTAATTAAATCAATTTCTAACTACATGTATATCAAACCTTTCGAAATTCATCATATACCACGTTTTCATGACACAGTTCACCTAGGTTAACTCAGGTTTACGTACATGGAAACACAGATTAAGGTTGAGTTTCGTTAAATCTGTTTTAACTCAACGAAACTAGTACGGTTGGGTTAGGTTCTATCTGTCAACGTTTTTTACGTGTATTTTAAAATGACGCTCATTGTAAACTATTAAAATACAGATTTTGAGTAAATATATTTTACAATTAACCTTGAAAATGAGTAAACTATCTAAATAAATATTAACATAGCTGTCAACTTAACTCGATTTCATGGAAACGGTACGAGTTAACACCAACAAATTTTCAACTCAACGAAACCTAAACCTATTTTAATTCGGTAATGGAACCATGGTAATAATCAGCAAAGTGGTTGCGCGTCAATTTACTGAAAAACAATTTTCGAAAACGACAATTCGCCGAAAAACAATTCAGCGAAAGCCATAATTCACCGAAAATAACAATTCACTAAAAAATTATTCATCGAAAAAGACAATTCGTTCGAAAAATAATGCACCTAAAAGGACAATTCATCGAAAAAACAATTCACCGAAAAGCAATTGATCGAAAACGACTTTTTCGGAAAAAACATTTCACTGAAAACGATAATTTCACTGAAAACGAAAAAATCCAGGAAAACTACTAAAAACAAATACCAAAATTTTGAAAATCTGGAATTAGAAATATTTAATAACCAAACCTTTAAAAATTCGAATAACTGAAAAATATTGTTATTACAATTAAACACGACTAGAATAACTTAAAATTGTTAATTGTTTAATTTATATTATAAATTAAAGTTAACAGTATTTAGCTCAATTTTAAAAACTAACTTTATTATTTCTTTAGCTCTCGGAAACTTTCCTTCAATATTCTTTTGAGAATAGAACCGAAAAGGTTCCGAAAGCTAAAGAAATAATAAAGTTAGTTTTTAAAAATGAGCTAAATACTGTTAACTTTAATTTACGACAAGAATAATTGGTTATGAACTGTGTAACACATAAAAACATTTTCTATTTCGACTAACGTTTCGAAGTTTAATAAATTAGAAAAAATTTGATATCGTTTTTTAAATTGCAATTCGCTTAAACTAAAAATGAGTCCGTGTGGAATTACAGGGGCTAACGGCTTAAAGGTCGCTGAGCTTTTTCCGCTTAACCCTCCGAAGGGCTTTCTATTTCAATTTCGGTGGGCGTAGGACCCGCGGATCAAATATTTCGGTAATATCGATATGGAGTGCGGTTGCCAAATATAAAAGGGACACGAAATTCACTAATTGGAAGGGTTGGAAGGGTTCAGTTAATTTAGGAAAAAGTATTTAAGTAGTCTAAATTTCGAGATTTTTGTTTTCAGTATTTTTTGGTTTCAATATTTTGCAAAATATTTTTGTCAGGATTTGTAGTTTTCTTCGTTTCCGGGATTTAAGGTTTGAGATTTTCAGTACGATCCCACTCACTATTAAAGAAAATAATTTCTAATAATAAATATTATTTTTTCTTCTTTAATTCAGCCTTTTAATGGAACAACCGGGAGGTTGTATAGTAGTCATTTTCGGTAAATTACAGTTTCCGGTGAATTTGTCGGTTTCGATGGATTGTTTTTCGGTGAATTGTCGTTTTCGGTGAATTGTTTTTTTCGGTGAACGGGCGTTTTCGATGAACTGTGCTTTTCGATGAAGTAAAGTATCTAATGCGTGGTCGATAATAACAAGCTTAACAGTTTTAATGTCGGCCTGAAACAATAATTGAATTATCGTTACTCAATGACAATTTTGAATAAAAGGCGTCTGCTGTACCCAAGCTGAATAGATTAGATTTTGAGTAACGCCTCACTCAGCTTGCTATAGAGATACTGATAGAAATTTTTAATGTTTCGGGATTTGTCTGCATCTCAGATGCAGACTGTAACAATAAAAATATAAAAATCGCTTCGATTCCAATAGAATTAACGTCGTTTTGAAATATTCAGTTTATACCCGCACTCGTTGTATAATAACCTATATGCAAATCCCGCATATTGCATCTTTAAGTTTTGATGCAATATGCGGGAAAAAATCAACTTTTTCTTTTCATATAACGGGCTATGCCAAGAATACTAGGTACATACTTGACTTATATTTGAAAAAAGGAATACTCAACCCGATTTTCTCTAAATTCATTGGAATCTCCCTATTATGGCACAAGCGTAATATTGAAATTTCACCCTGAACAGTAGAAAGGACAAATTTTTGTAAAAATGCAGCGTTTGTAAAAAATGTAATTCTCACTTAAATTTTTGGAGAAATGATTTGGACAAATTCTTTTGCAAATTTAATATAGAATACTTTTGTCTGTAACCGAGTTTATCGTAAATAACGAAAAAGCTGCTATAAAAACCAGAAAGAACTTAATTTTTAACGTAAAAATTTAGTCTGTGTTTATATACACAGTTTAACGAATAATCACTAATCCAACGACGAAATTGGAATTATCAGAAATAATTTGTTTCGATTTACTCATTTTGTTCAATTGAAAAATCTAATTTGAATGTGCTTTTATAAAATCGACTAAATGTTTACTACGATATTGACTAAATGTCTGGCTTCAAATCAAAATCGAAAAAAAACTAATAACATTGATAACGGAACACCATTACCATCTGTAGTTCACCAGGCCTCCTTTTTGCTACAGAATTTTATTAGCTATTTTAAGCCTATTATATCAAGATCTGCATGGTGCGTGTTTCATAATTTCGATCTCCGTTAGAACGTGGCTGTCAGGTTTAGTCATCTTTATAAAAGTGCTAACCACACAGTGTCGAAAATGTTTAGGAGCATTTTTATTAGAAGTTTTTCAAGGGTTATATTTGCTGCAGCTCGCAGGTTCTACATATTTGGAATTTAGGTTATATTTAACTTTAAATATTTTCAAGAAATCAACACTATTTTTCTTCTCAACTCGACTTTTACCTTTGCTTAGATTTACCTTATGCCATCGATGCACTAGCACCCAACAAATGGAGCGCATCCTGCGTATGTGACTAAAATGTTCTAATCCAATTTATCATTTACCTTACAAACACATGCCACCATCAAGAGCTGATTGAAATCACGTCAATGATTGACAGGCTCAATTTTCAAAACACAGAACGAATGCCTCCGATAAACTATGCAAACACGTTTGCTTCAATGACACATAATTTAAACATTTTTGAACTAGTGGAATCTTGTTGAATAGTTTTGAAAAATAGAGGAACTTTACAATAGTTTTTAATAAGCTGGAGTCACCTCACATTTTCAGGACTAATCATTGTCAGAAAGCTCGAGATAATAACGGGGATCACGATTTTATTTTTACAGAATTTGCCTTGTATATGTGGGAAGGGTCCTATGATCTGGTCTTCATACAAATAATTATTATTTGCATTTTGTTTTCTTTAATTTGGTTATACCCGGTCAAGTTCTTTAGAACCCATTTTTACTTGTGCCTATTTAACTTCTGCTTGTTCGCTAGTACTCAATTGATTTTTTTTAGAATAACACGTTGAAAAATTACGCTCAGTGGTCGTTTTACAGTCGTTTGTATCAATCGATGTTGATGCATGTTTTATTTTGGACTAGTTTCGAGAGTTCTCTCTTCGTCAACATTTCTCTATCCATCAGAATATAGTTATCGAAGAGAGAACTCTCGAAACTATTCCAAAATAAAAATTATCACATATAGAAAAAACAATATTCTCATTTTTTATTTAAATTTAAAATTAAATCTCGTGAGAAAAGTGCACAACAAAATAATGGAAAATAACTTGGGTCTGAAGTTTAACATCGATCAGACGATCCGTTTGGGCTGTGGAGAGAATTCGTCATTTAGACAAACACTTACCGACAAAAACTACTTTTTGAAAATCACTTTTGAATCTTCAAAGTTCTCCGAGATGGAAAAAAGATCATGATTACTACTATACACAACATAGAACCTCGAGTTGTATCGCTAATTGGTGTGACGCAACTCGATTACTAATTACTGAATGCTCTAGCTAGTGCCATCTACTTATTTTGAAATTGAGAGCACAACATAAATTTTAGCAAATGAGGATATGCAGTGAATATTAAGCTCAGGAATTTTTTTCTAGGTTCTTTCTGGAAGCGAGTCGAAATTCTTTTTATTCAAATTTCTGGTTTTCAAAACAGGGATTTTCAAAGTAGTGTGCAGTTAAAAATAATCCTGGTGATTTTAAAATCCTGTTTTCTAGCTATCCGTTGAACAGAATTGGAAATTTCTCTTCTTTGAAATTGGATATATAAAGCTATATGCTTTATAAGCTTACGGAATTGTATTAGACTCAGAATTTCTGAATAATAAGATTAAAACAATCCGATGAAAAGGAAAAATATTTCATCGCTCTCTGTTGTCTAAAATTCCTACGTTATTCAGAACCTACATTTTGAATACCAAACTTCTTCAGGATTATGTATCTGATCCTTCTAGTAGGTAACTTGCAAATTAATCTTCAATATACATTTCATACAAGTATATTTAAAAAAATCCTTTTCATTTCGAGTTGTGTTGAATATTGAATACCGTGCCTAAATTAATGAATTTGAAATGCAATATGCACCCAAGTTAAAGTTGAATTTAATGCGATGTTGTTTACTGAAATGTGCAACATAATTTTCCACACAACACGAAAACGGTTTAGTAAAGTTACTAGAGTAGTTAGTAAATCTAAAATAAAAACGGCGTCGTACAATGGATCACTCTTAGAACATTCGAAGACACTAATTGCCACCCCGTCGAATACTGAAAACATCCTCATAGAGCCAGTTAGATTTGATTGACCACCCAGTATATTCGCTAGATCTGGTCTCTCGTGAGGTTAAACGAGGAGGTCATCTTAACTCATGGCGCCTAACAGTAAACCGCTCTATTGAGAGGGGGTATAGAGTTTGTACTGTAGCTGAAAGAAGTGTTTTGCTAGAAGTAATCTCCACCAATCTCCCGGTACCTAAAGATTTTGCCGAATTGGTAGTATTTTTCCAACATTTATAATTCTAGCGATCTCATTTCGTATTAGAGAAATAATGACGATTTGAGTTAATATAATCACATGAAACATCCTTTGCTGTGACTATCAAAAATGTATAGATTTTTCCCCTTGTGTTCGGGTATCGCTGTTCATTTCTTATATCGTGGACATGCAATCACCATTGCACGCCAAATAAATAAAATCGCGATTTAAAAATAATAGCGACAGATCCACCATGCACAATTTTGTAACTGCCAAACGTTTAAATTCGTTTTTATTGATTGAAATAACACTATTCTGAAACGTATTTGCCGATTTTAAATTATGTGGAATCTGTTAGGTTAAATAATTTAAACTATATTGTATAAATCATTTTTGTAACAATTTACAAATTTTTAAAATTTGATCAGCAATCTAACACTTTTCTATATTTTAACAAAAGAAGATTTATCTGCCGACTTCCGCCGCTCCTCATACAATTCTACTGATTTTTCGCTTATATTTCACATTTATCTTGCTCCTACAACCCGATGGTAAAAATCGCGTTTTATAAACGTAATAATCCTGTTTTGGACGAAAGTCGTGAAAGGCCAGACCGGAAAAATATCGTAATTAATAATCCTCATCTTAATCATGACTATCTAAGCCGTATTTGATTGTTCTGATTTATTTGAATTAACTGAATCACTGATTTGAATAGTCGATTCGATGAATTACCCTTGTTCAGCCAATTTATTGATTTAAATATCATCCGTCTTAACTGTTGTTCTTTACACATTAACTTGTGTATGCAAGTTGTTTCTGTAATCCATGATTTCCTAACGAGTTTTGATAGTTTTGGTAGCCTGTTGTTGCACGTACTTCTCACATCAGGTGTTTTCGCCCTCTCTGATATTGAGTTAAAATTGTTTTTTGTGTCACGATTTTTCAATCTTTCAATGTTGCGAATTACTTCGGATTTCCTTTCTATGTTTCACCGCTGCTGGTTTGACCTTGAATGTTATTATTGTTATATTTCTTATGTTAAAGAGTAATCTTTCTGTTGCTTATGGGTTTCCATTTGAGTAGTGCTTACTTTCCTTTAGCTGTTGTCAGAGAAAACAGATAGTTTCTCGTACTTCTTACGAGATCTCTATATTTCTTTCTTCCGACTTTACTGACGTCTACTATTTCGATGTTGTACCACTTCATTTCGTTTTGATATACTGGCTTACCAGTGGCCATATTCTGGTAATCCGGTAAGGTAATAGCGAATTGGGGAAAGAATTTACATATAAATTCTATTTCTATTCTATTTACTTCTATCTCTGTTTTAAAACATAAATAAAGAAAATGTCTACTTTTTAAGCAAAGACTTGTTTGAACACTACTGTCACTATTTCCATCAGATTATTTGCAAAGTATTTCTAATTACAAAACATTAATATTTCTTTCTAATTTATTTTTCGTTACAGTTTCCCGTGTTGTCCATCTACAATGGATCAAAATTCTTACTTATACTCAAATGAGCAAAAAATAATTCAAATAATTGATGAAAATAATTTAGATGATGATTATGACGATCTGATATCTGTTCGTGTTGAATCTGACGATGACGATGATGAGGATGATGAGGAAGATGATGGGAATTACAAGCTTAATATAAGCTACGAACGTAATTTGGAAAATATTGAAGAGGATAATGACACTCAAGATACAATTGTCTATGAAATACCGACCGAATTAGTAAATCAAACTATTGATGAAACAATGAATGCTACAGAAATACGAAGCAAAATTATTCCCGTTGCAACCGGCAATATAATAAAACTCGAGAAAGATGGCATAAAACAAGAAGTGGATATCAGGTGTATTTCGGATAATGAAAATTCAATTGAACTTGATGATTTTACGGGGTTTGATAATAATGCTCATTATCATCCAAAATCAAGTTTATCAGATATTTTAAAATTTGATACGCTCAATATAAAACAAGAGGAACCGCTTAATATAGATGATGTTTTATATGACAGCCGAAGCATTAGTCCTGTAGACATTTTTGATGTTTTAAAAACGGACGACGAAGAATCGCAATCTGCAATTCCGGAAAAAGAGGAGCCGTTGTTATCATCTTCTCCAATAGAAACATCAGCTGGTGAACTGCTACTCCCAACAGTAGTATTGTCCTCATCAGTATCACCCACACCAGCAATATCGCCCTCACCAGCAATATCGTTCTCGCCTCCAGTATCGCCCTCACCAGCAATATCGCCCTCACCAGCAATATCGTCCTCGCCACCAGTATCGCCCTCGCCAGTAGTATCGTGCTCACCATCCGTATCGCCCTCACCAGCAATATCGTCCTCGCCACCAGTATCGCCCTCACCAGTAGTATCGTTGTCATCGGCCGTATGGCCCTCACCAATAGAATTACCAATCGCAATTACAGAAGCATCGATCTCACCTATCGCATCTAACGAACTGTCAACATCGTCCGAAGGAAATCAGAAACAGTTAATGAGTGAACCGCCCGAAGTGTTCATTGGAGATATTCCGCTGGACGAAGACATGCGCGATATATCTTTAATTATGAATGATCATTCATATTTATCTCAAGAGCAAGTTAATAATATTATAAATAATAATAATAAGAATAATGGTAATATAATCGTTAATAGTAATGATAGTTTAAGTATTAGATATTTATTAGATCTTTTAGATAAGAAATTAAGTTGTAGAGACAACTGTATTAGCACAAAAAACGCAGAAGATGAACACAATGAAAATGTTAAAACTAATTTAGAAATTTCAGTGGATGTAATTAGTAAACTTCTTAAAGAATCCTTAGCTTCTAATAATAACAATAAAAGTAATAATGATGAGGATGATTTCGACAACAATAGTAATAATAATAGTAATATAAACAGTTGTATTAAAGATATTCAAATTAATTTAGATTTACTAAAAAAATCATATAAAGATAGTGAATGTGATAAAATAGTGATGAATGATCTTGACAATGGTGCTCCTATTGTTAATATTAATGATAGTACTACAAGTGGGTCGAACAATAATGATTTAGTAGATCATGTTCAAGATAACAGTAATAATGCTGAAGTTAATGTTGGTAATGGTGATAATCTTGAGAAAGATAACCAAATTGATTTAGATAAATCAACCGATTTTGAGGATGATGAGCCTATGATTCTCCGAATGGAGGAGGATAGTTCACCACCATTTTACGAGGACAAAGATGTTCAGCATGATGAAAACGCTAAACTAGAAGCAGATAAAAGTGAGCACAACGATGATTTGCGGGGTGTGAATGATGAACCGAAGGCGACCGACGGACTAGAAGATCCTGTTCAAGAAAAAGAGCTGCCTGTTGCTCAAGTCGTTGAAAAATATGATGAATTTGAGGTGTTAGGTAACAAAATTTTAGATAAACGGGGCTTGTGGGTTGAAATTATAAAAAATGCCGAAAAATCCGACACCATTCGTGATGAAATCACAAATTTCGTTGTTGAGGTATGTTATCTAAAAAATTGTAAAAATATAATTTTATCTTTTATTTATAATTTCCATTCTATGATAGCCAAAAATTTCCTCTGAAACACCTGAATGTTACTATCGTAATTTTATTATTTAGAATCCATTTACTTTAAACTAAATAAATGAAAATAGCACCTTTTGCTTAACGTTTATGAACTTTATACTTCAAAAATACTACTTGGCTCCAAATTTTAGTCTTTTATGAATCTGTATGTATTCGACGTATAACAACGATTGAGAATTAACATCCTACGCCAAATGTTCAAACTATTTCCTTACCCATTGTAATTACGTTTTAAGCTAGATTCGACTAAATTAGAACCATGTTTTGATGTGTCACCGTGATTTAAGGTAGTCATCCAATTTGAAGGTTTAGATTTTCCTACGTTTGCGTTGTTTATGATTAATTGAAAATGCTGAAAAATTGTGACAGCTGATATAAGAAAATGTAGAACAATTAACCCTAATATATTTTATTTAAGGTCCTCTGCTATAGCGTCGAGTGAGTCTGATATTTGTGTTTTTGGTGTGTTTTTTTATATTACATCGGAACGAACAGGGAGATCATAAGCCTGGCTCGCTCTGATATCATAAAAAACACGCCAAATATAGATTTTGTACCAAAGGCAAAGCTCTCATGTCCCCCATCCTCCCAATCGATAGTATTGCGATGATATATTTTGTGAAATCATAGTTCAACTATACCCTATTTTATTTTAAATTGACATTTTAATAATAAATTTCTCTTAAAATCAACTATCATTCCTTCCTTTTTAGTTGCGGAAAGATCTTAGTGCAATATCGCAGAAATATGAATGTAGAAAAGCAATTTTCTGTGAACAAACCACCCAAACTGACGAAAAAATATCGATTGAGTCGACTAAAAAGCTAAACGAGTCTTATAAGCGACGTCATTTAGCATCGTCATCATCCGATGCTTCTACCGATATGGTTGATTCGGAAGAAGATTACTTTTTAGCGAGACGACGAAAGAAACGTACTAAAAAGCGCATAAAATCGAGTATCAAAACGGAAGATGAAGGGGATGTGGACGGGGATAAATCAAATGTAGTTGCAACTCCAAGTGTTGAACAAAATACTGAAAATTTTATTAGTGTGAATCAGGAAGATCAGGAAGTCCAAGAGTTGAACGCCATGAAAGATAAAAATGTTATTGATAAAGATATGTCACAGATTGAGCTTGATATATCCGAGTATCTAGTTCGAAAGCCCGTTGAATCGTCAGCTCCAAAATTGGAAGAAACGCCCAAAGAGATAACGACAAATGCTAAAAGTATATTTGATTTGGATACACAGAAATTTCCAGTTATCGATGAAAATAATGAGGAGAGTGACACGCAAATGATCGAATCTGGAAATGAAAGTGAAGATGATAATATATTTAATGCACCCACTCAACGTTTTGTAGCAAAAGACAAGAAAAAAGATATGGCGGAGGAGGATGATGAAGATGCTTTACTCGATAGAGAGATTGAACGGGCCACTAATTTTAAGAATCTTGATAAAAAGCGACTGCCAAGCGAAAATCATAAAACCGATAGGGAAATTCCCAAAAAGATAAAGAAAAAAGACAATCCAATTGATATAATCAAGAAGGCCGAGAAAAAGCAAGACAGCGATGATAGCAGTGAAAATGAAAATGAGGAAATAAATGATGAGCAGTTCCTTAGAAATAAAAATTTGGAATCAAAATGGAATTTGCTAAATTCATCAGATACTTCAGATGATGGCATGAATAGTGATGATATGGAAGATATTAAGAATTACATGCGTGTTTCGTCCGATGAACGGAGTTCTGATGAATCGTCAGAAGTTGACAAATTTTTAGAGACTATGAACAACAAGACAATTGAGAACGAAATTAAAAAGTCAATTGCACAAGTCGAAGGTGAAACTGAGAAATCACAACCACCGACTCTTCTGGAAATAAAAGAGCCGACTATTGACGAAATTAAGAAAGTAGATGAACAACCTATCAAAATTAAAACAGCTGAATTGGATGCCGCAAACAAAGAAAATGATGATCGAGCAAACTCTCCAGATCTTGATACCGAAGCGTTTGAGAATTTCTGGAAGGAACATTCGACAAATCACGATGAGATTTTAGATGAGGCTATTGCTAGTGGTGATATGAATGTCGAAGAAGTCGAAAATGGAAATCCACCTGAAGAATCTGCTAAACAGAACAGTAAACAAAAATCGGCACCTGAAGAGTGTTCGACTGATAAGGATGATGTTAATGAGAATCTATTAAATTGTGAGGTAATACTAACTGAAGGGAAAGAAGACGTGATACAAAATGACGAAGGTGAAACCGCAAGTAAAAAGGCAAAGTCTAAAACTAAACGAGACAATTTAGACAAAGAAATATTTTCAAAGAGTTTACTGGAGGATGATGACTCTGAAACTGAAGATGGTAAATCAGTCGGAGTGGAAAAACGCGAAAAGAAAAAATCGGCCGATAAAGACGATACCAAATCGGAAGCAACTTCGAATGCTGGTGATTCGGATTGTGAAATATTGGATATATCTATGTTCCAGTCGAAGCGTAAACCCAAGGAGCCCGTCGATATAGAAGCGTTGCTTAAGGCATCGGTCAAAAAAAAATCTGCGGTGGGTACTTCATCAAATTCTGCTAGCGGAACGAACGATAATTCAAAAGGGGATGACGATTGTATATATCTCAGTTCGGATAGTGATAGTTCTGATTTGGAAGAAATAGTTCGGGACGACGATGATAACGAAAACGATGAAGGAAGTGCAAATCGTAAAAAGCCTCGTGCTATTTTAACAGATGATCAGTTAACCGTGGAAACCAAACAGGCTCAAAAAGAGGAATCGGACCGTATTAAACGTCTTGAGAAAAAACATGATATGATGAGTCAACGATTATCTCAAATGACCCAAACGCAAACTGAGGGTGGCCTGGAAAGTGAAATAATCCTTGACTATGATAGTAAGCGGAAACAAAATATATGTGTTCATCCGGAAATAGTAAAACATTTAAAACCACATCAAATCGATGGTGTTAAATTTATGTACGATTCGTGTTATGGAAGTGTAGATAATATAGATAAATATCCCGGATCTGGATGTATTTTGGCCCATTGTATGGGTTTAGGAAAAACACTTCAACTAATTGCTGTCCTCCATACTTTAATCCGGTATCCTCAGCTTAAAACTAATCGTATTTTAGTAATCTGTCCTAAAAGTACCGTAATGAATTGGTCAGAGGAAATTCAGAGATGGTTGGGACCCATTAAATCAGGCCCAAAGCTAAAAGTTTTCCATTTTCCGGATAATTCGTAAGTGTGATGTCGCTTAATTTTTATTTTATGTTTTATTTATCATTTTCTCAATTATTGATTTTTGTTTAATATTTTAGTGATACTAACGACAAAATGAAAATTTTAAAGGAATGGCATAAATGTGGGACGACCGGCTACTCAAAATCCGGATGCCTTTTACTTGGGTACGAGGCATTTCGAACTCTCGTTTTTTACCATTTATCGAAAAAGAAGAGCATCAATCTAGGTCAGTCGGAAATTGAAACAATTAAAAAAATTGTCAACACTACTCTAATAAATCCTGGTGCCGATTTAATTATTTGCGATGAAGGGCATGTGATCAAGAATAAAAAATCAGCAACAAATGTTTCAGTATCACAAGTGAAGACGAAGCGTCGTGTTATTTTAACTGGAACACCCATACAAAATAATTTAAAAGAATGTAAGCTTCAAATAATTTTAACATTTCGATTTATTTACATTATTATTTGTTTCATTATTTATAGACTATTGCATGGTAAATTTTATAAAACCTTCATTCCTTGGCACTGAAAAGGAATTTGCCAATTTATATGCAAATCCAATCAAAAGCGGGCAGCACAAAGATTCCAGCAAATCGGAAATTAAATTTATGAAGCAACGTTCATTTGTACTGCACAAAAAATTATCGAAATTCGTACAACGTCGTGAAGCAGCAGTACTCAAAACTTTTCTTCCCGAGAAATTTGAATATGTCCTGTTTGTTCCTATGACACCCATCCAAGAGAAATTGTACGAATATTTCTTAGAAAATAATTCTCTTAAAGAGAAGTATGGCGGTAAAAGTTTGATACCCGATTATACATTTTTACGTAAAATCTGGACTCATCCAAAAGTACTGGAAAATGCGTGGCACAATGCAGTAACGAAACGAGAGAAAGAGAAAATTCGAATAAGAAAAATAATGAACGAATCGGATGATGATCGTCCAGATGATGAATTGGACAGTCAAACTGGTAAAATGTCCGTGCTAAGTGATTGGTGGCGGCAACATATAACCCAAGAAGATTTAGAATCTTTATATTCGAGTAATAAGCTTAGAGCCATGTTCGAAATATTAAAGCTTTGTGCTGAAAATGGTGAAAAGTGTTTAATTTTCTCTGCATTCGTTGCGGTTTTGAATGCCGTAGAATTTTTTATGCAAAAAATTCATAATCGCGATGAGGTAACCATGCATCGGTATGGGTTAGATCGGTACCGAGGACCTTGGGTGCTTGGGCAAGACTACTATAGGTTAGATGGAAAAACACCAAAAACTATGCGACACGCAATGATAACGAAATTTAATAGTCCGGAAAATCGACGTACAAAATGCTTTTTAATTTCGGCTAAAGCTGGCGGCCAAGGAATTAATTTAATCGGAGCTAATCGTGTTATTATTTTGGACACATCTTGGAATCCTTCCAACGATCAACAAAATATATTTCGCATATTTCGATTGGGTCAAAAGCTGCCTTGTTTTGTCTATCGCATTCTAGCGATGGGCACTATGGAGGAAAAGGTGTATTCAAGGTCAGTTACGAAACAAGCAATGAGTTTTCGTGTGGTTGACGAACAGCAAATTGATCGACATTATAATATGGCAGAGCTAGCTGAGTTGTATACGTAAGTTTAATTTCTATTTTGTAATTGCCTGAATAAGTGTGGTGGGATAAATTTAACTATTTTTAATTATAGACTCACAAAAACCGATTACTCCCAACGTCCAGTCCCAATTCGGCCTGCTGATAATTTACTTTCTAGTTTGCTTCATCATTTTCCTAATTTGGTTTATAAATATCACGAGCACGATTCCTTGCTTGAAAATAAGCCGGAGCAAGATTTAAGCGATGCGGATAAGGCGGAAGCGTGGGCTGCTTACGAAAAGGATGTGCAAAGAGGTAATTTCTAAATTAAATGGCTATTTTAGATTTTTTTTTTTACAAACATTTTTTTTGTAGGTAATTTGTTGGATCCACTCAACGAGATGAACATGCTAAATGCGCAACAAAATTATCGAATTGGTACTGGAATGGGATATCCTTATGGTTACAATCCCAAGGGGATGGGCTATGGCCTCGGAAATAATCCGAATTATGGAAGTTCTTTAGGACCCAGTTTTATGTCAGGATTTATGAATCCATACCAATCATTATTTTCAAGTTTATCGACCGATCCAAATATAATGAGAATGCGCCAAATGTATCAAAATCCTGTCACAACACAATTTCCTTACGGCAATTTAAATTCGCCAACGGGCGGAACAAGCAGTGGTTTAATGGATGTTTACGGCGGAAGTGGAGGTCCTGCTTTGTTTGGTGGTAATTTAATAAATCAGCCACCATATTATAAATCTTTAACACCACCGATACCTCCACCGCCGTCGACAATGCGCCCAAAAGCTGGATTCAATAGTATGGATGATGTTGCAAATTTTTTGGCTGTACCGAGCTCTAACACACCCCCTCCATTACCGCCATCATCATCAACGTCCGTGCCTGTATCATCGCCGTTGGCAAATACATCACTCTTTAATAAAGATATCGATACATCTTTATTTAAACAATACTTTACAAATCCTTCTCTATTTAGTCCGCCACTTGGAAGTGGAATGGCACAGTCAATACAAAATTCAGTACCAATGCCCGTGGTTTCTAGTGGAATTTTGTCAACGGCATCGTCAAACTTTTCTAATCAAACTGTTACAACTAAGTCTCTAGGAAATGTACAACCAAGTATTCCCACTAGTGTTATTACAAAGCCTAGCAGTCGACCTCTACCACCGATAGCTAAAGATGCTAGACTCCCAACAGTAGGTTCAATTCCATCAACTAATACGAGTTCTTCAATAAATACCGGTTTAGGAGGTGGTAGTTACAGTCCTCAACCTCACGTTATAGTTAAAAGTAAAACACAGACGCCAGCAACGCCTGCTAATATAAATTTACCACCGCCCCAACCTGTACTAACAACAACAACAACCAGTTCACCTGCAATAGTAAATTCTTCGGCAGCTGCAACTCTTGTGAAGAATTATAATATGGGTATTGTATATCCAAAAGAAAATGGTTCCAAAAATGGTAATCCAGCGGCATCATCTTTGTCCGCCGCATTGAAAACAGCAAATAGCGGACTTAATCCTCCGATTAAACCACATATAATACGAAAATCAAATAACTCGAATTCGACAATTGTAAATCCTATAAAAGCATCAGTATCTACACCAAATTTAACGAAAGCTATCACTTCAAGTAGTCCAGCCGCTGGCCTAAGTAAAAGCAATACAAATACAACACCTGCGTCAATCAAGAAACAACAGCAAGACGATCTTGTTAACTTATATATGAAAAAATTACAAATGTATACGTCCAATCTATCAACTTCTACTACTAACACGTTATCTTCGGCTAATAAACCAATCGTTAGTAATAATAGTAATAATAATGTTATCGATATCAGTAAAGGTAAAAAAAGTACCAATACATATCAATTGGGTAATATAAATATAAATGAATTGACAAAATCAAGTGGTTTAAGCATAACTCCTGTAAATTCAACAAAAACAACGCCAACATCTAGCATACAACAAATTCAAAATGCCAATCTCAATAAATTACCTAAAGGCGTAACAGTAAAAACGTTGAAACTACAAAGCGCTTTTCCATCTACAGCACAGCCACAAGTGCAACCAAATAAATTAACAGTCGGTGGTGGGACGTCAATTCTAAATAATACAATTGGCTCAAACAATCTTGGTGGTCCTAATAAAGTTGTACGCCGTGCTGGCCCACCGCCACAAACCGTTAATCATAATAATACAACAATAATTCCGGTACCACAACAAAATTTAGGCCCTCAGCCATCAAATACAGTGTTGGGAAATAATCTGCAACATAAAATCAATGTTAGTAGTAACGGTAGTAGTAGTGGTACAAATAGTGGTGTACGTTATGTTGTAACACAAACACAAACCACATCAAACGCTTCAAATGCAAATCAAACCAAATATGCTAGTTTGGGGCAACAGCAGCAGCAACAACATGGTGCGGGTAAAACTGTACCACCCCTTGTATTATCGCGTAATTCAAATAATGCAAATATTATGAAACCAGTTCGACTTGCGGAGACGTATGGTAAGAAAAAGTAAGTATTTAAAGCGACCGTATCACAGAACGACGTATAAATTTATTTACAATTGGTTTTCAAGGGTTGTAAATGCTGGTGGTATTACCGTTTCAACAACCATTCCGTCTGTTACACCAAAACAATTACCTAGCCAACCGGTTGTACGGACAGTACCACAAATTACGGGCACTAAACGTAAAGCTACGGAATTATTAAATCATCAACAGATGCCGATTGCAACTAGCTCGTTAACAATAACAGAATCGCCGAAAAGATCGGTTACTCAAACGGCAAAGGTTGTAGTTTGTTAAAAGTAATATATTTTGCTAGCGTTAATACAAGCTAATTGTATTCTTTATTTACAGGCATTAATAGAAAATTCGGTTAAGAAGGTCAAATCATTTGATCATTTGACAATAATACCTAGGAATATACAAACGATGCAACAAAATTCGAGGAGTAAACAAAAAGGTATGATATTATTTTATTTGATGTAAGGGCAGTATTTTATGTAGTCCGTCGATTATGCACTAGAACAAACCATTCGGTGTATTTTGCAATCATTTGTTTTAATTTTCGTCTGTTCCGTTAGTTTTACTATGCCAATTCGTTGCAATATTGAATTAGAACGAAACTGATTATAAATTTGATATCACGAGCGTTGGGGATGCAAATAGTCTCTTTCTTTATACGACTGAAATCCCCCTCTCCTTCTCTCTATCTAGTTATTACATCCCGTGACCTTATTTTGTACCTGCACGGTGGTTCTCCATCCGTGTCGAACTTCGTCTCGTGTGACATTCACTTTGTCTTGTATGACAAAGTTGTGTTGTACTCCCAACATTTTTCCAGAATCATCCTAATGGTAGAACATTCATCAGTGATTGATACTAAACCCACATTGATAGTCGCCGATGATGTTTTCGGCTAGAAAGACGAGTCTGATAAGTACGGCAAACACAAAAACTTCCTCAGTTGCTATAATAAAGGCCCCTTCGTCAGTCCGATTTAGCAGATTTTGGAAGTAGGTTTGCCGTAATGAGAGAATATCAGACACGTTTGTTCTTATTTCTCCATTCCCGTCTTTGATGGCTCTACTTTTTAGGTGAAACTCTTTAGTGAGATTTCTGGCGTTAGTATCTTGTTCTATTCCGCTTGGAAGCTGATATTTTCGATTTTTTCTGCGGGCCAACCATTTATCACGAAGCTTTTGTTTAATTTCGATCACCAGACGGACGACCAGCATCTCGTTTATTTTCTTTATGACTGACAGGTTCTGGCTGACTGTATAACGAGCCACTGTTCTTGGATGTTGGGTGGTTGTTCTTCGTTATTACTGTGCCGGTCTAAATAGCCAGTGACTGCTCATTGGTAACTCTGCCGTGATACTTGATCTTTTAAAGTATCGACATTCCAACAGACAACATTTTGCATTAAAGTCAACCACGATGATTTTAACGTAGTGGTGCGGGATGTTATTGTTGACTCTCCAATTAAGAATAGATCTCCGACAAAGAATAGATCTCCGGCAAAGAATAAATCTTTGATGTCATCTGACTTGTCTTCGGTGGGTGCAAGTACATTAACGATCGTGATGTTAAATTTCTTACTGTGGATCCTGATCGTGCATGTCCGGCCGCATGTTGATAGGACGGAAGTCGATGATATGTTGCATCACGGGCCGGCGGGTTTATAAGAAAACCAATTCCAAATTCTCCTCCGCTCTTATGGCCTCGATAATGATCCCCATTTTTAAACCGTTGTCCGTGTATAGTTTCCGAGGTCGTGTTTGTGATGAATCCGATAAGGTAATCCGAGGCCTTTGGTTAGGGTTCATAACCTAGTCGTTTTTGTGAGAAGGTTGTTATACTGTCGGCCAATCCGCTTGTTATGTGTGTCCTATTTTCCAGTCCTTTATTGCACACGTTTATATAGCGTGCCGCTTGATGCAAGATAAGACCGACGCCTGCTTTGACCGCCCATAATCTGGAAAGCTCGCTGATTTTGGATTGTTTTAGAACGGAAATCGATTCGTTTCTATTTTGATTTAGTTGTAGTTCACGTTATACACTGTAAAGAAGTTTCATTCAGAAGTCAAATAGTAAAACATTTAAATATCAATGATATCTGCATTGAATACTCCGGATAAATTTAATAACTTATTGTTTACCTTAGAAGTAACCCTAACTTTTTATATCGTACTAGGTAGTCTTTGTGTCTAATATCCTATTTTCCCCAACACACATAATAATATCTGTTGAAATAATCGAGATTAGAATCATCCATCGTACAACGTGTGAGTGCTTTCAGCTCGGATTGGAATATCGTGTAGTTGAGCCTAGACTTCCATGTGATCGTGGATCGTCACTAACCATAATAATTTCTGGTACAGATGAAACGATTTGTCTATGCCCTGCAATCCAACCGAGTGTATTCCACGCGCCAATGTACCGCAGTTGAAAGGAAGCGAAGCAAGCCTTACCTGGGATGAACAAGTGCAGTGGAGGCAGAAAAAAGATTGTATGCAATGCAAGTATAGGAGTCAGTCGAAGACATATCACCGATAATAGCGCACCACGCCTTCCTTTACTTATAAACTGTTAAGCTTCGCAATAACGTAGTTTGATTTAACTACAGGCCACCAAACAACAAGCGTAAGATAGCATGAGTAGAACCAGATATTTGTAGATGTCCATCAACATATTGGGAGTCAAGTCCCAAGATTTCCCAAATGCTCTTCTACTCTGCCTAAAAATGGCAGTGGCTTTTTGGAGTTTGCTTTCAAGACTAATTATTCAGAGAGGCTTATTGTTTAAAATTACACTAAGATGTTTTAATGTGTCAGATCTGGCGATCGTCTTCCCAAAAAGAGAAGGAGCAGACAGTTCGGCACTATTACTTCGTCTAATAAAGTATAGCAGACTAGTTTTACAAGTAATTAATCAATAATCAGAAGAGACAGAAAGAGAATGCAGCTCGGTCGCAGCAATGCGAGACATAAGCATGGATCCAATCCATGTAATGATGACATGGATTGGATCCATGGTCGATGACAAAATTTGTGTTACAATCCCTGTAACAAGTTCATGCAGTGGAGTATCACACGATTTTAAAACACTAACATGTTGAGTGCTGCTGAGTGGGAGAATAAATAAATGATGATCTCTCTATCAACAATTATTCCCAAAGCTTAAAAGTGTTCTTTACTAAATTAAATTTGTTGTTAGCACCTAACCTAAACATTCAATGCGTTATTTACACATTTTTCTTTACCATTCGAACCTACCTAAAAAAAAAACTTTGTAACATACCAAACATTCCCTGGCCCTCTATCGACAATATTCTGAATTAGATTTCATAAGTTTTTTATGCGGTTAGGAAAAAATGCACATGTAACATCTCGCAATCTCAACGCAATTAGTGGCATAACTTTAAATCGTCTCCAGGTTGTTTTACCCCGGGTAATGGTAAGCAACATAAAACGTGGCCCGTTTTCAAATCGCATGTTGTTTACCACAATTCTTGATAAACAACATGTTTACAAAGATTAACAAACAAGAGCACAACGGGAACAATACGACGAGTATTCCAAAACGATAACAAAAGTGACAACGAAAACAAACAAATATTATTTTAACCAAAATAAATTTTACATTCAATCAGTTTGTTCAAACCAGTCGTTGCACAATCGTATACCACATCGCACAGTCGATACCACCGCGACGCACTCAAACAATTAAAATTAAATAAAATTAAATAAATCAATAAATAATTAAGTTGATAAATAATTTAATTTAAAATAAAATTTACAAAATAATAATAAATATTATAATTAAAATAATATACCGTTATAGACAGAGTCTTTCAAATAGAATCGCCATAATATAAAATTTTGTACTGATATTGATTGGCCTATGCGACGTTATGTCGTTCGGCGAATTTCCTGTTTTGCGGATCATAATCACTTCCGCAAACTTTCATACCTTTGGACATATTTGATCTTGAATGCTGCGTTGGTCAATTTTTTAATGCCTTTTTTGAAAAATGTTTAACTATTTTTCCTGTTTCAGGTTAAAACTCCTGCGCTTTTGTTGCGATTATTCCTTTATTCACATCTGCATGGCAGATCAGAGTGGTTTCTTCATCTTCAGTTTCCTTTATTGCATTTGTCGCTGTTGTGATCAGTGAATGTTTCTCGTAAGTTTGAATTATCGCTTTAATGTTCGCCCAATCCTACTCACTCTTCATGGAGCGAGAACAAGTGAATTGTATGGTTTTGTTCAGAAATTATCACCGATTTCTGTGATTGATTTTGGTTCTTGTTTTGATGATTGTTTCACTCGTGATGTTGACTGTTGTTCTTTTAATGATGAATGAATTGTTTTTCTGCATCCTTTTCTTTATTGTGTGATTTATTTATTTAAAGAAATCTATTCTGTGATTTACATAAATGATTTCAGATAATTTAATTTAAAACAAAAATATTAAAAATTCAAATAAAGAACTTTAAAACACAAAAATATAAATCAAATTTTGATTTAACAATTAAAAATTTAAAAAATAATTCTTAAGGAAATTTTTGAAGTTGTCTTTTGATAAATTAAAGTTAAATAGGTCGTCGACGATGTTGAAAGATTTAGACAACCTGTTAATTGGGTTATTTTCTGCATGGTTTGCGGAATGGTGTTCTAGTGCTAAAAACTCATGGTTTCGAAATGTTCTGCAAGGCACATGAATTGATATGGTTTCCAAAATGTAAGCCGTTACCAATAAAAGCCGCGCCTAAGAGAAGTCATCTATTTTAAAGCGTGCATATTTTGTAATCCGCGCATCTTGTAGAGTACAGAGGTAACCGAGCCACATTTTCATGGAATGGTAAATTGTGGTCGTAATCCCAATCACTTTTCTTTAACAAGAAAATCAGAAACTTCTTTTGAATGCTTTCAATTCTTTTAATGTGTACAGCATATTATCGATTCCAGACCGATACAGCGCGTTCCAGTTGAGATCGAACGTAAGCGAAATAGAGTGAACATAAGGTTTGAATATCTTTAAATTCACCTGTCCATATTTTACCAAATCCAAACTTGTCATTCGCTTTCGCAATACAATTTTCGATATGCCTATCGAAAATGGCATTTTCGAAAAATGTAACACCTTAATCTATGATCTGATTGACACTTTGCAATACTTCGTTGTTGACTTTGTATGAAGTAATTAAAGGATTTCTATCGATGTCTTCTTGAAGTTTCTTCGTATCTAGCATTTCATTAACAGTTCGAAAATTTTTCACGTCATCAGCAAATATGAGCACGTTTGAGTTTTTAATTATCTCGGTTATTTGATCTATGAAAACAATAAATATCCACGGCCCGATGTGAGATCTTTGGCGAACATAAGACGTAAGTTTAATAACGTTTGATTTCTCATTTCCCATTATTACAAATTGTCGCCGGTTTGATAGATAGGACTTGAACCAATTTATGTAATCGAGTGAAAACCCAAATGCGAATAAACTCTGGAGTGCTTTTTGATGGCAGATGGAATCAAATGCTTTACTGAAATGATGATGTTTTTCTATCTTATTAATTATTTTACTAGTGAATTCATCCAGATTAGTTGATGTGCTGGTTTATTTATATATGACGTGCAATTGTGTAGTTAAAGTTGTTACATAATACAAATTCAAACAGTTTTGAAATTGATGATGTAGTTGATATTCCTCTGTAGCATGTAGCGTCATCTCGTTTGCTCGATTTAAAAATTGTGTAATTTTTGAAATTTTCCATTTTTCGGGAAACACGCCGGTGCTTCAGGAGTGGTTGAGTAGGTAACATACTACAATTGCTAAAATGTCAGCGTACTTCATCAGAATTGCATAGGGTATATTGTCAAGACCAGGACCGTTTCCAAATTCCTTTAAAGCCGATAAAATGTAATCCTTAAATATAACAGGAGGAGTTATTGATACGTTGTTATTGCTGGATTGTTCGTACAATCCACTAGTAACGCTTGGTCTTTAGACTGATTGGAAAAACTTCGCGAACATGTCAGCTATATCTTTGGAGTTTGAGGAGCTGGTATTGTTATACTTCGTATTAGCAGTTTTGGATTCACTTTGATTTTTCCTTGAATTTGATCGAGATACGACCTGTATTTTTATTTGAAATACATTTCAAATTCGTTACTATGTAGAAACATTGTTTTGTCCGCTTCTAACCCGCTTTCCAACATTTTGGCATACGCTTTCGACTTCCGATTTTAAGTTAACTAGTAAATCATTGAACCACTGAGGGTGAGCATTTTGTGGTTTACAGCACATAGGTACATAAAGTTCGAAGCCTGCATAAGTCCTGCACGAGAGTTGTTTGAGATTTGAGTATTGAAATTTTGTCATCTTGCATACTGTCTATTAAGTTATTAAATAAGGTGATCCCTTTGTAAAATATACTGTGATCCCTTTGTAAAACATACGATAATTAAGTGAAGCACGGGTTAATTTGTACGTCACAGAAAGGTTGGTAGATAACTCAACATTATTTTTCATGAGACCGTGTCTGATTTTAAATATCGTAATAATATATTAGTACTCGACTAACGATGTTAGGGGAAGGATTGTTTCGTTATAAAGTAGTACACTTGGAGTCGGTAACGGTAAATTGTTAATAGCTTTTAATCCTTTATTTTGAAAGATTTGAAGGTCATTAAGGTAAATATCACTTGATGGTCCCCATATTTGGATAAGATATGTTAGATGGGAGTGTATAAAGCTGTAATACACGCTGTATCTCAGGGCACTTGGAATAAAACAACCGACTCGCCGCAATACACCTATTATCGGAGATATCGTTTGCTTAATTCCATTTATGTGATGACTCCAGTTCAGCTGAGAATTTATTTCCAACCCAAGGTATCTCGCACAATCTACTCATTTAATGGTTTCGTTGTTGTATGTTATTTCATCAAATATATGCCCCGGTTTCTGTTTTAAGTAGAACATAATAAAGTTAGATTTACTAACATTTAGAGCAAATTTGTTTGCTCCCAGCCAGTTAGTTATAGTAACTATGTCTTCCTCCATATTATTTTTTAATTGATGATGAGTTGTTGAACTATATATTATGGCTGCATCATCCGCAAACATTTGAATTTTCCCCTTGAGATTTAAGTCAAAGATATCATTTATATATATTAAAACAAGCATGACGTAGAATTTTTACCTTCCAGAGATTTATATACTAGTTCTACGAGATTTAAGGCAGCAGCAGTTGTGCTGGAGTTTGTAGTGAAGCCATACTGATTGATGTTAACTAGGTTGTTAAAGTTTAAATGCTCTACTAGAGCAGAGTGGATTATTCGTTCCAAAAACCTTAGAAAATACCGGTAAGATAGAGATTGGACGGTAATTGTTAAGGCAGCAGGAATCACCAGTTTTGAAGATAGGCGTGATACGAGCAATTTTTAGAAAAACTGGAAAATTACGTTGTTCGAGGCATTTGTTAATATACTTGGTATACAAAGGAATATGGATTCCATTTTACTTTGTAGCCCCGGCCGGTTTGTTTTTCTGAAGTTGTATTTGATCGGTTGTAGGTGTTCCGAATTCACCATTAATTTAGTTGAGTCAAATACAATGTCTAAAGATTTGTGATTGATATCATTTATGACAAAAGGTAATACGGATTCTGAAATTTTGAGTGTCAATGTCGTTGCTGAAGACAAGATCCAGTAATTTATCACGATTATTAGCAATTGTGTTTATTTGGTTCAAATTATAACCAACTAAGGCGTTCACAAATAAAGATTCCGTATCTTTTGTTATATTGCATGGCAAAATACAATTTAGTTCCGGGTTCAAATTTCAGATTATATTTGGGAGATTAAAATCACCAAGCACCCGAACTAAATCTGACGAGTTTGTTGTATTAATAACTTCATCAATCGCATCGATGCAAGTTGCGTAATGAACACCATTTGATTGAGGTGGTATATATGCTGCGTAGATGAGTAGATTGGTATGGTTAATTTTGATTTTTACACCAATTTGTTCGACTCTCGATGGGGCTAAAGTTGCTGGAGCATTACAGAGTTTAAAATGTACTGCTATCAGTACACCACCACCGGATTTCTTGGAGCTAGTTTCGAGAGACCGATCGCATCTGTAAACAACGTAATCATGGCCAAAAAATGCACTGCTCATTATGCCGGGTTTTAATGAAGTTTCACAAATTACATAGATTAGGTAGTTTGATTTTAAAACGAAGTTATAGAACTTAGATGCTTTTGATGCCATTTTGTTGACGTTTTGATAGTAAATTGCACATTTCTCATAAATCAAATTTTTCTTGGATTTTATGGGTTGGTGTGGCTAAGACATGTTGACAGCGCTGGTTTGGTTGTAATCATACCACTTTTCGATGGTAGATGCTTTGGTCTTAGATCTTATAGCCTGGCGATCCTCGCCTGGTAATTAACAAGTTAGTGTATGGCCATGTGCAACGATGTTCACAATTATTTGGTTTAGTTTTTCGAACACGTTAACAGAAATGGTAATTTTAATAATGTTTTTTTTATTTTATTTGCAGATAATATTGTCGATATTGTGGAATTGGAATAAATCCATACAAATACAATTTAGAATAATAGAATTTTATTAATTTTACTTGCATTTTTGTTTTATTAATTGAAAAAGATTTTTTATGTATATTTAAATATAGTATGTGATGAATAAAAATACAAACAATTAAATAATTTATTAATAAAATAAAATAAAAAACTATTTATTATTGAAGTTTTGTATAAGTAATTTTCAGAAAAGAAACAGAACTTGAAATTAAAACAATTTTTAAAAATGGTTTTTGTTTTTAGAGGTTCCTTTTAATTATTATTATTATTATTATTGTAATACAATTAATTAATTTAAATTAATAAAATAATTTAAAAAACTGTAAATGAACAAATAATGATATATTTAAAGCAAAAAATTGATGGAAAAACTAAAAAAACATTTGAAACTGTATTTATTTTTTATTAAAAAAAACTATTAATAAAATAATATAAGAATTTACTAGATTTAAAATTAACAATATAAAATTAATTAAACAATTTATTATTAATTAATAAAATTATTTATGAATAAAAAAAAGAAACACAAATAAGAAACAAACACTATAAATATATCTAAATTATGTATGTATATTAAAATCCTTGTGTTAAATTACTTTTAACTTTATCGCCCCACATCTTCGCACCTTCCGCGTTCTCATTCCAACCAGGCACTAATTTCATAGTTTCATACCACGCCGCTAATTTTGGATATGTACTTAAATCTGCACCCGCATGCACAATGGTTGAAACTGATGCTAAAATAGCTAAATCGGCAATAGTCATTGCATCACCAGCTATCCATTTATTTTCTTCAAGGAATTTTTCGAGATATGCAAACGCTTCGTACAGTTGTGCACGTTTATCGTCTGGAATGGTTGTTTCGCCCAGAAATAATACTGGATACTAGATGGAATAGAAATCGAGAAATATAATGTAATATTTGATTATCACCAAACAGGGTTCAAATTATTATTTTGGAAATGTACAGTATGGCCTTAGAAAGGGTAGTGTACTAGTAACTGAAGAATGCTAAGTTTTTTTTTAACAAGGATAAACCGTAGCTCTACGAAACACCATAATTAAGAATTGAAATGCCAAAGAAAATGTTAAGAATTAGAATGTCTTTAAATAGTAGAGGTACGTCGGGAGCCGGTTTTTTTTTTTAAATAAGATAAATTAAAATTTTTGAACTGCTGTTGACGTTACCTTTATTTTCAGACGATAGCGGAATAAATAAATGCGGGGCGAGATCATGAAATCCGACCGGAAAAATAAATTGTTCCAAAATTGTTCAATGGACATATTTTGTATGAAAACACAAATTGATGAATCTTTAATGGTAAAATTGTGCTCGACAACTATTTCATAATCGAGCAGATAAGTCATTGCTCTTAAAATATCCACTAAAGCAAATTTCAATATTTTTCAATATTAATCGAGCATGTTTGAAAGTATTTTCCTGTCGCATTTCATGATCCCGCTCAGTTTATTGTATTAATCGAACCGAATTTCTGTATTATTATGTGAAGAGAGCCAATTCGAGCCGGAAGGGAATTAACAACAGCTACACCGAATTGAGTATCAGACGTATATTTCGTAAATAAAATTATTCGAATGAATTGGAAGCCAATTGTTGAGCGGACTCCAAAACTGTGATGATTCTACTGAACGGAATCCTCAATATTAAGAAATCACCGTTAGGGACTATTGAAGATTGGAGAGCCTTAATTACCTAAAATAATTAAGAAGTAGAGTGAGTAGAAGTATATTTCGACTAAAGGCTTAATGGCACCGGATTAACAATCAACTGAATTAAATTTGTAACCTCGCCAAACTTTGAAAAGAGGTAGAACAGGATAAAATATGATAAACAAAATAAATTCCGTGGTGTCAGAGTGCGGAAATCCGATCAAAAGAAGAACTTTTATTTTGTTGACATTTAAAATGATTTGCCTTAAATAACAATTCAATTAATTGGATTTGAATACACATCCAGTTGACCTTGATTTAAATATATTTTAGATGGTACCAACCATAAATTTATCTATAAAGTTTGCTATTGCCTTTATAGGGCTTTGGGGTAATTTATGAATCTTGGTTGTAAAAATGGATAATCAATCGCATCCGGTTGAATTCAAAACCACCGTGTAACATGCATTTTGAATTTAAATTTATTATCTTATGTGACTGAGAGTTAAACTTAAGTTGGCAGTTTGACCATATTTACAACCCCATTGGTATTACATAAAGAAAATGTTTGCACTGTACATTAACTTACCCCAATATTTCGAATCCGTTGGTACAAAACACCCAGATCAAAATATAATCGTTGATTTACAACTGCCCGTTTTTTCACGTCGGTCGGATAGAGCGAGTTTCCAGGTGCTTTCTCATCCACCAAATACGCCGAAATTGCACGAGATTCCCACAAATGGAAACCATTATCATCTATTGTAGGTATAGTATGTTGTGGATTTATTTTTATGAAATCAGCTTTCAATTGCTCTTTGGCGAATAAATTGACCACTTTTATGTCAACGTCAACGTTTAGGCTGCGGAAAGTTAAAAGGACGGCTCGGGATGGAGCCGATGGACTAAAATGATAGAATACAACCGGAGCCATAATTATTATTATTAGAAATCACTAAGATTTGTAAGTCACAAGCACAAATTAAACTGATTACGTCGACAGCGTATATAAAAATAACTCTCGTTGTTTTTCTCTGTTAGCTCTAACCGGCTCCACTTCGCGTTATTGAATAGTGTATAGTTGGTTGGTTGTGTTGTATCTATTTGTTGTTTAATCTCTTTTGAGTTTGTATTCCTACATATTTACAATCAACTTATGAAATTTAATAAAAACATTTATGTGAGCATATGCTCGTAAGAGAGAAACACTTATGGTGTTTATCAACACTTTGGAAACCAAAGATATTTATAAGTATTGCAACATTTGGAATACCAATTTATTCTCTCGAATCTTAGAAGGTACTACCGTAGTTTGAAAGGTTACGATATAACAGCTTATCTATTCTCAATTTTTGGGACACCACAATTGGGGCGTTCAAGTAAGCTGTATAATTTTAAAATCGATGTATTTTCGTATGAAGGCAACCGAATAAAACCAAAATTTGGAAAAATATTGGAACAGAGCCTTACTAAAGGCGAAACTAAGTTTCCGTTTTTTATTTGAAAAATGAAACATCGACAATTTCAACAGAAATATAAAAAATTGGTCAAGTGTAGCCCAGCCAAGCCATGCGCTATTGACCAGAAAGTTATGATAGATATGATCCAACCCCAAATCGAAGTATTGCGCTCTTCGCAATTTCTACACATAATTTGCTCAATATTTGTTAGTCAAGTTGATAGTATGGACACAGAAACCCAATTGCCATTTAATTCAGGTGAAATTTTTTTTAAATTTTTTCCTAAAATTTAGCAAGGGGTACCCCTTGCCGTTTTTTCGTCAAAAAAATACTCAAAAATTTTTTGTGCTCAAATCTTGGAGTATTTGGCCAATTGTGAAATGGTAGTTAATTTTGAATAAAACGGCGTCTAAATTGGAGTAAAACTTTGCCTACTTTTCACGTATTCAATGATTGAAGTTTTGATAGATATGATCCAACCCCAAATCGAAGTATTGCGCTCTTCGCAATTTCTACACATAATTTGCTCAATATTTGTTCGTCAAGTTGATAGTATGGACACAGAAACCCAATTGCCATTTAATTCAGGTGAATTTTTTTTAAATTTTTTCCCAAAATTTAGCAAGGGGTACCCCTTGCCGTTTTTTCGTCAAAAAAATACTCAAAAATTTTTTGTGCTCAAATCTTGGAGTATTTGGCCAATTGTGAAATGGTAGTTAATTTTGAATAAAACGGCGTTTAAATTGGAGTAAAACTTTGCCTACTTTTCACGTATTCAATGATTGAAGTTTTGATAGATATGATCCAACCCCAAATCGAAGTATTGCGCTCTTCGCAATTTCTACACATAATTTGCTCAATATTTGTTCGTCAAGTTGATAGTATGGACACAGAAACCCAATTGCCATTTAATTCAGGTGAAATTTTTTTTAAATTTTTTCCTAAAATTTAGCAAGGGGTACCCCTTGCCGTTTTTTCGTCAAAAAAATACTCAAAAATTTTTTGTGCTCAAATCTTGGAGTATTTGGCCAATTGTGAAATGGTAGTTAATTTTGAATAAAACGGCGTTTAAATTGGAGTAAAACTTTGCCTACTTTTCACGTATTCAATGATTGAAGTTTTGATAGATATGATCCAACCCCAAATCGAAGTATTGCGCTCTTCGCAATTTCTACACATAATTTGCTCAATATTTGTTAGTCAAGTTGATAGTATGGACACAGAAACCCAATTGCCATTTAATTCAGGTGAATTTTTTTTAAATTTTTTCCCAAAATTTAGCAAGGGGTACCCCTTGCCGTTTTTTCGTCAAAAAAATACTCAAAAATTTTTTGTGCTCAAATCTTGGAGTATTTGGCCAATTGTGAAATGGTAGTTAATTTTGAATAGAACGGCGTTTAAATTGGAGTAAAACTTTGCCTACTTTTCACGTATTCAATGATTGAAGTTTTGATAGATATGATCCAACCCCAAATCGAAGTATTGCGCTCTTCGCAATTTCTACACATAATTTGCTCAATATTTGTTCGTCAAGTTGATAGTATGGACACAGAAACCCAATTGCCATTTAATTCAGGTGAATTTTTTTTAAATTTTTTCCTAAAATTTAGCAAGGGGTACCCCTTGCCGTTTTTTCGTCAAAAAAATACTCAAAAATTTTTTGTGCTCAAATCTTGGAGTATTTGGCCAATTGTGAAATGGTAGTTAATTTTGAATAAAACGGCGTTTAAATTGGAGTAAAACTTTGCCTACTTTTCACGTATTCAATGATTGAAGTTTTGATAGATATGATCCAACCCCAAATCGAAGTATTGCGCTCTTCGCAATTTCTACACATAATTTGCTCAATATTTGTTAGTCAAGTTGATAGTATGGACACAGAAACCCAATTGCCATTTAATTCAGGTGAATTTTTTTTAAATTTTTTCCCAAAATTTAGCAAGGGGTACCCCTTGCCGTTTTTTCGTCAAAAAAATACTCAAAAATTTTTTGTGCTCAAATCTTGGAGTATTTGGCCAATTGTGAAATGGTAGTTAATTTTGAATAAAACGGCGTTTAAATTGGAGTAAAACTTTGCCTACTTTTCACGTATTCAATGATTGAAGTTTTGATAGATATGATCCAACCCCAAATCGAAGTATTGCGCTCTTCGCAATTTCTACACATAATTTGCTCAATATTTGTTAGTCAAGTTGATAGTATGGACACAGAAACCCAATTGCCATTTAATTCAGGTGAATTTTTTTTAAATTTTTTCCCAAAATTTAGCAAGGGGTACCCCTTGCCGTTTTTTCGTCAAAAAAATACTCAAAAATTTTTTGTGCTCAAATCTTGGAGTATTTGGCCAATTGTGAAATGGTAGTTAATTTTGAATAAAACGGCGTTTAAATTGGAGTAAAACTTTGCCTACTTTTCACGTATTCAATGATTGAAGTTTTGATAGATATGATCCAACCCCAAATCGAAGTATTGCGCTCTTCGCAATTTCTACACATAATTTGCTCAATATTTGTTAGTCAAGTTGATAGTATGGACACAGAAACCCAATTGCCATTTAATTCCGGTGAAATTTTATTTAAATTTTTTTCCCAAAATTTAGCAAGGGGTACCCCTTGCCGTTTTTTCGTCAAAAAAATACTCAAAAATTTTTTATGCTCAAATCTGGGAGTATTTGGCCAATTGTGAAATGGTAGTTAATTTTGAATAAAACGGCGTTTAAATTGGAGTAAAACTTTGCCTACTTTTCACGTATTCAATGATTGAAGTTTTGATAGATATGATCCAACCCCAAATCGAAGTATTGCACTCTTCGCAATTTCTACACATAATTTGCTCAATATTTGTTAGTCAAGTTGATAGTATGGACACAGAAACCCAATTGCCATTTAATTCAGGTGAATTTTTTTTAAATTTTTTCCCAAAATTTAGCAAGGGGTACCCCTTGCCGTTTTTTCGTCAAAAAAATACTCAAAAATTTTTTATGCTCAAATCTGGGAGTATTTGGCCAATTGTGAAATGGTAGTTAATTTTGAATAAAACGGCGTTTAAATTGGAGTAAAACTTTGCCTACTTTTCACGTATTCAATGATTGAAGTTTTGATAGATATGATCCAACCCCAAATCGAAGTATTGCACTCTTCGCAATTTCTACACATAATTTGCTCAATATTTGTTAGTCAAGTTGATAGTATGGACACAGAAACCCAATTGCCATTTAATTCCGGTGAAATTTTATTTAAATTTTTTTCCCAAAATTTAGCAAGGGGTACCCCTTGCCGTTTTTTCGTCAAAAAAATACTCAAAAATTTTTTATGCTCAAATCTGGGAGTATTTGGCCAATTGTGAAATGGTAGTTAATTTTGAATAAAACGGCGTTTAAATTGGAGTAAAACTTTGCCTACTTTTCACGTATTCAATGATTGAAGTTTTGATAGATATGATCCAACCCCAAATCGAAGTATTGCACTCTTCGCAATTTCTACACATAATTTGCTCAATATTTGTTAGTCAAGTTGATAGTATGGACACAGAAACCCAATTGCCATTTAATTCAGGTGAATTTTTTTTAAATTTTTTCCCAAAATTTAGCAAGGGGTACCCCTTGCCGTTTTTTCGTCAAAAAAATACTCAAAAATTTTTTGTGCTCAAATCTTGGAGTATTTGGCTAATTGTGAAATGGTAGTTAATTTTGAATAAAACGGCGTTTAAATTGGAGTAAAACTTTGCCTACTTTTCACGTATTCAATGATTGAAGTTTTGATAGATATGATCCAACCCCAAATCGAAGTATTGCACTCTTCGCAATTTGTACACATAATTTGCTCAATATTTGTTCGTCAAGTTGATAGTATGGACACAGAAACCCAATTGCCATTTAATTCAGGTGAATTTTTTTTAAATTTTTTCCCAAAATTTAGCAAGGGGTACCCCTTGCCGTTTTTTCGTCAAAAAAATACTCAAAAATTTTTTGTGCTCAAATCTTGGAGTATTTGGCCAATTGTGAAATGGTAGTTAATTTTGAATAAAACGGCGTTTAAATTGGAGTAAAACTTTGCCTACTTTTCACGTATTCAATGATTGAAGTTTTGATAGATATGATCCAACCCCAAATCGAAGTATTGCGCTCTTCGCAATTTCTACACATAATTTGCTCAATATTTGTTCGTCAAGTTGATAGTATGGACACAGAAACCCAATTGCCATTTAATTCAGGTGAAATTTTTTTTAAATTTTTTCCTATAATTTAGCAAGGGGTACTCCTTGCCGTTTTTTCGTCAAAAAAATACTCAAAAATTTTTTGTGCTCAAATCTTGGAGTATTTGGCCAATTGTGAAATGGTAGTTAATTTTGAATAAAACGGCGTTTAAATTGGAGTAAAACTTTGCCTACTTTTCACGTATTCAATGATTGAAGTTTTGATAGATATGATCCAACCCCAAATCGAAGTATTGCACTCTTCGCAATTTCTACACATAATTTGCTCAATATTTGTTAGTCAAGTTGATAGTATGGACACAGAAACCCAATTTCCATTTAATTCCGGTGAAATTTTATTTAAATTTTTTTCCCAAAATTTAGCAAGGGGTACCCCTTGCCGTTTTTTCGTCAAAAAAATACTCAAAAATTTTTTATGCTCAAATCTGGGAGTATTTGGCCAATTGTGAAATGGTAGTTAATTTTGAATAAAACGGCGTTTAAATTGGAGTAAAACTTTGCCTACTTTTCACGTATTCAATGATTGAAGTTTTGATAGATATGATCCAACCCCAAATCGAAGTATTGCACTCTTCGCAATTTGTACACATAATTTGCTCAATATTTGTTAGTCAAGTTGATAGTATGGACACAGAAACCCAATTGCCATTTAATTCCGGTGAAATTTTGTTTTAAATTTTTTCCCAAAATTTAGCAAGGGGTACCCCTTGCCGTTTTTTCGTCAAAAAAATACTCAAAAATTTTTTGTGCTCAAATCTTGGAGTATTTGGCCAATTGTGAAATGGTAGTTAATTTTGAATAAAACGGCGTTTAAATTGGAGTAAAACTTTGTCTACTTTTCACGTAGTCAATGATTGAAGTTTTGATAGATATGATCCAACGCCAAATCGAAGTATTGCGCTCTTCGCAATTTCTACACATAATTTGCTCAATATTTGTTAGTCAAGTTGATAGTATGGACACAGAAACCCAATTGCCATTTAATTCCGGTGAAATTTTGTTTTAAATTTTTTCCCAAAATTTAGCAAGGGGTACCCCTTGCCGTTTTTTCGTCAAAAAAATACTCAAAAATTGTTTGTGCTCAAATCTTGGAGTATTTGGCCAATTGTGAAATGGTAGTTAATTTTGAATAAAACGGCGTTTAAATTGGAGTAAAACTTTGCCTACTTTTCACGTATTCAATGATTGAAGTTTTGATAGATATGATCCAACCCCAAATCGAAGTATTGCGCTCTTCGCAATTTCTACACATAATTTGCTCAATATTTGTTCGTCAAGTTGATAGTATGGACACAGAAACCCAATTGCCATTTAATTCAGGTGAAATTTTTTTTAAATTTTTTCCTAAAATTTAGCAAGGGGTGTACCCCTTGCCGTTTTTTCGTCAAAAAAATACTCAAAAATTTTTTGTGCTCAAATCTTGGAGTATTTGGCCAATTGTGAAATGGTAGTTAATTTTGAATAAAACGGCGTTTAAATTGGAGTAAAACTTTGCCTACTTTTCACGTATTCAATGATTGAAGTTTTGATAGATATGATCCAACCCCAAATCGAAGTATTGCGCTCTTCGCAATTTCTACACATAATTTGCTCAATATTTGTTAGTCAAGTTGATAGTATGGACACAGAAACCCAATTGCCATTTAATTCAGGTGAATTTTTTTTAAATTTTTTCCCAAAATTTAGCAAGGGGTACCCCTTGCCGTTTTTTCGTCAAAAAAATACTCAAAAATTTTTTGTGCTCAAATCTTGGAGTATTTGGCCAATTGTGAAATGGTAGTTAATTTTGAATAGAACGGCGTTTAAATTGGAGTAAAACTTTGCCTACTTTTCACGTATTCAATGATTGAAGTTTTGATAGATATGATCCAACCCCAAATCGAAGTATTGCGCTCTTCGCAATTTCTACACATAATTTGCTCAATATTTGTTCGTCAAGTTGATAGTATGGACACAGAAACCCAATTGCCATTTAATTCAGGTGAAATTTTTTTTAAATTTTTTCCTAAAATTTAGCAAGGGGTACCCCTTGCCGTTTTTTCGTCAAAAAAATACTCAAAAATTTTTTGTGCTCAAATCTTGGAGTATTTGGCCAATTGTGAAATGGTAGTTAATTTTGAATAAAACGGCGTTTAAATTGGAGTAAAACTTTGCCTACTTTTCACGTATTCAATGATTGAAGTTTTGATAGATATGATCCAACCCCAAATCGAAGTATTGCACTCTTCGCAATTTCTACACATAATTTGCTCAATATTTGTTAGTCAAGTTGATAGTATGGACACAGAAACCCAATTGCCATTTAATTCCGGTGAAATTTTATTTAAATTTTTTTCCCAAAATTTAGCAAGGGGTACCCCTTGCCGTTTTTTCGTCAAAAAAATACTCAAAAATTTTTTATGCTCAAATCTGGGAGTATTTGGCCAATTGTGAAATGGTAGTTAATTTTGAATAAAACGGCGTTTAAATTGGAGTAAAACTTTGCCTACTTTTCACGTATTCAATGATTGAAGTTTTGATAGATATGATCCAACCCCAAATCGAAGTATTGCACTCTTCGCAATTTGTACACATAATTTGCTCAATATTTGTTCGTCAAGTTGATAGTATGGACACAGAAACCCAATTGCCATTTAATTCAGGTGAATTTTTTTTAAATTTTTTCCCAAAATTTAGCAAGGGGTACCCCTTGCCGTTTTTTCGTCAAAAAAATACTCAAAAATTTTTTGTGCTCAAATCTTGGAGTATTTGGCCAATTGTGAAATGGTAGTTAATTTTGAATAAAACGGCGTTTAAATTGGAGTAAAACTTTGCCTACTTTTCACGTATTCAATGATTGAAGTTTTGATAGATATGATCCAACCCCAAATCGAAGTATTGCGCTCTTCGCAATTTCTACACATAATTTGCTCAATATTTGTTCGTCAAGTTGATAGTATGGACACAGAAACCCAATTGCCATTTAATTCAGGTGAAATTTTTTTTAAATTTTTTCCTAAAATTTAGCAAGGGGTACCCCTTGCCGTTTTTTCGTCAAAAAAATACTCAAAAATTTTTTGTGCTCAAATCTTGGAGTATTTGGCCAATTGTGAAATGGTAGTTAATTTTGAATAAAACGGCGTTTAAATTGGAGTAAAACTTTGCCTACTTTTCACGTATTCAATGATTGAAGTTTTGATAGATATGATCCAACCCCAAATCGAAGTATTGCACTCTTCGCAATTTGTACACATAATTTGCTCAATATTTGTTAGTCAAGTTGATAGTATGGACACAGAAACCCAATTGCCATTTAATTCCGGTGAAATTTTTTTTTAAATTTTTTCCCAAAATTTAGCAAGGGGTACCCCTTGCCGTTTTTTCGTCAAAAAAATACTCAAAAATTTTTTGTGCTCAAATCTTGGAGTATTTGGCCAATTGTGAAATGGTAGTTAATTTTGAATAAAACGGCGTTTAAATTGGAGTAAAACTTTGTCTACTTTTCACGTAGTCAATGATTGAAGTTTTGATAGATATGATCCAACGCCAAATCGAAGTATTGCGCTCTTCGCAATTTCTACACATAATTTGCTCAATATTTGTTAGTCAAGTTGATAGTATGGACACAGAAACCCAATTGCCATTTAATTCCGGTGAAATTTTTTTGGAGTATTTGGCCAATTGTGAAATGGTAGTTAATTTTGAATAAAACGGCGTTTAAATTGGAGTAAAACTTTGCCTACTTTTCACGTATTCAATGATTGAAGTTTTGATAGATATGATCCAACCCCAAATCGAAGTATTGCGCTCTTCGCAATTTCTACACATAATTTGCTCAATATTTGTTCGTCAAGTTGATAGTATGGACACAGAAACCCAATTGCCATTTAATTCAGGTGAAATTTTTTTTAAATTTTTTCCTAAAATTTAGCAAGGGGTACCCCTTGCCGTTTTTTCGTCAAAAAAATACTCAAAAATTTTTTGTGCTCAAATCTTGGAGTATTTGGCCAATTGTGAAATGGTAGTTAATTTTGAATAAAACGGCGTTTAAATTGGAGTAAAACTTTGCCTACTTTTCACGTATTCAATGATTGAAGTTTTGATAGATATGATCCAACCCCAAATCGAAGTATTGCGCTCTTCGCAATTTCTACACATAATTTGCTCAATATTTGTTAGTCAAGTTGATAGTATGGACACAGAAACCCAATTGCCATTTAATTCCGGTGAAATTTTTTTTTAAATTTTTTCCCAAAATTTAGCAAGGGGTACCCCTTGCCGTTTATTCGTCAAAAAAATACTCAAAAAATTTTTATGCTCAAATCTGGGAGTATTTGGCCAATTGTGAAATGGTAGTTAATTTTGAATAAAACGGCGTTTAAATTGGAGTAAAACTTTGCCTACTTTTCACGTATTCAATGATTGAAGTTTTGATAGATATGATCCAACCCCAAATCGAAGTATTGCGCTCTGCGCAATTTCTACACATAATTTGCTCAATATTTGTTAGTCAAGTTGATAGTATGGACACAGAAACCCAATTGCCATTTAATTCAGGTGAATTTTTTTTAAATTTTTTCCCAAAATTTAGCAAGGGGTACCCCTTGCCGTTTATTCGTCAAAAAAATACTCAAAAAATTTTTATGCTCAAATCTGGGAGTATTTGGCCAATTGTGAAATGGTAGTTAATTTTGAATAAAACGGCGTTTAAATTGGAGTAAAACTTTGCCTACTTTTCACGTATTCAATGATTGAAGTTTTGATAGATATGATCCAACCCCAAATCGAAGTATTGCGCTCTTCGCAATTTCTACACATAATTTGCTCAATATTTGTTAGTCAAGTTGATAGTATGGACACAGAAACCCAATTGCCATTTAATTCCGGTGAAATTTTTTTTTAAATTTTTTCCCAAAATTTAGCAAGGGGTACCCCTTGCCGTTTATTCGTCAAAAAAATACTCAAAAAAATTTTATGCTCAAATCTGGGAGTATTTGGCCAATTGTGAAATGGTAGTTAATTTTGAATAAAACGGCGTTTAAATTGGAGTAAAACTTTGCCTACTTTTCACGTATTCAATGATTGAAGTTTTGATAGATATGATCCAACCCCAAATCGAAGTATTGCGCTCTTCGCAATTTCTACACATAATTTGCTCAATATTTGTTAGTCAAGTTGATAGTATGGACACAGAAACCCAATTGCCATTTAATTCCGATGAAATTTTTTTTTAAATTTTTTCCCAAAATTTAGCAAGGGGTACCCCTTGCCGTTTATTCGTCAAAAAAATACTCAAAAAATTTTTATGCTCAAATCTGGGAGTATTTGGCCAATTGTGAAATGGTAGTTAATTTTGAATAAAACGGCGTTTAAATTGGAGTAAAACTTTGCCAACTTTTCACGTATTCAATGATTGAAGTTTTGATAGATATGATCCAACCCCAAATCGAAGTATTGCGCTCTTCGCAATTTGTACACATAATTTGCTCAATATTTGTTAGTCAAGTTGATAGTATGGACACAGAAACCCAATTGCCATTTAATTCCGGTGAAATTTTTTTTTAAATTTTTTCCCAAAATTTAGCAAAGGGTACTACCCCTTGCCGTTTTTTCGTCAAAAAAATACTCAAAAATTTTTTGTGCTCAAATCTTGGAGTATTTGGCCAATTGTGAAATGGTAGTTAATTTTGAATAAAACGGCGTTTAAATTGGAGTAAAACTTTGCCTACTTTTCACGTATTCAATGATTGAAGTTTTGATAGATATGATCCAACCCCAAATCGAAGTATTGCGCTCTTCGCAATTTCTACACATAATTTGCTCAATATTTGTTAGTCAAGTTGATAGTATGGACACAGAAACCCAATTGCCATTTAATTCCGGTGAAATTTTATTTAAAATTTTTTCCCAAAATTTAGCAAAGGGTACCCCCCTTGCCGTTTTTTCGTCAAAAAAATACTCAAAAATTTTTTGTGCTCAAATCTTGGAGTATTTGGCCAATTGTGAAATGGTAGTTAATTTTGAATAAAACGGCGTTTAAATTGGAGTAAAACTTTGCCTACTTTTCACGTATTCAATGATTGAAGTTTTGATAGATATGATCCAACCCCAAATCGAAGTATTGCACTCTTCGCAATTTCTACATATAATTTGCTCAATATTTGTTAGTCAAGTTGATAGTATGGACACAGAAACCCAATTGCCATTTAATTCCGGTGAAATTTGGTTTTAAATTTTTTCCCAAAATTTAGCAAGGGGTACCCCTTGCCGTTTTTTCGTCAAAAAAATACTCAAAAATTTTTTGTGCTCAAATCTTGGAGTATTTGGCCAATTGTGAAATGGTAGTTAATTTTGAATAAAACGGCGTTTAAATTGGAGTAAAACTTTGTCTACTTTTCACGTAGTCAATGATTGAAGTTTTGATAGATATGATCCAACGCCAAATCGAAGTATTGCGCTCTTCGCAATTTCTACACATAATTTGCTCAATATTTGTTAGTCAAGTTGATAGTATGGACACAGAAACCCAATTGCCATTTAATTCAGGTGAAATTTTTTTTAAATTTTTTCCCAAAATTTAGCAAGGGGTACCCCTTGCCGTTTTTTCGTCAAAAAAATACTCAAAAATTTTTTGTGCTCAAATCTTGGAGTATTTGGCCAATTGTGAAATGATAGTTAATTTTGAATAAAACGGCGTTTAAATTGGAGTAAAACTTTGCCTACTTTTCACGTATTCAATGATTGAAGTTTTGATAGATATGATCCAACCCCAAATCGAAGTATTGCGCTCTTCGCAATTTCTACACATAATTTGCTCAATATTTGTTAGTCAAGTTGATAGTATGGACACAGAAACCCAATTGCCATTTAATTCCGGTGAAATTTTTTTTTAAATTTTTTCCCAAAATTTAGCAAGGGGTACCCCTTGCCGTTTTTTCGTCAAAAAAATACTCAAAAATTTTTTGTGCTCAAATCTTGGAGTATTTGGCCAATTGTGAAATGGTAGTTAATTTTGAATAAAACGGCGTTTAAATTGGAGTAAAACTTTGCCAACTTTTCACGTATTCAATGATTGAAGTTTTGATAGATATGATCCAACCCCAAATCGAAGTATTGCACTCTTCGCAATTTCTACACATAATTTGCTCAATATTTGTTCGTCAAGTTGATAGTATGGACACAGAAACCCAATTGCCATTTAATTCAGGTGAAATTTTTTTTAAATTTTTTCCTAAAATTTAGCAAGGGGTACCCCTTGCCGTTTTTTCGTCAAAAAAATACTCAAAAATTTTTTGTGCTCAAATCTTGGAGTATTTGGCCAATTGTGAAATGGTAGTTAATTTTGAATAAAACGGCGTTTAAATTGGAGTAAAACTTTGCCTACTTTTCACGTATTCAATGATTGAAGTTTTGATAGATATGATCCAACCCCAAATCGAAGTATTGCACTCTTCGCAATTTGTACACATAATTTGCTCAATATTTGTTAGTCAAGTTGATAGTATGGACACAGAAACCCAATTGCCATTTAATTCCGGTGAAATTTTTTTTTAAATTTTTTCCCAAAATTTAGCAAGGGGTACCCCTTGCCGTTTTTTCGTCAAAAAAATACTCAAAAATTTTTTGTGCTCAAATCTTGGAGTATTTGGCCAATTGTGAAATGGTAGTTAATTTTGAATAAAACGGCGTTTAAATTGGAGTAAAACTTTGTCTACTTTTCACGTAGTCAATGATTGAAGTTTTGATAGATATGATCCAACGCCAAATCGAAGTATTGCGCTCTTCGCAATTTCTACACATAATTTGCTCAATATTTGTTAGTCAAGTTGATAGTATGGACACAGAAACCCAATTGCCATTTAATTCCGGTGAAATTTTTTTGGAGTATTTGGCCAATTGTGAAATGGTAGTTAATTTTGAATAAAACGGCGTTTAAATTGGAGTAAAACTTTGCCTACTTTTCACGTATTCAATGATTGAAGTTTTGATAGATATGATCCAACCCCAAATCGAAGTATTGCGCTCTTCGCAATTTCTACACATAATTTGCTCAATATTTGTTCGTCAAGTTGATAGTATGGACACAGAAACCCAATTGCCATTTAATTCAGGTGAAATTTTTTTTAAATTTTTTCCTAAAATTTAGCAAGGGGTACCCCTTGCCGTTTTTTCGTCAAAAAAATACTCAAAAATTTTTTGTGCTCAAATCTTGGAGTATTTGGCCAATTGTGAAATGGTAGTTAATTTTGAATAAAACGGCGTTTAAATTGGAGTAAAACTTTGCCTACTTTTCACGTATTCAATGATTGAAGTTTTGATAGATATGATCCAACCCCAAATCGAAGTATTGCGCTCTTCGCAATTTCTACACATAATTTGCTCAATATTTGTTAGTCAAGTTGATAGTATGGACACAGAAACCCAATTGCCATTTAATTCCGGTGAAATTTTTTTTTAAATTTTTTCCCAAAATTTAGCAAGGGGTACCCCTTGCCGTTTATTCGTCAAAAAAATACTCAAAAAATTTTTATGCTCAAATCTGGGAGTATTTGGCCAATTGTGAAATGGTAGTTAATTTTGAATAAAACGGCGTTTAAATTGGAGTAAAACTTTGCCAACTTTTCACGTATTCAATGATTGAAGTTTTGATAGATATGATCCAACCCCAAATCGAAGTATTGCACTCTTCGCAATTTGTACACATAATTTGCTCAATATTTGTTAGTCAAGTTGATAGTATGGACACAGAAACCCAATTGCCATTTAATTCCGGTGAAATTTTTTTTTAAATTTTTTCCCAAAATTTAGCAAGGGGTACCCCTTGCCGTTTTTTCGTCAAAAAAATACTCAAAAATTTTTTGTGCTCAAATCTTGGAGTATTTGGCCAATTGTGAAATGGTAGTTAATTTTGAATAAAACGGCGTTTAAATTGGAGTAAAACTTTGCCTACTTTTCACGTATTCAATGATTGAAGTTTTGATAGATATGATCCAACCCCAAATCGAAGTATTGCACTCTTCGCAATTTCTACACATAATTTGCTCAATATTTGTTAGTCAAGTTGATAGTATGGACACAGAAACCCAATTGCCATTTAATTCCGGTGAAATTTGGTTTTAAATTTTTTCCCAAAATTTAGCAAGGGGTACCCCTTGCCGTTTTTTCGTCAAAAAAATACTCAAAAATTTTTTGTGCTCAAATCTTGGAGTATTTGGCCAATTGTGAAATGGTAGTTAATTTTGAATAAAACGGCGTTTAAATTGGAGTAAAACTTTGCCTACTTTTCACGTATTCAATGATTGAAGTTTTGATAGATATGATCCAACCCCAAATCGAAGTATTGCGCTCTGCGCAATTTCTACACATAATTTGCTCAATATTTGTTAGTCAAGTTGATAGTATGGACACAGAAACCCAATTGCCATTTAATTCAGGTGAATTTTTTTTAAATTTTTTCCCAAAATTTAGCAAGGGGTACCCCTTGCCGTTTATTCGTCAAAAAAATACTCAAAAAATTTTTATGCTCAAATCTGGGAGTATTTGGCCAATTGTGAAATGGTAGTTAATTTTGAATAAAACGGCGTTTAAATTGGAGTAAAACTTTGCCTACTTTTCACGTATTCAATGATTGAAGTTTTGATAGATATGATCCAACCCCAAATCGAAGTATTGCGCTCTTCGCAATTTCTACACATAATTTGCTCAATATTTGTTAGTCAAGTTGATAGTATGGACACAGAAACCCAATTGCCATTTAATTCCGGTGAAATTTTATTTAAAATTTTTTCCCAAAATTTAGCAAAGGGTACCCCTTGCCGTTTTTTCGTCAAAAAAATACTCAAAAATTTTTTGTGCTCAAATCTTGGAGTATTTGGCCAATTGTGAAATGGTAGTTAATTTTGAATAAAACGGCGTTTAAATTGGAGTAAAACTTTGCCTACTTTTCACGTATTCAATGATTGAAGTTTTGATAGATATGATCCAACCCCAAATCGAAGTATTGCGCTCTTCGCAATTTCTACACATAATTTGCTCAATATTTGTTAGTCAAGTTGATAGTATGGACACAGAAACCCAATTGCCATTTAATTCCGGTGAAATTTTTTTTTAAATTTTTTCCCAAAATTTAGCAAAGGGTACTACCCCTTGCCGTTTTTTCGTCAAAAAAATACTCAAAAATTTTTTGTGCTCAAATCTTGGAGTATTTGGCCAATTGTGAAATGGTAGTTAATTTTGAATAAAACGGCGTTTAAATTGGAGTAAAACTTTGCCTACTTTTCACGTATTCAATGATTGAAGTTTTGATAGATATGATCCAACCCCAAATCGAAGTATTGCGCTCTTCGCAATTTCTACATATAATTTGCTCAATATTTGTTAGTCAAGTTGATAGTATGGACACAGAAACCCAATTGCCATTTAATTCCGGTGAAATTTGGTTTTAAATTTTTTCCCAAAATTTAGCAAGGGGTACCCCTTGCCGTTTTTTCGTCAAAAAAATACTCAAAAATTTTTTGTGCTCAAATCTTGGAGTATTTGGCCAATTGTGAAATGGTAGTTAATTTTGAATAAAACGGCGTTTAAATTGGAGTAAAACTTTGCCTACTTTTCACGTATTCAATGATTGAAGTTTTGATAGATATGATCCAACCCCAAATCGAAGTATTGCACTCTTCGCAATTTCTACACATAATTTGCTCAATATTTGTTAGTCAAGTTGATAGTATGGACACAGAAACCCAATTGCCATTTAATTCAGGTGAAATTTTTTTTAAATTTTTTCCCAAAATTTAGCAAGGGGTACCCCTTGCCGTTTTTTCGTCAAAAAAATACTCAAAAATTTTTTGTGCTCAAATCTTGGAGTATTTGGCCAATTGTGGAATGGTAGTTAATTTTGAATAAAACGGCGTTTAAATTGGAGTAAAACTTTGTCTACTTTTCACGTATTCAATGATTGAAGTTTTGATAGATATGATCCAACCCCAAATCGAAGTATTGCGCTCTTCGCAATTTCTACACATAATTTGCTCAATATTTGTTAGTCAAGTTGATAGTATGGACACAGAAACCCAATTGCCATTTAATTCAGGTGAAATTTTTTTTAAATTTTTTCCCAAAATTTAGCAAGGGATACCCCTTGCCGTTTTTTCGTCAAAAAAATACTCAAAAATTTTTTGTGCTCAAATCTTGGAGTATTTGGCCAATTGTGAAATGGTAGTTAATTTTGAATAAAACGGCGTTTAAATTGGAGTAAAACTTTGCCAACTTTTCACGTATTCAATGATTGAAGTTTTGATAGATATGATCCAACCCCAAATCGAAGTATTGCGCTCTTCGCAATTTCTACACATAATTTGCTCAATATTTGTTAGTCAAGTTGATAGTATGGACACAGAAACCCAATTGCCATTTAATTCAGGTGAAATTTTTTTTAAATTTTTTCCCAAAATTTAGCAAGGGGTACCCCTTGCCGTTTTTTCGTCAAAAAAATACTCAACAATTTTTTGTGCTCAAATCTTGGAGTATTTGGCCAATTGTGAAATGGTAGTTAATTTTGAATAAAACGGCGTTTAAATTGGAGTAAAACTTTGCCAACTTTTCACGTATTCAATGATTGAAGTTTTGATAGATATGATCCAACCCCAAATCGAAGTATTGCACTCTTCGCAATTTGTACACATAATTTGCTCAATATTTGTTAGTCAAGTTGATAGTATGGACACAGAAACCCAATTGCCATTTAATTCCGGTGAAATTTTGTTTTAAATTTTTTCCCAAAATTTAGCAATACTCAAAAATTTTTTGTGCTCAAATCTTGGAGTATTTGGCCAATTGTGGAATGGTAGTTAATTTTGAATAAAACGGCGTTTAAATTGGAGTAAAACTTTGTCTACTTTTCACGTAGTCAATGATTGAAGTTTTGATAGATATGATCCAACGCCAAATCGAAGTATTGCGCTCTTCGCAATTTCTACACATAATTTGCTCAATATTTGTTAGTCAAGTTGATAGTATGGACACAGAAACCCAATTGCCATTTAATTCAGGTGAAATTTTTTTTAAATTTTTTCCCAAAATTTAGCAAGGGGTACCCCTTGCCGTTTTTTCGTCAAAAAAATACTCAAAAATTTTTTGTGCTCAAATCTTGGAGTATTTGGCCAATTGTGAAATGGTAGTTAATTTTGAATAAAACGGCGTTTAAATTGGAGTAAAACTTTGCTTACTTTTCACGTATTCAATGATTGAAATTTTGATAGATATGATCCAACCCCAAATCGAAGTATTGCGCTCTTCGCAATTTCTACACATAATTTGCTCAATATTTGTTAGTCAAGTTGATAGTATGGACACAGAAACCCAATTGCCATTTAATTCCGGTGAAATTTTTTTTTAAATTTTTTCCCAAAATTTAGCAAGGGGTACCCCTTGCCGTTTTTTCGTCAAAAAAATACTCAAAAATTTTTTGTGCTCAAATCTTGGAGTATTTGGCCAATTGTGAAATGGTAGTTAATTTTGAATAAAACGGCGTTTAAATTGGAGTAAAACTTTGCCAACTTTTCACGTATTCAATGATTGAAGTTTTGATAGATATGATCCAACCCCAAATCGAAGTATTGCACTCTTCGCAATTTGTACACATAATTTGCTCAATATTTGTTAGTCAAGTTGATAGTATGGACACAGAAACCCAATTGCCATTTAATTCCGGTGAAATTTTTTTTTAAATTTTTTCCCAAAATTTAGCAAGGGGTACCCCTTGCCGTTTTTTCGTCAAAAAAATACTCAAAAATTTTTTGTGCTCAAATCTTGGAGTATTTGGCCAATTGTGAAATGGTAGTTAATTTTGAATAAAACGGCGTTTAAATTGGAGTAAAACTTTGCCTACTTTTCACGTATTCAATGATTGAAGTTTTGATAGATATGATCCAACCCCAAATCGAAGTATTGCACTCTTCGCAATTTCTACACATAATTTGCTCAATATTTGTTAGTCAAGTTGATAGTATGGACACAGAAACCAAATTGCCATTTAATTCAGGTGAAATTTTGTTTTAAATTTTTTCCCAAAATTTAGCAAGGGGTACCCCTTGCCGTTTTTTCGTCAAAAAAATACTCAAAAACTTTTTGTGCTCAAATCTTGGAGTATTTGGCCAATTGTGAAATGGTAGTTAATTTTGAATAAAACGGCGTTTAAATTGGAGTAAAACTTTGCAGACTTTTCACGTATTCAATGATTGAAGTTTTGATAGATATGATCCAACCCCAAATCGAAGTATTGCGCTCTTCGCAATTTCTACACATAATTTGCTCAATATTTGTTAGTCAAGTTGATAGTATGGACACAGAAACCCAATTGCCATTTAATTCCGGTGAAAATTTGTTTTAAATTTTTTCCCAAAATTTAGCAAGGGGTACCCCTTGCCGTTTATTCGTCAAAAAAATACTCAAAAAATTTTTATGCTCAAATCTGGGAGTATTTGGCCAATTGTGAAATGGTAGTTAATTTTGAATAAAACGGCGTTTAAATTGGAGTAAAACTTTGCCAACTTTTCACGTATTCAATGATTGAAGTTTTGATAGATATGATCCAACCCCAAATCGAAGTATTGCACTCTTCGCAATTTGTACACATAATTTGCTCAATATTTGTTAGTCAAGTTGATAGTATGGACACAGAAACCCAATTGCCATTTAATTCCGGTGAAATTTTTTTTTAAATTTTTTCCCAAAATTTAGCAAGGGGTACCCCTTGCCGTTTTTTCGTCAAAAAAATACTCAAAAATTTTTTGTGCTCAAATCTTGGAGTATTTGGCCAATTGTGAAATGGTAGTTAATTTTGAATAAAACGGCGTTTAAATTGGAGTAAAACTTTGCCAACTTTTCACGTATTCAATGATTGAAGTTTTGATAGATATGATCCAACCCCAAATCGAAGTATTGCACTCTTCGCAATTTGTACACATAATTTGCTCAATATTTGTTAGTCAAGTTGATAGTATGGACACAGAAACCCAATTGCCATTTAATTCCGGTGAAATTTTGTTTTAAATTTTTTCCCAAAATTTAGCAATACTCAAAAATTTTTTGTGCTCAAATCTTGGAGTATTTGGCCAATTGTGGAATGGTAGTTAATTTTGAATAAAACGGCGTTTAAATTGGAGTAAAACTTTGTCTACTTTTCACGTAGTCAATGATTGAAGTTTTGATAGATATGATCCAACCCCAAATCGAAGTATTGCGCTCTTCGCAATTTCTACACATAATTTGCTCAATATTTGTTAGTCAAGTTGATAGTATGGACACAGAAACCCAATTGCCATTTAATTCAGGTGAAATTTTTTTTAAATTTTTTCCCAAAATTTAGCAAGGGGTACCCCTTGCCGTTTTTTCGTCAAAAAAATACTCAAAAATTTTTTGTGCTCAAATCTTGGAGTATTTGGCCAATTGTGAAATGGTAGTTAATTTTGAATAAAACGGCGTTTAAATTGGAGTAAAACTTTGCTTACTTTTCACGTATTCAATGATTGAAATTTTGATAGATATGATCCAACCCCAAATCGAAGTATTGCGCTCTTCGCAATTTCTACACATAATTTGCTCAATATTTGTTAGTCAAGTTGATAGTATGGACACAGAAACCCAATTGCCATTTAATTCCGGTGAAATTTTTTTTTAAATTTTTTCCCAAAATTTAGCAAGGGGTACCCCTTGCCGTTTTTTCGTCAAAAAAATACTCAAAAATTTTTTGTGCTCAAATCTTGGAGTATTTGGCCAATTGTGAAATGGTAGTTAATTTTGAATAAAACGGCGTTTAAATTGGAGTAAAACTTTGCCTACTTTTCACGTATTCAATGATTGAAGTTTTGATAGATATGATCCAACCCCAAATCGAAGTATTGCACTCTTCGCAATTTCTACACATAATTTGCTCAATATTTGTTAGTCAAGTTGATAGTATGGACACAGAAACCAAATTGCCATTTAATTCCGGTGAAATTTTGTTTTAAATTTTTTCCCAAAATTTAGCAAGGGGTACCCCTTGCCGTTTATTCGTCAAAAAAATACTCAAAAAATTTTTATGCTCAAATCTGGGAGTATTTGGCCAATTGTGAAATGGTAGTTAATTTTGAATAAAACGGCGTTTAAATTGGAGTAAAACTTTGCCAACTTTTCACGTATTCAATGATTGAAGTTTTGATAGATATGATCCAACCCCAAATCGAAGTATTGCACTCTTCGCAATTTGTACACATAATTTGCTCAATATTTGTTAGTCAAGTTGATAGTATGGACACAGAAACCCAATTGCCATTTAATTCCGGTGAAATTTTTTTTTAAATTTTTTCCCAAAATTTAGCAAGGGGTACCCCTTGCCGTTTTTTCGTCAAAAAAATACTCAAAAATTTTTTGTGCTCAAATCTTGGAGTATTTGGCCAATTGTGAAATGGTAGTTAATTTTGAATAAAACGGCGTTTAAATTGGAGTAAAACTTTGCCTACTTTTCACGTATTCAATGATTGAAGTTTCGATAGATATGATCCAACCCCAAATCGAAGTATTGCACTCTTCGCAATTTGTACACATAATTTGCTCAATATTTGTTAGTCAAGTTGATAGTATGGACACAGAAACCCAATTGCCATTTAATTCCGGTGAAATTTTTTTTTAAATTTTTTCCCAAAATTTAGCAAGGGGTACCCCTTGCCGTTTTTTCGTCAAAAAAATACTCAAAAATTTTTTGTGCTCAAATCTTGGAGTATTTGGCCAATTGTGAAATGGTAGTTAATTTTGAATAAAACGGCGTTTAAATTGGAGTAAAACTTTGCCTACTTTTCACGTATTCAATGATTGAAGTTTTGATAGATATGATCCAACCCCAAATCGAAGTATTGCGCTCTTCGCAATTTCTACACATAATTTGCTCAATATTTGTTAGTCAAGTTGATAGTATGGACACAGAAACCCAATTGCCATTTAATTCAGGTGAATTTTTTTTAAAAATTTTTTCCCAAAATTTAGCAAGGGGTACCCCTTGCCGTTTTTTCGTCAAAAAAATACTCAAAAATTTTTTGTGCTCAAATCTTGGAGTATTTGGCCAATTGTGAAATGGTAGTTAATTTTGAATAAAACGGCGTTTAAATTGGAGTAAAACTTTGCCTACTTTTCACGTATTCAATGATTGAAGTTTTGATAGATATGATCCAACCCCAAATCGGAGTATTGCGCTCTTCGCAATTTCTACACATAATTTGCTCAATATTTGTTAGTCAAGTTGATAGTATGGACACAGAAACCCAATTGCCATTTAATTCCGGTGAAATTTTTTTTTAAATTTTTTCCCAAAATTTAGCAAGGGGTACCCCTTGCCGTTTTTTCGTCAAAAAAATACTCAAAAATTTTTTGTGCTCAAATCTTGGAGTATTTGGCCAATTGTGAAATGGTAGTTAATTTTGAATAAAACGGCGTTTAAATTAGAGTAAAACTTTGCCTACTTTTCACGTATTCAATGATTGAAGTTTTGATAGATATGATCCAACCCCAAATCGAAGTATTGCACTCTTCGCAATTTCTACACATAATTTGCTCAATATTTGTTAGTCAAGTTGATAGTATGGACACAGAAAACCAATTGCCATTTAATTCCGGTGAAATTTTGTTTTAAATTTTTTCCCAAAATTTAGCAAGGGGTACCCCTTGCCGTTTTTTCGTCAAAAAAATACTCAAAAATTTTTTGTGCTCAAATCTTGGAGTATTTGGCCAATTGTGGAATGGTAGTTAATTTTGAATAAAACGGCGTTTAAATTGGAGTAAAACTTTGCCTACTTTTCACGTATTCAATGATTGAAGTTTTGATAGATATGATCCAACCCCAAATCGAAGTATTGCGCTCTTCGCAATTTCTACACATAATTTGCTCAATATTTGTTAGTCAAGTTGATAGTATGGACACAGAAACCCAATTGCCATTTAATTCCGGTGAAATTTTGTTTTAAATTTTTTCCCAAAATTTAGCAAGGGGTACCCCTTGCCGTTTTTTCGTCAAAAAAATACTCAAAAATTTTTTGTGCTCAAATCTTGGAGTATTTGGCCAATTGTGGAATGGTAGTTAATTTTGAATAAAACGGCGTTTAAATTGGAGTAAAACTTTGCCTACTTTTCACGTATTCAATGATTGAAGTTTTGATAGATATGATCCAACCCCAAATCGAAGTATTGCGCTCTTCGCAATTTCTACACATAATTTGCTCAATATTTGTTAGTCAAGTTGATAGTATGGACACAGAAACCCAATTGCCATTTAATTCAGGTGAAATTTTGTTTTAAATTTTTTACCCCTTGCCGTTTTTTCGTCAAAAAAATACTCAAAAATTTTTTGTGCTCAAATCTTGGAGTATTTGGCCAATTGTGAAATGGTAGTTAATTTTGAATAAAACGGCGTTTAAATTGGAGTAAAACTTTGCCTACTTTTCACGTATTCAATGATTGAAGTTTTGATAGATATGATCCAACCCCAAATCGAAGTATTGCGCTCTTCGCAATTTCTACACATAATTTGCTCAATATTTGTTAGTCAAGTTGATAGTATGGACACAGAAACCCAATTGCCATTTAATTCCGGTGAAATTTTTTTTTAAATTTTTTCCCAAAATTTAGCAAGGGGTACCCCTTGCCGTTTTTTCGTCAAAAAATACTCAAAAATTTTTTGTGCTCAAATCTTGGAGTATTTGGCCAATTGTGAAATGGTAGTTAATTTTGAATAAAACGGCGTTTAAATTGGAGTAAAACTTTGCCTACTTTTCACGTATTCAATGATTGAAGTTTTGATAGATATGATCCAACCCCAAATCGAAGTATTGCGCTCTTCGCAATTTCTACACATAATTTGCTCAATATTTGTTAGTCAAGTTGATAGTATGGACACAGAAACCCAATTGCCATTTAATTCAGGTGAATTTTTTTTTAAAATTTTTTCCCAAAATTTAGCAAGGGGTACCCTTGCCGTTTTTTCGTCAAAAAAATACTCAAAAAATTTTTGTGCTCAAATCTTGGAGTATTTGGCCAATTGTGAAATGGTAGTTAATTTTGAATAAAACGGCGTTTAAATTGGAGTAAAACTTTGCCTACTTTTCACGTATTCAATGATTGAAGTTTTGATAGATATGATCCAACCCCAAATCGAAGTATTGCGCTCTTCGCAATTTCTACACATAATTTGCTCAATATTTGTTAGTCAAGTTGATAGTATGGACACAGAAACCCAATTGCCATTTAATTCAGGTGAATTTTTTTTTAAATTTTTTCCCAAAATTTAGCAAGGGGTACCCCTTGCCGTTTTTTCGTCAAAAAAATACTCAAAAATTTTTTGTGCTCAAATCTTGGAGTATTTGGCCAATTGTGAAATGGTAGTTAATTTTGAATAAAACGGCGTTTAAATTGGAGTAAAACTTTGCCTACTTTTCACGTATTCAATGATTGAAGTTTTGATAGATATGATCCAACCCCAAATCGAAGTATTGCGCTCTTCGCAATTTCTACACATAATTTGCTCAATATTTGTTAGTCAAGTTGATAGTATGGACACAGAAACCCAATTGCCATTTAATTCAGGTGAAATTTTTTTTAAATTTTTTCCCAAAATTTAGCAAGGGGTACCCCTTGCCGTTTTTTCGTCAAAAAAATACTCAAAAATTTTTTGTGCTCAAATCTTGGAGTATTTGGCCAATTGTGAAATGGTAGTTAATTTTGAATAAAACGGCGTTTAAATTGGAGTAAAACTTTGCCTACTTTTCACGTATTCAATGATTGAAGTTTTGATAGATATGATCCAACCCCAAATCGAAGTATTGCGCTCTTCGCAATTTCTTCACATAATTTGCTCAATATTTGTTAGTCAAGTTGATAGTATGGACACAGAAACCCAATTGCCATTTAATTCAGGTGAATTTTTTTTAAATTTTTTCCCAAAATTTAGCAAGGGGTACCCCTTGCCGTTTTTTCGTCAAAAAAATACTCAAAAATTTTTTGTGCTTAAATCTTGGAGTATTTGGCCAATTGTGAAATGGTAGTTAATTTTGAATAAAACGGCGTTTAAATTGGAGTAAAACTTTGCCTACTTTTCACGTATTCAATGATTGAAGTTTTGATAGATATGATCCAACCCCAAATCGAAGTATTGCGCTCTTCGCAATTTCTACACATAATTTGCTCAATATTTGTTAGTCAAGTTGATAGTATGGACACAGAAACCCAATTGCCATTTAATTCCGGTGAAATTTTGTTTTAAATTTTTTCCCAAAATTTAGCAAGGAGTACCCCTTGCCGTTTTTTCGTCAAAAAAATACTCAAAAATTTTTTGTGCTCAAATCTTGGAGTATTTGGCCAATTGTGAAATGGTAGTTAATTTTGAATAAAACGGCGTTTAAATTGGAGTAAAACTTGGCCTACTTTTCACGTATTCAATGATTGAAGTTTTGATAGATATGATCCAACCCCAAATCGAAGTATTGCGCTCTTCGCAATTTCTACACATAATTTGCTCAATATTTGTTAGTCAAGTTGATAGTATGGACACAGAAACCCAATTGCCATTTAATTCAGGTGAAATTTTTTTTAAATTTTTTCCCAAAATTTAGCAAGGGGTACCCCTTGCCGTTTTTTCGTCAAAAAAATACTCAAAAATTTTTTGTGCTCAAATCTTGGAGTATTTGGCCAATTGTGAAATGGTAGTTAATTTTGAATAAAACGGCGTTTAAATTGGAGTAAAACTTTGCCTACTTTTCACGTATTCAATGATTGAAGTTTTGATAGATATGATCCAACCCCAAATCGAAGTATTGCGCTCTTCGCAATTTCTACACATAATTTGCTCAATATTTGTTAGTCAAGTTGATAGTATGGACACAGAAACCCAATTGCCATTTAATTCCGGTGAAATTTTTTTTTAAATTTTTTCCCAAAATTTAGCAAGGGGTACCCCTTGCCGTTTTTTCGTCAAAAAAATACTCAAAAATTTTTTGTGCTCAAATCTTGGAGTATTTGGCCAATTGTGAAATGGTAGTTAATTTTGAATAAAACGGCGTTTAAATTAGAGTAAAACTTTGCCTACTTTTCACGTATTCAATGATTGAAGTTTTGATAGATATGATCCAACCCCAAATCGAAGTATTGCACTCTTCGCAATTTCTACACATAATTTGCTCAATATTTGTTAGTCAAGTTGATAGTATGGACACAGAAACCCAATTGCCATTTAATTCAGGTGAATTTTTTTTAAATTTTTTCTCAAAATTTAGCAAGGGGTACCCCTTGCCGTTTTTTCGTCAAAAAAATACTCAAAAATTTTTTGTGCTCAAATCTTGGAGTATTTGGCCAATTGTGAAATGGTAGTTAATTTTGAATAAAACGGCGTTTAAATTGGAGTAAAACTTTGCCTGCTTTTCACGTATTCAATGATTGAAGTTTTGATAGATATGATCCAACCCCAAATCGAAGTATTGCGCTCTTCGCAATTTCTACACATAATTTGCTCAATATTTGTTAGTCAAGTTGATAGTATGGACACAGAAACCCAATTGCCATTTAATTCAGGTGAATTTTTTTTAAATTTTTTCTCAAAATTTAGCAAGGGGTACCCCTTGCCGTTTTTTCGTCAAAAAAATACTCAAAAATTTTTTGTGCTCAAATCTTGGAGTATTTGGCCAATTGTGAAATGGTAGTTAATTTTGAATAAAACGGCGTTTAAATTGGAGTAAAACTTTGCCTACTTTTCACGTATTCAATGATTGAAGTTTTGATAGATATGATCCAACCCCAAATCGAAGTATTGCGCTCTTCGCAATTTCTACACATAATTTGCTCAATATTTGTTAGTCAAGTTGATAGTATGGACACAGAAACCCAATTGCCATTTAATTCAGGTGAATTTTTTTTAAATTTTTTCCCAAAATTTAGCAAGGGGTACCCCTTGCCGTTTTTTCGTCAAAAAAATACTCAAAAATTTTTTGTGCTCAAATCTTGGAGTATTTGGCCAATTGTGAAATGGTAGTTAATTTTGAATAAAACGGCGTTTAAATTGGAGTAAAACTTTGCCAACTTTTCACGTATTCAATGATTGAAGTTTTGATAGATATGATCCAACCCCAAATCGAAGTATTGCGGTCTTCGCAATTTCTACACATAATTTGCTCAATATTTGTTAGTCAAGTTGATAGTATGGACACAGAAACCCAATTGCCATTTAATTCCGGTGAAATTCGGTTTTAAATTGTTTCCCAAAATTTAGCAAGGGGTACCCCTTGCCGTTTTTTCGTCAAAAAAATACTCAAACATTTTTTGTGCTCAAATCTTGGAGTATTTGGCCAATTGTGGAATGGTAGTTAATTTTGAATAAAACGGCGTTTAAATTGGAGTAAAACTTTGCCTACTTTTCACGTATTCAATGATTGAAGTTTTGATAGATATGATCCAACCCCAAATCGAAGTATTGCGCTCTTCGCAATTTCTACACATAATTTGCTCAATATTTGTTAGTCAAGTTGATAGTATGGACACAGAAACCCAATTGCCATTTAATTCAGGTGAATTTTTTTTAAATTTTTTCGCAAAATTTAGCAAGGGGTACCCCTTGCCGTTTTTTCGTCAAAAAAATACTCAAAAATTTTTTGTGCTCAAATCTTGGAGTATTTGGCCAATTGTGGAATGGTAGTTAATTTTGAATAAAACGGCGTTTAAATTGGAGTAAAACTTTGCCTACTTTTCACGTATTCAATGATTGAAGTTTTGATAGATATGATCCAACCCCAAATCGAAGTATTGCGCTCTTCGCAATTTCTACACATAATTTGCTCAATATTTGTTAGTCAAGTTGATAGTATGGACACAGAAACCCAATTGCCATTTAATTCCGGTGAAATTGTTTTTTAAATTTTTTCCCAAAATTTAGCAAGGGGTACCCCTTGCCGTTTTTTCGTCAAAAAAATACTCAAAAATTGTTTGTGCTCAAATCTTGGAGTATTTGGCCAATTGTGAAATGGTAGTTAATTTTGAATAAAACGGCGTTTAAATTGGAGTAAAACTTTGCCTACTTTTCACGTATTCAATGATTGAAGTTTTGATAGATATGATCCAACCCCAAATCGAAGTATTGCGCTCTTCGCAATTTCTACACATAATTTGCTCAATATTTGTTAGTCAAGTTGATAGTATGGACACAGAAACCCAATTGCCATTTAATTCAGGTGAATTTTTTTTAAATTTTTTCCCAAAATTTAGCAAGGGGTACCCCTTGCCGTTTTTTCGTCAAAAAAATACTCAAAAATTTTTTGTGCTCAAATCTTGGAGTATTTGGCCAATTGTGAAATGGTAGTTAATTTTGAATAAAACGGCGTTTAAATTGGAGTAAAACTTTGCCTACTTTTCACGTATTCAATGATTGAAGTTTTGATAGATATGATCCAACCCCAAATCGAAGTATTGCGCTCTTCGCAATTTCTACACATAATTTGCTCAATATTTGTTAGTCAAGTTGATAGTATGGACACAGAAACCCAATTGCCATTTAATTCAGGTGAAATTTTTTTTAAATTTTTTCCCAAAATTTAGCAAGGGGTACCCCTTGCCGTTTTTTCGTCAAAAAAATACTCAAAAATTTTTTGTGCTCAAATCTTGGAGTATTTGGCCAATTGTGAAATGGTAGTTAATTTTGAATAAAACGGCGTTTAAATTGGAGTAAAACTTTGTCTACTTTTCACGTATTCAATGATTGAAGTTTTGATAGATATGATCCAACCCCAAATCGAAGTATTGCGCTCTTCGCAATTTCTACACATAATTTGCTCAATATTTGTTAGTCAAGTTGATAGTATGGACACAGAAACCCAATTGCCATTTAATTCCGGTGAAATTTTTTTTTAAATTTTTTCCCAAAATTTAGCAAGGGGTGGGTACCTCTTGCCGTTTTTTCGTCAAAAAAATACTCAAAAATTTTTTGTGCTCAAATCTTGGAGTATTTGGCCAATTGTGAAATGGTAGTTAATTTTGAATAAAACGGCGTTTAAATTGGAGTAGAACTTTGCCTACTTTTCACGTATTCAATGATTGAAGTTTCGATAGATATGATCCAACCCCAAATCGAAGTATTGCACTCTTCGCAATTTGTACACATAATTTGCTCAATATTTGTTAGTCAAGTTGATAGTATGGACACAGAAACCCAATTGCCATTTAATTCAGGTGAAATTTTTTTTAAATTTTTTCCCAAAATTTAGCAAGGGGTACCCCTTGCCGTTTTTTCGTCAAAAAAATACTCAAAAATTTTTTGTGCTCAAATCTTGGAGTATTTGGCCAATTGTGAAATGGTAGTTAATTTTGAATAAAACGGCGTTTAAATTGGAGTAAAACTTTGTCTACTTTTCACGTATTCAATGATTGAAGTTTTGATAGATATGATCCAACCCCAAATCGAAGTATTGCGCTCTTCGCAATTTCTACACATAATTTGCTCAATATTTGTTAGTCAAGTTGATAGTATGGACACAGAAACCCAATTGCCATTTAATTCCGGTGAAATTTTTTTTTAAATTTTTTCCCAAAATTTAGCAAGGGGTGGGTACCTCTTGCCGTTTTTTCGTCAAAAAAATACTCAAAAATTTTTTGTGCTCAAATCTTGGAGTATTTGGCCAATTGTGAAATGGTAGTTAATTTTGAATAAAACGGCGTTTAAATTGGAGTAAAACTTTGCCTACTTTTCACGTATTCAATGATTGAAGTTTTGATAGATATGATCCAACCCCAAATCGAAGTATTGCACTCTTCGCAATTTCTACACATAATTTGCTCAATATTTGTTAGTCAAGTTGATAGTATGGACACAGAAACCCAATTGCCATTTAATTCCGGTGAAATTTTGTTTTAAATTTTTTCCCAAAATTTAGCAAGGGGTACCCCTTGCCGTTTTTTCGTCAAAAAAATACTCAAAAATTTTTTGTGCTCAAATCTTGGAGTATTTGGCCAATTGTGAAATGGTAGTTAATTTTGAATAAAACGGCGTTTAAATTGGAGTAAAACTTTGCCTACTTTTCACGTATTCAATGATTGAAGTTTTGATAGATATGATCCAACCCCAAATCGAAGTATTGCGCTCTTCGCAATTTCTACACATAATTTGCTCAATATTTGTTAGTCAAGTTGATAGTATGGACACAGAAACCCAATTGCCATTTAATTCAGGTGAATTTTTTTTAAATTTTTTCCCAAAATTTAGCAAGGGGTACCCCTTGCCGTTTTTTCGTCAAAAAAATACTCAAAAATTTTTTGTGCTCAAATCTTGGAGTATTTGGCCAATTGTGAAATGGTAGTTAATTTTGAATAAAACGGCGTTTAAATTGGAGTAAAACTTTGCCAACTTTTCACGTATTCAATGATTGAAGTTTTGATAGATATGATCCAACCCCAAATCGAAGTATTGCGGTCTTCGCAATTTCTACACATAATTTGCTCAATATTTGTTAGTCAAGTTGATAGTATGGACACAGAAACCCAATTGCCATTTAATTCAGGTGAATTTTTTTTAAATTTTTTCCCAAAATTTAGCAAGGGGTACCCCTTGCCGTTTTTTCGTCAAAAAAATACTCAAAAATTTTTTGTGCTCAAATCTTGGAGTATTTGGCCAATTGTGAAATGGTAGTTAATTTTGAATAAAACGGCGTTTAAATTGGAGTAAAACTTTGCCTACTTTTCACGTATTCAATGATTGAAGTTTTGATAGATATGATCCAACCCCAAATCGAAGTATTGCGCTCTTCGCAATTTCTACACATAATTTGCTCAATATTTGTTAGTCAAGTTGATAGTATGGACACAGAAACCCAATTGCCATTTAATTCAGGTGAATTTTTTTTAAATTTTTTCCCAAAATTTAGCAAGGGGTACCCCTTGCCGTTTTTTCGTCAAAAAAATACTCAAAAATTTTTTGTGCTCAAATCTTGGAGTATTTGGCCAATTGTGAAATGGTAGTTAATTTTGAATAAAACGGCGTTTAAATTGGAGTAAAACTTTGCCTACTTTTCACGTATTCAATGATTGAAGTTTTGATAGATATGATCCAACCCCAAATCGAAGTATTGCGCTCTTCGCAATTTCTACACATAATTTGCTCAATATTTGTTAGTCAAGTTGATAGTATGGACACAGAAACCCAATTGCCATTTAATTCAGGTGAAATTTTTTTTAAATTTTTTCCCAAAATTTAGCAAGGGGTACCCCTTGCCGTTTTTTCGTCAAAAAAATACTCAAAAATTGTTTGTGCTCAAATCTTGGAGTATTTGGCCAATTGTGAAATGGTAGTTAATTTTGAATAAAACGGCGTTTAAATTGGAGTAAAACTTTGCCTACTTTTCACGTATTCAATGATTGAAGTTTTGATAGATATGATCCAACCCCAAATCGAAGTATTGCGCTCTTCGCAATTTCTACACATAATTTGCTCAATATTTGTTAGTCAAGTTGATAGTATGGACACAGAAACCCAATTGCCATTTAATTCCGGTGAAATTTTTTTTTAAATTTTTTCCCAAAATTTAGCAAGGGGTACCCCTTGCCGTTTTTTCGTCAAAAAAATACTCAAAAATTTTTTGTGCTCAAATCTTGGAGTATTTGGCCAATTGTGAAATGGTAGTTAATTTTGAATAAAACGGCGTTTAAATTGGAGTAGAACTTTGCCTACTTTTCACGTATTCAATGATTGAAGTTTCGATAGATATGATCCAACCCCAAATCGAAGTATTGCACTCTTCGCAATTTGTACACATAATTTGCTCAATATTTGTTAGTCAAGTTGATAGTATGGACACAGAAACCCAATTGCCATTTAATTCAGGTGAAATTTTTTTTAAATTTTTTCCCAAAATTTAGCAAGGGGTACCCCTTGCCGTTTTTTCGTCAAAAAAATACTCAAAAATTTTTTGTGCTCAAATCTTGGAGTATTTGGCCAATTGTGGAATGGTAGTTAATTTTGAATAAAACGGCGTTTAAATTGGAGTAAAACTTTGTCTACTTTTCACGTATTCAATGATTGAAGTTTTGATAGATATGATCCAACCCCAAATCGAAGTATTGCGCTCTTCGCAATTTCTACACATAATTTGCTCAATATTTGTTAGTCAAGTTGATAGTATGGACACAGAAACCCAATTGCCATTTAATTCCGGTGAAATTTTTTTTTAAATTTTTTCCCAAAATTTAGCAAGGGGTGGGTACCTCTTGCCGTTTTTTCGTCAAAAAAATACTCAAAAATTTTTTGTGCTCAAATCTTGGAGTATTTGGCCAATTGTGAAATGGTAGTTAATTTTGAATAAAACGGCGTTTAAATTGGAGTAAAACTTTGCCTACTTTTCACGTATTCAATGATTGAAGTTTTGATAGATATGATCCAACCCCAAATCGAAGTATTGCGCTCTTCGCAATTTCTACACATAATTTGCTCAATATTTGTTAGTCAAGTTGATAGTATGGACACAGAAACCCAATTGCCATTTAATTCCGGTGAAATTTTTTTTTAAATTTTTTCCCAAAATTTAGCAACGGGTACCCCTTGCCGTTTTTTCGTCAAAAAAATACTCAAAAATTTTTTGTGCTCAAATCTTGGAGTATTTGGCCAATTGTGAAATGGTAGTTAATTTTGAATAAAACGGCGTTTAAATTGGAGTAAAACTTTGCCTACTTTTCACGTATTCAATGATTGAAGTTTTGATAGATATGATCCAACCCCAAATCGAAGTATTGCACTCTTCGCAATTTCTACACATAATTTGCTCAATATTTGTTAGTCAAGTTGATAGTATGGACACAGAAACCCAATTGCCATTTAATTCCGGTGAAATTTTGTTTTAAATTTTTTCCCAAAATTTAGCAAGGGGTACCCCTTGCCGTTTTTTCGTCAAAAAAATACTCAAAAATTTTTTGTGCTCAAATCTTGGAGTATTTGGCCAATTGTGGAATGGTAGTTAATTTTGAATAAAACGGCGTTTAAATTGGAGTAAAACTTTGCCTACTTTTCACGTATTCAATGATTGAAGTTTTGATAGATATGATCCAACCCCAAATCGAAGTATTGCGCTCTTCGCAATTTCTACACATAATTTGCTCAATATTTGTTAGTCAAGTTGATAGTATGGACACAGAAACCCAATTGCCATTTAATTCAGGTGAATTTTTTTTAAATTTTTTCCCAAAATTTAGCAAGGGGTACCCCTTGCCGTTTTTTCGTCAAAAAAATACTCAAAAATTTTTTGTGCTCAAATCTTGGAGTATTTGGCCAATTGTGAAATGGTAGTTAATTTTGAATAAAACGGCGTTTAAATTGGAGTAAAACTTTGCCTACTTTTCACGTATTCAATGATTGAAGTTTTGATAGATATGATCCAACCCCAAATCGAAGTATTGCGCTCTTCGCAATTTCTACACATAATTTGCTCAATATTTGTTAGTCAAGTTGATAGTATGGACACAGAAACCCAATTGCCATTTAATTCAGGTGAATTTTTTTTAAATTTTTTCTCAAGATTTAGCAAGGGGTACCCCTTGCCGTTTTTTCGTCAAAAAAATACTCAAAAATTTTTTGTGCTCAAATCTTGGAGTATTTGGCCAATTGTGAAATGGTAGTTAATTTTGAATAAAACGGCGTTTAAATTGGAGTAAAACTTTGCCTACTTTTCACGTATTCAATGATTGAAGTTTTGATAGATATGATCCAACCCCAAATCGAAGTATTGCGCTCTTCGCAATTTCTACACATAATTTGCTCAATATTTGTTAGTCAAGTTGATAGTATGGACACAGAAACCCAATTGCCATTTAATTCAGGTGAATTTTTTTTAAATTTTTTCCCAAAATTTAGCAAGGGGTACCCCTTGCCGTTTTTTCGTCAAAAAAATACTCAAAAATTTTTTGTGCTCAAATCTTGGAGTATTTGGCCAATTGTGAAATGGTAGTTAATTTTGAATAAAACGGCGTTTAAATTGGAGTAAAACTTTGCCTACTTTTCACGTATTCAATGATTGAAGTTTTGATAGATATGATCCAACCCCAAATCGAAGTATTGCGCTCTTCGCAATTTCTACACATAATTTGCTCAATATTTGTTAGTCAAGTTGATAGTATGGACACAGAAACCCAATTGCCATTTAATTCAGGTGAATTTTTTTTAAATTTTTTCCCAAAATTTAGCAAGGGGTACCCCTTGCCGTTTTTTCGTCAAAAAAATACTCAAAAATTTTTTGTGCTCAAATCTTGGAGTATTTGGCCAATTGTGAAATGGTAGTTAATTTTGAATAAAACGGCGTTTAAATTGGAGTAAAACTTTGCCAACTTTTCACGTATTCAATGATTGAAGTTTTGATAGATATGATCCAACCCCAAATCGAAGTATTGCGCTCTTCGCAATTTCTACACATAATTTGCTCAATATTTGTTAGTCAAGTTGATAGTATGGACACAGAAACCCAATTGCCATTTAATTCAGGTGAATTTTTTTTAAATTTTTTCCCAAAATTTAGCAAGGGGTACCCCTTGCCGTTTTTTCGTCAAAAAAATACTCAAAAATTTTTTGTGCTCAAATCTTGGAGTATTTGGCCAATTGTGGAATGGTAGTTAATTTTGAATAAAACGGCGTTTAAATTGGAGTAAAACTTTGCCTACTTTTCACGTATTCAATGATTGAAGTTTTGATAGATATGATCCAACCCCAAATCGAAGTATTGCGCTCTTCGCAATTTCTACACATAATTTGCTCAATATTTGTTAGTCAAGTTGATAGTATGGACACAGAAACCCAATTGCCATTTAATTCAGGTGAAATTTTTTTTAAATTTTTTCCCAAAATTTAGCAAGGGGTACCCCTTGCCGTTTTTTCGTCAAAAAAATACTCAAAAATTTTTTGTGCTCAAATCTTGGAGTATTTGGCCAATTGTGGAATGGTAGTTAATTTTGAATAAAACGGCGTTTAAATTGGAGTAAAACTTTGTCTACTTTTCACGTATTCAATGATTGAAGTTTTGATAGATATGATCCAACCCCAAATCGAAGTATTGCGCTCTTCGCAATTTCTACACATAATTTGCTCAATATTTGTTAGTCAAGTTGATAGTATGGACACAGAAACCCAATTGCCATTTAATTCCGGTGAAATTTTTTTTTAAATTTTTTCCCAAAATTTAGCAAGGGGTACCCCTTGCCGTTTTTTCGTCAAAAAAATACTCAAAAATTTTTTGTGCTCAAATCTTGGAGTATTTGGCCAATTGTGAAATGGTAGTTAATTTTGAATAAAACGGCGTTTAAATTGGAGTAAAACTTTGCCTACTTTTCACGTATTCAATGATTGAAGTTTTGATAGATATGATCCAACCCCAAATCGAAGTATTGCGCTCTTCGCAATTTCTACACATAATTTGCTCAATATTTGTTAGTCAAGTTGATAGTATGGACACAGAAACCCAATTGCCATTTAATTCCGGTGAAATTTTTTTTTAAATTTTTTCCCAAAATTTAGCAAGGGGTGGGTACCTCTTGCCGTTTTTTCGTCAAAAAAATACTCAAAAATTTTTTGTGCTCAAATCTTGGAGTATTTGGCCAATTGTGAAATGGTAGTTAATTTTGAATAAAACGGCGTTTAAATTGGAGTAAAACTTTGCCTACTTTTCACGTATTCAATGATTGAAGTTTTGATAGATATGATCCAACCCCAAATCGAAGTATTGCGCTCTTCGCAATTTCTACACATAATTTGCTCAATATTTGTTAGTCAAGTTGATAGTATGGACACAGAAACCCAATTGCCATTTAATTCCGGTGAAATTTTTTTTTAAATTTTTTCCCAAAATTTAGCAACGGGTACCCCTTGCCGTTTTTTCGTCAAAAAAATACTCAAAAATTTTTTGTGCTCAAATCTTGGAGTATTTGGCCAATTGTGAAATGGTAGTTAATTTTGAATAAAACGGCGTTTAAATTGGAGTAAAACTTTGCCTACTTTTCACGTATTCAATGATTGAAGTTTTGATAGATATGATCCAACCCCAAATCGAAGTATTGCACTCTTCGCAATTTCTACACATAATTTGCTCAATATTTGTTAGTCAAGTTGATAGTATAGACACAGAAACCCAATTGCCATTTAATTCCGGTGAAATTTTGTTTTAAATTTTTTCCCAAAATTTAGCAAGGGGTACCCCTTGCCGTTTTTTCGTCAAAAAAATACTCAAAAATTTTTTGTGCTCAAATCTTGGAGTATTTGGCCAATTGTGGAATGGTAGTTAATTTTGAATAAAACGGCGTTTAAATTGGAGTAAAACTTTGCCTACTTTTCACGTATTCAATGATTGAAGTTTTGATAGATATGATCCAACCCCAAATCGAAGTATTGCACTCTTCGCAATTTCTACACATAATTTGCTCAATATTTGTTAGTCAAGTTGATAGTATGGACACAGAAACCCAATTGCCATTTAATTCCGGTGAAATTTTTTTTTAAATTTTTTCCCAAAATTTAGCAAGGGGTACCCCTTGCCGTTTTTTCGTCAAAAAAATACTCAAAAATTTTTTGTGCTCAAATCTTGGAGTATTTGGCCAATTGTGAAATGGTAGTTAATTTTGAATAAAACGGCGTTTAAATTGGAGTAAAACTTTGCCTACTTTTTACGTATTCAATGATTGAAGTTTTGATAGATATGATCCAACCCCAAATCGAAGTATTGCACTCTTCGCAATTTCTACACATAATTTGCTCAATATTTGTTAGTCAAGTTGATAGTATGGACACAGAAACCCAATTGCCATTTAATTCCGGTGAAATTTTTTTTTAAATTTTTTCCCAAAATTTAGCAAGGGGTACCCCTTGCCGTTTTTTCGTCAAAAAAATACTCAAAAATTTTTTGTGCTCAAATCTTGGAGTATTTGGCCAATTGTGAAATGGTAGTTAATTTTGAATAAAACGGCGTTTAAATTGGAGTAAAACTTTGCCAACTTTTCACGTATTCAATGATTGAAGTTTTGATAGATATGATCCAACCCCAAATCGAAGTATTGCACTCTTCGCAATTTCTACACATAATTTGCTCAATATTTGTTAGTCAAGTTGATAGTATGGACACAGAAACCCAATTGCCATTTAATTCCGGTGAAATTTTTTTTAAAATTTTTTCCCAAAATTTAGCAAGGGGTACCCCTTGCCGTTTTTTCGTCAAAAAAATACTCAAAATATTTTGTGCTCAAATCTTGGAGTATTTGGCCAATTGTGAAATGGTAGTTAATTTTGAATAAAACGGCGTTTAAATTGGAGTAAAACTTTGCCAACTTTTCACGTATTCAATGATTGAAGTTTTGATAGATATGATCCAACCCCAAATCGAAGTATTGCACTCTTCGCAATTTCTACACATAATTTGCTCAATATTTGTTAGTCAAGTTGATAGTATGGACACAGAAACCCAATTGCCATTTAATTCCGGTGAAATTTTTTTTTAAATTTTTTCCCAAAATTTAGCAAGGAGTACCCCTTGCCGTTTTTTCGTCAAAAAAATACTCAAAAATTTTTTGTGCTCAAATCTTGGAGTATTTGGCCAATTGTGAAATGGTAGTTAATTTTGAATAAAACGGCGTTTAAATTGGAGTAAAACTTTGCCTACTTTTCACGTATTCAATGATTGAAGTTTTGATAGATATGATCCAACCCCAAATCGAAGTATTGCACTCTTCGCAATTTCTACACATAATTTGCTCAATATTTGTTAGTCAAGTTGATAGTATGGACACAGAAACCCAATTGCCATTTAATTCCGGTGAAATTTTGTTTTAAATTTTTTCCCAAAATTTAGCAAGGGGTACCCCTTGCCGTTTTTTCGTCAAAAAAATACTCAAAAATTTTTTGTGCTCAAATCTTGGAGTATTTGGCCAATTGTGGAATGGTAGTTAATTTTGAATAAAACGGCGTTTAAATTGGAGTAAAACTTTGCCTACTTTTCACGTATTCAATGATTGAAGTTTTGATAGATATGATCCAACCCCAAATCGAAGTATTGCACTCTTCGCAATTTGTACACATAATTTGCTCAATATTTGTTAGTCAAGTTGATAGTATGGACACAGAAACCCAATTGCCATTTAATTCCGGTGAAATTTTTTTTTAAATTTTTTCCCAAAATTTAGCAAGGGGTACCCCTTGCCGTTTTTTCGTCAAAAAAATACTCAAAAATTTTTTGTGCTCAAATCTTGGAGTATTTGGCCAATTGTGAAATGGTAGTTAATTTTGAATAAAACGGCGTTTAAATTGGAGTAAAACTTTGCCTACTTTTCACGTATTCAATGATTGAAGTTTTGATAGATATGATCCAACCCCAAATCGAAGTATTGCACTCTTCGCAATTTCTACACATAATTTGCTCAATATTTGTTAGTCAAGTTGATAGTATGGACACAGAAACCCAATTGCCATTTAATTCCGGTGAAATTTTGTTTTAAATTTTTTCCCAAAATTTAGCAAGGGGTACCCCTTGCCGTTTTTTCGTCAAAAAAATACTCAAAAATTTTTTGTGCTCAAATCTTGGAGTATTTGGCCAATTGTGGAATGGTAGTTAATTTTGAATAAAACGGCGTTTAAATTGGAGTAAAACTTTGCCTACTTTTCACGTATTCAATGATTGAAGTTTTGATAGATATGATCCAACCCCAAATCGAAGTATTGCGCTCTTCGCAATTTCTACACATAATTTGCTCAATATTTGTTAGTCAAGTTGATAGTATGGACACAGAAACCCAATTGCCATTTAATTCCGGTGAAATTTTTTTTTAAATTTTTTCCCAAAATTTAGCAAGGGGTACCCCTTGCCGTTTTTTCGTCAAAAAAATACTCAAAAATTTTTTGTGCTCAAATCTTGGAGTATTTGGCCAATTGTGAAATGGTAGTTAATTTTGAATAAAACGGCGTTTAAATTGGAGTAAAACTTTGCCTACTTTTCACGTATTCAATGATTGAAGTTTTGATAGATATGATCCAACCCCAAATCGAAGTATTGCGCTCTTCGCAATTTCTACACATAATTTGCTCAATATTTGTTAGTCAAGTTGATAGTATGGACACAGAAACCCAATTGCCATTTAATTCAGGTGAATTTTTTTTAAATTTTTTCCTAAAATTTAGCAAGGGGTACCCCTTGCCGTTTTTTCGTCAAAAAAATACTCAAAAAATTTTTGTGCTCAAATCTTGGAGTATTTGGCCAATTGTTGCGTTTAAATTGGAGTAAAACTTTGCCTACTTTTCACGTATTCAATGATTGAAGTTTTGATAGATATGATCCAACCCCAAATCGAAGTATTGCGCTCTTCGCAATTTCTACACATAATTTGCTCAATATTTGTTAGTCAAGTTGATAGTATGGACACAGAAACCCAATTGCCATTTAATTCAGGTGAAATTTTTTTTAAATTTTTTCCCAAAATTTAGCAAGGGGTACCCCTTGCCGTTTTTTCGTCAAAAAAATACTCAACAATTTTTTGTGCTCAAATCTTGGAGTATTTGGCCAATTGTGAAATGGTAGTTAATTTTGAATAAAACGGCGTTTAAATTGGAGTAAAACTTTGCCAACTTTTCACGTATTCAATGATTGAAGTTTTGATAGATATGATCCAACCCCAAATCGAAGTATTGCACTCTTCGCAATTTCTACACATAATTTGCTCAATATTTGTTAGTCAAGTTGATAGTATGGACACAGAAACCCAATTGCCATTTAATTCCGGTGAAATTTGGTTTTAAATCTTTTCCCAAAATTTAGCAAGGGGTACCCCTTGCCGTTTTTTCGTCAAAAAAATACTCAAAAATTTTTTGTGCTCAAATCTTGGAGTATTTGGCCAATTGTGAAATGGTAGTTAATTTTGAATAAAACGGCGTTTAAATTGGAGTAAAACTTTGCCTACTTTTCACGTAGTCAATGATTGAAGTTTTGATAGATATGATCCAACCCCAAATCGAAGTATTGCACTCTTCGCAATTTCTACACATAATTTGCTCAATATTTGTTAGTCAAGTTGATAGTATGGACACAGAAACCCAATTGCCATTTAATTCAGGTGAAATTTTTTTTAAATTTTTTCCCAAAATTTAGCAAGGGGTACCCCTTGCCGTTTTTTCGTCAAAAAAATACTCAAAAATTTTTTGTGCTCAAATCTTGGAGTATTTGGCCAATTGTGAAATGGTAGTTAATTTTGAATAAAACGGCGTTTAAATTGGAGTAAAACTTTGCCTACTTTTCACGTATTCAATGATTGAAGTTTTGATAGATATGATCCAACCCCAAATCGAAGTATTGCGCTCTTCGCAATTTCTACACATAATTTGCTCAATATTTGTTAGTCAAGTTGATAGTATGGACACAGAAACCCAATTGCCATTTAATTCCGGTGATTTTTTTTTTAAATTTTTTCCCAAAATTTAGCAAGGGGTACTCCTTGCCGTTTATTCGTCAAAAAAATACTCAAAAAATTTTTATGCTCAAATCTGGGAGTATTTGGCCAATTGTGAAATGGTAGTTAATTTTGAATAAAACGGCGTTTAAATTGGAGTAAAACTTTGCCTACTTTTCACGTATTCAATGATTGAAGTTTTGATAGATATGATCCAACCCCAAATCGAAGTATTGCACTCTTCGCAATTTCTACACATAATTTGCTCAATATTTGTTAGTCAAGTTGATAGTATGGACACAGAAACCCAATTGCCATTTAATTCCGGTGAAATTTTGTTTTAAATTTTTTCCCAAAATTTAGCAAGGGGTACCCCTTGCCGTTTTTTCGTCAAAAAAATACTCAAAAATTTTTTGTGCTCAAATCTTGGAGTATTTGGCCAATTGTGGAATGGTAGTTAATTTTGAATAAAACGGCGTTTAAATTGGAGTAAAACTTTGCCTACTTTTCACGTATTCAATGATTGAAGTTTTGATAGATATGATCCAACCCCAAATCGAAGTATTGCGCTCTTCGCAATTTCTACACATAATTTGCTCAATATTTGTTAGTCAAGTTGATAGTATGGACACAGAAACCCAATTGCCATTTAATTCCGGTGAAATTTTTTTTTAAATTTTTTCCCAAAATTTAGCAAGGGGTACCCCTTGCCGTTTTTTCGTCAAAAAAATACTCAAAAATTTTTTGTGCTCAAATCTTGGAGTATTTGGCCAATTGTGAAATGGTAGTTAATTTTGAATAAAACGGCGTTTAAATTGGAGTAAAACTTTGCCTACTTTTCACGTATTCAATGATTGAAGTTTTTATAGATATGATCCAACCCCAAATCGAAGTATTGCGCTCTTCGCAATTTCTACACATAATTTGCTCAATATTTGTTAGTCAAGTTGATAGTATGGACACAGAAACCCAATTGCCATTTAATTCAGGTGAATTTTTTTTAAATTTTTTCCTAAAATTTAGCAAGGGGTACCCCTTGCCGTTTTTTCGTCAAAAAAATACTCAAAAAATTTTTGTGCTCAAATCTTGGAGTATTTGGCCAATTGTTGCGTTTAAATTGGAGTAAAACTTTGCCTACTTTTCACGTATTCAATGATTGAAGTTTTGATAGATATGATCCAACCCCAAATCGAAGTATTGCGCTCTTCGCAATTTCTACACATAATTTGCTCAATATTTGTTAGTCAAGTTGATAGTATGGACACAGAAACCCAATTGCCATTTAATTCCGGTGAAATTTTTTTTAAAATTTTTTCCCAAAATTTAGCATGGGGTACCCCTTGCCGTTTTTTCGTCAAAAAAATACTCAACAATTTTTTGTGCTCAAATCTTGGAGTATTTGGCCAATTGTGAAATGGTAGTTAATTTTGAATAAAACGGCGTTTAAATTGGAGTAAAACTTTGCCAACTTTTCACGTATTCAATGATTGAAGTTTTGATAGATATGATCCAACCCCAAATCGAAGTATTGCACTCTTCGCAATTTCTACACATAATTTGCTCAATATTTGTTAGTCAAGTTGATAGTATGGACACAGAAACCCAATTGCCATTTAATTCCGGTGAAATTTTGTTTTAAATTTTTTCCCAAAATTTAGCAAGGGGTACCCCTTGCCGTTTTTTCGTCAAAAAAATACTCAAAAATTTTTTGTGCTCAAATCTTGGAGTATTTGGCCAATTGTGGAATGGTAGTTAATTTTGAATAAAACGGCGTTTAAATTGGAGTAAAACTTTGCCTACTTTTCACGTATTCAATGATTGAAGTTTTGATAGATATGATCCAACCCCAAATCGAAGTATTGCACTCTTCGCAATTTCTACACATAATTTGCTCAATATTTGTTAGTCAAGTTGATAGTATGGACACAGAAACCCAATTGCCATTTAATTCCGGTGAAATTTGGTTTTAAATCTTTTCCCAAAATTTAGCAAGGGGTACCCCTTGCCGTTTTTTCGTCAAAAAAATACTCAAAAATTTTTTGTGCTCAAATCTTGGAGTATTTGGCCAATTGTGAAATGGTAGTTAATTTTGAATAAAACGGCGTTTAAATTGGAGTAAAACTTTGCCTACTTTTCACGTAGTCAATGATTGAAGTTTTGATAGATATGATCCAACCCCAAATCGAAGTATTGCACTCTTCGCAATTTCTACACATAATTTGCTCAATATTTGTTAGTCAAGTTGATAGTATGGACACAGAAACCCAATTGCCATTTAATTCAGGTGAAATTTTTTTTAAATTTTTTCCCAAAATTTAGCAAGGGGTACCCCTTGCCGTTTTTTCGTCAAAAAAATACTCAAAAATTTTTTGTGCTCAAATCTTGGAGTATTTGGCCAATTGTGAAATGGTAGTTAATTTTGAATAAAACGGCGTTTAAATTGGAGTAAAACTTTGCCTACTTTTCACGTATTCAATGATTGAAGTTTTGATAGATATGATCCAACCCCAAATCGAAGTATTGCGCTCTTCGCAATTTCTACACATAATTTGCTCAATATTTGTTAGTCAAGTTGATAGTATGGACACAGAAACCCAATTGCCATTTAATTCCGGTGATTTTTTTTTTAAATTTTTTCCCAAAATTTAGCAAGGGGTACTCCTTGCCGTTTATTCGTCAAAAAAATACTCAAAAAATTTTTATGCTCAAATCTGGGAGTATTTGGCCAATTGTGAAATGGTAGTTAATTTTGAATAAAACGGCGTTTAAATTGGAGTAAAACTTTGCCTACTTTTCACGTATTCAATGATTGAAGTTTTGATAGATATGATCCAACCCCAAATCGAAGTATTGCACTCTTCGCAATTTCTACACATAATTTGCTCAATATTTGTTAGTCAAGTTGATAGTATGGACACAGAAACCCAATTGCCATTTAACTCCGGTGAAATTTGGTTTTAAATTTTTTCCCAAAATTTAGCAAGGGGTACCCCTTGCCGTTTTTTCGTCAAAAAAATACTCAAAAATTTTTTGTGCTCAAATCTTGGAGTATTTGGCCAATTGTGAAATGGTAGTTAATTTTGAATAAAACGGCGTTTAAATTGGAGTAAAACTTTGCCTACTTTTCACGTATTCAATGATTGAAGTTTTGATAGATATGATCCAACCCCAAATCGAAGTATTGCACTCTTCGCAATTTCTACACATAATTTGCTCAATATTTGTTAGTCAAGTTGATAGTATGGACACAGAAACCCAATTGCCATTTAACTCCGGTGAAATTTGGTTTTAAATTTTTTCCCAAAATTTAGCAAGGGGTACCCCTTGCCGTTTTTTCGTCAAAAAAATACTCAAAAATTTTTTGTGCTCAAATCTTGGAGTATTTGGCCAATTGTGAAATGGTAGTTAATTTTGAATAAAACGGCGTTTAAATTGGAGTAAAACTTTGCCTACTTTTCACGTATTCAATGATTGAAGTTTTGATAGATATGATCCAACCCCAAATCGAAGTATTGCACTCTTCGCAATTTCTACACATAATTTGCTCAATATTTGTTAGTCAAGTTGATAGTATGGACACAGAAACCCAATTGCCATTTAACTCCGGTGAAATTTGGTTTTAAATTTTTTCCCAAAATTTAGCAAGGGGTACCCCTTGCCGTTTTTTCGTCAAAAAAATACTCAAAAATTTTTTGTGCTCAAATCTTGGAGTATTTGGCCAATTGTGAAATGGTAGTTAATTTTGAATAAAACGGCGTTTAAATTGGAGTAAAACTTTGCCTACTTTTCACGTATTCAATGATTGAAGTTTTGATAGATATGATCCAACCCCAAATCGAAGTATTGCACTCTTCGCAATTTCTACACATAATTTGCTCAATATTTGTTAGTCAAGTTGATAGTATGGACACAGAAACCCAATTGCCATTTAACTCCGGTGAAATTTGGTTTTAAATTTTTTCCCAAAATTTAGCAAGGGGTACCCCTTGCCGTTTTTTCGTCAAAAAAATACTCAAAAATTTTTTGTGCTCAAATCTTGGAGTATTTGGCCAATTGTGAAATGGTAGTTAATTTTGAATAAAACGGCGTTTAAATTGGAGTAAAACTTTGCCTACTTTTCACGTATTCAATGATTGAAGTTTTGATAGATATGATCCAACCCCAAATCGAAGTATTGCACTCTTCGCAATTTCTACACATAATTTGCTCAATATTTGTTAGTCAAGCTGATAGTATGGACACAGAAACCCAATTGCCATTTAATTCCGGTGAAATTTGGTTTTAAATTTTTTCCCAAAATTTAGCAAGGGGTACCCCTTGCCGTTTTTTCGTCAAAAAAATACTCAAAAATTTTTTGTGCTCAAATCTTGGAGTATTTGGCCAATTGTGAAATGGTAGTTAATTTTGAATAAAACGGAGTTTAAATTGGAGTAAAACTTTGCCTACTTTTCACGTATTCAATGATTGAAGTTTTGATAGATATGATCCAACCCCAAATCGAAGTATTGCGCTCTTCGCAATTTCTACACATAATTTGCTCAATATTTGTTAGTCAAGTTGATAGTATGGACACAGAAACCCAATTGCCATTTAATTCCGGTGATTTTTTTTTTAAATTTTTTCCCAAAATTTAGCAAGGGGTACTCCTTGCCGTTTATTCGTCAAAAAAATACTCAAAAAATTTTTATGCTCAAATCTGGGAGTATTTGGCCAATTGTGAAATGGTAGTTAATTTTGAATAAAACGGCGTTTAAATTGGAGTAAAACTTTGCCTACTTTTCACGTATTCAATGATTGAAGTTTTGATAGATATGATCCAACCCCAAATCGAAGTATTGCACTCTTCGCAATTTCTACACATAATTTGCTCAATATTTGTTAGTCAAGTTGATAGTATGGACACAGAAACCCAATTGCCATTTAACTCCGGTGAAATTTGGTTTTAAATTTTTTCCCAAAATTTAGCAAGGGGTACCCCTTGCCGTTTTTTCGTCAAAAAAATACTCAAAAATTTTTTGTGCTCAAATCTTGGAGTATTTGGCCAATTGTGAAATGGTAGTTAATTTTGAATAAAACGGCGTTTAAATTGGAGTAAAACTTTGCCTACTTTTCACGTATTCAATGATTGAAGTTTTGATAGATATGATCCAACCCCAAATCGAAGTATTGCACTCTTCGCAATTTCTACACATAATTTGCTCAATATTTGTTAGTCAAGTTGATAGTATGGACACAGAAACCCAATTGCCATTTAACTCCGGTGAAATTTGGTTTTAAATTTTTTCCCAAAATTTAGCAAGGGGTACCCCTTGCCGTTTTTTCGTCAAAAAAATACTCAAAAATTTTTTGTGCTCAAATCTTGGAGTATTTGGCCAATTGTGAAATGGTAGTTAATTTTGAATAAAACGGCGTTTAAATTGGAGTAAAACTTTGCCTACTTTTCACGTATTCAATGATTGAAGTTTTGATAGATATGATCCAACCCCAAATCGAAGTATTGCACTCTTCGCAATTTCTACACATAATTTGCTCAATATTTGTTAGTCAAGTTGATAGTATGGACACAGAAACCCAATTGCCATTTAACTCCGGTGAAATTTGGTTTTAAATTTTTTCCCAAAATTTAGCAAGGGGTACCCCTTGCCGTTTTTTCGTCAAAAAAATACTCAAAAATTTTTTGTGCTCAAATCTTGGAGTATTTGGCCAATTGTGAAATGGTAGTTAATTTTGAATAAAACGGCGTTTAAATTGGAGTAAAACTTTGCCTACTTTTCACGTATTCAATGATTGAAGTTTTGATAGATATGATCCAACCCCAAATCGAAGTATTGCACTCTTCGCAATTTCTACACATAATTTGCTCAATATTTGTTAGTCAAGTTGATAGTATGGACACAGAAACCCAATTGCCATTTAACTCCGGTGAAATTTGGTTTTAAATTTTTTCCCAAAATTTAGCAAGGGGTACCCCTTGCCGTTTTTTCGTCAAAAAAATACTCAAAAATTTTTTGTGCTCAAATCTTGGAGTATTTGGCCAATTGTGAAATGGTAGTTAATTTTGAATAAAACGGCGTTTAAATTGGAGTAAAACTTTGCCTACTTTTCACGTATTCAATGATTGAAGTTTTGATAGATATGATCCAACCCCAAATCGAAGTATTGCACTCTTCGCAATTTCTACACATAATTTGCTCAATATTTGTTAGTCAAGCTGATAGTATGGACACAGAAACCCAATTGCCATTTAATTCCGGTGAAATTTGGTTTTAAATTTTTTCCCAAAATTTAGCAAGGGGTACCCCTTGCCGTTTTTTCGTCAAAAAAATACTCAAAAATTTTTTGTGCTCAAATCTTGGAGTATTTGGCCAATTGTGAAATGGTAGTTAATTTTGAATAAAACGGAGTTTAAATTGGAGTAAAACTTTGCCTACTTTTCACGTATTCAATGATTGAAGTTTTGATAGATATGATCCAACCCCAAATCGAAGTATTGCACTCTTCGCAATTTCTACACATAATTTGCTCAATATTTGTTAGTCAAGTTGATAGTATGGACACAGAAACCCAATTGCCATTTAGTTCCGGTGAAATTTTTTTTTAAATTTTTCCCCAAAATTTAGCAAGGGGTACCCCTTGCCGTTTTTCGTCAAAAAAATACTCAAAAATTTTTTGTGCTCAAATCTTGGAGTATTTGGCCAATTGTGAAATGGTAGTTAATTTTGAATAAAACGGCGTTTAAATTGGAGTAAAACTTTGCCTACTTTTCACGTAGTCAATGATTGAAGTTTTGATAGATATGATCCAACCCCAAATCGAAGTATTGCACTCTTCGCAATTTCTACACATAATTTGCTCAATATTTGTTAGTCAAGTTGATAGTATGGACACAGAAACCCAATTGCCATTTAATTCCGGTGAAATTTTTTTTAAAATTTTTTCCCAAAATTTAGCAAGGGGTACCCCTTACCGTTTTTCGTCAAAAAAATACTCAAAAATTTTTTGTGCTCAAATCTGGGAGTATTTGGCCAATTGTGAAATGGTAGTTAATTTTGAATAAAACGGCGTTTAAATTGGAGTAAAACTTTGCCTACTTTTCACGTAGTCAATGATTGAAGTTTCGATAGATATGATCCAACCCCAAATCGAAGTATTGCACTCTTCGCAATTCCTACACATAATTTGCTCAATATTTGTTAGTCAAGTTGATAGTATGGACACAGAAACCCAATTGCCATTTAATTCCGGTGAAATTTTTTTTAAAATTTTTTCCCAAAATTTAGCAAGGGGTACCCCTTACCGTTTTTCGTCAAAAAAATACTCAAAAATTTTTTGTGCTCAAATCTGGGAGTATTTGGCCAATTGTGAAATGGTAGTTAATTTTGAATAAAACGGCGTTTAAATTGGAGTAAAACTTTGCCTACTTTTCACGTAGTCAATGATTGAAGTTTCGATAGATATGATCCAACCCCAAATCGAAGTATTGCACTCTTCGCAATTTCTACACATAATTTGCTCAATATTTGTTAGTCAAGTTGATAGTATGGACACAGAAACCCAATTGCCATTTAATTCCGGTGAAATTTTTTTTTAAATTTTTTCCCAAAATTTAGCAAGGGGTACGTACCCCTTGCCGTTTTTTCGTCAAAAAAATACTCAAAAATTTTTTGTGCTCAAATCTTGGAGTATTTGGCCAATTGTGAAATGGTAGTTAATTTTGAATAAAACGGCGTTTAAATTGGAGTAAAACTTTGCCTACTTTTCACGTAGTCAATGATTGAAGTTTTGATAGATATGATCCAACCCCAAATCGAAGTATTGCACTCTTCGCAATTTCTACACATAATTTGCTCAATATTTGTTAGTCAAGGCCAGTAACAAATGGGTAGTTCCATCCGGGAAGTGCGGTTATTGAAAGTTTTAGTATTTTAAATTTGTGAAAATTGGGCGTCTTAAATATCAAATCTCCTTGGTCATGGTATGTTCTTTGGTTCCAGGTTAACCTATAATTAAAACAATCCAATTAATTTTTTCTTATAAATATTTGTTTTTTTTTGTTTTTTTAATTATTCATTTTATTTTCATTTTTTGGTTTTAAATTTATTAATTATAATTAAAGTGATATAATTTTAAGTAAATTTAAGTTTAATTATTTTTTTTATTAAATTTATTTATTTTTAAAAAATCATTTAATTTAATTAAATGATTTTCATTCTTTTAAATTTATTTTCGAGAAAAAAGAAAACAAACATAAAAATTATTAATAAATAAATAAAAAAATTTTATTATAACATAAATTAATATTTCGTTTATAATTTTTTGTTTAAAAAAAAAATTTCAATCAATTTAATTTTATTATTACTGTAAATACAATTAAATTAATTTCATTTCTTTTTAAATTTACATTTTATTAATTTAATATTTTTCTTCTTTAAATTTTATTAATTAATTATTAATTTTTGTTTTCTCACTATATATTAATGTAATATATAATTTCCTTTTAAATTTATTTAAATTACGAATTTCATTTTTTTACTAAAAAAATTAATTAATTTAAATTTTCTTTTTTTTTTCAATATTAATTTGGAAAATCTAATAACGACGTTTGTATGTTTTTACTATTTTTTTATTAATTTTTATTTATTATAATTATGTAGAGGACAAAGCGATTTAATTTATAATGATAATTAAAATAGTTAAAATTATTTAATCTGGTTTTTGTGGTGTATGTAGAAAAAGTAAATTTTTAGTGAAAATAATAATTTATTTTATTGATATGTTATTGTCGAACAAACATTTTTAAATTATGTATAAATAAAAATTCGTAGATAGGTCAAGGTTTATTTGTAATTTCAGTTAAATTGCAAATTATATATTTACATGTTATGTTATACATTGATTTACAAATTTATTTAATTGATGATTTTTGTTAATGTGCGTTTTAGTTCAGTTTTATTTTTATTTATTTATTTATTTATTTACGAAACAATTAAAATTAAATTAAACCGATTTGTAATTTAAATTCGATTTAATTTATTTAATTATTTTATTTAAATTGATTTTCGTTTTTAACTATTCTAATATTTTTCTAATTTTTCTTTTGTTTATATATGGTTTAATTTATTAATTCTTTTCTATTTATTTGAGCTAGTTAATAATTTTTACTATTTAATTAAATAAATAAATAAAAATTAAAAGAGATTTTTTTTTTTAAATTTTGGTTAAAGTTTCAAGATTTTTTTACATTTTTTTTTATTAAATATATTGTCATTTTTTCAATTATAAATTTTTAGGTTAGAAAAATCATTAATTCAGTAGGTGAGTTCTATTTGTAACTATTAATTTATGGCTACTGTTAAACACATGTAGTTGTTTTAAAATTGCAATTCGCATCGAAGGAAGTGGATGAGATTTTCTTAAAAAAGTGCCAAAATTAAGCAAAGGGGTTTTATGAAACAATTTGTTAAAACTTGACATAGCCCGAGAACGAGTCCGAGAGTATGATAAATAAACTTTAAATGTTCTGTAAATTAATAAAAATTTATTAAATTAAATTTTAAACAAAATCAAATAATTTAATTGTAAATATATCATATTAAAATGTTTTATTTATATTTTATATAAAAAAATGATTGTTTTTTGTGTGTCAAAACTTAATTTAAATTTTTTGTTATCATCGTAAATTTTTTTTTGTTCTGTTGAGTTGATTTGATTTTGTGTTTAGATCACTCAGTGTTTGGAAATTCAGAATATTATTGTAAAGTTTTTGACATATTTGGTCAGCCGACACAGTCATGAAACAAGAATAAGACAACTAACTGAAATTTAAAAAAATGTTTACAAATTAACTGTGCACACAATTTTCAAATGTGCTCAGTAAGAGATGGCGCCTCATTTCTTTTTATTGTTCAGTGGATGCCAATTTCATTTTTATATTGCATTATTTTCATTTGTTTATCATGTCAGTCAAAGAAATATTAAAAAAAGGATTTTCATAAAAAAAAACGAAAAGCAGTGAAGTCGGGTTTATACGACGGATACAAATCCCAGATTTTCCATATCGGCGTCTGCTGGGTATTTTGCTCTAAGTTGAGATTTTGTCAATTTTCTGGGATGAAAGGAGGCGTGTCCGTCGTATAACCGGTCTGGAATGCACCATGGATTTGTACATCGCAAAAAAGCTCTGCAATTTTTAATACATTTTACTAAATCAATTGCGCATAGCAATTTTGGACAACAAAAATAATTTGCAAACATTTTAAAATTTATGGCTAATTCCGAAAAAAAATTCTTCTATCCAATCTTTATGGAGTTTCTGGATTGACGGAAAAGTTCGATGCCTTCAGCTCTCATATTCATGACACGCATTTGAATAATGAAACCTCCTAAATCCGGATTCTTGCAGCTTTCAAGAAATAATTAATTAATGCGAGGGATGCCTTTAACGAATTGGTTGCAGGGTTAAGTTTGTAACTGAGCTTATTATTAATTGTTGTGAATATTTCACTTTCGATTGTTTAGTTTTCCGCAAGCTTGGCCCTAATTCTGTTCGCGGTTCACTTAGAGTTTGATAACTCGGTTTCTGACACTCCTAATACAGAAAAACACAGGCGCAAAACAGGAATATAATTTTTTCACCTACAGCCTTAAAGGCCGATTAATCACTATCAACTCCTAATTGACGCTGTGGATTATGGCTTAAATAAAATCGATCTGATAGTTAGACCATTTGAATTACTTCAAGTACTCAGAAATCTGTTGTGCTTAGAATCATTTCATTAACGACGTAGAACGTGTATAAGAATATACAGGATTTATTCGTCTTATGAAAGATAAATCGGGATCTAATCCTCAAAATTAAATCGTTTTTTCATCATTTGATTTACGTCAGCTTGCCGGTGGAGATTAAAAATCATGGAAAAGATTGCAACTTTGTTGGAAATACAAAATTCCATCATTGTGAAAATGTTCCCGAAAATTACTTTTTGTCGTGCGTCAAATTCCAGTCGTACACGAAGATCAATATGAAGCTTTAGTTCGAGGACTCGTGACTAGCAAAAATTGTGCAAATTGCACAGACCCGACATAATACTAACGAAAACCAAAGTATCTCATAACAACTACGAGAAAGAATTCTATTTCAAGAACTACCCGTTCGAACAAGCATTCGAGTTGTAACGTGGAGTGTGTATGTTCGTTAAAGGCCACGTACCGTACCCTCGACATCAGAAGTACGAAATTTTCATAAAAGCCACTAAAACTGTTGTCTTTAAAATATCCGTTTCTAGTAAACTCCTTTACTTAAATAGTTTTTGTAGACCCCACAATCAGACGGATTCAGACATTATGAATTTCTTTCGATGGCTTGTCAGACAAATATAACGACATTGCTCGGGTCAAGGCTGGAATTGGAAATTCTGACCATAACCTGATAACCGTAAAAATATCTGTTGAGACATTGCCGGAATTTAGACAGCAACCAAGGCGTCTTTGGCATTTTAACGAGACTGACGATGATGGTTTAGGGTAATTTTTTCAACATTTCCCTTGGTCATTCAATTCCAATCCAAATTTTAAAATATTTTCGAAAGAAGCCACCAAAGCTGCCTGGCAAAATAAAACTGCTCACAGGTAATATAAGCGCAACGAAATTTCGTTTGAAGAATATAAAACGTAACATCGGTAAAAAAATCTATGCAAAGGAAGTGAAAAGGACAGACGTGAAGAAAGCCTCCAAGGCTTCCGACTTGAAATTCTCCGGTCGCAACTTTTACCAGACGGTCGCATCGGTTGCCAATGTTTCTAAAACATCCATTTCAGACCATATGGTGGATCCTTATTTGCAACTCGACTTTAATTGTCTTCGATGGATTTACGCCTTCGTCAATTCCGAATTGTGTTGCCAAAATGGATCGCATCAACATCTCGGAGGCAATTGTCAACAAAAACTGGAAGATAATGGACGTAAATAAGGCTACCGAACCATACGGAATAATTTCATTTAAGCCATCGCTAAAGTTTTTGAGAAATACATTAAGCAACACCTAGTTAATAAAATAATTTCAGATAAACAGGATGGTTCTCGTGAAAGCTGCTCCACAATCGATGGAACCTCGCTTTACAACAACACGGAGAGGTCTTTGCAATCGCTTTGGATATATTCAAAAGTTTTAACAAGGTTTGCGAGGAGAATCTCATTTATAAACTTGTGGTATACGGCTTGGTTTCTCTGACCATTAAGTGGATAAAAAGATTTCTCAAACGGGAGATCATCAATAGACGCAGAAGGTTCTTGAATTAGACCATTTATAGAGTATTGCTATCCGAATAATAAGTAACTCCAGGCTTACAAAACATTTTAACGTTATATGGATAAGATTATCAAAGACGATCTAGTTAGATTGAACGCTTCAATCAAAGGATCTAGTGGGGTGCTAAAATATCTTAATAACAAAAGTATCACTCGCAGAGAGAAATACTGGTACTCTACTTTTTCTCGCGGGCTCGTCACTGATTGTGGCTGATACGCTTTCACGACACTTATTGGTTTCGAATTAGAGAAAATAATCCAAGCACCGGCACTAAACCGTGAACTTAAAGATTTTTTAAGTAGTTGGAAAAGACTTAATAAATTACTATCCGGGTGCACTTAGACGGTAAAGTTTCGATAATTTGCATAACATAGCTTATCCGGATGTAAGAGCTTCGAGAAAAAGATAAGCGTCAAATATCTGAACAACGATATCTTTCATTGGGCTAACACGTGCATTGATTGCTTACAAGCCAAAACAATAAGGAGTTCTGAACTCCAGGCCCTCCGTAAATCACAGTTATTGGACCAGTTTACATTGGACCTTCTCATACCCACTCTGGTAGATTCATATTTTGAGACACCATCGCAAATAGGTTTATTACTAAGGGCCGGAATATTTCTTGACAGTCAAAATTTTTCCAAATAAATTATATTAGCAAATCAAATACAAGGTTTTGGGAATGCGATGCAGTACCAATATAGTTGAAATAGTTGAACTGTAACAGTTTTGCCATTTAAAGAGTTCATCGAAGAACATTTGTTCTTGTGGACAATTCCTGTCACATCATATGGCGGGTTCGCAAAAACGTCTAGACAAGAACGAAACTAATTGCCATTATGAGAGAGATTTATCTAAAATGTGTCAGATACAACTTGAATCCGACAACCAAACATATTTTAAAAGACAGATCCAGCCTATTAAAATCTAAAAAAAAACATTTTGATCATCAAGATGCTTCCGGTTCAAACCAAAATCAAAGCACAAATAGTTGATAAAATATCTAGGTAGCATATCATAACAATCGCTTGGCGATTAAAATCATATGCTTTGAAGTGGTTTCGTGAACAGCAGTCAACCGGGTGAATCAAGATGTGACTTTAAGGGTGGTTTATGTATAAGAACTATATATGAGGTTCGTGATGTTAACAGTGATCGGATGTACTTTACGTGCTTCGAAACCCTCATCAAAATATTGAGTTAACACGATCAAAACTAAAGATTGTCAAAGATGTTACGTCTCAACGCCTCTCACAACTTACAACTTTATTGCATTAGAGGGTAAATTTGTTAAATTGATTTTCAAAAAAATGTCTGGCTGCAAGAGCTAACACTAGAAAACATTTACCTTTAATCTATGAATAGTTGGATGTATTTTCATTATTATTAAATTTGGCTGGAACCCAAGGAGGTTCGCTCTGCTGCTCTTGCAAATTGGTACAGCTTGAACCAAGACACAACTGACTTACATTCAAAGATCTATGGTTCAGAAACCGGGACCGAACTACCTCAAAAAGTGGACAACTGCAAACAAAGAGAATGCTGTCATCCCCCTTCGAGGCAGTCGTCACACAAGAAACCTCGAAAAAGGCATATTCGTTGTAAATGGAGTTTGGGAAATAAAACTTTATTGCCATTATTGAAGGACAAAGGCGACGCAGGTTTGAGCCAAATGAATACCAGATATGTGTCCGCTTTGACTAATGCATGAGCTGTCAAATTTCTCTCAACATCACAAGAAGAGTCGAAACCCACCGAGACAGAGAATACTAATAAAATGTTTACAGTCCTTGGCCAGCTTTGAATTGGTCATAGGGTTCCTTAGCGAATTAAACACAGCTTTACTGTATTTACACAGAATCATATTTACGTTTGAAACAGCGAGGTTAGAAGCACCAATTTCAAAGTGGGTGGGTTTTTTGAAGTTTTGGGAGATCCATGGGTCTCCCAATGGATAAACCACTCCGAAAGAGCTAAATAAATTATGGATTTCTCTATGCCATGTAAGCATGCCGAGAGTGATAAACGCACAACAGCCGAAAAGCAGCGGAACATTGAAAGAATCGGAATTGAGGACAAGTCATCAGTAATAGTGCGGCAAGACATACCATGTAGACTAATAAGTTTCACTGTAACGGTATTTTGGGAGTCAAACCCTAGGATTTTCTAAATGCTCTTCTACTCCCAAAATATGAAAATGGCTTTTTGAAGCTTACTTTCAAGGTGCGATTTTTAGGAAAATTTACTGTCTCTGTAATACCAATATGTTTGACGGTATCGGATCTGGTCATCGTTTCGCTTAAAAGAGAAGGGGCTGTCAGTTTGCCAATATTTCATGTCTTGTAAATACTAGTAAACTAGTTTTAGATGCTTTAACGAACAAATCCACATTTTTACAACAAGTAAAGCGTGCTGCATTTAGTCAGATATATCATAGTTAGGTGTTAAACCAAAACCAGAACAGCTAAATCATCAGCATTGCTCTGAGTAATGAAGCCAGATTGTTACAGTTCAACAAATGATTCATCAATAACCAAGAACCACAGGAGAGGTAACAAAATACCTCCCTGTAGCCTTTGGAAACTTTAACGGACACATAATGAGAATCAAGCTCGGCCTCAGAAATGTAAGGCCTGGGCATGGATCCAAAATTAGTGCAGGTCTCAGTAATGGTCGAAAAGTTGTACCAAAGATAGTTGCAATATCTAGGAAAGTGTTCACGAGAAACTCCTTAAAACAACTCTAGTCTTGTTCTGAGATTATGGAACAGATCCGAAAGTGATTCCGAATGAGAAAAACCCCGTGCTGTAATTCAGCAAGTAAAACCCCAGCAGAACCACCAGCTTTATAAGGTGGATATGAGAATAAGGTCAAACGCAAGGCCTCCAGAGTGACTAGCTTATGTGCTAAGTTCCAATGGGGCGGGTTCACAGTAGTGTATATTGCCCAGAAGCAACAAAATCAGAATTAATAATGTCACCACCGATTTCTCCATTGAAGGAAATCAGCCTGCCACCAGGAATTCGCGATACATCCAGTTTCCAAGAATATACTTTTTAGCCAGAGACCTGTTAAGTCGGCTGCTTCCAGATAGACTACTAATTTCTTCATAGAAGCTTTTGGCTTTTTTCTTGAGTCCCCTAGCAGTTTTTCATAGTATTTTAAGATCAGAATACCAAAGAGGTTTGTTCTGATTCTTTTGTTTGGTATTAAGAGAACATGATTTTTGCGCAGATTTTTCAATTGCGCCCATCAAAGACGAAGCTAGCTCATCACTGTCAACAGTTGAACGGATCTCGCCCAAAGAAACTAGCAGGAATACAACCTAAGAGAATGACTGCTGGTTGATAAGAGTTGGTCATTGAAGATTTATGTAAAAAAGAGATGCATCTGTGGTCAGATATCACAAACTAATATCAATCAACTGTCTCCTAACAGAATTGAAAATGGGTCTCAGCTTTTGTTGAGAATTTCAAGCTCAGAAGTGCTTGGATTTATTGCAAACGCATATTTTACTGAGGGTAAAACTGATCGCAGTAATTTATTCATAATTCTTGTTATTCTAAATGTTGTGCCGTCGAATCTAGAAATACCTACAGGTTGAAGCTAACTTTTTTGTATTATATTTAGAAATTAAATTTTTTTAACGGATTTCAAGCAATATTCCAGCTAATCCTGAGCAAAAATGGGTAAAATGTAATGAGTCTTGGAATTTCGAAGATCCGTGATTTTGAAAAAATAATAATATTTTCTTTTATAGGATTTTAGCTATTTCTGAAATTAAAATTGGCATTCCCGACTAAATCGGTTTTTTTTACAAATCAAACGCATTGCAGAACTTACGAGCTTCTTTGTTCCGCTTGTTCTCGCTACATGGTACTAGAACCTGTCAACATCTTCGATGGATACATTTTTTTACGATGGACACATCGTTGATGTAATTCAGATTATTTAGTCGGCTTACTGGGTCTCAGTGGATTCCATTCTGTTTCGCCGTATCAACTTAATGCATTTATTGGTCCAGTATACGAGTGGTAGTGGAGATACACATTGCCTGACTGACGAGTTTGATTATTTATTTTGGAATGCGTATTTCGCCGGTTGGTTGTACTTCGGCTCCTGGATGGTACTTTTCTTCCTCCCCCCACCGCTTAGCTGCTAATTTTCTGCTGTTAGGAATGAACCAGAATTATCGATTATTGGTGGTTTCTATTTGTAGTTGTTGGCTCTGCTGTCTCATTTCTTGCCGTTTAGCGGTCTCTATATTTCTTTCTATTTTCTTTCTTTTTTAGCCAGGCATGTTGGTTGCGGTATTGACATTTGCCTTTACTATGAGTTGCCATCACTGATCGATAGTACCGGTTCCTTCATGTAGAAAATTGAGTTGGAGCATTTCATTGGAGGTGTATTTGTGTCACCATTTTTCAATATCTCATTGTTGAATTTACTCCAAATTTTTTCTCATTATTGTTTAAGCGCTGCTGCATCGAATTTAGTTTCGGATTAATGTATTCCACAAAATGTAACTCATTCGTCATAAAGAAGCTTGCCTCGGATATTAGAAGTTATAGGCCTCAAATAGAAATTTCTAAGTTCTGTTAAAATCACCCAACCCATCAAGTTCTACCCATCCTCCATAATTGTACCACAATTAACTTAACCATTTCAAAGTGACCGAATTACCTACAATATTTACAGTTCATCAGTTAATTAAATAAATCGATTCAAAGGGGTCCCTCACTTGTTTGGAGGAATGCCAATTGAAAATCCAATTGGAGAAATTGTTAAAATCCTGGAGAATGAAACCATAATATTTTATTCAAAACCACTGAACTTCAAAATTCCTAAAACCATTGTAGGACCCATTACAATAGATCCATATTCGCTCCATAGCTAACGATACTATTAAAGACACAGCAAAGTTGATTAGATTCGGATACGAACCATTTTAAATCTAGAATATTGTGTATTCGAAAATGTGGATGATGTAAACGCCTCGACTCGTATCGGCAGTATAAAAAATGTAAATTTACCATAGCAAGGTTCATCAAAATCGAGTAACTTCCACCACAATTTTGGTGTACTGGTCATCTAGAGGATTGACGGCACACAATTCTGAAAATAATCAAATTCCGTATGGTGTTTCAAATTGTCAAATACTTAGTCAAGTTCACTAAAAAATTAAATCCAGTTTTTACACTTTTAGAAATAACTAATAATTATTTTGAGCTATCTAAGTGTGATGCCGTGTACATCTCTAGGATCGACGGTAAAAAACTTTCTTACATAAACAGAAATTGTGGTTTGTCTGATTTTATTTGTAAACACTGGCCGGGACCCGTATATATATTTAGCCCGGCTGTAATAAAATTTGAAATATTCATCAAAATAGTGAAGTTTCTAAAATCAAGCAGTTCAGTATTGAACATTATCGCTGTCAAGGGTGGAATATCGTTGCAAAGGTCTTGGACCAACCAAAGTCACAGTTTTTTTGTTACCAGCACTTTAGTTTACATTCGCCAAAAACTTATCACACTTTCATTTTCTTTATGCCTTAATCCCCAAAGTCACTTCTCTACACCACGCGTTGACAAAAACCGTTAAAACTGGTGTGACAAATTATTCCATTAGGATTCAAATCTCTATGTCAGTCAAAAAGTGTAACATTTTTGGAGGATATGTTTCTCAGAAGTCATCTCTCAGTTTGCATCGTAACTTTGTTTTTTATTTACTTGAAAAATTGAATTCAGTGAAAAAATGGAATTATCGCGTGAAAGATTTTGTGTGATGATTTTTTACGATTTGCGAAAAGGGCTAACTCAACAACAGTGCTCCGAATCACTTCATTCGACTTTTGACGACGAAGGACCATCCTTGGCTAGTGTTTATAATTGGTACAATGAATTTAAGCGCGAATGACGTTCACTCAAATACGAGCCTCGAGGAGATCGTCCAAAAACAGCTGTTGTGCCAGAAAGCATCGATGCTGTGAGAAAACTGGTTAAAGAGAATCGTTATGTAAACATTTAAATGTGCGGAAATTATGCGCATGTTGGATTCCTCATTTGTTGACAGACGCACAAAAAAAGGTTCGTGTCGATTGGTGCCGCCAAATGCTTGAACAATTCGTTGGAGGTACTTCCAAAAACGTATACAAGATCGTGACAGGTGATGTGTCATGGATATATGCATATGAGCCGGAAAGAAAGGGCAATCGACTGTTTGAGTCTTAAAAATTAACAAAATTTGTGCAAGCTCGGAGCGTTGGGAATCAAATGGTAGCGTGTTTCTTTACGAAAACCGGCTATGTGGCTACTGTGGCTCTTGAAAATCAAAAGACAGCCAATTCAGCTTAGTAGACGACCATTTCAACAATTTGAGAATGCTTCACTTTCTAATCAGACTGGAAACCATATTCGCTTAATACTGGTGGTTTTAATTAATGAACGAAAAATAAACCGTTGTGGTACAGCCAATTGTTTGTTTCGGGAATACATTTGAAATTGCTACAATGTACGTACTGCGCGTACGTCAGATTTCACGAGTACACGGCTTTCTTGATACTCTCTCGATAGAAAATCATTCTCTCCCACATAAAAAATTTATACTGTGTGTCTAAAACCGATATATTTGTGTTAAGTTTCCGACTAACTAAATTGATGGTTAATTCACTCCAGTCATTGATAGATGGCCCTAAGTATCATAAACCAAAGTATGCCTGAGATTTAGTTCTAAACTAAAACTTAGTTTGGAAAGCAACTAAAACTTAGTTCGGATTTATCAATTCCAGATTATTTAGCATATTTAAAATAAACATCACACTGTTTAGCGCCATCTGTGAACGACTGATTTGAACTAACATTCAATTAAGTTAATAGGAAATTTAGAACCAGAAACTCGGTGTCAGGCACTCAGTAATAAAGCTTAAACGAACTGTAGGCTGAGTGTGGTGATGCTGCCATATCGATCATTCATCTGAAAACACACATGAGGAACTAATGCTCCACAGGCATATTAGCACTATGAAATAAAAAATTTAACACAAAATGCTTCGTATAAATTAAGCTTTGAGCCGGATTAAAAGCAAATAATCTTTACGCAGAACAGTTATTTTAACAACTCGCTGCAAGTGTTTTTTAATTATCCTGCCATACATCAAAATTTTTAAAATCTACTATTTCCTGACTCGGTAGGTAAACATCTTAGACCAAAATCCATCAAGGTCCAAGAATATCTTGTTGGACTGCATAATTGTTCTCTGGGAAAAAGAACGTGTGCCGTAGTGTAATCTAGCTCACACAAAGAACTCTCACAACACAAATTCTTAAATGCCATATCGTAACTCGACACTTGCGGGCCTTTTTAGCAGTTGGGAAACGCATATTGGAAGCAACAAACAAACTTCAAAATGCCAGATACGGGATTACATAGAAAGATTAAAAAAAGGCAATCATGCCATCAATACTATTTTACAGACCCGAAATTTTCAATATGGCTTGATAGTTTTGAAAAAGTGTTGAGAATGAGATTTAGTCTCTTAAGGTGAAAGTGCAAAAAATAACATGTAATCAAAATCAATCTCCACCAAGTCAATTCCATGGTCCTTCGATCCGAAATAAAAGTTACGGATCGCCAGTACGGCGTTGTCTAGGCCATATACAACTACAATACACCACCAATAAATCTACTCAATCCAATATAGGCAGATTTTTATTCTAGCGAGACGCAACAAACATTACCAAAGTCATTAATAGAAGCCCAAGTGGAAAATTAAAATGAATAAAACAAGGAGCTGAGTATAACATAAACAGATTGAAGGAGCTTACAACAAATTTTACCACAGACGGTCTCTGGGATAGTCACCTCAAGAAAGAATATGAAAAGTTGACAATGAACCACACAGCATATATAGTCATTGAAGCCCGACAATGCTCAGTGGAAGATACTCTAAAGCATATAGTAAAACGCCAAAAAAAGACCCGAAGTTCAACATTCTACATTCCCATCTGGTCAACCGACCCACCAATTTTGCAATTCCAGAATAAAAAAGTCTGTTGATTTTGTTAACCGAGCGATAATGTTAACTGCCTCACACACAATACACAAATTATGAACAAGGAGAAACCGTCGGCGTGTCACAACAGACATTTGCCAAATGTTGACCAAATGTTGTGCATTATCGCCTTTATTGATATTTTATGGGGGACTGATATTTACGTAGATTTGATCAGCAATCAAATAAAAATTGGCGAGTCAAATTAATCCAATAGAGAAAGAGTACAGTGTGGCAAAAATATTTCAGCATATGTGGATTATTCTTTCAAAAGACGGAAGAAAGGTACCTTGTACACCAGGGGACAGCTTAAGCAGAATCTCTTAATTGGCACCCTCATCTTTACGGTAGAAAAATAAATTAAAATTTTGGAATATGAACCTACAAACTAACCATAACGGACTCACAAGGCGTCAGTTTCCGTTCGAAATATCAAGAATTTTTGTCATATCACGTGGTCATATATACGCGACCAAGAAGTACCGTGGAATGGTACGGTCACCTGAATGGGAATATGCAATATCAATTAGAGTCGGAATAGTACCGCTTTCAGAATAGAAGGCGAAATAAAACAGAATACTCTGGGTCGGAGGATAGTTAAATCGCATTTGTCCTTTAAAAAACTGAATCTAATGATTCTACCGTATGCCGAAAATGAACTACCCACAACTAATACTTTGACTTTGGGCTTTCATTCATCGACAAGGCTCGAGGTGTGATTTCACTCACAGAGTCGTTGAAATATGCACAAGCGTGCTACGAAATGAATAACTACTAGGCACCAATACTAGGCTGCAGTAAAATAAGATGGCAATAGTATAAGACAATTTCCAGACGCGAGCTGGGCATTATCTCATAACAACATCGCCCATACAAGTATCGTCGTATCGAGTTCAAGAATGCTTTTAATCGGACTTAGGGATACGAGCAATCATCAGATGGCGTACCATGCAACCAAATTGTTTACTTTTTGATTTACATGCAATAGCTCAGTTCGTTACATCACAACCAGACGTAAAAAGGATATCTATAGCGACCGTTATTTATTGGTTGACAAAATTAAGATGTGATCAGCAGATTAAACTACGAGCTTAAATGCCATCAACAGAAAACAGAACTCCAGAACCTGGAGGTAAATAGAGCTAATGAAAGGTAATGAACTAAAGGAATAAAGCCTCGTGAGTCCTGGTACGCAGCATAAGGAAAATGAGACATAACGATTGAAAATATTTTACAAATACTATCACCATAGATATAGAAAGCGCCACACAATAATTTGCGATACTTGGAGTATAAATAACATAGTTGATTGCTGGAAGAATGTAGTTATTGTGACCATTCCAAGGAAAGATGACTTTAGCTTTAGCAAAAATTTGCTAGGGGTCACGTTGCTTAACACAATACGAATAATTCTAAATATCGTCAAAATCATCATTGACGAGTCTCTTGAATTGACCCCATCACCTCTAAACGGTCTCGACTTCACCGACAATAATTTCCTGATTGCCCATAATTGGAAATTACCACTTTTGATGATGTCGAGGAGTTCTGTTAGCTAGGATGTGAAATAGAAAGAACTGTCTGGCGTAAGTGATATCAATGGATTGATCACACATTGCGAAAACCAGCAAATAACATTGCTAAAATAGAATTTAAATGGAATCCGCAAGGATTACGAAGACGTGGGTACCATAGCATTACATGAATGAGATCCGTAGGAGTTTCGTTGCCTCCCAAATGAGTGTGGTGACTATTCAAATGGATTGCACAAGACCGAGGACAACGAAGAGAGCTAGTTGGTAAATTGAATAAACATCAAGGATTAAAAAAAATTAACTGTTTAATCTCTTGAATGGCTTAGTCCAGTAAAAACAAAAATATAATTTAGCCGCCTGTGGAATTAAAATCAAATCTGGAATGACCAACTACCAAATTTATTCGATTGTCGTTAAAGTGGACAAAAAACAACTAAAAATATTCTAAATAGTGGCTAGAATGCTGTTCTCGGTTTTCTACCATAAAAAAAGGCTAGCAAGGATCTCGCAACTGAGAAGGTATAATGAATTTGAGTGTTAAGTAATGAACTACATCACCTAGACATAAAAATTACAGGACAACATCTAGGTGAGGTTACGAAGACGTTGGACTCGAAGCTTGGTTTCGAACTAATGAAACATGCATTTTTTAAATTAAAAAAATTCGGTCGTCTCATCAGACTGCAGTGACCAAACGACAAAAATATTGAAAATACTTTGCACTTACGTATAAAGTATAATCACAATGCCTTAGGGAATTATTATGTTTCGCTACGCAATTGGCAACCCCTTCGTAGCCCCTTGATAGCCAGATATTGCTTTTACATCTAGGTGAGTTTAGCAAAACGTTGGAATGGAAGCTTGGTTTAGTTCGAAACCAAGCTTCCATTGCAACGTCTTGGTAACCTCACCTAGACGTAAAAGCAATATCTGGCTGTCAACCAGAACAACCCAAATTTCAATTACAGGACTATCAAATATTTTGTTCAAATTTGTATTATTGATTGACTAGAGGCGCGTGGAGGTCGTCAAAAATTGTCGTTAATACCGAAAGTAATTTTTTTTACAGTACACGATTACTATCTAAAAACCGAAATGTCTGGCAACCCCAATTTTGAGGATATTTTTTGCTAACTATTAACATCTAATATTAAATTTTCTTATATTGAATTCCCAAACCAAACACTTACCACATACGAGTATGGTAGTTTCAACATTTCTAATTTTAGCTGCAATATTTGCATCCGGTTTACTAGTACATTCGAATTTATTTTTCATATTTATTCAATGATTGATAAAATTTCTTGTCTTGAATTTTTTTGGTATTTTACTTGCTATCCCTTTTAACCATCCACTTTAACCATCATTTTGTGATGCTGATCGCTGTTCGCTGTTTACCTGTTTCAAATTAAAAAAGCAATTATTAAACCTAGAACGAGCCGCACAATCAACTAAGACTTGCACAGACACTGATTTACAAATATTATTTTCAAACACCATCCAATCATGCTTCAACTGTATTAGGGTAAATTCGCCTTGAGTGTGTCGGGATCAATAATTTTGAACCCACGAAATTGTATTGAGAGATTGATAGATTGCCTAAGTTATCCTAATATTACTAGAATAAATAATGGAATCTCGTGACACTAGCCCAAAAACAGTCATTTTAAAGTATCAGCTATGTGAAACTTCATTTCTCTTCTCAACAATTGGCTTTAAATGTGGCTGTGTTAAAATCGATAACGTGTGCTTTCTTACTTCTTCCTTTAACAAAAGTTAAGTTAGAATGTTTACGCTGCCATTTGGTGGTGATCACAATACGAGTACATACTCTGGTGTATAACATTTTAATCTTTTTTATAAATAATTTTCGATGTATGTTATACATTTCTAATTCCAGGCGGTTTTAAATAGATTTGAAATTATTAGTACTCGTAGTGACATCTAACATTTTATATATAAAACCGAAATTATTCTACCATAAGAATTATTTCACTATGTCAACATACTATGTCAATAATTAGTAGATTTGTGTTTTCAATACGACAGTTGCGAGTCTGTTAATTTATTTTGCTCAGTACGACACATACCTAAACGCACTGTATAATTAAACTAATTCAAACTGTAATTGTTTTGGTACCAAAATTTAAATAAGAAAATTAATTATTCTAATGAACACATACGAGCTTTGAAACCAAACGAGAACAAGTTACATGTAAAGCGGTGTGTTGAAAAATATTTGTTTTGAATTCTTGACGCTTCCGATAAAATTGATGATTGTATATGGTAAGTATAGTGTGGTTATGTATAGAAGAGTTCGTTTGTCGTCATTTTACGCTTACGAATTGATTTTTAAATAAATTTATTAAATTTATCCGCGCCGATTTTCATTTTTTTTGTTGCTTTAAATAACTTTTTTATTTATTTAATTTATTTTTTTTTGTTTAGATTTAAACATATATCACAGTCGTGCTGTTGATAAATTTATTCATTTATTTATTTTTGTTTCCTCTTTTTTTGGATTTTGTTTTTTTTTTTAATAATTTAACCTTTTAATAATAATAATAATTATAATAAAGTATATAGTGGGAGAGCTGGCCGCCCCAAAATTAAGTTACAACAAGCCGAGAAGGTTTAATTTGAAATACTTGTTGTAAGATTTTAGCACGCCAGCTTTCGTAATACGTAATAATAATTACACGATTAATTTTGTTTTAAATAAATTTAAAATTTATAAATTTTTAAATAGATATACAGTGTTTTTTAATTATTTATTTAGTTTTTAATTTTTTTTTTTTTAAAAGAAGACAAAATTTTAAAAATTTTGTAAAATTAATCAATTAATTAATATAATTATTTATTTATTATTTTTTTATTTTATTTATATTTTAAGTTTTTTTTTCCAAAATGAAAATACAAAATTATTTCTTTTTATTATTTATTTTATGTTTAGTTATTATTATTTTATTATTTAGCTACAACTAAAAATAAATAAAAAAAAAGAATTTTACGATAAAAAAATAAAAAAAAAAAATAATATAAATTTATTGTTTTTTATACATGATTGTTTTTTTTCCTTTTTAAATTTAATTTAATTAATTTTATTTTATTTCATTAAACATATAATATAATTTTATATTGCTTTAAAATTTATATTTTTTTTAAATTAATTTTGTTTGATCATAAATAATAATAAATTATAAAATAAATAAATAAATAGCATGGGGAAAATGATAAAGTGGGGAACAGACGAAAAAAGAGAGATATGATTATTTTATTTATGTAATTTATGTAATTTATGTTCGATCGATTTTTTGTTTATTATTTACGATTTTTAATTATTTGTTTTTGTTTCTTTGTTGATAAAATAAATTCGGTTTTTTATTTTAAACATGTTTTAAATAAAACAAGAATTTAATTAAAATTAAAATGTTATAAACTAAAAATTTAAAAACAAATATGTTAATAAAATCGGATTAAATTAATAAAAAGGTTTTTTCATTTTTTTATATAATTTTTAGTAATTTTTTCAATTTTTTTATTTTTTTTATGTATTTTTTTTTTCAATTAATTAAATTTGAAATTTAATTTAATCATATATAATTTATATATAGTGTCTGAATTTTTTATGTTTTAAATTTTTTTTTATTTAAAAATTTTCGATATTAATTTAATAATTAACAAATTGATTTTATGATAAAACCAATAACAATAATTTCTCTCAATTGGCTACGAGACGATTATATGTGGTGCCGAGAATAGTACAGCTATTGTTGCAACTATTGTGAAAAATGTGAAAATGATAAGGCACAATCTGTCTACGACCATTGCTGCAAACTTCCAATCTCGTGCTACATCATTATCTTCATCTTCTTTCCTTAACTACGCATACAAAATCAAATGGTTTGATTTTTAGTTTGCAGCAGCAGCAGCAACAGCAGCATCAGCAGCGACATGATATGAATGATATATAAAAATATTTTGTGTAATTAATTAAATTAATAAACAAAATTATAAAATAATTATTGCTTAAATCAAACTAATATTGCTAAATATAAACTTTAAGGAAGGAAAGGATTTCTTTTGGTTTTACTGAAATAAATAATAAATGATTCGAATTTGCGCAATTTAAGCCTCTGACAGCGTAAATAAATGATTACGCTACTCGCTACAAGTGGCGCACTAGTTATCACAAAAGATAATTTCTGTTGGAATATTTTTTGTTCATTTTGATGCTGTATAAGATAGCATACACCTCCAATTAATCGTTTGCAGTAATTCTTCAAGTAAAATCCAGTGTTACAGTTTCATTAGTCACAGTTCTAATTCTTGGCAAGCAAAAAATGGGTGAATCGTTAAATACTACTTTTAAAATGACGTTGTTGGTTGTTCATGGTTTACATTGATATAAAATTTGTAGACTTCAAATAACCCAAAATTACGATAGATTTACATAAACTTTTTGACATGAACTTGATCGAGAAAATTGATAATGTGATAGCTGCGTAATCTGCTGTGCAAGAATACATGAATTAAAATTAAAATTGCGAATTGCTAATGCATTAATTAAAATTTGTGAAATAGGATGATGTGGGTCCAGGCTTCAGGCTGGACTCAATATTATGTTTCTAAAAAATTCAGTACTTCTGATTATTCCCGATAAATATATATTAACACATTCGCGCACACCCTTTTTACACGGCGACTACTCAGAATATCACATGCCATAACTCCGGTATTATTGATGATATTTTAAATCTGATTGAAGTCTCGTGTCTTAAATATTTTTAGAAATTTTCTGCAATTGCTAACTTTTTTTTGCAAACAGTACTGTTAATGCAGTAGTGACTCCCCATGGAAATTATTGTTGACTATAGGACACTACAGCTTTAGCAGTAGTACTGCAAATACAGTAACTGGCCCATTGGGAGGAGTGTAATGTATAATAAAGCAATACTGCATTTGAAGTGTAATAAGAACCACCATTCGTTCTGTCGTTTATTGAAAATTAATAACTTTTAATAAAAATTCTAATCAAGTAACAAAGAGACATTGCTTCGGGACATTGCTTGCACTGATATGCGATTTGCTTTCGCTTTTTGGCTAGTGTGCAATATTTGCAATCGCGAAAATAAGTTTTTCTTATGTGAATGTTGGCCGGATGGAAATGAATTTTTGACATTATTGGACTATCCACAATTAGGTTTGCTGGTAGACGGTGTCCGCTGCTCGTATTTTCAATGTCGAGGAGGGAACCTATAGGTGACCCCGAAATAGCACGAACGTTATTTTTTGAACTTTTTTTTGTAAATAAAATATGATTTAAATACGGATCTGTCTGATATATGAAATATAATTATTTATACCATCTTACGATTTTCCGAGGACACTTGATAAAGGACTTCCCTTTTATCCTTTCATTTGGAGATATAAACAGCCTTTTTTCTGACCCAAATGTGTTCATCTTTACTAAGCTTCTTTTGGATTAGCTCTTTCGAGTTCCCCTTTCGATTGCTACGTAGAGTGCCACAAGTATGTGTTCTATGAGACAGCAATATGTTGGACATTGTTACACTGTTATAATAGTTGTCCATGAACACATGAGTCCTTTTCCTAAATATGGAGCCATCAAACATATATTTTCAATTTGAAAACAAAGCCAGTAAAAACTTGCCATAAAACTTGATTTCATACTTTGCTTTTTTATTTTAAATATTTTGCTTAAAATGTAATCTGCCCCGAAATAGTAACAACGACTCATCCAATGAAAGATTTTGGTTCGGCTGATTTGCTTCCAGACACTATTGATTAAATAAATGAATTTATTTTATTTAAGTGAGTTTCGCCTAATTGTGGATTAACGTTCAAACATCTCAAAATCTGCTCAAATCGGCGTCCTGACATGGTGATGGAAAAACTGGGTTTAATTTTAACATTTCAAATATAGCAACTGGCATGAATTTTTCAGTTTTCGAAAATCGAGTCTTGTGCTCTTTACTGCACAGTCTTTCGCCATACGCATTATTAGTTGAAACTAATAATAATTTGAACGACTCACCACCAAAAAAAATGTCAAACACCTCCCTCCGCGAATTCCCACTTATTTGGCAACCTACCGTATTTTCTTTGAACTCACAATTTTGTTTCTCTCGCTACGGTTGATGTCCAAAGTTCTTCGATATTTTCCTCTTCCATATGTTCACCTGGTTCTTGCGGAACAGTATCGCCATCTATTTCGTTTTCACATCCGGCAAACTGTCACTATTTTTACTATTTTCTTTGCCACTGCTACTGCCTTTGTCGATATAATCGGGATCATCAAGACTATCATCCGTAGAGAAGTTAATTTCTTCTTCGGAACCACCACTATCTAATTCTTCAAATAAAGCCAATAGTCGCCGTTGCTTCTCGTCGTAGCAGTCCATTTTACAATATTTATAAAAAAACACCAATAAAATCCGTCTGCTCAACTCGACACTTTTTTGTATACTAACGTGTTTTATATGGAAATCACCACTGCATTTGCCGTCGTCATTAATTTGCCAGAGTAAGACGGAAATATAGGTACTACAATGTACTTCATTTCGTGGCATTAAAACAAAAGCGAGTAAGTACAGATGGTATATTTTGATAATGTAAAGAGAAAAAACAATTCAAATGAGAAGAGCTAATTCTCATAAAACAAAACAACGAAAATACAAAGAAAAAATAAAATTGTACTGTCATAGCAGTGGTGACCCATTGGAAAGCTATGCGTATACTGCAATTGCAGTGGGTGTCCGTGAATGTGTTATCAGATTATCGGCTTTGCGCGCCATCTCTTATCAAATAGTCTTATTTATCGTGATGGAAGATTTGTATTGATCACCACAAAGCACAATTTTGGTATTTTATTTTTATTTTTGTGCAGTGTTTAAGTAATCTTGCTAATGGAAATTTAAATATTATGAATCTCGTGTTGAAATGTGCAAACTGGGATTGTAAAATATGTAGTGTATTATTCGTGCTAAGAACAATTTCCCCATCACATCATGCCGACCAATATGACAACATTCCAAATCACTAACAAACAACAAATATGCATTTTCGAAGCAGACAGCCAAGTATTTAATTCCGTAGTTACAGTAGTTCGGAGTACGGCGATATTGATTTACATCGGTATTGAATTATTGAGAACTCGCACTTGATCGCGTGTGATCATGCAGAAATTTACAGAGTAGAACTGGACAGATTAACAAGCAGGTTGTAGCTACACATCCAAGATATTGTTGTTCATTTCAATTTGAAGCATGATTCTTGCATAATATTTCCTATGTAAGTTGACCACTAAACACGTTTTTTTGTGGTCAACTTAGGCATGCTTTATCGTATATTTGATAGTAATATTAATTTGCATTAACTAAAATCTCCGACGACAGAAGATCATTATATTTATAAAGATCATCCAATCTATGAGTAGTCATATTTAGCGAATGCACTATCTGCAAAAATCTCGAGGTCAAAAATTTTCATCATTACTGCACTTTATAAAAGAAGATAAAATTGAAGCTGTATGGTAGAGGCCAATGTAAGATCAAGAGTGTATCAAAAATATAACGCACCTTATACCAAAATAAAAAAATTTACCTGTATGGTTAAAGCTTAAATATAAAGTTTAATTTTATCAATCATTAAATTTTGGAATCCGTCTAGGTTGTACAGGGGCCGAAACTTTGTTGAAAAACCATTTTTTTGTCAAAAATTATCATTTCCACTTAAATTTTGGAAAACTAATCGGAGCTGATATTGTTGCAAAGTTAGTTTAGGATAATTTAATTCTTAATTGTTTTTCTTGTAAACGATATACTTTTCAAAATATTTGTAAAACCGACAAAGCTTATAAAACGTTGGATCAAATTTTTGAATTGTGGAGTAAAGATGAAGTTCCAGCTTAATAAAGCTTCATTAACAAATAATAATTTTCGACATGTTACATAACAACAGTGTTACCCGAGTCCTGTTTAAATTAAATTTTAATTCTAATTAACATTTTTTTTTAGGAAGCTTGCAAATTTTCATGACTTTTTATGGAAGCAGACAAGGTAGGAATCGCAATGGCTATAACCGGGTTTACTAATGAATTTGATATTTCAGCGGATGTTCGAATTTTTGAAATCATAGATGGCTTGGAGACTACAGAATAAAATTTAAATGCAGACAAATATTGCTGTACTTGATAGTTTTTGTATTTTCGGGGTTCATGTGCACTTCTTTAATAAAATTTTTTTTTAGGTTGTTCGGGAGACTGTAAATTGGTAAAGGTTTGGGTTAGCTTGTTTTAAGTTGGATAAATAATTATCGCTGGTATATTATGAATATATTTTTTTTTGGTGGAGGAAATGTTAATCACATCAATAATAATGATGTTTTATTTCAGGAAATTTACCAATTAAAAGTTTTTAGGTTGTTGATTATTGTAACCGGCTCTTCGCTTTGTTTAGGATCTTGATTGCTGATTATTTATATCCAGAAAACAAAAATTATTGTGCCGTCTTGTGCTTTACTAACTATTGACTACTTAGGACTACTTTATAACCTTTCGTATCCCTCCATCTTGTTATATGTAAAACGGGTGTACGGTAGGCCCGGCGTATCCGGGATCCCTGATTAGTCTTGGCCGTACATTCTAATCAATCAATCAATCAATCCATTTTGATGCTGTATAAGATAGCGGAAATTTGACAGCGGAAAATAAGAGATTATACTACAAGCCGCAACTGGCAGCACCATCATGAAATTTTTTGTTCATTTTGTATCTCTTTTTTACATTAGTTTTTTTCTACAATACTTTCGGTTTTTCTACTAGCTTATGTTAAGATTACAAAAAAAATTTATTGATTTGAGTTTTCACTATAAATTTTTGATTTTCTGTGGCAATATAAGTTGTTTTGAGGAAAATTTGGGGAAAATTTATTGATTGGAACTTTCACTACAATTTTTCGAATTTCTGTTGCCATATACGTTATTTTCCGTTTTTGACCAACATCTCAGAAACATCCACTAGTAACCAATACTTTCGGTTGTTTTTCTAATAGCTTCGGTCATACTGAGACGACAAGGGAAATTTGGGAAAATTTGATGATTAGAATTTTCACTACAATTTTTCGGTTTTCTGCGGCCATATAAGTTGTTTTCAGTTTTTGGCCAATATCTCAGATACTTCCACTAGAAACCAATACTCTCGGTTGTTTTTCTAATAGCCTAGGTCATACTGAGATGACAAGGAAAATTTGGGGAAAATTTGAGGATTAGAATTTTCACTACAATTCTTCGAATTTCTGTGGCCATATAAGTTATTTTCCGTTTTTAACCAACATCTCAGAAACATCCACTAGTAACCAATACTTTCGGTTGTTTTTCTAATAGCTTAGGTCATACGAAGACGACAAGGAAAATTTGGGGAAAATTTGATAATTAGAATTTTCACTACAATTTTTCGATTATCTGCTTCCATATAAGTTGATTTTAGTTTTTGGCCAATATCTCAGAAACTTTCACTAGTAACCAATACTTTTGGTTGTTTTTCTAATAGCTTAGGTCATTCGAAGACGACTTGGAAAGTTTGGAGGAAATTTGATGATTAGAATTTCCACTACAATTTTTCGATTTTCTGCGCCCATATAAGTTGTTTTCAGTTTTTGGCCAATATCTCAGAAACTACCACTAGTAACCAATACTTTCGGCTGTTTTTCTAATAGCTTAGGTCATACTGAGGCGACAAGGAAAATTTGGGGAAAATTTGAGGGTTAGAATTTTAACTAAATTTTTGATTTAAAAACTGAAAACAACTTATATGGTCGCAGAAAATCAGACTACCCATAATTTCCAAAAAAATTATGAAAACTAAATCATAGAATTACCGATAGAGAGTTCGGGATTGTTTGGTATACAAATACGGAGTTTTTCTATTAGGTAGGTTCTAATGGTAAAGAAAAATTGTATAAATAGAAATACCCAAATTTAATTTGTAGGTTAGGTTCAACAACTAGTAATGATCGCTCGTAAATTAACAAATTGATAACCTCCGAAGTAAAGAATGTTTCATTTTTCTCCGCCATTTCTTAACACATTGTTGACCGGAAATTTTACACAGAAACAATGTCATGTCACCGGCCATTATTTTGTAATTGAATATGGAAGTAAACTAAAACATTCTGCAATAAATTTTATTTATACTGAACACAACAGGTTGTGCAGATACATCGCCGTGCTTTCCTTTTTAATAGCATACTCTACACCTTCTAGTTGGATTTGCTTTTATGCCACTGACTATTTGTTCGTGGTCGTTTAGCTTTCCTGAAAGCCTGAAAAGCGAATCTTTGTAAGGAGCTGTTTTAGAAGTACGAGACAAACTTGCAGTGTGCTGCATTCATTTGGATCTACAGAAATCCATTTCCTAGCTACTTCTAGTACAAATTTTTTGTATTTTAGTTTATTTTGTAACTTGTTAGAGTAAATTTTGAATGCTTTAAACCAAATATAATTGAATAAAAAGAATGCTGTTTTAGACCATTTTATATTTTTTTGAAAGATATTGGTTTCACTATATTATCCGTTGAATTTCAATTCCGCTTTCCTGTTGATATCATAGAAGCATCTTGAATAGGAACTTTCCGTACAAAAGCCATTTGCCCTCTCTGAAGATTTTTGGATTTTTCTATTTGTACCTTTGGCAAGCCACGGTTCCCCCGTATGATACCACATACAAGTGTTTTCTTTTCTAATAATATACCAGCTTTAGAAACACTTGTAGTAATAATCTTGATATACACGATGCCCATAACCAAGATAAGGCTCCAAAACCGATAATACAGTTTCGTGTAGTTTTTTTCCTTCAACCGAATAGACTGCAAAGTTACAAATGTAAACAGATTTACTTTCACAAAGCATTCTCACTAAAAGCCGTTTCTTTACCTTTGCCGGATTAGATGTTCTCTCCATAGTATTATTGCTTCATCAAGTGATAACTGCTGTTTCGGTACATACAGAGATTTTCTGATGCTCTGTGCATAACAAAATCCTTCAGTTACACCCGATATGTTTGACTAATCCTCTAAGGCAGGTGTAATGTCATTTTCAATCCAATCTTCAAAATCACTTTCACCGCCAGATTCTAGAACATTTCTTTTTTGCCATTTTGGTGGCAAAGATTCAGATTCATCACTTTCCGAATCTTAATACTTAAAGTATCGGCGTATAATTCATTGAAATTGTCACACACTGTTATGTTCCGTCATGGTTGAACTTTTTTGAAAAACTAAAATTGTGATAAAAACCTAAATAAAGTGGATACGACTGAACACGATAACACATCCGAATTTATTTTCGTAAAGTACCGTTATTATTCTTTGTTTAGGGGGAAAAACGTTTTTCCGTGTCCGTCATGCCAAACACACTATGGCACAAGTAGCACGATGTATTGTACATCATTGTGCACAATATAATTTTTCACAATATAAATCCAGCACTATATGATTTTTCGGTAGAAACCGATTTATAAGGTTCTGGCTGCAAAATCTCATAGTGTGATGATGCTCACTCAATCCATTGTGCTTCTTGTGTCATAGTTAGTTTGGGTGCATATAACCATTCCTTCGGTTCTGGCTTTATAACGTTTTTAATGAAACTCATATAGTGCTCGATTTATAAGATTTCAAAAGAGAGGAAGAGCTTTAGTTTGGGTCTCACCCGTGGTAACCCAAACTAATCTTGTGAATCTACAAACCACAGAATTTAAGTACTACAAAATATTTAACAAGTCGGAAGCAATTTCGAAGCGTTAGCACTCGTGGAAAGTGATCCGCTAAATCGTCGCCAGAGTCTGAGAATAAACTAAACAACAAATAAGGAAAGATGAGCAGCATCGAAGAACTTGTAGATCAGCAAGTTCAGACTGGTGAAGATATCAATCGTCTCATCAGGAATTATAAAAAGGATAGTGAGGATCGGAAAACAAGGAAATACCTCGAAGAACAACTAACAGCAGCTCATGCCCTTTACAAAAAAAAATGTATGACACCGACATCATTGCCTTACTTCACCGAACGGAAGCAGATTCGCAGACATTATGACATCTTGCTGGATGATATCCATAAACGATCAGAAGAACAACCACGTCCATCGTCTGATCTTGAGGTTGCTACGAGCCAAAGTCGACATGAAAGAAAGCTAGTTGAATCCAAGAAGGTGGAGGATTTCAATGAAATATTCAAGGACAAAATCTCACTACCACCGCCTGTAAAAAACACTGAGAATACAATCAACAACAATAAGCTGGATGAAGCGTTAAAACTACTTAAAAGAGCCGTTGTAAAAGTAAATCACATCAACAGTTTATTGCAGCAAGCTCGAGTATATTTAGAAGAAGGTCGTGGTACTCCTCATTTATCCCAAAAATTACACCAGTTGGAGAGCAGTGGAGTAAAGATAGATACGCTGAATGAGGAAATCCTCGAGATTTCCAGAAGATCCAGAGATAACCAGAAGAACAACAACATACTTCGTACTTTCTCGATGACATTTATGTCAGAATGGGTCAAAATGTGTATGAGATGTCGGTGAGACTACAGGCAGCTATTCAGCAACGAGCAGCCCAAGGAACTCCACTCACTGAGAAAAATTATCATTCGGAAATAAAATTACCACCTCTTGAAATACCACAGTTCAATGGTCAATATAAGGGATGGGCAGCATTTTATGATAGATTCAGTAGGTTTGTACACGAAAATAAAACCCTCACTGACACGCATAAAATAAGCTACCTCAAATTATACATTAGAGGAGATGCGGCAAAACTTTTGAATCATATATCAACATCGTCCACTAATAGATCCAGGGTCTCAGTCATCATTTATTACGCAGGCAGGTGTCGAACAACTCAACCTACCTAAATTCCGAGTAGGTTTACAAGTTACTGGAATTGGAGGAATGAAAACTAATAAAATAAATTATAAGCTACACATAACCATTTCATCTCATTACCCTTCGACATACAAGCAGGTGGTGGAAGCTTTTATCTTACCAAATTTAACTGAGCAACTACCAACAACGCCAGTAAAGGGTCTTAACAAATCAAATTGGAGGGAGCTAGCACTGTCGGATCCAAATTTTGATTTACCTGGTCCAATCGATATGAATTTAGGAACTGAGGTATACGCCAACATCTTGTTAGACGGTGTAATAAAGAAATCACCGAACCAACCAATAGCCCAGAAAACTGAGTTAGGATGGATTTTCCTGGGATTTACGACAGAATCAGGATTAACGTCAAATTCACTATCTCTGGTAGTACAAAACAATCTAGACGTGCAGCTGCGACAATTCTTGGAAATTGAAGAGTTACCCACGAGAAAGTCATACTCAGAAGAAGAAGAGATGAGTGAGCAACACTACGCAATTACTCACAGCAGACTACCAGAAGGACGATATGAGGTCACTATACCATTAAGAGATGAACTGGAAATAGGAGACTCAAGGAAATGTGCGGTTTCAAGACTAGTTCAAGTAGAAAGAAGATTAGAAAGGAACACACAATTAAAACAAGAATACCATAACATTATGAATGAATACATAAAGCTAGGACATATGGTTCCGGTCAATTCAGAAGATGCCAAAGGGCAAACATGTTACCTACCTCACCATGCTGTGGTCAAGCAGTCAAGTACAACTACCAACGTGAGGGTAGTCTTTGATGCATCAATGAAGACAACAAACGGGATCAGTTTCAACGATATCCAGCTAGTAGGTCCAACAATACAACAATATCTGTTCTCTATCATAACAAGGTGGAGGACATACAAATACTTACACATCGCAGATATTGAAAAATTTACAGGCAAATCTTGGTAACAACAACACAACCGAACTTACAAAGGATACTATGGAGAGCTGACCCAGACGAGTAAATTAAACAGTACAAGTTACAAACAGTCACTTATGGTACCTCGTCCGCTCCATATTTGGCCACTAGACCTCTAAAACAACTTGCCATAGACGAGTAGAATAATTATCCCATTGCTGCTGAAATTCTGTTGAAGGATTTCTTTGTTGACGATGTTCTCTCTGGTGCAGAAACCATAGGACATGCAGTAAAACGTCAGCAACAGTTAACAGATTCCACGATGGGCTCATACCAAGGACAAGGGCGAAAATTTAGAGCTGCATGGGTTTTGTGATGCATCGGAATTAGCTTACACTACAGTAGTGTACTGCAAGGTGACAGATGCAAGAGAATTAACAATTACACTTATGTCCGGGAAAACTAAGGTGGTCCCAATAAGTCAGAAACTAAGTCTTCCAAGATTAGAACTTTGTGGGGTAGTAATGTTAGTGAAACTACTGAGACAAGTTTCAGAGGCCATGGGAATCCCAAACGTTAAAATGCAAGCCTGGACTGACTCGACAATTGTTCTGGCCTGGCTGCAAGGATACCCTAGTAAGTGGAAAACTTTCGTAGCAAATATAACATCGCGGATTCATGCTATCCTCAGCCCTGCACAATGGAAACATGTAAAATCAAAAGAAAATCCCGCGAATTGTGCAACTCGTGGCGTAGATCCTTATAAGCTGGGTGATAATAAATTATGGTGGTCCGGCCCGGATTGGCTTAGGAGTAGTATCGGGCCATCATCGAGTAACATAATAACGGAGAATGAGTTAGAAAAAATACGGCAAGTTACTCTCTGCAGCATAAGCACAACTACAACAGAACCGGAAATATTATTACTCGCATATATTTGGCGCTAACAGTTAAAGAGTTAGAAGCAGCTAAAATAAGGATTGTAAAGATGGCAAAAGCTTCTCCATTTAAGGACGATATAAGAAAATTAAAGGAAACTGGCTCAGTGGACTCCAAGAGTAAAATCCTCTTCTTACATCCATTTCTGGACACGAACAGAGTACTTCGAATAGGAAGACGATTACAACATTCAATTTTGAATTATAACGATCACAAGTTTGATCATCGATTGGGCACATAAAAGTACTCAGCATGGCGGTATGAAATTAACGCTCGCGTTCATAAGGAAGCAATTTTGGATCCTCCAAGGCAAAAGAGAAACAAAACAACACAATCGCGAATGCCAGAAGTGTTTTAGGTTCAATGCTAACAGAGCAACTCAATTGATGAGAACCCTACCTCCTCCAAGAGTAATACCCTCAAGAGCATTTACCCATACAGGAATAGGGCTATGCTGCCGCGGAACAAAGAGCCGTAAGAGATACATCGCCATTTTCATCTGTTTAACAAGGAAAGCGATGCATATAGAATTGGTTAGTGATTTAACAACACAAGCATTTCTCGCTGCCCTCAAACGTTTCATAGCCCGAAGGGGTTACGTTGCAAATATGTATAGTGACAGCGCCACGAATTTTGTGACTGTAAACACATATTTGCAATCTACTCTTCATTCATCCGATATTTTAAACGAAATAACAAACCAATGGATCCAATGGCATTTCATTCCTCCAGGCAACCCACATTTTGGCGGCATATAGAAAGCCGCAGCATCCGTACTACTAACATATGAGGAATTAACAACTGTGTTGTGCCAGGTTGAAGCAACATTAAATTCTAGACCGCTATGTCCACTATCAGAGGATCCTAATGAACTTGAATGTTTGGCACCCGGACTTTTTTCAATTGGCGATTCCATGCTCGCCCCGCCTGATGCATTTACCCGAACCAAAATCTATTGACTAGACGGCAGCAAATCGAGAGAATGCATGGAGACTTCTGGAAAATGTGTAGCAAAAATTACCTCCATAATATGCAGAACCGAATGAAATGGACAAAACAACAACCAAATATAAAGGAAAACCAATTAGTTCTTATAAGAGACGAAAACTTACCACCCACCAAGTGGCTATTGGGAAGAGTATTAGAAACCCTCATCTTGAAAACTCAGAAGGGAATACTCAAAAGGTCTATAGCTAAGATCAGCCCCTTACCAACAAACGACACCATTGAGTGAGAGGCCGAACCAATTATTGAAGATCCCGAAGTGCAACAGTTTATAACAAACAACGATAAGCTGACGGAAGGTTCATCTAGAGAGAAAGTTCCTGAACCAACTGAAAGGAGAACACGGAGTCAATCCGCGAAACTATCTTGTGCCAATCTTATATTTTATTCGGTATGCATGTGGGCGGTATTATTCCGCGCATCAAGTGCCGAGACGGCAAATGCAAGAAAATATAGCATTGAAAACCTTAACCACCAACCAGGGTTATATTTTGAAAAACATGCTGAAATGCACTTGCCTCCAGCTGGAACATAATCATCTACGACATCTTACGAAGACGAGTAAGACGTGTTTTCGGGGATACAGTGGGATATGTGATGGGAGATTTATTTGGTGTTTTGAATGAACGAGATGCACAACGTTATGAACAATTATTAACAAACCTGGAAGATAAAAGCGAACCACTGATCAATTTAGCTCGAAAACAAACCTTAATTATCAATGCCACTGTAAACATTATCAAACATGATAGTGATCTAACAAGAAACCAACTAAATGTTATGGGCGAGCATATTGAGCTTATACAAGATAGAGTCAACCGACTTTCAGCTGATGCTGCATCAGCTTATCATTTATATAAACGCCAATTAATCAACATGTTATCCATACAACTCATGCTATCCATCAGAAATGTCGAAGATACTTTAAGAACCCTGATTGACATACTCACCCATACGCATAATGGATTAATCAATTCACAGTTAATTTCTCCTGCACAGCTTGAAAACGAATTAAGGAAAAACAAGGACCACACACCACCGGCAGTGACACTTCCTGGAATCTATATGAAGTTATGACAGTAAATGCAAGAAAGAACCATGGTCATCGGCGGTCTCGGATTTAAATCGATGTGTTACAATACACAATCTGACGCCAGTATGTGCGAAATGAACATTTTTCAACACAAAACGAGCTATTGGGCTAAAATTAATGAACACCACAAATGGATTTCCGGTATAAGCGGTAAGAAGGTGTTTGATCTCATTTGTGGAAAAACAGTTACCCCGATTAAACTAGAAGGATGTGGAACATTAAACATCAATGATGGTTGTACATTGAATGATAACACATTCCAGACTTTTGCGCCATCCACATCGAGTTCCAGCTTAAATTCAGCATTTATTCCAACTAAAGGGTGGTTAAATTTTAAGGGGCGACGTTGAATGTGAACCACACCTAAACGACAAATTTTTTTCTGCATTTAATTTGACATTTCTCAATTTCAGACTAACTCAATTTGAATCATGGAAAGATACACAATCGAGCAACGCGTTAAAGTTATTCAGGCATATTATGAAAATGGGCGTTCAAATCAAAATGCATATCGTGCGCTTCGTGATTTTTTCGGTCAATTTAATCGTCAAAATGTGCGTACAATCGGAAAAATCGTGCAAAAATTTGAGCAAACCGGGTCTGTAGGAGATTTTAAAACACCAGTGCATGCTCATACAGCTCGTACAGCAGAAAATATTGCTGCTATTCACGATAGTGTGGCTGAAGAGCCGTCCACATCAACTCGTCGTCGTGCCCAACAATTGCACCTCTCACGCTCGTCGTTGATGAACATTATGCATAAAGATTTGCATTTACACGCTTATAAGGTGCAATTGACTCAAGAACTAAAGCCTCTTGACCATTCCAAACGTCGTCAATGGTCAGAATGGTGGCAAAAAATTGCAACAGTGGATGATCAATTTTCGAAGAAAATCATCTTCAGTGATGAGGCACATTTTCACCTCAGTGGATTCGTCAATAAGCAGAATTGCCGCATTTGGGCGAATCATAATCCAAGAGTGATTGTCGAAAAACCAATGCACCCACAAACAGTGACTGTTTGGTGCGGTTTATGGGCTGGCGGCATCATCGGGCCGTATTTTATCCAAAATGAGGCCGGTCAGGCAGTTACTGTGAATGGTGTTCGCTATCGTGAGATGATAACGAACTTTTTATGGCCCGAATTGGAAGATATGGATGTGGACGATATGTGGTTTCAACAGGACGGTGCCACTTGCCACACAGCTAACGAAACAATGGCTCTTTTGCGCGACAAATTCAATGGCCGTGTTATCTCATGTGGTGGCGATGCCAATTGGCCGCCAAGATCATGTGATTTGATACCGTTGGGCTTCTTTCTTTGGGGTTATTTGAAAGAAAAGGTGTACGTCGATAAGCCAGCAACAATTCAAGAGCTAAAGGATGAGATAATTCGGCACATTAACGGCATAGAACCTCAATTATGCCTAAGCGTCATCGAAAATTTGGACCATCGGCTGGAGGTGTGCCGCCGAGGTCGTGGCGGCCATTTGGCCTATATTTTGTTTCATACATAATTGAACCATACCATATTATCATAATAAAAAGAATTGACAATAATTTCCTAAATAATTTGTGTTTTATTCAAAATCAACATCGGCCCTTACAATTTAACCACCCTTTATAAACGCTAGCATTGTTAATCATACGTTTAACTACTCCGATATGCATATAACCAAGATACCAATATCAAGAATAAAAACTAACTAACTGGAAACATTAATCGCAGAACATAATAATGACCTTCACTGGAATGCTGACCCTAACCTCCACGATGTTCATCATTACAGTATAGTCTATGTCAATCTCGCAGTTTTAAGTATAATCATAGCACGGATTATGATATTGTGGCAGAGAAAAAACCAACGAAATCAACGTCCAGCGGCCTTTTCTGCACCAAGAAAACATAGACGTTCTGACATAGTAGTTTGACAACAGCTCTTGTCAAGGAGGGGGAGAATGTTGACGCATCATCATCATGGTCAACATAACTACAATAATTTGGATCGTGCTAAATTGCATTTTAATGCATTTTTTGTGATAATAAAATTATTGTCACTTTCAAAATATATTGACATGGAAATTGTGCTGATTGGTTATTATGTATATGTAATTAGACTAATTTTGAACTTGAAAAATTGTATAAAATCGAACGATTAATAACCCAAACTAATCTTGTGAATCTACAAACGACAGAATTTAAGTACTGCGGAAGTGGAATTTAAGTCGGAAGCAATTTCGAAAAACAATGGAAAAACAACAAAAACCAATAATATACATTGTCTACTCAAAAATCAATTGTCTACGCTATTTTCGATACCGACTTGTAGACAATTCAGAAATACGCATAAACTTCACGAAATGAAGTAATGTTTCTTGGCAACGCCCAAAAGGTGATAGCGTTTCGTTTGTAAATTACTGTTAAATGTGTCAAGACACTGATCAGTACAATGCCACAAGTTGCATCAAATCGTCTTTGGCAAAAAAAGCGATTTTGCACGTCCGATAAATTTTTATGTATGCATTTGTAGTTACCACCTGGGAAATCGAGGTAAATCCGACATAACTGACTCGATTTGTTCTCTATCCCCACTATATGTCGACCTAATTTTCGTATATGACGTTCATATGCTAAAAATGAGCTAAAAATGCTAAATGTAATAACTAAAAAAATCAACATCCGTAAACAACATATAGAAATGATTGGGTACATATTTTGTGGCATTATGCTTTGCTGTGCCACATATACGTGCTAATATGACTCGAGGGAGTGATTCAAATGTAAGGAATGGAATAAATAAAAAAATAAAACAAACAAAACAATAAAGCAAAAAATATAAAGTAAAATACGTTTTGTTTGACGAGTTTACCTGGTCTGTGATAAATCGTATTTCTTTTAAAATTAATGATAATTCATAGTCGGCTGACGATTTCATACACGTGTGCGGTGCAATTGCGTCAGGCATTCGCGTACCTCCTATTGGTCCAATACTTCCATCGTCGCCTTGACTATAATCATACAAAAATAAAATAAAAATGTGTCACAATTGGTTGATTTATTACAAAATTTAATTTGCCACGTTCTCCTCTCACAATCCATATTTATTATTCTCACCTATATACCGTCCTAAAATACGTTGGATTATGTGGCAGTGTGCCCCCAGGCGTTAGCGTTCGACAGTTATGACGAAAATCATCGTCTATATCAAGGACATTCGCTAGCAACGATTTCGATGATCTGCAACAATATTAAACAGCAAAATTTTTATTAAAATCGTAAATTTTCACAGTTTTCCAAGGTATACAACACCATCCATTCATCCTCTTATAAACAGTACCAAAGTAAAATTCATTATACCTTTCTTTTAATTCAACATCGTGTATCGTTTGTTTACGATCTGATGAATCTGAGCATGGTGTTGGTGGATATTCCATCGATAAATGTCGTGTGGGTCGGCTCATGCGTAAAATACAAGGTAACCAATATAGGAAAATTATTTTTATCTGTAAGAAAATGTAAAACAAAAAATCAAGATGAAAAGTATAAAACAAAAGGGATTACAGCCGTAAAGAAAAATTCTTGTTTCCATTTCACTTTGTTGTTTAAGAAAAATGCGAATGTCCTTCGCCCTTCGACAAAGTAGATAAATATTTTTTTTTTGTTTAGTTCATTGATTCCGCAAAACAAAATTATTTCGAGCCACTTCCGAAATTTTATATGCGTTCGATTGGATTTTGGGAATAAAAATATAAATTTGATAAAGTGTCGCACGATTACATACCCACTCAGACATTTCATGCGTATCCGCATTCCTATGATGATAATTTAAAATTAATATTGTTGATACAACAGACGATGCAACCATAAACATGATGCAATTAAAATATGTACCTGGAACGTAATGTACGTGCGTTAATATAAATTTCGAATCAAAATTAAATCACATCTTGTACATGCATTACATTACCTAATAATGGTACAGCATCGGATGTTGCTGGCATTGTTTCGGCAACCATATTCAAAAATACTGTCAATGAGAGTAAAATTGTAACACCTGGAATGAAAATAGAACACGAAAAAATGTAAATAAATATATGAATTTGCTGAATAATATAAGGGAATGGTAGCCGAGGGGATGCCAATTATAAGAAGAATTATTAATTTTGTTTGTCTCCCTTCAGCCGCGTATATTTAGAGTCTTTTACAATTTGCAATTAAAAAAGACAAATGTACATGACACCGTCACAAATTACGTGTAGCTCTGCTAAGGTCGTTTGAATTATACACCGGAAATATTGTTTTTGAACTTTTCCTAGAATTTTAAATTATTTTTAATGAAAACAGGTGACCAAGTGCCTACATATTTTTCACATCATTCCCTTCGCTTTATCAAAGTCCAGGGCACTATACGAGGGTTGATAAGTGCTCGCGCCCACCCAATTTGACCCTGCCTATAATAGGGATGACTAAAATTTTCGTAACATTTGTCTCGTTGGCCATTTTGTGTCGTCGGCTTACTACGTAAACATTTGGTGCCTTGGGCCGGAGATGCATACCGGACATATCGTCGCTGTCGCCGTGGTTTCGCTGCAAGTGATCGCTTTCGTTGGAATTTTTTTATCGATCAATTTCATCAAGTTATCGTATCGTGTGGAATTTTGCATCACACCATCAAATATAAGTGTATCGCAACGTGGAACAAGGGCGCTGGTATCGTACGATTTGACTGCAGCGTGTACTAGGCTGAAGTTATAACGATGAATGATATCACTATCTGTGTGGATAGTCGGGCGGCCATTCCTTCACTGGATTCAATTTTCCTGGCGTCAAGGATGCGCTGGATTGTCACACATCTCTTAACGAGATGAGTGAACACTTCAATATCCAGTTGATCTGGGTTCCGGGTCACTTTGACGTTGAGAAAAATTGCAGGGCAGAAAACTGAAACCAGAGAGAGAATGTGTAGGAGGCTCTATGTCTATGCTGCTTTCAGCGAGTCATATGAAAGCATTTGCCTTGGCCTGAGTTGAGCTGGAAGCGATCCAAGATCTTAATCACACTAAGGAAGCATGACTTAGGAATAATTGTAAGGCTACTTACCGGACACTGCTTTTTCAGACATCATGCGAGAAGGATGTAAATGACTTCTGCATAAGCTGAAAGGACGAGGAGGAGGAGGAGACTCTTTTTCACTTCCTATGCTCATGTCCTGCGCTAGCTGACAGAAGACATGATCACTTGGGCAGCCTCTCTGATATCGAAAGCTGTAATGTGCGAGGTATTTTACGATAAGTGAATATCACTAGATGGTTTTAAAGGGAGTTTAATGATGTCGGATCCTGTGGTATCACAATGGGTCAAAATTGGCCGAAGTGTGCGATAGCCACCACTGAAACCTAACCTAACCTAACCTACTACCGTAATTTCCAAAGTTTCATTAGCCCGAATAAAAAATTTCGGATATTTTGTTATGATCTGTTCATCGCTGAACTCACAGATCACAGAACCCATCGAACCCACCCCCCCAATAAATTTTCAATTCCAACAAACGAAAGTATCGAGCTATCTTCATTCTCGATAATTTTTAGTTTTGTCACATTACATTCGTAATTCATCGAGTTATGACGGACGATGCATCAAATTTGGTGTCGTGCTTTTTTCGATTAGTGTTAGAAATGTTGCTAGAATTTGAAGTTTATTAGAAAATTTGGCGCGACAATTTGGAGTCAACATTACAGCCTTTGTAATATTTAAAACGAAATCAATTTAGTACTGTACATCCGATGGTACTGGACTTGATGCCTTGGTACAGAACCAATGATAATTCAGGTTGTCCAAATGGATTACATAACTGTAAAGAATGGACTGTATACGAATACCTTTCCACAATTTTTGAAAATAAATCATTTCTAGAAATTTTCCGACATTGTACTCGCATGTTTTAAAATTAACCAAAAAGAAATCGAGTTCGTTCGGCCGTAATCGTTACCGTAACCACACTATCAAAGTCCATTTTGTTTGATTGACAAAAGCCACCACCATCGATAATGCCCATAATACGGCATGCAATTTTTACGATGTAATTGTCCGATTGAAATATTCGTCCGAAATGAACTTTTTTTGTCGACATTAAAATATTCTGACCGAGTGCGGCACCTTCGAGTGGTAAACCAAATGCGACTGTCTGAATTTGATGAGGCGCCCAAAAATGATTTTGATTAAAATTTATGGGGGGTAACCAACAAGTAATTTAGATGGCCGAAAAAATGCTGGTGTTAATATTATAAATTTTGCGAATATTTCACCTTTTTTGGGACCAGTTCTAAACTTGCGTCATCAAATATAAAATCGGAACTCTCTTGGTCACCAATTAGCTCGTACTAATCTAGTTTATTAGTTATAATCCCCTCCGCTTGTAAAAAGTTTGCGTAAGCAGTTTGCAATTTTTCACGAGCTTCAAGTCACGACAATATCGCCAGTCTTGATCAGGTTGAATTTAACCATATGCGACAAACCAAGATATGTATTCGGGCATGTGATGTGACAATGACCAATATGTATTTGAATTTAACGATCAGTTGGCATACCAGGCAACCGGCAGCTTTTGAGGACAATTCGACTTTAAATGTTTTGTTGTCACTCGGTTTTTTTTTTAAGTTTCAGTGGTTGCTTACTGCATACTTAGGCCAATTTTTAGGCCCATTGTGATACCACTCATTCACTCCACATCATTAACCCACCTACTTCACCTACTCACACAACTACAGTATACCACCTGCACATTGCAAGCTCCATGTCAACCTGAACATTGACATGGAAGGTGGGTCGGCGCGTGACACGGAATTCTGCACTCCATCAGAGGGTCTTAGTTGTATTTATTAGCATCACCGATCGTAATCGATGATGAAAATTCGATTTGCATCTAGCCTCTGATGGGATTCGAACCCAGCACCTCCCGGTCCAAGTGCCGAAGCTTTAACCACTGCACCACTTGTCCGGTTGTCACTCGGTTTGAGTAGAATATGTTTTGGATTAGGTGTCATTCTTTCACTATTCGACCATTCATTACGAATTTCGGCAACTTTAGATAAATGGGTCATATCCGTCATATACTGTGCCGATATACCAACAACAGCTTGTAATTTTGGTACGCATGATCGTGTTAAAATTGGTATTGTAGCATTAAAATTTGTGCTTGGGCTAGAAATCAAAATTTTCAAGCGGCGATCGACCTTGGGAGTAACGGGTATGATGCGGTGGTCACCAAAACTGGTGTAAATTTTAAATTCACTTGATGTAAATTACTATCCTGCTTCATAATTTGTACTTTATTTTTGTAATGAAAGCGCTCACGATATTTTTCAAATATAACGTGGGACGGTACAATGGAAAATTTGTCCTAAGGGAAATTCAAATCTGGAATTAACCTTGTTTAATTTTTATAATCGACGAGATAATCATGTTTGATGTGCCGTTGATAGTCCCCGGCCAAATTATTTCGTTAGCTTTTCGAATTTATCGGAAGTCATAAACTAATTTGATTCATTCATATAGTATAAACTATATAGGGGGGTGTGAATTATACATGCAATATACGGTCACCTAATAAAATTTGTCAAAGTAATAAATTCTTATATGCAATTTCGCAAAAATACAAATCAAATCTTTTTATTTAAAAGAAATTAAAAATTTTATTGAAATTTTTTTGATAAGAGCTTTTTTGATATTAATTTTACCGACAGGTTTAGAGATAGTGATGGTTTTTATGATATTTCGATATTTTTAGACCTATAAATACTCTAAGAACGGTGGGCTGTTCATTCAATCTGGATTCTCGAGTCTTATAGTAAAGTTGAAACTGAAACTAAAAGAAATTTTAATTGTAATTCCAACATGAAAGGATTTTTATTCCTCGCTGCATTGGCCACTCTCGCCGCTGTGTCATCAGCTGCGACCGGTATGTATAATATTTTAACCTCTGAAAGTTCTTGTAGCTTACAGATCTTATACACATTTCTAAACAGATAAGGTTGTATGTTATTATGGAAGCTGGGCCGTGTACCGCCCGGGTAATGGTAAATTCGACGTTGAAGACATTAATACCGATTTGTGCACTCATGTCATATACACCTTCCTCGGTTTGAACACGGATGGAACCATCAATATTATGGATACATGGAACGAAATTGATTTACGTGCAATTGAACGTTTCGCCAATTTGAAGTCACGCAATTCCAATATCAAATTATTGATTGCCATTGGTGGTTGGAACGAAGGTTCACTCAAATATTCAAACGTTGTCAATAACAACAGCTTACGCAAAACCTTTATCAATTCAATTGTCAATTTTGTCAAGCAATACAACTTAGATGGATTCGATTTGGATTGGGAGTATCCAGCCCAACGTGGTGGGGCAGCATCAGATCGTGACGCATTCACAACTTTATTACAAGAATTGAGACCGATATTCAATGAAAATGGATGGTTATTAACGGCAGCGGTAGCCGCAAGTTCAGCATATCATGGAACTTCATATGACGTACCACAATTGAGCGCAAATCTCGATTTAATCAATATTATGGCCTACGATCTTCATGGTTCATGGGACGGAGTAACTGGACAAAATGCCCCATTATACGCCAGCTCGATTGACACAACCGCAGCATCTCAACTATTGAATGTCGACACTGTAATAAACAAATGGATTGCGGCTGGTGCCAAACCTGAAAAATTAGTTTTGGGCATGGGTACATATGGGCGTTCATTCACACTTGCAAATGCACAAAATAATGGGCTCGGTGCCGCAGCACCAAATGGCGGTATTGGTGGTCCAGTCACTTCCGAAACTGGTTTCTTGGGTTATAATGAAGTAAGTACTCCAAAGTGATGAGTAATCTAAATTCCAACTCAACTAATTTCGTTTTTAGATATGCGAAAAATTGAAATCCGGATGGGCTGTTGTTTGGGATGATGAACAAAAGGTACCTTATGCATACAGTGGAAACCAATGGGTCGGTTATGATAATGTCGAATCAATCCAATTAAAAAGCCAGTATGCTGTTGATAAAAAATTGGCCGGTGCTATGATCTGGTCAATCGAAACGGATGATTTTAAAAACTTGTGTGGAGGGGGTGCATTCCCAATACTTACAGCCATCAACAGTGTTTTAAAAGGTACAAGCGGATCAAGTGGTTCAAGCGGTTCATCAGGTTCAAGCGGTTCATCAAGTGGAAGCAACTCTGGTACAACAACAACTACTACTACCACCACTAAGGCACCTGCATCCACTAATACTAGCGGTGTATGCCAAGTAGCCGGATATGTTCGCGACCCAGTTGAATGTAACGTTTTCTACATTTGCCAAAAAACCAGCACCGGTTTCACGGCAAGCAGATTCACATGCAGCGGTTCTTTGATGTTCGATACAAAATTAAGTGTGTGCAACTACGCCAACCAAGTTGAATGCTAAAAATAATCATAAAAATAATCATCAGGCACATATATCATAATTCAATAATAAACGTAATATGATATAAAGTCTATTTTTTAATTCAACTCGAGCGGACCGTGTACTGTCATAAAATATTTGAAGTAAAAGCCTTTACTCTGTACACGGCGAGGTAGATTACACAATATAATCTACGTGGTTGTCGATACAGCGATTTTTTGCGTCCTTGACGTCGACGATGTAGACTACGTCAACAAATACGTATGATAAAATTGCTGTTTAACTATTAGATGATCGTCTATGGACGACTTGCCAATGGAAGTTTAAATATCGTGATAAAAATGCACTAAGTGGCATTAAAAATATTAAGTGTGTGAATATGATGAATAACGGAATACTATTTAATTCAAATGACTGCCCCGGCTGAATCTGCAGTACTCTATTCTGTTGATCCAATTTTTCAGTACATTTCAATCGTTTGACTCCCTATTTCACCAATCGTCAGTTTATTTATGCCTTTCAAAGCCTCAATCGTCTCTGGATAATTAGCATAACTTTTTTTCTTGACCACTTCTCACAAATAATAGTCCAACGGAGTTAATAGCAGGCCGCCAATCGACATCGACATTTCGGCTGGTAATGTGATTTTTGAAGATAGGGCGCAAACCTTCGACTGTATCGTTAGCGGTGTAGGCAGTGGCGCTTTCTTGGTGACATGAAATGTCGACCAAGTCGTGCTCTTCAATCGAAGGAAATAAAAATTAGTCAACATAGCACGATAACGGTCGCTACTGACTGCTAGTGCGACTCCTCGCTCATTTTCGACCAAATACCATACCAAACAGTCTCTCATTTTGGGGGTATTGGGCTCTCAATTATCACGTGAGGATTTGCTGAGTCCTAAATACGGCAATCTTGCTTGTTCACATAACCGCCGAGGTGAAAATGAGCTGCTTATCTTCTCCAACACAAGAACTGCCTGAACAACTGCCTTCAATTCTTGAACCGATTGGACTTTGTAAGTCTTCATATTAAAGTCATTGTGGATCAATTCTTGTCATTCAACGATGGCGAGTGGAGGTGCTCGTATGTTGGCGCACACTTTCAACTACAGCGGCAATATTTTCCATTAAACGGACGGTTATGCGGAACGTGTGTATTATCTATTAACATGCCAGATGAAAGAACTTTATTCACAAATTTTCTCAGTTGGAGCATCATTTTTACCGAAATTTGTGCGCAACTGATGAGTCACTACTTTGGGAATAAGTTTTTAATATTTCCCAACGGTGATCAAGCGTGTATCGACTCATTTAGTTTGCCGGGAATATAACACTGAGACCTAATAATCGCTAGTTCAAAAACGAACCAACAGATGCCGCACCCTTTATATGGTTCGAACTTTTATAAAGATGGCACTGTTTATTCTTAAATATGGTTTTCAAACAAACATAAACTTTTTTTTATTATGCGATTTGTATGAAAAAAATTTGTGTTTATACCGTTCATGCCTGCGACACAGATTTGTTTGTCTAAATTTTCGACGCACTAATTGATAGTTAGTTTACTCCATTCGTTCATAGATGGCAGAATGAAAATTTTGTCTGATGTATACCTAATTAAAAATTGCCAAATAAATTAAACATTTTCAATCACAACGATATTTCTAATCAGCAATTGTTAAATCTGAACTGAAAACTAAACAGCTTGTGGGTCCGACAATACAAGACGACTTAATGCCAATTATATTGCGATTTAGAAAATATAAATTCGCATTCACTGCCGACATCGAGAAGGTGTATCGGCAAATCAAGATATGTGAAGACGATCAACGCTTGCAAAAAATTGTATGGAGGCATTCACCAACAATGCCTATCAAAGATTACCAATTAACAACTGTAACATTTGATACAGCATCAGCGCCATATTTAGCCATAAGAACTTTAAAACAATTGGCTCAAGATGAGGCAGCGACACACCCTCTAGCTGCAAAAATATTAGTAAAAGACTTTTATGTGGACGATGTAATATCAGGGGGAGATAATTTGGATGAAGTATTAAAAACGCAAAGGGGACTCATTCAAGTACTACAAGGGGCTGGTTTTAAACTACATAAGTGGGCAAGTAATCATTCCCGCATCTTGACAACCATTCCCAAAAATATACGGAATAATGATAAACTACAGATTTCACCAGACAATACCATAAAAACACTTGGTATATATTGCCACTACCGACCATTTTGAATTCAAGGTAAACGCTCCCCAGGATAGGTCAGTCTCAACAAAAAGACAGTTACTATCAGAAGCGGCAAAATTATTTGATCCTTTAGGATGACTTTCTCCAATAGTAATTGTAGCAAAATTATTAATGCAGGAATTATGGCTAGCAGGATGGTCATGGGATGAAGAACTACCAACAGAAATAAAAGAAAAATGGAATAAATACAAGAAGGCACTCCACAAAATAGAACAAATTAGGATCCCACGTGGGATAAAACACACTAACAACAGTGCAGGACAAATACATGAATTTTCTGACGCATCCGAAAAGGCATATGCAGCCGTCGTTTATTACTCCGTTATGGATGTACATGGTAACATTACAACAACCTCACTGATAGCAGCAAAAACAAAGGTGGCTCCCATCAAAACGAAGGTATCATTAAAAAGACTAGAATTATGTGGTGCTCTACTCCTGTCCAAATTATCACAATCCATTTCACAAAACATGGGGTTTAACAAGACAACTATATATGCATGGACAGATTCAATGGTAACCCTGAGCTGGATAAAAGGAAATCCACACAAATTCAAGACATGTGTAGCAAACAGAGTGTCACAAATACAAACAATGATCCAACCATCGCAATGGAATTATGTAAGTTCCACTGATAATCCAGCAGATTGCGTCAGCAGAGGTTTAAAACCAGAACAAATACAAGCTCATGCAGTATGGTGGCATGGGCCCAAATGGTTACAAACGTCAACGATACCAATTCCAAGCTACCCACTAAGTATATATAAGCAATCCTCCAGAACAGAAAGCAACGGCAATTAGAGTATTGATTACCAAGAGTAATTCAACAATACTAACTCACCTGCGACAAAGATATTCCACTTTGAGTAAAGTACAAAGAGTAACGGCATTCGTGTTTCGGTTTACAATGAGTATGAAAAAGCAACACATACCGAATTCCTTAACAATAACAGCAGAATAACTCTCAGTAGCATACATTTTAAAGGATTTACAAGTAACAGAGTATAGTGAGGAGATAAATCACTTGAAGAAGAACAAATTGATCGCTACCAAGAGCAAAATACTCTCGCTAAATCCATTTGTAGACAAAAACAGTGTGTTACGAGTTGGAGGAAGATTACAAAATTCTCCAACACTGTCATGTGAAGAAAAACATCCAGCAATATTACTTCCACGGCATCCGGCAGTAAAATTGATAATAGATGAAGCCCACGTGAAAACCATGCACGGAGGAACTCAGTTCACTCTGGCGTACATTAGAAAACGTTTTTGGATTATTAACGGTCGAAGGTGCGTCCAACAACAGATAAGAGCATGCATTAGGTGTCATCGATTCAATAATAAAACAAGACACCAACTTATGGGAAATCTACCGGAAGTGAGACTCATCCCTGCTAGACCATATTCACCAGAACTGGGGTAGATTATGCAGGACCTTTTCAAGTAAGAACTACTAAAGGCAGAGGTCATAAATCATATAAAGGGATCTAGCCATATTTATATGTATGGTAACAAAAGCAGTGCATATCGAAGTTGCGTCAGATTTAACAACAGAAGCCTTCATTGGAGCTTATAAAAGGTTAACAGCAAGACGAGCACTATGCACAGATGTCCATAGCGACAACGGTACCAATATCATCGGCGCAAATGATGAACTAGAAAGAGAAAGAATTAAGGCCGTAAAGGAAGCAAACGAAAAACTCAAAGAAAGCTTAGCAAAGGATGGTACAACGTGGCATGTCATCCCGCCAGCAGCATCAAATTTTGGAGGCCTTTGGGAAGCAGCAGTAAAGTCAACAAAAAATCACTTAAAAAGAGTAGTGGGAGCCCAAACTCTCACATTTGAAAAATTAACAACAGTGGTAGCCCAGATAGAAGCATGCCTGAATCCGAGACCGTTAAGCCCAATTGCCAACGATCCTAAAGACCTATTTGTTTTAGCTCCAGGTCATTTTTTGATAGGGGATGCCTTAATTGCTCCTCCCCAACAGCAATTGGGAAACGAAAAAATCGGGAATCTAAGTAGGTGGAAACTAATAGAGAAGTTGAAGCAAGACTTCTGGAACGGATGGTCACAAGAATATCTTCAACAATTACAACAACGTGGAAAATGGAAAGAAACAGAACAAAACTTAGAACCAGGTCAGTTAGTTTTAATCCGAGATGAACGACTACCTCCGACAAAGTGGTTATTAGCCCGGATAACCGACGTACACTCTGGCAGTGACAACAAAGTCCGAGTGGCAACTGTCGGCGGGCCCGGGGGCACCCACTTTAAGAGACCAATATCAAAACTATCACCGTTACCACAACAAAAAGAAGCCATCCTACACTCTACACCATAACTAATAATCAAGGCAAGGATCAATAGCCAAGAAGCACCAAAGAAAATGCAAACTAACCTTGTCACAATTACAAAATCGGAGTCTGAATCATCATCAAAAGCCCAAGAAGGGAGCTCACTTACGATAGCGCCACAGAGGACTTCACAAAAACGAACAAATGAGAATGGATGAGAGAAGCAGCATATCCACAGATAAGAGAAATTGCAGCAAAATTAGCCAACGAATTGCATCCTAAAAATCCACCACGAAAGATGAAGATATGTAAAATTAATCCCTGGGCAAAGGCAATATTGTATACTACAACAATATTATCCCTAATGGTTTCGGCAATAACTACCTTCAACCTTTACATAACCCGGTTTTCGGATCAACCTGAGATACTTTTTCGATGAAATTGAGCCAATGTACTTCGGAGTGAGTGGAACTTAATAATATACTATGATTTAACGAATTACTGGCTTAAATTAAATGAAATACGGGATGCCATCAAGGATCTATCACGAAGCTGTAACGCGACCTGAATGAAAAACCAAGACACATGCTATGTTATAGCTAAACAAGTAACCCACCTTGTAAACGAAGTAGAAGATTGAAATCAAATATTACAACCGGATAAAACTACAACACGAGACAGGGGATGTCCACTTAACATTGTTGGCAATATCGCAAACGAACTCTTTGGGGTACTCGATCAAAGAGCAGCAGAAAAATATAATCAGCAAATTGAATCTCTGGCTGAAAATCAGGCCTACATACATGATCAGGTTAAGAAACAACTATCTATCACAGAAGCCACCACCAATAGCATTAAGCGTGACAGAGAATTAATCATTAATCATTACAAAGTGGTGCAAGATGAACTAGCGACTGTATTGTTTCATGAGGAATTCATGGATGCAACGCTGCGAATTATTGTAGCAATAATAACTTTTAAGGATGTGCAAGAAGCATTAAAAGATGTCTAATAATCTATTATTTACTCCCAACCAACTGGAAATACAATTACATCAAATTCAACAGGCTTTACCGAGTCACTTGGACTTACCAATTCACCAATTAAAACAACTACACAAGCTCCTCAAACTTAAAACAAACGTAATAGATGACAAGGTAATTTTTGAAGTAAAAATTCTATTAATCGACAAGGAAGAATTTCAAATTCTAAATGTGATACCAGTACCAACATTTCACGAAGAATCATACATCTACATTCAACCATCCACACGTTACTTGATGGTATTACAGCGTCACGCTTAGTACCTATCAGCAGAATCCGATATTCGGTCATGTAAACTTATTCAGCCATGACACTTCCTGTGCAATCTTCATCAACCGTTACAAAAAGATCAAGCTAGGAGTGGTAGCTGCGAACTTGGATTATTACACCACAGCAAAGAAGCTGTAACCCATTGCGCCGTTACATCAACATCACCTAGCATGGTATGGATTCAGCTGTATTTGTCAAATAGTTGGATCTTTGTTGCAGACAAGCAGGATACCTTTGATAGCATTTGCAATAATACCATCAATCCAATAACCATCTTCGGTACAGTAATTCTTCAACTGCCGGGACACCTTCACTCTATACAGCAGAACTAGTTATACAACATATTTAAATAAATCGTTTATACCAGCTTTCAATTTAACAACGCATGTCATCGAGAAAAGGTTAACCACCACTACTGACGATACATTGAAGCAGACTGGAGGACATTACCAGCGTCTTAATAATCATGACGTTCATCATTATACTCATATATACTATTTGCCATGAGGATAACAGTCAGCATTACGATAATCATTTTATGCAAAACGAAATCGCAACACATTGCAAATTCATCAAGAAGCGTATAAGTTGCGACTACAAGTCACCGTAGGGCAGCATGTTCAGACCAGCCAACATGATAGACACTATTCAATCCAACGAATAGGTTTTCATTTTTATCAATAATAATATTTATATATAAATCGGGAAATAATAGATCATATTTCGGTAGCTATACAAAATTAATTAAAAGGTTAAGTAAACCCAGCGTTTTATAACTTTTACATTAATGTAAACTAAACAAATTAAATATGTTGTTAGTGTACTTAATTATATGAATTTTGTATAAAAGCAAAACATTTAGATTAAATAAATCTGATTTTTACAAACAGTCTAAGTCTTATTAAGAATAGTGGACAGCCTCCGACCCACAGTAGGCGCACTATTCCAACTATAAACAGTTAGATTTTTTCTAATTCGCAAGTTTATTTTAAAGTTTATCAATTGTCGAAACGTTTATTATCAATGGTTTTGAATGAACAATTTTGGATTAAATAATAGACACAATAGGTAGGGGGCACATAGCAGACGTCAGCATAAAAAATAAAATTGTGAAAAAGAAGGAACAAACGATGTGCGTGTCAGCTCCTTAAGATTGTTGCTCTGCGTCGATTGTTCGTTATGCGTCGACCTTTTTTGGTATTTTTTTGTTTTGTCCTACAATTAGTGAGAATTCTCGTTGCCATGAGAATATTTAGTGAGAATAACCATGCATACGTAAGTTTCGTGATGAGATTATTTTTCTCATTAAATTCGGCCATATTGCAAATTGAAGGAATGAAAGTTGAAGATGTAGAACAATTATTGAACTCGCACAATGAAGGTATGAAGGTATGACGAATGCCGAATTAATGGAAATTGAATTTCAGCCAGCATATGGCAGTAATTCGGATCAAGAAATTGAAGAAATTATTCCCGAATGAACGCTTACGATGAAACGATTTAGCCCAAACTATACAACTTATTGGACTTGCAGAGCTTTTCTGCAGATTTTTGCCAAGGTGATCCTTCATAAAGACATTTATGAATAAAAAAAACCACAAGCAGTACAAACCACTTTGGAACAGATTTTAAAAAGTAAAACTGATTTTTAAATATTTTTTTGTTATTTTGTTATAGTTTGTCCAATATATTTTAAGTTGTTCGAAATTTAGTTTGCGTCTCTACGTGTGGTGCTTCTCGCGGCGCTTATGTGCCCAAAAGCAGAGTTGAGTTGACTAACATGCCGGGAATTTCTTCTCACGTTAGCATCATCACAGACAGTAAAGTCGTGTTGCGAATCTCAAAAATTTTGATTGATGCCAACGTCCCTCTCCTTCCCCATCACGCTTAATGCTGGATGGTCCGTATTGTGTTATGCGATTGAAATTTTCAATTTCGACCTGTTCCTTGTTACGATTGCAAGTTTTTCATACATTAATACATGTGCTTTCAGCAGGTACAATATGAAGTCCTTCTTGAGCCGTGACCCTGGATAAGGCTACGTAGATCAAAGGTTGCGAATGTGTTTTATTGTAGTTATTTGTAAACAATTTCATCAAATGTCCCTCCTTGCGATTTTTGAATTGTCAACGAGCAGGCCGGTTTTAGTGGAAAATGGTTTCTTTTATCATGAATCGATTTATTTCGTTTGAGAGGAACTGTTGCGGATCTATAATTGATAGAAACCGCTGCCAAACCCGTATTACCTCTATGTTGAGCACCCAATTCAACGTGTGCTAATTTGCCAACTGCCCCATTGGTTAAACTGACTAAAAATAATTTCGTATGGTAACCCTCCATTGTAAATCGTGCTGAGTTTGTGAAACTTGACTGTAGCGATCCTTTCTTTCTCACGAACACCCGAATATTTCATCATCGGCAACTGAATTCGATGTTTCATCAGATGACCTCAAGATTCTCAAATTATACGCATCGGCTGAATGAGCCGAATCTCGATTTAATCAATTGCAAGTCTTGGTCATCAATCCGCTGTATTTTTTGCTTCAATATGTAAGTGGCTCTAACCGGTGACAATTGCCACAAATCACCAATAAAAATTATGCGCAACCCACCAAAAGCGGTGTCATAATTTTTCGTTCCGTTCTAACATTTCCGCGCCAATCATGCTGACCTCTTCGATGAGTATCATCTTGACATACTTGTAGAATAAAGATCTATATAAACCCTCGACCTTGTTCGATAATGCCGTTTGGAAACTCGACCAATAACCATCCGTATCTGTGCATCGATTATAAATTTCCATGATGAGTTTGATGAAAAAAGTCTTCCCACATCCAGCAATACCAGTCATGAACAGTTGTAACGGGAGTGGATTTTTTGAGATTAACAACCATACAATATGTTGTGGCAGCTCAAATTACTTTGCGTTGTTTGCTTTTCTCATGAACTCGAGAAACTCTGGATGGAGTCTCCATCAAGTTGTCTTTCTTCTTCCATAATCGCTCCGAGCTTATTCATCGTCGCTAAGGATACTACAATAACAAAAATAAGACGCGCGAATATATTGTGTGAAAGGGGGGGGCAACATAACGACTTTTTTTAACGACACTTTTTTTACAATCGATTTCGCTCCCCATCTGATTTGTGTACCGCGGGCTATATATGAAAATCGATTCTTAAGGAGTAAACTCCAAAACCGCGACCATTCCCCCGGCATGCAAGTATATGCCTCATCCAGCAGCAGTGCATCCCTCCCAGCAGCTCTGAAGCCTCCTGAGATTGAGGCGGCCAAATCCCAGTGGGATGTAACCCAGCGATATAAATAAAATAAATAGGCATTGCACGTGGACAGTGACAACTATCAAACCAACTAGTACAAACCAACGGCAGTTTAGTTTAGTCAGTAATTTCGATAGGTTTTGTCGAAAAATTCGGTGTGACACCACAATTGCCGTGTTTTTTGATTAGCGCCCGATAGATGTCTCCGGAGCAATGATTTTTCTTTAAAAACTTGAATGAAACTTGGTACTTACTGATGAATTGTCAAATTAAATGTCAATTGACATATTTCAGATCATTAAGAGCCCGTTTAATGGAATTAAAATTAAATTAGAACTTTTCGGACTTTCCCCAATCTATAGAAAATGTATTAATGAAATACAATTCTTTCAGAATTGTCGATTGAAAACGTCATGTTGATAGGCACAAAAGTCTAGTTGGAAATTCGAAATGTCATATAACTAAGTAAAGCTAGATACAGTTGCTTATAAACTCACTAGTGCAGCGACAATACGGGTAATAGATAAAGGTCGAATATATATATAAATATTAACTAAAAATCTCTAGAAACAGAAGTTCGAAGTACTTATGTGTATAATACAATCACTACAGGCGTGGATTACAAGTAGTTATCGACATTGTCTACGAGTTATCGACGTTTTCTACGAGTAGTACGAAGACATTTCGCCCATGTTCAGCCATTGCTCGGTGTGCAATACCCGCGATAAGACTGCTTGCTCGAGCTGAATTAAAAATCGTCCCCCTATCAATTTGAAGCAATCATTATTTCACGTGTCTTTGATATACATTCGATACTTTCTACAATTTGTCTATATAATGAAACGAAAGCCATAATACGGTAATCATAAAAACTTATCTTATCGTGTTATGTAATATTTGCATTCATTATTTGGCTTTGGATTCCAAGTTAAATATTATCACAAGGTGTTAGAAAACTATAAATTGTTTTCTACATGAATACCTAACTCAAGTGGGCAATGGACCACTAGCATATTAGCATACGCTGAAAATATTGCGTTTTAACATCGTATTATTTTTAATTACATAAAACATTACGTACTAAATAGGAATGACATAGCTAGCTAGATGTTAATTAAGGTAATTATTTTACTTATTGTTAACAATTAGTTCAAACGACAAGTACCGGTACTGGGTTTTCATTGCTGCTGTCTACTGCGCACAATAAAAGGCAGTGTTGTGCCCAATTGTCTACACCGCGTAGATAATTAATATTTTACATTTGTAGAGAATGTATGTAGCTAATTAAAAATTTGATGTAGATAATGTAGAGAATGTAGACAATGTCGATAATTATTGTTCCTGTTATCAATCAGTAAAATCCAATGATTTCTTGGCAGTTCCGTATATAATATTGCACCGATGTGAAACTGACCCGAAAAGTGGCCCGAAAAAAAATTGTGTCTTTGACCGACGTGAAACTGGCCCGAAAAGTAGCCCGAAAAAAAATTGTGTCTTTGCTTAATCTGTAATAATTTCGGGCTGGCCCGAACAATTTAGAAAATTTGCATTACCTTTAATTCTTATCCCGAAATGTTTTTCACATCAGCATACTACAACAAAATTTAATTTTACAAGCCAACACTACAAAATAGAATAAAATTACCGATGTGAAGTTTCTAACAAAAAATAACAAAAAAACAAGTGGCTTGTTACTGGCCCAGATTGATAAATACTCAAAATTTACGGTGGAAAATTGCTGTTAACAAGGTTGCATTTTCTCCGCTTGGGAAAACCTTGTACCGGAAAACGTTCTTTAGAGATAGGCCAATTCAACCTATATAGTGGTGCCTTGCCCTAATCTCTGGAAGTGGCTTGTTATTGGCCCAGATTGATAAATACTCAAAAGTTACGGTGGAAAATTGCTGTTAACAAGGTTACATTTTCTCCGCTTGGGAAAACCTTATACCGGAAAATGTTCAATAGAGATAGGCCAATTCAACCTATATAGTGGTATCTTGCCCTAATCTCTGAAAGCGGCTTGTTATTGGCCCAGATTGATAAAATACTCAATATTTTGAGTGATAATTTTCAATAAACATTTTTGATATTTTTTTGTTGTTAAAGCTTTAATTTTATTTATTTGTTAAGTTTTTTTTAAGTAATTTAAATATTTCTTTAATATCTTTTGTATTTATTATCCTCTTTCTATTTTATTGTGTAAATTTTGAATTTATTTAATATGATAATAGTTTTTAATAAAATTTTTACTAATTTACATTTTTAAAATATTAACAGTGCAATTCACCAACACTAAAACAATTCAATATGGCGGCTATTGGAATCTATCTGAATCCAATAAGAGTTGTGGTTCCACCATGTTTTCCAATTGGAATCGTATACGTATACGTGTTATTTTTTGTTAGAAACTTCACGGGCTCTTTTAGAATATCTTCATTCGGAAAATAATTTTACAGTGTAATAAATCTCACTCAATTTATTCTAATAAGAATTTAATATTGAGTGGTACCAACACATATATAATTTGGCTTTTTTGTTATTTTTTGTTAGAAACTTCACACCGGTTCTCAGTATGTAACGATTTTCAACAAAAAAATTACTAAGAAATTTTCTTCTGCACCTCGTACAGAAATGGGGCTACATTATATGGATTGTAAATGGCCTACACTTATTCTCTCTGACACGAACCTTCTTTCCACCTCGAACAGAAATGAGGCTACATTATTTGGGTTCCAGATGATCTACATTAATTCTCGATGGTAGCCGAAGTCTCAGGCAATCCTTGTGACAACCGCCACAGAAGAAAATTTCTTAGTAATTTTTTTGTTGAAAATCGTTACATACTGAGTCTGGCACGGACCTTCTTTCCACCTCGTACATAAATGGGGCTACATTGGTTGGATTCTAAATGACTTACACTAATTCTTGACAGTGGTTGAAGTATCAGACAATTACTGTGTAAATCGTAACATAGGAAAATGTTTTGGTATCTTGAGCAGAATCTTACGTAATACCATTATTCTCGTATGGTAACTCATTGAATAAATTTTTCAAATTGTCAGTAAATTTGCTTTTCATATACCTAAAAATATTTTATTTATTAAATTGTGTTTTATTTTTTAGTGTTGGCTTGTAAGATTAAATTCTGCTGTACCTAGTATGCTGATGTAAAAAAAATTTCCGGATAAGAATTAAAGGTAATGCAGTTTTTCTACATTTAAAATTATTACAGGTTAAGCAAAGACACACATATTTTGTTTGGTATTTTATATTCAATAAAATACTTACCTGCATCGTACTGTGTACGATGAGATAAATTTATGTATTAAAATATGTCAATATGTAAACATTCATCCAGGTGCTCGCAATGTCATCGCAGCAAACCAAAAATGTACTAACATTTGGTTGCGCACGTTCATCTTTGCACGATGAGTTCGTAATTTGGTAAACATGCATACCAACACAAAAAATTTGACATTGCGAGCAAATGGAAACGAAAATTTTTATGTACATTTCATTCGGTGCACGCCAAAGAAGATAAAACAAATTCATTAACCTAAAATAAATATTAAAGTAAATAAAGTTTAGTATTATAAATACAGTATCGTGTTTTATCTCGGTGTACCCATACAAATTACTGGGGAAAATTTGCAAGGCCTCTTGCTCGATAGCAAATACCCATCGACAAGTGGATTGCCCCTACAACTGGTCCTTCGAGCCGGATATTCCGATATTTGCACCAAGGAGCTCGCCATTTTGAGCAATATACACTAATTCAGCTCGCCACATTGAGCACTCAACAAATTATATTGGACTCACCTATCGAGTATAAGCTTAACACGACTCACAATTCGAGTGCTGCACACCGGATCAATTGGATTCGCCATAAGGAGAATAAATCTATTGGCAGATTGGACACGTGGACAAATAATTAGCAAGCTGCACCTCATCACTTCAACCAGCTAAGTATACAGCTTTCTATTTTTAAATTGTACCGATTTATCAAGCATTCATCATTAAAATATATAAATCAGATTCCGTGCGCTAGTATTGAAAAATTATAAAACAAAATTCGTGCGCATGTGCTCAACATTTATAAATCACATTTCGTGCGCGTGTATACCAAAAAAAAAGGGTGAACTATTGTTAGCGAGCTGGTGCGTAAAGTGTGAGTGCTAAATTAAAATGACCGAACGTGAAATTGCCGCGCTTAAAAAACAACGATCGAGTAATAAGGGTCGCATCACCAACATACTTAATTTCATAAGGTGTGCCGACGAAGATACCTCAATCGAAGAATTTCGGACTCGCTTGGCTCGAGTCGAACAACTAATGGCAGAATTTACGGCGATCGAGAATAAAATCTTTGCAATCGATCCTAACGAAGAATCGGATTTCGTGTACGAAGAGAGCTACTATGACGCGGTCACGAAGCTCAACACGTGTATTCGTAGCAAAGCAATGGCGGCCGGAAATACATCACCGGACACATCCTTTGTAAAGCCAACCTATCACCATAATGAGATTAAATTGCCAAAGATTAACATACCACCATTTTCGGGAGAATATACGGAATGGCAATCGTTCTACGATCTCTTCTCCAGCACGATACATGAATCCACAACGCTGAGTCCAGTTCAAAAATTTCAGTATCTGAAAGGATACTTGCGCGGGGAAGCAGCTGTTTTACTGAGGCATATTAATATCACCGAAGCGAACTACATCGGAGCATTAAACAAGCTCAAAGAACGGTATGATCGCAAGCGTCACATCATAAATGAATTTGTTCGGACGTTTATAGAACAACCATCCATTTCCACCGCTACGCCCACGAATGTCAAGAAACTAATGGGCACATCGGACGAGGTCATCCGGGGATTAAAGGCATTGGGCGACAGTGCGGAAACCAGAGATCCTTGGCTAATTTTTCTTTTAGTGCAAAAACTAGACGATAAATCAAGAGCATTATGGGCTGAAGCGACTGCTGATATTGAAAATCCAGGATTTACGAATTTTTTTGAGTTTCTAGCGCGACGAATGGATACTTTGGAGACCACCACAAGCAGTTCAATCAGAAAGCAGGCACCAAAACCGAGTGTTAAAAGCCATGTTGTCACCGGGGAGTCGCAATTTACTTGTGCCATATGTCATGAAAGGAACCATTCATTGTTTGACTGCAAGGAATTCAACGAAATGAATGTAATACAACGAAGGGAATGGGCAAACTCGAGTAACAGGTGTTTCAATTGTCTCAGCAAACGACACCAAGTACACAAATGTACTTCAAACCGCAATTGCCAACGATGTAACAAAAGGCATCATTCATTGCTGCACCTTGACGATACTGAAACAACTATAGCCAAACCAATTCAGTCGTCTTCCAGTGCGCCACAACCAACTATAGCCAAAGCAATTCAGTCATCATCCAGCACTCTACAAAAACCCATAGCCAAACCAATTCAGCCGTCTTCTACCACGCCACAAACTTCATCTCATTGTTCTCAAATTATCGTCACTCATTCGATCTTGCCTACAGCACTAATCAAAGTCAGGGATACTGCTGGAAATGTAACTCATTGTCGTGCCTTGCTGGACTCAGGTTCGCAGGCCAGTTTTATCACGGAGAAATGTGTTAAAAAATTAGGGATAAAAAGACGAAATTCGAAATTGTCAGTTACTGGATTAGGCAGCGCAAACGCTGGGGTTACGAAGGGACTAGTCTATATCACTGTAACACCAGATTATCATCCAGAATTCGTAATAGAAGCCCACATATTACCCAAGATTACATCACATTTACCGCCTCAAACTGTCGAGGGCCTGCAATTCAGATGTCTGCCGAACATACAGCTGGCTGATCCACATTTCTTCAAATCAGGTGAGATAGAGGTTTTAATTGGGGTCGATTATTTCTTCGAACGTCTTCTACCTGGGCAACTTAAAATGCATGCAAACGGTCGAGTACTCCAGAAAACCATACTAGGCTGGGTTGTATCTGGGAACGTCGATAAAGAGGCTTTAGGAGACCGCATCATATCTATGATATCATCTACTGAGAGCACGAATCTCAATTTAGATCAAATATTGCGTAGTTTTTGGGAATTAGAAGCAATTCCCGGCTCCAAAGCTAATCTATCTCCAGAAGAAGCATTTTGTGAGAAACACTTCTCTGAGCATGTCAGAACTGCTGATAATGGGCGCTTTATTGTTCGTTTGCCCTTTAAGAAATCGTCTCAAAATTTGGGTAAATCATTAAATATATCAATACAGAGATTGAGATGCATCGAACGCCGGTTTATACGGGATCCAGAGTTTCAGAAGATGTACCAAACCTTTATGATCGAATACGAGAATCTGAACCATATGGAAGAAGTGATGCATAATGATACACAAGACACCGGATACTATTTACCTCATCACGGAGTGTTGAAGGAGTCCAGTTCAACCACGAAACTGAGGGTTGTCTTTGACGGATCTGCCAAGACAACATCTGGTATTTCACTAAATGAATGTTTAGCAATTGGCCCTACGGTTCAATCAACACTATACTCGATCATCCTGAGATTCCGAGAACACCGATTCGTTATCACTGCAGACGTGGAGAAAATGTATCGACAAGTGAAAATAGCAGAAGAAGATACTAGATTCCAGAAAATAGTATGGCGCAAGCATACGTCCGAGCCGATTCGTCATTATCGTCTTACCACAATAACATATGGACTGGCACCCGCATCATTTCTAGCCACAAGGGTGCTTAAAAAATTTCGGAGGAGAACCAATTAACCTTTCCTGTCGCTGCCAACGCCCTCTCCGATGATATTTATGTCGACGACCTGATGACTGGGGCCAACACCGAATCCGAAGTATTGCAGCTGAAGGAGAGCATTAGTAAGCTACTAGCAAAACATGGATTGAATCTTCGCAAGTGGATGTCTAATTCCAAAGCCATCGGAGATGTTGATACAGGTCCTGCTGACATAAAATCCATAAACATCAACAATGAAGAACATGAACGATCGGTAAAGGTACTGGGTATCAATTGGAATCCATCAACAGACAAGTTCACGTTCACTTCTGAATTGCCGAACCGAGAATATTTTACCAAACGAATGGTAGTATCCGAAGCCAGTCGGCTATTTGATCCTCTTGGTTGGATTGCTCCTGTCATTGTCATGGTCAAAATATTTATCCAAAAATTATGGGCCATCAATTTAGGTTGGGATGAACTGCTACCGGAAGAAGTGTTAAATCAATGGAAGGGAATCCGAGACCAATTACAACACGTCAACCTGATATCAATACCCAGATGGATCCATGCCAACGATAACGATACAATACAAATTCACGGATTCGCTGATGCTAGTCAAAACGCTTATGGAGCAGTAGTGTACATCAGAGCAGAGACCTTAGAAGGATATGTTTCCATCAGCTTAATTTCGGCTAAGACAAAGGTGGCTCCAATCAAACAAGTAACTCTCCCACGATTGGAACTTTGCGCTGCTGTATTGCTGACTAACTTGATAAAATCAGTCACTGGTGAAACTAGGAAGACAGTATCGGAAATTTATGCCTGGACTGACTCCCGTATCGTTTTGGATTGGCTTTCGAGCCATCCCAGACGTTGGAGTACATTCGTGGGAAACAGAACTGCTGAAATTCTAACTAATCTATCCCGCAGTCAATGGCAACATGTGCCCTCATCTGACAATCCGGCTGATTGTGCTTCCCGAGGACTGCTTCCACATCAACTCCAGATACATCAACTATGTTGGAATGGTTCTGCGTGGCTTCCTCAAACAATCGACTTCTGGCCTCCACAAGAAACAAGTTACGGTCTAAATGATGAAGAAAATTCAAAATTGCACCTGTTTGCGGCAACCACCAATACTTCTTGGTTCGATGAACTAATAGAAAAATACTCCTCATTAACAAAGCTGCAAAGGGTTTTTGCTTACATACTAAGATTCATCACTTATGATCTCAAATCTAAAGAGACACCAAAACAGTGTATTCAAAACTAAATTTATTCATTATTATCTTTTTATTTTACTTTAGCCGGTCTGATAAAGTTGCTTTCTAGCTATTAACTAACTGCCTAGTGGTCCTGCCAAACTCTATTCAAAGTTATCTGAACTAAGTGAACCATCCGATATGTTTGATTTGATTCTATTCTATTAAAAAGTAAGTTGTGCACAATTAAAATGCGTGTAAATTTAAAATTTTGAAATAAATTTAAAATCACTAATTAATTCGAGACATCTAGAAATTAGGAATATAATAGCGAGTTTAAAGAATTTTAGACTTTTTGGATGTATCTGGTAACTGTGACATTCAATTTCCAATTACGATGTTTAACCTTTTGCACTCCACATAAAATTTCATATCCCATACCAGCAACTTCATGACTTTTTTTATGAACACTAAAAATGGGTTGTACTCCTCTGACAAAATTTGATATGTTGAGAAAAATATTATATGAGAGCTGATCATACACACCCCATTAACAGTCCACCATAGAGTTTCCGCAAAATGGCCTGTTGAAGATCAACAGGGACATAGAATACAACACTTCTTAAACTGTTCCCGCAGTTAGAATTTTTCGATGATGTTCACCTAATAAAGTGTAATATAGGGTGGGCCAAATAATTTTTTTTAAATGCTATAAAACAAAAAGTTCTCAATATTTATTAAAATTTATTTTTTCATTGTAAAGAACAATCCTTCCGATTAATTATGGAATACTATTTCATTCATATGACTGCCTCGGCTGGCCTTGACGTACCCCATACGGTCGGTCCAATTTTTGAGCACATTTTCGATGGTATGCGGCATTATGTCTTCAATGGCAATGCGAATATTATTCTTGAGAGCGTCAATCGTTGCTGGTTTATCGGCGAAACACTTATCTTTGACGGCACCTCAAAGATAATAGTCCAACGGCGTCAAATCACAGCTCCGAGGCGGCCAAATTACATCAGCATTTCGGCTGATAATTCGATCTTCGAAGACAGTGCGCAAAAGATCAATTGAAACGTGTGCTGTGTGGCATGGAGCGCCGTCTTGTTGAAACCAAATGTTGCCTATGTCCTCCTCTTCAAATGCCGGGAACAAAAATTCGTTTCTCATGACGCGGTAGCGCTCACCATTGGCAGTAACGGCGGCTCCAAATGCGACAATTCTGCTTGTTTACATAGCCGCCAAGATGGAAATGCGCCTCATCCGATTTTTTTGCCAAATGATTTTTTTTGCCAAAATCGGCATCTTCTTCAAGTTGATCACAAACCCACTCAGCGAACCGAATACACAACCATTTTCGTGCAGCGGAAGGATAAAACTAACTTTCTGTCAAATCAGAAGTGACATAACCCTTACCATAACCCTTACCACAAAAAAAAAATATTTGGCCCACCCTGTATAATAACTTCCATACAGCTAAACCATTTCGTTAGTATTCTGTGTATTTAGTTTAAGTATTTAGTTTATAAGAATTGCTTACCAGCAATAGTTTTGTATATAAACTCGTGAATTTTACAAATAAAATCAGAATAAAATTGACCGCAATCAACTTAGTTTGTATTCTCACATCTAATTAAGCCTCACCAGTGATAACTTAATTAGATCACACCGCTAATCTAACAAATCTTAGTCTTACAAACTAAAACGTGGTTTTGGAAGTGGAGATTAACATTGGTCCTTCGAGCCGTCAAGATCAACCGGTGGCAAATTTCAATACGAATTATCGACGATCAAAATTGGATCACAAAATACGAGCCATCACCATCAACCGGTGGCAAATCCAATACGAGCTATCGATCATCTACACCATTCAATCGGGGCCATCAAGAACAACTGAGAATCATCTGCAATGGAAGATCTTCTCACTAAGCAAGTCTAGGCAGAAGAACAGATAAACACCCTTCATAGCAACTACACAAAAGATGGAGATAGCCGCAAAACCAAAACATACTTGGAAAAGAAAATCGGACAACTAAAAACGTTGTATGCAGAGTTCATCCAAATAGGTGAAAAAATACTCAACCACAGTCCAGCGCTCAACAAAGAACATGAGTATCGAAAAACCATGATCAGGACTTCCACATTATTCAATAAATTCATTGAAGAAATGCGTGAACTTCTAAACAACAAGAGGGAATCAAGCTCAACCAACAGTCAAACGAGAGCAACTTTGAATCGCACATTAAAAGAATGTGAAAATGAGGAACTTATACAAGAAGATAAGATCCACACAGCAAAAACTCGGCAACGGGGCACCTGAGGCATCTCTAAATTTGTCATTAGCTCACATGGAGAGAATGAATTACCAAATAACAGATCTTCACGACACCATGCTGGCCGCAACGGAAAATGAAGAAACAAAATACTTCACAGACGATTATTACGACGAAATTCGTAAAGCGTACGATGGCATGGTGGTTCAAGTAAAAAAAAAACAATTCATACAATATCGGAAGCAATCTACCAGCAGAGATTAAACTGCCAACAGTTCAAATACCACACTACGGTGGAGAACATATCAAATGGATGGCATTTAAAGATGTATTTGAACAATTAGTACACAAAAACCGCGCACTAAACAACACACATAAGATGAGCCACTTGAAGACCTACACTGGAGGTCAAGCAGTAAAATTAATAAATCATCTTCAATCCGTGGGCGAAAATATGCTGCCGAATGGGCAATAATCTAGGATAGGTACGATAATCGTAGAATGAATATAACCATAGGTACCAGGTACACCAGGTACATCAGAGACAACTAGGAGTGCACACGGATTCCTGGTATCAAATCATCATCTACGTATTGACTAAAAATCTGGATCATGAATCTCTAAAAGCATACGAAATGTCGTTAGAAAACTCAAAAGAAATTCAAACACTTCAAGGATTCATGATGTTTCACGAATCAGCTTTACAGCGTTAGAAGCAGTCTTACGAAAAAAAACCTCATGTTATCGAAAAACAACAACTGCTCCATGCAATCTCTGTAACCAAAGCCATCAGATTGCAGATTGTTCTAAATGTAAAAGAATGAACATATTAGACAAAAATCGGCTGATATCACTATTGGGGGTATGGAGAAAACGTCTTAACAAAAATCACAGGCTATAATAGATTGCAGGGCTAAATGTGCACAATGTCCAGGCCAGCATCATCATCTACTACACAATCGGCTGAGAATCATAATATAACAGCAACAGACAATTCAACAGTACCATTCTGCACGCTATGACAGATGAGGTGTACGTGCTTTAACCAACTGCCCTAGTAAAAACAAAAACAAAAACTGGGCAACATTGTCCAAGGCCACGCTCCCCACTTCAAGTTCAGTAAATAGACTACAATTAAAACACTACAGCTGAACTACACATTACTGGTATTGGCGCAAAGAATAAAGAAACAGCCAACAAAGCTGCTAAATTGTCAATCATGCCTCGCTTTAAATCGAGGTATAATTTCGAAATAGAAACTTACGTGGTGAATCAGATCTCGGAAAAGCAATCACAGAAAGTACTAATAACTCATGTTTGGGATATCCTAAATAATCTGGCAGATCCAAACTTTCACATATCCGCAGCGATAGATTTGCTTCTTGGTGCCGATTACTACACCGACATAGTATTACCGGATATAAGAAAAATAAGCGACCAACAACCAATCGCTTAAAGCACCAATTTTGGATGGATAATCTTAGGAAGACATTTCGATTCACACCCAACAACAGCAACGTCAAGACAGACGTTACAAGAATCAAAATATATCACAAGAAAAGAAGATGAAGAATACATCGCAAGGAGATCAGCCCGACACTGGATGCGGGGAGCAATAGATTCTAAGTTGGCAAAACTAGCCAACGAACTACGTTCTAAACCAACGAAATAGAAATGAATAACGAAAATCAATCCCTGGTTAAAATCCATGCATTCATACTCAACATTCGGGGTCGGGCCGTCAACCAAAACAGTCGCGATCACAACCAGAGATGATACAATGGAGGAGATTAAGCAAACTCTGAAAAAATTCTGGGAAACGGAAAAACTTCATCCACCAAGAATTCACACTTCCGAAGAAGAAATCTGCGAGCAACATTTTTATGACTTCCACAAAAGAGAAGCAAACGGTCGATATACACAGATAGCATTCCGTCAACAAGCGAACCTAGACGATTCTAGAAAGATGGCAAAAGCAAGGTTCTTACAACAAGAGAGACAACTCATAAAGAACGAGAAATTAGCCAAACAGTATAAAGAATTCATGCAAGAATATGAACATCTTGGTCATATGGAATAAGTTCATCCAACAAAGCTCTATGATGGAAAATACTACATGCCCCATCATGCCCCGTCTTGAAGCCATCTAGCACTACAACAAAATTAAGAGTATTCTTTGACGCCTCCGCCAAAACAACCAATGTATGTAGGTCCAAAAATACAACAAGACTTATGGCATATTGTAATGAGATGGCGAAAACATAAGAACGTCATCACAGCCAACATAGAGAAAACGTTTCGGCAAATTTGGATAAGCTAGAAAGATAGAGATTTGCAACGTATTATTTGGCGAGATTACAGGCTGAAATACAATCAAAGAAGGACTCTTCATTCAAGATCAACTCACAAAAACTACTTCCAAAAGGAGGCTTTAGTTTGAGAAAATGGGCAAGCAACAACATACATCTCTTAAGCAACAGAGAAGTCACAGAGTCCCATAAAATTCAAATCGACCATAAAAGCTCTCGGTCTCCTATGGGATTCGAAAGCGGATGTACTCGAGTTTAACATAAACACGTTAATTCTCAATGGCCCACTAACGAAGCGAAATATTCTCTCTACTACGGCTAAATTATTCGATTCATTAGGATGGTTAGCCCCGGTAATAAGAACACTAAAGATAATGCTGCAAAAGATGTGGCTTATGGGTCTCAACTGAGATGAACGAGTACGGAGATGGTTAAACAGAACACCTGATTCACAGTTGGAGATTCACGGCTCCAGCGATGCATCAGAACAAGCATATGCCGCATGCGTCTATCTAAGGGTCACCAACAATGACAATGAGGTTAACGCCTGCCTTATAGCAGCTAAAACAAGAGTAGCGCCGACATAGACAAAGGTAACATTACAAGGCTGGAACTAAATGCTACACTTCTACTAGCCAAACTACTTAAAGAAGTAAAACAAGCATTGGAAATTCAACAAATAACAATCATCGCGTGGACAGATTCAACCATAATACTTACGTACTTAGAACCACGACAATGGCGTCACATTAAATCAGGAGATAATCCAGCGAGCTGTGCGAGCCGCGGAATAACGGTCAATGAATTAATAAATCATCAACTGTGGTGGACAGGGCCTCTCTGGCCCAGAAACAAACATTACAACTCGTTAGACATACAAAATCGGTTAGAGTTGGAAAAACAAGAAACGATACAAATAAAAAGCATCAATTATACAACCGTCACGAAAGATGATGACATGATAGGTGATTTGATTAAAAACGTATCAGGGTTCACCAAATTAAATAGGATTGTGAAAATCATATTAGGCCGAGAATATCATCGTGAAGCACATACAACGCAGCCGTTATGATCCAGAAATATCTCAACTAATGAAGAACAATTTAATAGGAAAAAAAGTAAACTGTTATCCTGGATTCCATTTCTCGATGCAGAGGGAATATTGCGAGTAGGAGATAGGCTACATGAGTCACTTTTAAACTATGAAGAAAAACATCCAGCGATACTTCCCGCACAACACCAATTCATCAAAAGCATAGTCAACTATGCACACTTGAGAATGTTGCATGGAGGTATCGAACTCACCCTCTCATTCACACGGAAGAAATATTGGATCGTAAGAGGCAGAATCACAACTAGAAAAATTCAAAATCAATCCAAGGAGTAATCAACTAATGGGAACTCTACCATCCGCAAGAGTTCAACCAACAAGACCATTTACGCACACCGGAGTAGATTATGCCGGTCCCATGAAAATAAAAACAACCAAGGGAAGAGGAAGCAAGACTTACAAGGAATATATAGCAATATTTGTATGCCTATCAACCAAGGCTATGCAGTCCTTAAAATATTCACATCTAGACGTGGATTATGCACAAACTTCTATAGCGATAATGGCACAAATGTCATTGGAGCCAATAATCAGCTAACAAAGATCACATTTTGGTGGATTGTGGGAAGCTGGAGTCAAATCGGTTAAAACTCTTAAAAAAAATCGTAGGAAATGAAACTCTTACTTGTGAAGAGCTAACAACACTTCTAAATCAAATAGAAGCCGTCTTAAACTCAAGACCTTTATATCCAATTTCAAATGACATAACAGATCTTGAAGTTCTAACACCGGGCCACTTCCTGATACCACCAGAAGAAAATCTAACTGAGTCAAATATGCATCGCTTGACAGGATATGGCAGATGGTAGAAAAGCAGAAACTGGACTTCTGGAAAAGATGCAGCACTGAACATCTCCGAAGACTACGGCATCGACGGAAGTGGCTACAAACAAGGCCACAGCTTAAAATAGGCGATATAGTACTCTTAATTGAAAATAACTTACCTTGCACGAAGTGGGTAAGAGGCAGAATTACAGAAACACACCCGGTAACAGACGGATTAGTGCTCGTAGTCTCAATACGCGGCCCGGGAAATGCTTTATATAAAAGAGCAATTACTAAAATATCCGTTTTACTAGTAGACGAACCGCAAGGGGCAATTGCAGGCGAAACAACTCCGAACAACACGGACAACTCACAACAAAAACGAGTGACAAGAGTAAGCACGAAATCTAATCTCTTGCTTTACATGCTCTCGATTTTCTTGCATGAACGTCAAAAACATGATCCAAGTACAACATCTCAAATTTCTCATCACATTCAGGCATTTACTTCGATAGAATTGGCCAAAACTTGTTGATTAATGGTGAATCGAAATTAATAGCTTAGTACAATCTAACAACATATTGGGCAGAATTAAATCATATTGAGAGATCCACTCGTCAATACATTGTGAATACATTGTGATCTAATTTCATCCCAAATGCGAAACCTCTACATCGACCTAAGAGAGCAAAACGAACTGCTGAACACACTTGGAAGAAATGAAAAATCATAGAAGGTCTGCTTTTGACTTCATTGGCGCAATAGCCAACGAACTATTTGGCATGCTAGATCAACGTGCCGGAAAGTTCTACAAAAAAAGCATAGCCAATGGTAAACATTATGAAGCACGTTCATGAAGAGACAAATCAGAAGTTCGAGGCATTCGGAAAAATATTGATCGATCTTATCTTTCATGAAGAGTTCAATTCCAACGCACTGCACACAATGTTAGACATGATGAAACTACGCACATTTCAATCGGATGTGATAGATGCAATAGCAGAAGTACATCAGAGCAAAGTAAACCCATTGGTTGTGACACCGAATCAACTCCGAGAGCAAACCAGACAAATATTTGATAATCTCAAACCGAGCCAAGATTTACCATATCGCAGCAAAGACCTAGCTGCCATGAACAAAATAACAACGGTAAAAAGTAAAAACCACAACAATCAGAGAAATCTTAATTTTCGAAATAAAAATCCCCTTGATTCAAAGAATCTGATACACACCAGTGCCTACATTACTTGAACAACAATACGTATATATTCAGTCATCTTCAAGTTTTTTGATGGTAACAAGCCAACAGAACAAATACATGCAACTCTCGACTAAGGAATTAAACGCATGTACCTTTCTAAACGGAGAACATCTCTGCAACAAACGTCAGCCATTGTATGATTACGGCTCTAATGTAAGCAGATGTGAAAAACTGTAAATACTGTAAAAACTGTAATTAGCTGGATCCCACATTTATAATTTGTCGTGTTAGGGGCCAATGAATTTGAGTTGTGGAAGTAAGATCAATTCGTAAATAGCTGGATCCGATATTTATTTAAATTTGAGTTGATATGGCCTGCGACTCAAATTCATTGGCCCCTAACACGACAAATTATAAATGTGGGATCCAGCTAATTACGAGTCTGTCTAACTTCACCCAGTTCATATGACTTTTAAACATTCGAACTATGTGATATTGAATTATTGAAATTTTTTTCGGTGGAAATTTACCGTTAACTTCAATGACATGTAATTTTTTGGGCAATATCAACAGAATTTTGTACTACCACCTGATACAAAATATGTCGATAATGTAGGGTTTTTTCGGCTGAAATTTTCGGCTAACTTCAGTATAGCACCTATCGGCTTTTAGATATATTGTTTCGGTTGGGATAGTAAAGACACTATCTGCATTACCATTATTGGCTAACTTTAATAGGGTAACAAAAAAAAACTATGTACATCGATTTCCAAAATGTATAATAATTTGGAAGAATTCAGCATAATTTGGCGAAAATTGGTTAACCGGACCGTTAGAAGAAAATCGGATGTTTATCGCGACTATAAGCACCAGTGTTTTTCGGCTACATTTTTGGTGACCGATTTTCTTCTAATTTCGAATCTTCACGTGTATAGATGCTGGAAAAGCTTTCCTTTATTTAACATGCAAAATGATCCGGACTTCAGTTTCTAGATCACCATGTTGTTACGTCATATGAATTAGTTATGTTAATTTACGCATTCATAAACAGTCTATAGACTAACTTCACATCACATTATAACACATACGACATGATAGCATACACAATTTGGTACTGTGTCCCCGCTATTTATCCCAAAAATTGATTACAAATTCATAATTCAATCTCGAAAATTTTTCCCATTTATATTAATGACTCGCAGGCGAAGAGGTCATTCAACATCAACCATCGCGCCACCAAAAAAAATGAATAAAACAATTTAAATTTTTAACTAGTTCAATTTGCTTTTGCAAAGCTTTTCACTTTATATTGTAGGAAAATTTATGGAAAATTTTTGTATAATCCGAATAAACAGGATTTGTATCCAAAATATTTTTCGAATATATAATTTGCCTTAATATAAAGATATCATGTATACCGAGATATATGGTACATATATGTATATACATTATATACATACAGATATGTATAGTACTCATATAGAGAGTAGGAAAACACTTTACTGTTCTGTGTATACGAGTACCCTCATATATGCTAGTGTTGTTTGAAAAAAGAAAGTTTTTAAATTTAAATTTTTTCATATATTCATATATGAAATTTTTATTTTTTAGGTCATGCCACCAGAAGATGGAAAGCAGATGGGGTAATTTGGGAAATTTATGTGTGCCTCCCCTCTGAAAAATGTATACGTACATATACGAATAGTTGATTATTGATAATTACAAAAGGAAAATCATTAACTCGATCCATAATAATCTACCTACTCGTATTCACTCTCGATTGAATCTATTGCTAAAATTAACACGAACAAAGTTTTGGGGCTGTATTAACCCCTGCCTAATAACTATCGGTTAATTTAAGCTATTTAAGCTAAAAGGAAAATTTGGGTTCAAATGATTGAAAACCTTCACGAAGTATTCTCGGACACGGATGCGCCCTGAGCAATGTATTGTAACACGAACGGTTGTGGTAACCAATCCCTTCGTATTAGTGGATCAATATAGCGAATAGTCAATCCAACACTAATGCAAGGGTCCGAAACACAAAAGGATTATTTTTAAAATTGGCTAATCCACACTCTTCGGAGGCCGGTTTCATGGATTCTCGGGAGGAACCACTTATTGCATGTTGGTGAAATCAATTTTGAAACAGCGAATCTATTTCAAAGTAGAATCAAAAGCAGTTCTGCAACGTCGGTAGCAATGCAAATCGTGGACATTCTAATCTAGAAAAAGAAAATCAAGCACTAAAACAAAAAATTGAAAACACCGAGCTTCTAATCTCCAATATTCAACGCGAGTTAATCTGCCTGAAAACAGATAAAACAAATTCAAAAACGGGAAACAAAACCATAAACAAAGAAGCGTCAGACAACGAAGTACAATCTAAAAGAGATAAATCGCAGAATATGGAAACATGTCAGTGGTACACGTACGCAAATAAAAACGATCGTCCCATCAAAGACATGGCAAGAGGCCTATGTCTAACCTGTGAAAGTAATTCAATAATGGAGGACAATATTTACAATATACCTGGCACACTCAACATGCGAGTAAATATGAAAGCTGTTTTAAGAGGCAGTACAAGAACATTACAATGTAACAAATGCCAAAAACGGGACCAAAAAACGCAAATCCCTCCAATAAAAACAAACGATGGGAAATGGGTTAGAAGTGCGAAAGATAAAGCTGACCAACAAACATGGTATGTATGCTTAGTTAACTTAAGACATCCTAAACAAATAAAAATTATCCCGATTTTAATACGATGACGTTGACCCATTTGTTATTGACGCCGAACTTGATCAAATTTTGCTAAACTAAAACAAATGGGATTTAGACGGTCACTGTATCGAGAATTGGCCAGCTCACAGAAATTTCCAACAAACATGGTATGTATGCTTAGTTAACTTCAGATTCTACGATGACGTATGATGAACAAATGGGTCTACGTCATCATATTAAAATGGGGATAATTTTTATTTGGTCAAGATGTTTAAGTTAATTAAGCATATACACCATGTTCGTTGGAAATTTCTGTGAGCTGGCCAATTCTCGATACAGTGAACGTCTAAATCCGTCATTAACAAATGAGTCTACGTCATCATATTAAAATGGGGATAATTTTTATTTGCGTGAACATTTCGATTGCTTTTGTCAACTGTTTTACTAATATAGAGTTTTCCAATAGGAATGATATGATTTTTAGGTGACGTTTCGACCATTTGTAATGTGTCATGATCTGTTATTTTTTGTTTCATTGTATTCAGTAATGTTTACAATTTTATTAATTTACTACTTTTTCGTTACTCATTTTGCCTTGGAACAACTTGAAAACGATAACGTTTTTTTTTAAGAAAATCATCTTCTCCGATGAGGCTCACTTTCATCTGAGTGGTGCGGTAGATAAACAAAACTGTCGATTCTGGTGCGAAGAAAATCCACAAATTATTCATGAAAAACCATTACATTCACCTAAATTGACCGTTTGGTGTTATTTTTGGTCTGGTGGAATCATCGGTCCGTATTTTTTCGAAATGAAGCTGGCAGCACCGTTACTGTCAATGGAGATCGGTATAGATCGATGTTAATCAACTTTTTATGGCCGAAATTGGAAGAAGTTGATCTTGACAACATCTGGTTCCAACAAGACGGGGCTACGTCCCACACAGCAAGTGCAACAATTGAATTATTGCGAGAGAAGTTTGGATCATATCACTCTTATTGGAAACCCATATAAATGTGCATTTTTGTTATTTCGACAAATTTTGTAGTCCGCCATGTTTTGTTGTTTTTTAATTTTGTCGAAAACTTCACATTCGTATTTTTAGGTTCCTCTTGGTTAAACAGCGGTAATTCTATTTTATAGGATTCAATATGATTGTTTGCATTTTCTTAAAATAGAGTGACTCTGCTTTTTTGGGATTAGGCCCTGTAGACATTTGCTCTTAACTTATGTGAATATCATCTTTATAAATTTTGAAATAATAAATAAATTAATTAATTGGTTTAAATAAAAAAATCCCTTTTTCAAAATAAGGAAGCATCAAGAAATTAAAAAAATTTTGTTTCATTACTGCAAAGTTGAGGAATACAAATATTCTTATAAAAATTATGTGAACCTTAAATTATGTAATTTCTAATATTTACACTTAGTACTCACCTAATGATAATTTTTCTCCCGAATCTGGCGGCAGTGTAAAACCTAATAGTGCCATTGACGCGATTAATACACACGGAACAATTAAATTGAAAAAATAGTACAGCGTTCGACGACGAATTAATATTGCAAATGTTATATCTATGTATGGTTCGGGACAACAATTATAATAGATTTCATTCCGTTTACCGGGAACACCTGAAATTAAAAAGAAAAACAACAATAACATTTTAAATCTGCTATAATTATTACTGTGGAAAATTTAATTCCCGCTACATGCATGGAAGATTTTTGTTTTTCAACAGATCTCCACCTATACTTTCGTTTCAATTAAGAATCAATCAAAACAATTTCTACACTAAATATCAATTTGATAATGCTAGAGAACTGGTTGCGGTGGTGATGATGATGATGGTAAAGTATACCAAAATTCAATTTCACTTTATTATGTTATGGAAAAGCTTAATTTTTTTTTTTTGGGAAAAACTTTTTGAATTTTTTATAATTCACACAACCAAAATTATTTTTTGCTATTCATAAATATTAAATTAATGTTATATATTTGGAATTCTGCTATATAGTTTTCTCGTATCATATACACATTATATAATTCTCTTTTGCTGGATGGATGACTATAAATATAGATTGTTCTTGGCGGAATGGGATGGGTGCCAGAAGAACGCCGCCTTACGCCAACAAATATATTTCGTAAATATTTCTTTTCTAGTGCTCGGCATCCACATTCATAATTATGAAAAATTGTTTTTAATTTCTTAAGACGTTCGCTCCTCATACACTTAGTTATATTTGTACATATATTGTAGTTTTTAGTATTGTGTGTTATTTATTTGTTCCTTCTTCAAAAAGACGCAAAACGAAAAATGGAACAAAAAACCATAAAAAATAATTTTGTTTTTTAAAGATTAACAATTTTTCATAAAACTAAAATAAAACAAAAAGAAAAATTGGTTCAAATTTTTCCTCATTTTCTTTTTGTTTCCTTCGACAACACTCATTTCAAAGCGTCTCGAACGAACTCTCACACCCATGCACTATACACAAAGCCATAGAGCGTTCAGCACAATAATATTATCGCACATAAGAAAAGAAAAGCGGAAATGGTTAATCCAAATTTATTAAGAAAATAGGGATATGATTTTAATTGGACCCGTATACAGCGGTACGACGACAACAGAAGGATTTGATTGATTTTATACAAAAATATTGTTTTTTAACAGCTCGACTTTATACGAGGGCGGAGTGAGAAGTCCGGTAAAAATTAAACAAGGAATAATATTTTCGGCCAAACAAAAAAATTATTTTTCAACGTAGTCGCCTTTTAGCTTGATACACTTAGTCCAACGTTTTTCCAATTTTTCGATCCCTTCCGAATAATACGATTTCTCCAACCCTTCAAAATAGGAGTTTGTTGCATCGAAAATTGCCTCATTAGAGCCGAATCTGTTTCCGCCGAACCATTTCTTCAAGTTCGGAAACAGGAAATAGTCGCAGGGGACTAAGTCTGGAGAATATGGTGAATGTAGAAGCAATTCGAAGCGTAATTCATGGATTTTGGCCATGGCAACTACACACGTGTGTACCCGTGTATTGTCTTGATGGAATAAAACTTTTTTCTTCGTCAAATGCGGTCGTTTTTCTTTCACAACGTCGTTGAAACGGTCCAATAAGTTGCAGTAATATTCCCCGTTGACTGATCTCCTCTTTTGAAGGTAATCGTTGTGCGTCAAGCCACGTGCATCCCAAAAAACTGTGGCCATGACCTTGTTGGCCGATAAAACCGCCTTAGCCTTCCTTTTTCGGCCTTCATTGGTCTCCGGTGTATAGTGATGGGTCCATGTTTCATCCACAGTTATGAAACGACGCAAAAACTCCATTTTATTTCGCTTGAACATGGCCAAATCTGCCTCTGAAGTTGTCACACGTGTGCATTTTTCCTCGATTTTAAGCAAACGTGGCACCCAATGCGCGGATAGCTTTTTCATATTCAAATGTTCGAGTAATATATTGCGCACACATTCACTGAGATGCCCACTATCTCAACTATCTTGCGCACTTTCTTCCTGCGGTCTTGCAATACTGTATCATGGATTTTGTCAACCATTTTGGGTGTGGTGACTTCATTTGGGCGTCCTGAACGTTCGGCATCAGTTCTGCTTGTACGACCACAACGAAAATCAGTGAGTCATTTTGTTCGATGGTGAACAATCTCCATAATATTTAACAAGCTTTGTTTTGGTTTGCGTAATGGTTTTTCCACGCAAAAAATAATGTTTAACAAATGAAATTCACTTTTTTCCATGTTTACAAAAAAAACAATGGGTTGTCTGTTTTCAATGGCTGTCAAAACTGAACTAAATGAAAGATCTGTCTGAAAATTTTAATTTGGTTTAGTGACAGTTGGTATTGACACATGACATTTGGGATTTGCGATTGTGGCGCCCTTTGTTACAATTTTACCAGACTTCTCACTATGTCCTCATATATCGGGTAATTTATTGCTCAAGTCTTATCAATACGTTTCAGGTGGCAACATTTTCGTATATTATTGGTATTTTTTAGAAATTTTGATAATCAATCACCACTTCTCTACACACGTGAACAAAACTGAAGTAGTAAATTATGGATTCTCGATGCATATTTAAAACGCAAGCCGTTTTTTGTTGTTATCCAAGTCCGATTCAGAAATCTACCGAAATTTTTCTTTACAACGTTCTTGAAATTTCTGAACGAAAATTTCCAATCGATTTAAAATTGTTAGCTAAAAACCTTCAGTTGTTGAGGTGATACAAAAATGAATGGACCCAAGCCATTTCTAATCCCAAGGTATTTTGTTGATTCCCGGAACTCCACTTCACTGTTGTTTAGAAGTAAATTTCGTTGAGGTGTATATCTTGCAGCTCTTTTCCTAGTGGAATTGAGGGCTTGTGTTTTTTCTGCATTAATTTTAATTTCCCCATTTCGTGAAATAATTGTGCAATTGTCGATATCCCATTTCTTGGCGATAAATTATATCGTCGGATAACGCCGCAAACAGGTGTAATTTATATAAGAGACCTACGTGCCACACAGACACTTGGTGATTGCATGAATGAAAACTTCTAAATCCAAATTGAACATTTGGGATTAAGTTTATCTTATTATGAATTTTTTTATGGTCGATAAATTCTGAAGTTCTTAGAAAAAATACTTTTTCTAGTAGTTTACCCAGTTTACTGTGCCATGGTCTCCTCACTTCTTGAGGGGTTGTGTTGTATTTGACGTTTAGCAGCCACCAGCTAGTGGTTAGGTCGTTACGCTGGGAATGATAGTTCTTAATCTCGTCTACTATAGGGTAGTGGATGCTTGGAATATGAAATTGGCTCGTTCCAGCATGTGTGTTATGGATCTGCTTAGCAATCGCCTCTACTTTTTCTTCATCTTTCAATAAATATTTGGCTTCGTTGTCAGTAATTAATTTTGGAGCAGGGATTCTTGTTTGATATTTTTTCCTTAATATTTTAGATAATTTTTTTTAGAGTGGAATCCCATTTGTTATTTATAAAATTTTGAACTTGGAATTTAATAGTTCTGCTTATAGGGCTAGGATTTCTTGTTTTATGTCAGGTTCAAAATACATGTTGTACCTGCGACGCAATCTGTTTCTGAGAGTTTTGGCTTTTTGTAAGCTGATTGGTAATAGCTCGCCTTGAATGCAATTCAAATTTATAGGTTTGAAGGGAGTACAGAAGTTGCTCGTCTTCTTCAGTATTTCGGTAATTATTAGATCAATAGTGTATGAGAAGACTTTTTTCAGAGGTCTATATGTATGTGAGTTCGAAACAATTAACGAGGAAGTTTGATATGGACTTATAAAATCAAATAGAACCTTTCCGGCTGAATTAGCTCGGAAGCGGTTCCAGCTAGAATGACGCGCATTCAAGTTTCCGCATATTGAGGTACTACGATTAGAATTGGTTAAAGTTTATAAATCTAGTCTAAATGCTCGCAATATTGTGGATTTGTTGTTGTCACCATATTTCCTTTCACACATATATTTTGAGACTGGAGAATTTTCGCCAGGAAAGTAAATTGAATAAAGATTCAACGGACCAGAAGAAGTTGCGCGATAATTCGCGCCACAATTCGTCATAATTACAGCAACACCTCCTTTTTTTCTTTGGATGATATAAGATCTGTCTAGCCTATGAATCCAGAATTTGCAATTACTTCTTATTACTACTTCTTATCTTATCACCATAATCCAACCAGGTTTCATTAATCATTGCTATATGGATATTATTGCGTGACATACGAGTATAATCAAACAGCTCACTTATTTTATTTTTTAAACCATTGGCATTCCAGAAAATTACATTGAGTAAATTTTCTCACACATCGTTGAGTAAATTTTCTATTTTCGATTCTTTGATGTTCCAAAAATTGTTGTCTCTTTGGACAAAATGGTGAGTATGACCTATGTTCAACTTTATAGTTACAGCAACCCGGCTTGAACTCAGATACGTTGTCAGAATTTGGATTAATCTCAGATCCGTTGATCGGCTTCGAGTTCGTCTTGTCGCATTCTAGTATTTTGTGTTAGCCACCACAGAAGGAACAACGGGGTTTTAGAAACCAGTTCGCAGACGCATGCCCGTAGTTTTTGGCATCGTGAACACACTGTTGGTTCCCCATATTTTGGGCGATAATGATTCCAAGATACTATTATTTGAAATACTGATTTAATATTTCGCAATATCCTGGATTTATTTTTAAATTTCACGAGATAAACATTCTGATCGTCATAACGCCTCTTTTTTATGTTGAGTGGTGTCACATCTGTTATACTCGTAAGACCCTCTACATCTCAGTTGTTTGTCGTCATTCAGTTGATAAGTAAACTCCGTTTACAAATAAAATTAAACTCCGTTAGTTTTTAATACTTCAAGACACGATGAATGCATCTTAGTGGATGGACATTAGATTCTGTGTTCATTGGAGGTGAATTTTATTTTATAATTTTGCACGTTAGCGTCCTTGAGGTATTTAACAATGTTGACGTATGATTGTTCCTTGATAGTAATCGGCAGGCAGTATTTTGTTGGTTTAGTTGTGGATTTTTCGGCATCGGCTTGCTTGTTACGATCGGTTGAATGGGTGTTAGTATCACCTGATCGTTTTTTTACTCTTGAAGTCAAGGCCATATTAGCGACATCTATATTTGACAATGCTTGAATGTTATAGCTTATACCGTTGTTATCACTTTTATACAGTTTTAAATTTCTTGCAAGATTAGCATTCTTACAAGAATTGTTATTAGCTCCAACTGAAGGCACTCTGATTACTTAACTTTTCACTGACACCCGTATTATTTTATTCACAGATCAAAATATTAATACTATGCTACAACACACACACTTTCAAAAAACAGACTGTCAACGATGTTTACCTTTTGAATGTATTGTATGTAAAGCCAACACTTCTAAGGGGGGCTCCAAGAGACAACTATAGACACTCTTGCAAGGAGCACCCACGACTGCACAAAAGCGAACAGATGAAAGTACTGTAGCGATTAGAACGCCGGTTTAACATCTCGCAAGCTCATCGCTCACTCAGCATCACTCTGTATGAGTAAACAGAGAAAATGCATCAACAGATGTACATATACGGGCAAGACGGAAATAACACGATGAGCATTTCAAAACGGGAACAAAAGTAACACGACGAATACAAAACTAAAAAACGACGATAAATTTATAAAATCAAAAAAATTAATTTACTTTTCAATCAGTTCGGCTACATCAACCGCAAAAGCAAGTCGCGCATCATTTGCATTCGCCACTAGCATGCCGCACACACAAGCCACTCCGCCATTGTATATGGCGGATAAATTTAAAATTAAAATTTAATTTAATAAATAAATTTACAAATTAAATTTATAAAATACAATTTTTGGAGATTTTTCTATTTTAAAATTTACCACTCTTCCCTCCAAGTTACTTGAGTAAACCGGACGTCTTATGGACTTGGGAAAATTTTCAAGGGTCAAAACTTTTTTTCTGGGAATTTTAAAAACTCGAAGATACTTGGAACTTATCGAGAAACCTTTAATTGTTAATTTGAATAAAAGTTCCAGAGTTAGTCCTCTTTACTAAAAAATACAAGTTTCCGAAAGTTGCCTATTTTGAACGGCATTACACTCACATAACTTACTGATAAATCTAGATTTCCGGATTCTGCATTAAACCGAATTTTTTCGATGGAGTAAACAGTTACATTTTCCGATTTTTCATAAAAACGCCTTATCAAAAGGTCTATAATTTATTTATTCGGTTAGAAAAATGCAAAGTCCTACATACCGAATTAACCATAGTCAGCATTGTAAAATTACAAACAATTCGTCAAAAATTCGCATATAATCTAATAGTTTGACAGTCGGATGCCAAATTGCCAAGTTCCACTTTGGAATACCAAAGTTCAAAACTTCCACTATGTATAGAATACCAGTCCTCATCTGAATACCAGATTTGACCGTAGTTGATTAATGAATGGTTAAAATACATGCAGTTTGGCCAAATTATCTTGGTTTACAATTACGATTTGATTAACATTTAGGTATGGCTAGTTTTTTATTTTCATCTGAAGAGGAGAGACAGAGAGTTGGACGAAGAGATACGTACCAGAAACACATAATGCAGCAATAATAACATCGTCAATACGAAGCAGCCATTGCGTAGGTTAATATAAATTAAGATGATCGAATGAGAATTGCTCATAATGGAGAGAGGCGATAATATCCACTCCACCTTGGCATGCCAGAAAGCCTCAATCCAACAGCCTGGAACCTAGATTCAATGAATCTATCATTCGTTGAAATCAGTTGGTAAAAATTCCAGTTAGATGTAAGTCTTTAGAGTTTACTATGCTACTGTAAAATCAATACGAGACCAAAACACGAACATTAGACGTCGGATGAAGATCTTAAAAATATTTTTGGCCAAATTCAAAGTTTTCTTAGATTGAAGTTGTACTATTGTCGCGCTAAGGAAAGAGGAATCACTAGCTACCAGAGCTAAAACGGTTGATCTATCAGCTGAAGCGGTTATTACAAAATTGTTGCTTTTCCAAGACCTTTCAAACGATATGCCACATGGTTATATTGAAAGGGGTAAACTATACCAGCTACAAGCGCCACAACGGCAGTTTTGAGTTCTAAAGTGTTCCAGCTAAATTTGTGGCATTCTCCAACACCTATTCAATGATATGCAACGCGTTTTTGGTCGCTAATAAACGAACGCCACCAGTGCCAAAACGGTGCATGGTTTAAGAAAAAATGGAGGTGTGTAATCGTTGTGGCTAACACCCGACTTTCTATTACGACAAATGTACATATATCTTGAATACACCACACTTATTTCTAACGCGAAAAATTGAACCTACCTGATTTGTGATAAAAAACATTTCTCCTGCTTAAATTTCAGAAAACCAAAGGTCAACCCTTGTTAAAAATACGAGTAAAGTGTTAATTGAAAAAATTGAAAAAGCTACTACAAAAACTGCCATCTCTGGTACACATATATCCACCACATTTCTTATGGATCTCCTAATTTATGGGTAAAGCTTTAGCATGAAGTTTTTTCCCGAATAGTCTATCCACGGGTGTTTTTTTAGGAGGTTTGTTTTTCCGATAGATGTCGTTTTATTTTATGACAGTTGTTTTGACAGCTCAAAGTGGCATTTCTACTCAGTATTGTTTGGCAAATCATTATGAATAGGTTAACTCCAGAACAACGTTTTCAAATCGTGGAAATTTATTTTCAAAATCAGTGTTCAATTAAAAATGTTTATAGAGCACTTCGTGAATTTTATGGTGCACATAATCGTCCGTCAGAGACCACCATAAAGAACGTAATTACCAAATTTCGGTCTACATTCACTCTTTTGGATGCCAAGCCACCGACAAGAATGAGAAGAGTTCGTACAGAAGAAAATATTGCTGTCGTTGAGGCCAGTGTCGAAGAAAACGACAATTTATCGATTCGTCGTCGTGCTCAGCAAATTGGACTTTGTCCATCGACTTTATGGAAAATTTTACGTAAAGATTTGGGTTTGGTGCCATACAAAATTCAATTGGTGCAAGAATTAAAGCCACACGACCATCGTTTGCGCCGTGAATTCAGTGATTGGTCGTTAAATCAATTGAACGAAGATCCATTTTTTTACCGTAAAATTCTCTTCAGTGATGAGGCGCATTTTTGGTTAAATGGATACGTCAACAAACAAAATTGTCGCATTTGGAGCAAAGATAATCCACACGCCGTTCTAGAATTACCAATGCATCCTGATAAATGTACTGTTTGGTGCGGTCTATGGGCTGGTGGGATCATCGGTCCATATTTCTTTAAAAATGAGGAAGGACGACGCGTTACCGTGAATGGAAATCGATACAGAACCATGTTAAATGAGTTTTTGTTGTCAAATCTTGAAGATATGGATATGAATGAAATGTGGTTTCAACAAGATGGTGCCACTTGCCATACAGCACGTGAAACAATCGACTTATTGAAAGAAACTTTCAACGACAACATTATTTCGAGAAATGGTCCGGTGAATTGGCCTCCGCGTTCGTGCGATTTGACGCCACTCGATTACTTTTTGTGGGGATACGTGAAGTCATTGGTTTATGTGGATAAACCTCAATCGATTGACGCTTTGGAAACCAATATTCAACGTGTCATTGCTGACATACGCCCTCAAATGCTTGAAAAAGTGCTGGAAAATTGGACCTCCAGAATGACATTTGTGAAAAATAGTCGTGGTAGCCATATGCCAGAAATTGTGTTTAAATGTTAAATGCCAAAAAATTATCTACCAAATAAAAAAAAATTTTGGTCATTTCATAATTTTATATGTGTTTTATTCAAAAAAAAAATCGGCAACCTCTTAAAAAAACACCCTTTATATACTTTTCAAAATATTAAAAATAGCAGAAAAGCTCCTACGGAAACTGCCACTTCCGGTGGACCGATCTCGGCCAGCTCTCACTGGGATCTCACAATTTATGGAAAAGCTTAAATATAAAGTTTCATCCCCTAATCAATCAATCCGTATGTATCGTACAGAGACCAAATTTTTACTGAAAAGCAGATATTTCACAGAAATCGCCTTCTCACCTTAAACTTTGGGAAAATCTGGACCGGTATTGTTGTAAAATTAAGTTAGAATCTAGTTCATAACCGTTTTTCACGTAAATGATATAGCTTCTATTGAAGCTGTTGCTTCCGGTAGACCGGATTCATCCCGATTAATCACTCCATCTAGGCTGTATAGGGACGAATTTGTGTTGAGAAATAATATTTTGGCAAAAATCGTCATTTCCGCGTACATTTTGAAAAACAGATTTCGAAAGCTGCGACTTCCGATGGACCAATTTTGACCAAATATCACTGTCATCTTCCAATTTATGGAAAAAGCTTAGGTATGATTGACCCCGATCAGTCAAACCGTCTGGGCTGGTCGAAATATTTCATATTTTCCTACAACACAGACATTAAGTCTGCACAGAACCATGCCCTCACGCATATACCCACAGAGATCTTTTTAGAAACTACTGGAGTACTAAGGTGTTAAAGCTTTATTGTAGACATGCGACACATATAAAATCTATAATAACGAATAATGAGCTACTAGCACGAAAACTGTGGTTTTAAGATCTTCTAATACGACAAGTATATATTTTTTAATAAACTAACCATTCGCCAACAACACCAAAACGGTGGATTTATGCACTAAAGTGGTATTGTCAATTTGTTGTCTGAAGCATCCCCTTTGAAATGGTATTCTACACGAGGATATCGGATTAATGTAAACTAATATCGTAGTGTTGATTAATTTTTTGGGTGATTTATTTTGTTCATGTCTGAAAGCTCTTGGAAGCAACAATTTTGTAATTAACGCTTTAGAATATATAATTGCACATGTGTCATTAAAAAATTCTTGAATGTGAAGTTAGCCCCGAATTTTATTATATGAAACATAAAAATGATTATTAAAATTATTTTAATTCGCAAAACACACAAAATAAATGTAATAATTTAATAAAATGAAGTAAAATAATTTTTAAATCGGCTCATAAATCTGTCAGATTATGATAATCTGGTTCTAAGACGGAAAAACACATGTCTCACATTTAGGAAAACACTACAAAATCGTATCATTGCAACCTAGCGAAATTAGGCTCCAGACAAAATTTTTCCATGTAATACGTTTTGGACCCAAAACAACATTTTAATTTGACATGTTAAAAATACTAATTTGTCGGATCAAAGCTATATGGTTTTGAAATGGCCGGACTCATACGGCCTTTTTCGCAAAATATGAATAAAATCGTACCGTTGCAACATAGCGAAATTAGGCTCTGATCCGACAAATTGATACTCTTCACATGTCAAATTAAAATGTTATTCTTGGTCAAAAATGTATTACGTGTAAATATTTTGCTCTGAGCCTAATTTCGCTAGGTTGGAACAGTACGATTTTTAGTGTTTTCCTACATGTGAGATATGCATTTTTCCGTCTTTTTTGCCAATTTTAAAATTATTTTACTTCATTTTATTAAATTATTACATTTATGTTGTGTGTTTTGCGAATTATAATAAAGAATTTTATTTTTCAGCCGCAAACAGTAATTTTTAAGAGCCACATTCAATTATTATTAACAGAATCATAATTCGTAATCAGGGATCAAAAATGTTTTAAGAGTTGAGCTTCAAGAGTTAATATTTAAATTGTTGTGCGAATTTAAACTAAAATTTACAGTAAACGTGAAAAATTATTGCTCGAAAGGTTCTGCGAAAGCAACCATTTTTAATCCGCGGCAGAAATTTTCTGTGGTTTATCCGGGTATGTCAATTTTCAAACCAAAATTGTGAAGGCCCCGAATTAGGGGTTTTCACATTAACTGTCCCATCATTTTAAATCATTATTTGACAAACTTAATTATGATTTTTCAAAGTTTGGTTGTTCCTTTTAAATTATTCAATCTTAGCAAGCGATGAAAGAAAAATTACAATGGCGATAATTACATGTGATTTGTTTATAATTAAAATGGAACCGTAAACTTGTTTTAAAACTGCATCAGCAAGGTTTATAAAAAGTAATATTTTTAAAAGTCTGCAATTGGTATAAACCGCAAATTTACATACCCAACATTAGAAATATTAAGGAGTACAGGTACAGAAAAATTAAAAGAAAAACCAATTTTCTCAAGAAGTGGGCGCACAAAAAAAAATCAAAACTGTACGAGAATGAAATCCTGCTGTTCATATGACAAAGCTAGCTATTAGTTTAAATGTAGGACCTTAATCACAATGTATTGCATTATTTTCAAGAACGTGCACTTGCAAAACATACAAAAACAAAAAGATAGTGGGTTAACTGAGCTTCAGAAGAAAGTTAGGGTCGCAATATCTAAGAGGTTACTCTTTTGGTATCATGGTGATAAAATTTAATTTTCAGATGAAAAGATGTTCTTACTACAAGACCCTCGGAACCAACATAATGATCTTGTATGGTCAGTATCATTTAGAGACATTCCACCAAATAAATTAGCCCTGTAAAAGGGTTCAAAATGTTTCAGATGCAATGGTTTTGGAAGCATTTTAAAAAAAGGGGCGATATACGAAAATATATATTAGTGCTTCTAGCAAGATAGATCTCCTTCACATAAAGCAAAACTAACTCAGAAATGCCAGTTTACCCGATTTTGTACGATCATTCATAATTTAAAAGACTGCTCAATTTACTTCCAAAACATGAGTAAAACGTCATCTAAGACAGCTACATATACCAAATTTGTCTTAAAAACAAATCATCTTATCAAAGCAGTTTGCGAAATATCTTTCAATCCAGGTGTCCATATCATATAGTTTTAAGTTCTTCCGCGACTATGTAGTATATAGATGAGAGGAAGAGTTCTTTTAGCCATTCATTCATCACTTGGAAAAAGACAACACAGTGGCGTCAATGTGGATACATTTTATAAACTACACACAAAATATCTGCATCACAATTTTTCTTGAGTTAGTTTAACAATTTAAAACCAACTTTTCATGATGTTTTTGGCATATCACGCGTAATTAGCGGTGTATCGCGTCCATTTTATGGTCGTCATATTCAACCAATCGTCATAATCCAGCAAGCAATTCAAGCCCTTATGACAAAATATATCGCAACAATTTCAATAGTGTTGATGAAGACGACAAAATCTCCATAAGTGTAATAGCTATTCCACAGCCCTTATGCGAAAGCTCAGTACGCAAATGCTCACAAATTCACATAATTCAAAGCCAGCTCTCATTTTTTTTTTAATCCAGGAAATGAAAATTATAGACTGGTGTAGATATTGCCAATATTTAGCAAAATTTTGAGCGTGGAAAGTTTTTAGCAAGATTATCGAACTACTTAAACGTATTTAATGTAAACCGTATGAATCCATTTGGGTTTTGTGAGGCTAAAAATTCAGCATAGGAAAAGTTAAATTTAGTTGAAATATTATGCGGCCAGTATAAAAGAACTATCACTTGCAAGTGTCTACATTTGTTGAAAGTTTTGACTGTGGCTAATGCCTTCAGAATATAAAAAAATGGAGGGTTGAATATGTTTTGGCCGACAAACAACTTTTACCACGGATGTATACTTAGGGCTCGAATACACCACTTTTTAGTTCTAAAGCGGAAAAAACCGGTCTTGTATAATCAAAACACATTATCCCTGCTTAAATTTCAGAAAACCAACAAGATCAACCAACAATATTTAAATCTTTTAATTCTTTGTCGTTTTTTGTAAATGCTAAACTTTTCACTACCATTACATAAATGGAAAAAGCTGCCACTTCCGGTGCACATATGTCCACCCAATTTCGAAAGTATCTCCCAATTAATGGAGAAAAGTTAAATATCAGGTCTTATTACGAATAGTCAATTCAATTGGCGGAACAAAATATTTTTTATCAAAACGAATAATTTCCGGTAAAATTTAAAAAATTATCTGAACAAATTGTGTTTTTAATTTAATTTACAATCTTTTTGTTTGTCAAAATTCGTTATTTCCGTTTAAATTTTGAACCGGTATATTGTTGCAAATTTAGTTTACAATCTTTTAGCTTATAAACGTTTTTCTCGTAAATGATATACTTTTCCAAATATTTGCAAAAACGAAACAGCTTCAATGGAAGCTAGCACTTCAGGTGGACCGATTTCGACCAAACATCGCTGGAACCCCTCAGTTTATGGTAAAAGCTAAAGTATGGAGTTTCTTTCTGATCAATCAATCCGTATGGGCTAAAATTTTGTTGAAAAGTGGCCGAATTTTTGTAGAAAAAAGTTTTTTTGCCAAAGATGTCAATTTCTGCTTGAATTTTGGAAAGCTAGCCTGGACCGGTGTTGTTGCACATTTAATTTAGAACCTTTTAGCCTTTGAACGTTTTTCTCGTAAATGACATACTTTTCAAAATATTTGCAAACAACGAAAAAGCTCCAATGGAAGCTGGTACTTTCGGTGGACCGATTTCACACCATTGGGGTCTCGAAGTTTATGGTGAAAGTTAAAGTATGGAGTTTCATTCTGATCAATCAATCCGTATGGGCTAAAATTTTGTTGAAAAGTGGCCGAATTTTTGTTGAAAAATGTTTTTGTCAAAAATCGGAATTTCAGCTTGAATTTCGGAAAGCCGACCTGGACCGGTATTGTTGCAAATTTAATTTGAAATCTGTTACCTTTCGAACGTTTTTTTCGTAAATGATATAGTGTTCAAAATATTTGCAAATAACGAAAAAGCTTCAATGGAAGCTGGTACTTCCGGTGGGCCGATTTCGACCAAACATCGCTGGGACCCCGCAGTTTATGGTAAAAGCTAAAATATGGAGTTTCATTCTGATCAATCAATCCGTATGGGCTAAAATTTTGTTGAAAAGTGGCCCAATTTTTATTAAAAAAATTGATTGCCAAAAAATTTCAATTTCCGTTTGAATTTCGAAAAGCTGACCTGGACCGGTATTGTTGCACATTTAATTTAGAAAATAGGTTTTTGCCAAAAATCTCACTTCCCGCTTGAATTTTAGAAAGCTGTCCTGGACCGGTATTGTTGCAAATTTAATTTAGAATCTTGTAGCTTTTGAACGTTTTTCTCGTAAATGACATACTTTTCAAAATATTTGCAAACAACGAAAAAGCTTCAATGGAAGCTGGTACTTTCGGTGGACCGATTTCGATCAAACACCACTGGGGTTTCGAAGTTTATGGTGAAAGTTAAAGTATGGAGTTTCATTCTGATCAATCAATCCGTATGGGCTAAAATTTTGTTGAAAAGTGGCCGAATTTTTGTTGAAAAATGTTTTTGTCAAAAATCGGAATTTCCGCTTGAATTTCGGAAAGCCGACCTGGACCGGTATTGTTGCAAATTTAATTTGGAATCTGTTACCTTTCGAACGTTTTTTTCGTAAATGATATACTGTTCAAAATATTTGCAAAAAACGAAAAAGCTCCTCGAAAAAGCCGCTTCCTGTGGATTGATTTCGGCCAATAATTACTGGGATCTCACAATATGTGAAAAAAGCTTAAGTATGAAGTTTCATCACGATCAATAAACTCACCTGGACTGTACAGCTGCCGAATTTATGTTGAAAGAATTATTTTACCATACAAGTAATTCTTATGTAAGTCCATGGATGTTTATCGATGGAATATCTAATGTAGTTTAACTCACCTCTACATCTATTTGGGAATCATTTAAAAATCGTCAGAAATGTTGCAAACCCCAAAATTACTAAAAGGCGGTTTAGATAGAATCAGCGAGTGGTGTGCAGTCAACCAAATACATCTCAATATCGAAAAATGTAAAATTATGTCTTTCCACAGGAAAAAAACGCCACCAAGTGGTGCAATATAAGTAAGATGCCATTTCTAGTAATCCCACATTGGTTGAATTAAAAGTATTTAGAAAAAAGTGTTACTGTTTATAATGGAAAGCTGATTAAGACTGCGAACCCAATATTCCTTACCACGTTAACCTAGCTCGTCTCCCTGTAGACATTACACCAGATTTAAAAATTAAGTGATTTTGTCTATGGCTATCCTCTGGTTTGTATCCTTAAAACAAGAACTATAGAACTAAGTATGGTGAACATGAACTAATTAATAAAAAGACAAAAATAAAGAAGTACAACCCTTATTTTACTTCCCTAGATCTAGCAACGGAGGCGTGCGGCGGAGATAGATAATACCACAACAACTAAACCATCGTAAAGCAACGTTCCTTGTTTTAGCACAAATTTGGGTAACCGCATCGAAATAGCATAAGCGTAATTATACAAATGGAAGGAACTGAGATTATCCCCCGGCAGGCCAGTATCCCTCATCCAGCAGCAGTCTAGCTCTTTCCCCTCCATCCTCTAGGGGATGTGCACCGTCAAAATAAATAAATATACCTAGAGATTTTTTTTTTTTTAACAACTTTATTGATATGGCTACTACAATCTTAAACATTATTTATTCATTAGTAAGGTTGACATTAGTACTTATGAGATAAGCATAAACTTGTGTGGACCTGCTGGACCAGTGTCCAGTTCCCTTGGTTTATAATTTTGCATACGGTTAGCTCGTGTGGTTTGATTCGTTTGAGCCGCCTTACTTCGTTTGTACTGTCCAGTAGTTGTACGGCCTCAAGATTGGTGTGGGTAAGAAGTCTCTTCTCATGTTTTATGGCACATTCGCGGATAACGTCGTCTATCAATTGTATTTCTAAATCATTGTTGATTTCCTTGTTAGTCACAAATAGGTAGGCGTGGGTGACCATTCGAAGAAATTTATTTTGGCTGTGTGTACAACCCCATAGCCCCATGTGTACAACCCCATAGCTGCGCACCATACATCCATATTGGTTTGAAGATAGTCTGGTATACCAGTCTTTTGCAATACAGGTTCATTTTGGAATGATGTCCAATTAACCAGTACATTTGACGTTGTTTCAATCGTATCTGTTCAGCTTTTGGTCTCACGTGATGTTTCCAGTTGAGCCTGGAATCTAAATGTAGACCAAGGTATTTTGCCGATTCAGCCTGTGGCACTTGCACTCCTTTGAGGTGTATATGAAGAGTGTTATTTTTATGTCTGAGCGTAAATGTCACATATGTTGATTTGAGCTCATTCAGTGCGATTTTCCAGTCAATTGTCCATTTAGTAACGTTGTCCATTGCTCGTTGAAGATTGTTCAATCACGGGTTTGAACATGGCATAATGTATTATATTTAATGACAACTTGCACTTTTTATTATATATATGCAACGACCGTGGCATTAATTGCATTAACTATGTAAGCAATTTTTATATGTAACACTTAGTCTTAACCGCTTACTATGCAATTTAGTTGTATAAAAGAAAAACATATTTGTCTAATAAAGCAGAAGTTAATTAACAACGTAAAAACACTCTCATCATTACTATCTACTAGACCTCACCAGTGGTAATCTAGTAGGTAGCAAAAACATTAAATTATCCAAAGCCAAGTTTACGCCTTGGCCATACCTTGGAGATTTAACATTGGTCCTTCGAGCCGGATTGCAGAGATAGAACAAATGTATAGACAGGTAAAAGTACATCCTGATGATCAACAATATCAGAAAATATTATGGAGGAAGACGCGAGATGAAGTTATAAAATCATACCAGCTAACAACCGTAACTTTCGGTATGTCATCTGCGCCATATCTGGCTATCAAGACATTGCAGCAGTTAGCAACAGATGAAAAAGTGAAATTCCCGATTGCGGCCAACATAATAATGAGCGACTTCTACGTGGATGACGTATTATCAGGAGGTAACACCCTTGAAGAAGCTCAAAAAGCACAAAACCAACTTATCAGTGCACTTAAAACCGGAGGATTTAATCTAAGAAAATGGGCGTCTAATTATCCTCAACTATTAGAAGCTGTCGGTTCAGAGTCGAGAGCTCTCGAGCCTATCATAATTAACGACGATGCTGTAAAAACATTAGGATTGCTGTGGAACCCTATAACAGATACCTTCGAATTCAAGGTGAACCTTAACGAAAAAAATGGGATCATGACAAAAAGAAAGATGTTATCCGAATCATCAAAGGTTTTCGATCCATTAGGATGGTTGTCTCCAACCTTAATACGAGCCAAAATTTTAATGCAAACTCTATGGATCTCAGGCGTTACGTGGGATGAGAAGCTGCCTGAAGACGTCGAAAATAAATGCCGCCAATACTATGTCTCTCTCCCGAAGCTAGAGGCGATCAAAATCCCAAGGTGGATCAACTTCAACTCTACGTTACCAGGAGAGTTGCACGGATTTTGTGATGCTTCAGAAGCGGCTTATGCAGCAGTAATCTATTTTTACGATAGATCGTTAAATAAGGCAACTTTGTTAACGTCAAAAACCCGGGTGGCACCAATAGCAACCAAGTTAACGCTACCAAGGCTAGAGTTATGTGGAGCCAGTCTGCTTGCTAATCTAATGAGCAAAGTACAACAGGACATGAAATCCGATAAAACACCAACATATTTTTGGACGGATTCTATGATTGTTTTGGGATGGGTGAAAAACAAGCCCCACAAATTTAAAACATTCGTAGCAAATCGGATCTCGGGAATCCAGAAGTTAACTGCCTCATCTCAATGATTTTATGTAAAATCATCCGACAATCCCGCAGATTGTGCATCCCGGGGTATTGAGGCCAATCAATTAATCATATACAATTTATGGTGGAACGGTCCTCAACACGTCTTCAAAACGGCAATCCAACTAACACCAATGAAACTAGAAGGAACGCCAGATCAATTGGAGCTGAAACAACCGATTGTTGGGGCCACGACAGTGACATCCAATAACCCAATTGAGAATTTATATCGAAGACACTCCAATTTCAATAAAATAAAAAGGATTCTAGTATATGTATTGAGATTTATTGACAAAGGCCGAAGGAATACTGTAAACAACCAAGAAGTTCCCACGGCAGAAGAACTAAAAAATGCTACCCAAGTATTGATTAAACTGGCCCAGAGGCAATGCTTCAGGAACGAAATTTACGATCTTACAAACCAGAAAGGAGTGGCAAATAAAAGTAAGATTAAATCTTTGTCTCCTTTCATGCACGATGATCTCCTACGCGTTGGTGGCCGAGTCCAAAACACAATCTCTTGGAGCTACGACGAGAAACATCCGATTATTGTCCCAAGAGATCATCCCATTACTAAACTATTGATTGAACAAGCACATAAACAAACAATGCATGGAGGAACACAATTAACCCTGGCTCATCTTCGCACCAGGTACTGGATCATCCACGGTCGGAATCTAACAAGACATTTCATATCAAAATGTACAAGATGTCATCGTTTCAATACAAAAACAGGAACACAGCTAATGGGTAATTTACCAGCCGCCCGGATTACACCCGGAAGACCATTTTTGAGAACTGGAGTCGACTATGCGGGACCTCTTCTGATTCGAACAACAAAGGGAAGTGGTCACAAGGCACTCAAGGGTTATTTAGCGATTTTTGTTTGTATGACAACCAAGGCCATACACATTGAGCCAGTCAGTGATCTAACTACTGAAGCATTCATCGCGGCATACAAAAGATTCACTGCACGTAGAGGATTATGCAGTGATTTGTATAGCGACAATGGTACCAACTTTGTCGGTGCTAAAAATCAACTTGAGCGCGAATTAGCTGCACTAATTCGTAATTCAAATAAGGAGATTGCACAATTATTAGCAAATGATGAAGGACTATGGGAAGCGGCAGTTAAGTCAGTAAAAAGATGCTTAATAAAGGTCATTGGAGAAGCAACATTGACTTTTGAAGAATTATCAACGGTTACTTCACTAATAGAAGCTTGCTTAAATTCAAGACCACTGGCACCACTATCAACCGATCCTACAGATGTTACCTTCTTAATGCCTGGGCACTTTTTAATCGGTGCACCTCTAAAAGCAATTCCACAAGATACAATAGCAGAAACAACCATTCACGGCATAACACGTTGGAAACTTGTAGAAAAAATTAAACAAGATTTCTGGAGAAGATGGCATAGCGAGTACTTAAATCAATTTCAACATAGAAGAAAATGGTCAGATGAACAACCAAACTTGAAGATAGGGGACCTGGTTCTCATCAAAGAGGACAAAATTCCTCCATTAAAGTGGCTAACTGGTCGGGTGATGGAAATACATCCAGGCATAGACGAAAAGGTCCGAGTAGTCTCACTTCGTGGCCCGGGAGGGACTCTTATAAAAATACCGATTCACAAACTTTCACGACTGCCAATAGAACATGAAAACGAAACCAACCAAACGAATACACATTCACCGGTCGAGCAACCTCAACAACCAACGATACCTTTACGTGTTCAACCGCCCCGAGAAGTTAAAAGGAAAAGACAAGTATATCACAATAAAGTAATATTCAAAAAAGGAGCAACGATGAGACTAATAATCTTGATGCTCGGCAACTGAAAGCACTGTGGAACCGCTACCAACGGACGCCGGCATATATTTTCACAACACCGGAATTGTTAACCTGATGGCATTGCGGTGGAAAATCATTGTAAACTACAACCTATCAGGATATTGGGACGACATCAGCTCTATAGAATACTACATCAGTCATCTAAATAACACTTGTCAAACGGGGTGGACGGGGGGGAAGAGACCAAAACTCTGTGATGTAGTGGTACACCAGTTAACTGAACAAATGCAGGAAATTACATCGCAAAATGCCCTACTTATGTCAACGAACAAGGACCACGCTCTGAAGAAACGTGACATAGGTGATACAATAGGATACATTCTCGGTGATGCGTTCGGCATCATGAATCAAAGAGATGCTTCACATATAGAGAATCAACTGGAAAAGGCAGAAGATAATGAGAAATATTTATTGGCATTAATCCAAAATCAAACGTCAATCATAGACTCAACAATCAATGTATTTAAACACGACAGAGAGACGACTGCTAATCATTTTAAAATTATCTCACAGCAGTTCTTATATCTCGATGGAAAAATCCAACAATTATCCATAGATGGTGATCATTATGACAGGGTACAATCTATTACAACATATACTATTCAAATAATGATGATCATGAGGCGAACAGCAGATAAACAACGAGTTATTATCGATGTTATTATAAATGTCCATCAAGGACACATCCATCCAGCCCTGTTGGCCCCTCAACAATTGAAAGAGGAAATCAACCGAATTAAAGATTATATTTCACCAACCATGATGATCCCTGAAGGCGATGACGATAATAGTCTTGGGCACATTTACAACCTGCTAACCGTGCAGACAAGAGTCACGAATAATCATATCCTCTTTCTCATCCAGATGCCTTTAGCATATTCGGAGACGTATCAATTATTTCACATAGTACCAATCCCAAAAATCGAAAATGGTCAATTACACATAATAATGCGAACGACAGAATACCTCATAGTAAATATGCATCGAGAACGTTTCGCTCCTCTAACTAACGATGAACTGCAACAATGCGTTCAAATTAAAAATAATGGATATTTATGTACCATTTCGCCAATTTACAACATACAATCAAATCAGTCACAATGTGAAATGAACCTATTAAGACATGTAGCGCAGAATTTGTACGGTTGTACAACAACTATATTGCACCAACTGAACTATTGGATGCCATTAGACACAAACAAATGGCTATTTTCAGTAACAGCACCAAAAATCTTTGATCTAATATGTGATCGTCAGATAACCACAATGAAGCTGCAAAATTCTGGGATACTCAGTCTGGATCGGAAATGTACTTTAAAAAACGGGCATTTCTATCTCACAACTATCGACGAAAAATCCTATATGATTAATTCTTCTTTTGCTGCATCAATAAAGATTCAGAGTGAACTGAAAAATTCATCATATTTATCGGAGCAACCGACGATTCCATCAGAGGGAGGCACCAACAATTCAGCGGACCTCAGTTTAAATAAGGACATAATTAATCTTGAAACGGCCATTGCTAAACAAAAATTAAAGGAAACGGCCTTACCTAAATCAATGGACTCTTCTAATATCGGGCATAACATTCATCATTACGTGATGACTTACACCATGGTGATCATAGGAGTGGTCATAATTTTGTTATATCTCTGCAAACGCAAGACAAATCACCGGGTTTCCTCCGAAGACATGTCACCACCACAACGGCCGACGCCACGGCCAAGGTCTCTCAATTGTAGAGACCCGCAGTATGTTCAATCACGGGTTTGAACATGGCATAATGTATTATATTTAATGACAACTTGCACTTTTTATTATATATATGCAACGACCGTGGCATTAATTGCATTAACTATGTAAGCAATTTTTATATGTAACACTTAGTCTTAAACGCTTACTATGCAATTTAGTTGTATAAAAGAAAAACATATTTGTCTAATAAAGCAGAAGTTAATTAACAACGTAAAAACACTCTCATCATTACTATCTACTAGACCTCACCAGTGGTAATCTAGTAGGTAGCAAAAACATTAAATTATCCAAAGCCAAGTTTACGCCTTGGCCATACCTTGGAGATTTAACAAGATTATCCACTACTCTTGGTTGAGATTCGTCTACTGAATAATTACAGTGTCGTCAGCGAACGTGCCGATGAATGTTTTATTCGTTGTAGGTATGTCCGCAGTATAAAGAAGGTAGAGGAGGGGACCCAATACGCTTCCCTGCGGAACTCCCGCAATCGCTGGATAAAAGTCAGAACATGTTTCTTCATGAATGACTCTGAATTGGCGATGAGAGAGGTATGATTCAAGCAGCTGGCAATAGTTTTGTGGTAGAATTTTGCTCATTTTGATGTCAACCCCTCATGCCAAACTCTATCACAGGCCTGGGATATATCCAGAAATACGGCGGGGCAATATTTATTTTCTTCTAACGCTTGCTCTATTACCGCAGTTATTCGATGGACTTGATCTATGGTGGAGTGGTTATTCCTGAATCCAAATTGGAAATCAGGAACGTTTACCATTGGCTTTAGACGTTTTAGAAGCAGTTTCTCGAACAGCTTTGATAATTTCGGAAGCAGTGAGATTGGTCTGTATGATGTTACTTCTTCATCTGGTTTATCTGGTTTCTTTAGCATAATTATTTGGGCCATTTTGAAGCATTTGGGTACATACTTCAATCTCATACAGGCATTAAATAAGTATGTGATCAAGATAATTGCTTTACGTGGAAGTTCCTTGAATAGACCCGGTGATATTTCATCAATTCCTGGTGCTTTTTTATGAATAAGATTTTTGTCGATTTCTTTAGCAATTTCCATTGGCGTGACCGACTTTTAAAGTCCTGTTTTGGTTGATAAACAGGTGTTACATCAATGTTGGATTGAATGTCATGGGGTTGGAACACTGCTGCTAGGTGTTGAGCAAAGAGTTCCGCTTTTTCTTTGTCTTGTCGAACCCAACTGCCTTGAGCATTCCTTAAAGGTGGTACTCGAACTACAGGTCGTTTAAATCTTCTGGTTGCTTTCCATAACGAGTAGTCTTTATCCATTTCTGGACCTAGCCCGCTTAAGTAGTTATCGAGGCAATTCTGTTTGAAATTTTTGATTAGTCTATTGACTTTGTTACTTATCCGATTAAAAGTTGTCTTGTCAGCGGGATTTCGGGTGAAGTGCCATATTCTCCTCGCCCTTCTTCTTGCCTTGATTTGTTCCCTGATTTCAGCCGGGTATTTGACTTCAATCTCCGCTTTGTCCTTTGATTCAGGAGTAGCTAGTCTGGCAGCCATTCGAGTGTATTCAATAAAATTGTTTGTTTTTTGTGCCAATTCTTCATTGCTTTTGATACTAACTTTTAATTCAACCAGCTCTTCCAATTTTTCTCTGAATATGTCCCAATCCATGAATCTATTAGTAAGGTTTTGCTTTTTCTGTTTCTTTATTACTGTAGCGCTTACTGACAGCAGTACAGGAATGTGCTCAGATGTTAGGTCGTTAATCCCTTCGACTCTAGTGTAACTTAGAGGAATACCTTTTATGATGAAGAAATCCAGTAGATCTGGTATTTTTCCTGCATCCGTTGGCCAATACGTTGGCCCCTGAGGACAGATATTCGCATTTGTTTTCATGAATGGCATTGAACAAGGTGTTACCTTTCCCAGGAGAAATAAGCCTGGAACCCCAAGCTTTATGTTTTATATTGTAGTCCCCTCCAATAATAAATCTTGAACCGAGCTTATTGAAGACGTTATTAAATTGTAACTTCGTTGGTGTATGCCGTGGAGGACAGTACGCTGCTGCAATATTTAGATCTGCGCCATTATATTGGATTGAGATAACAGTTGCTTGCAAATAGTTTTCACGAATATCATCTTGTCGATTGTGTTTTATATTATTTTTGATTAGTACAGCTGAACCACCTCTAGCTCTTTCACTAGGATGGGTTGTCCAGTAGGAATTAAAACCCCTTATTCTGATAAAGCTTTTGTTGGAGAAGTGCGCCTCTCAAATCAGCGCAATATCAATGTTGTTTGTATGGAGAAATATTTCCAGTTCGTGGGCTCGTTGGTTAAGCCCATTAGCGTTACAAGCTACAATGCGTAGGAACGAGTTAACCATTTGTGAGTATGCTGACTTTTTCGCTTGGTGGATAGATACAGGTTTCCAGTTTTGCCACCCTCTCTGCTAAATGAATACCTAGAGATGACTTCAAAAAAAATCTGAAGAAACGCTCTTAACACATTTTTAATTAATTTTTTTTTTGTTTTTGTTTTTTATTTTATTATTTTAATTATTGAATTATCTTGTTACATATATTGTAAGTAGAACTTTTTTAATCGATTCCTTTCAATAAATAAATAAAACAAAAACAGACTGTTTACATGCTTCAATGCCTTGTATCATGAGTATTAGGAAAAACTTGAACAAATTTTAAGAAAATTGCTAAGCGGTTTGAAGTGTTTTCGTCGGGTGTGTCTCACAATCCGTTTTAAAAACCTTGATCGTTCAGGGCAGGGAATCTTTACTTAAATTTTTCTCAGTTTAAGCGAATTTGATAAAACTTAGTGCGGTTTTCAAATGCCAGCAGTCACACCTAATTAATATTTGTTTGGTGCTATTCACCACCTTAATTTATGCACTAAAGTTAAATTTTATGAAATCTAAGTTTGCTAGTTATCTGGTACTTTTCGTTATATAACAGGTATTGAACTTTGTACATATACGAGTATATCCAAGTTAGATGTACATGTTCGTAAATAATAAATAAGAAAATCAAACAAAAACAGAGGCACCAAAAAAATTGATTTCGAATAAACAAATACAGCACTCGAACAAAATTAAATTCCCTAGGCACTTAAAATGCCCGTTCGAATAGGAAAAATTGCAATAGCAACAAACGGATAACCAAAATCCAGGTTCGTCTTATGAATGATAAAATAACAATTTTGGTGTTTTTTCCGTAAATTATTTCCTTAGGATGGTTTTTTGTTTGTTTGGCATACGCTCTATTTACACCAACAATCAGGACATATATGCCGGTATTTCAGTGGTAAACACAGTAAAACCTTATACACTCACACATATACACACAAAATAAGGCCATCAATAGTTAATTCAATTGATTTAGAATTAGAATTTGAGGTGTGTGATGGGATACGGTGTGTTTGTCCCATTCTACATGTCGGGGAGTTCTGAAACTCGAATGTGTTTTGCTCCGTTGATTTAAGTTTGGTGATATATAGAGGTGTTACAAATTTACGATTTTATCTAAGACGGAGAACCTAATGTTATTATTCTTATTTTGTGGGTTGGAATAGAATGAAGGAATAGAATTTGGTTGTAACGTATTTAAACCACAATTTGTAAATTTCTGATCGATGTCACTAATACACTTCAGAGCTTGATTACATTAGTACAGGCTGGTTGAAAAGTATTGAAAGCAAAAATTAAAGAATGTGAATTTTTTAATGAAATTAGTTTTGTTATTCAATATAATCTCCCTCAACTTCAATACACTTCTTCCTCCAATACTATCTCTGTAATGATTTTCCGGAAGCTCTGCAAAATACTGTTCCTCCACGGCTTCAATAGCTTCTTCATTCAACGAAAAACGTTGGGTACGATAGTAATCGCTGGGAGCCAAATTTGGTGAAGACGGTGGGTGTTCAAGCAATTCGTACTTTCATTCGTTCAATTTAGCCATCGTCAAAAGACTCGTATGAACACGTGCATTGTCGTGAGGAAAAATAAAATTTTCCTTCTGTAAAACGGGTCTTTTATCGCTGAAAAATTTGTTTTCAATTCAGTTTTTGTTGAATTGTTAACGAACCTTGAATCTTCACAAACAATATTATACACTTGCTCAATGATATCTGGTGTTGTTGCACCTTTTGAACGTCCACTACGTGGTTCATCTTTAACGCTTGATTGACCACTTTTAGACTCTAAAACCCATCGATGCACAGTTGGAAATGAATGAGCAGATTTCTTAAACACTTTTACCATTTTTGTATGAATTTCTGTTGCTGATAAAGCTTCCAAATCAAATAATTTTATCATCGCACGATATTCGGTTTTTTACACTTCTTACGGCTTGTTAACAAAGACTGAATTACCAGATCGAAATAAAAATTTTCATGTGTTCAAATGAAAGATAAAATATTAAAGTGGCGTATATATTTTGATATAGGTGACGCTTTCAATACTTTACAACCAACCTGAAATATTTTGCCAATTCGTACGTTACGTATCATATTATTTTGCAAACTTATTAGTTTAAAATAATTGATTGATTTTGAATGTACGACCAAGTTCTTAGGCTTGAGTTCCCGGATGACGCCGGGTCCACCGTACACCCTGTTTTACACATAACAAAACCGAAGGATTGGATAGGTTAGTTAAGTGGGACAGAATCGGCCCGGTTACAGACACCTAGGTATAGCCGATAGTTAGTAACACAAAGACAACACAATTCTAATCTACTAGATGAAGGATAAAGGCTTAATAGGTTAATGGATAACGATGGTATTGGTCTTCAACAATTGCAACGGCAACCTAAGAAAAAATATTATTATTTCACATGCATCTGGAATTTTCCTGAAATTTAATTCTATTAATACTTTTCGGCTTCCTAACCAAAATTGGTTGACTCGACCCGTTACAGACACCTATGTAAAGTCGTTAGTAATAAAATGACAACACAATTCTAAACTACACAATCAGCAATTACAATGAAGCATTAATTCACAAGCATCTGTAAATTTCCTGAAATTTAATTCTAAATTCATATTTTCCGGCTTCCTAAATAATTGAAACATTTATTAATTTAATCATTCTACAACTCCGCAACTTACAGTAATTTCCTGAAACCAAAGTTATTTGAACTAGTATTTAACCGTTGAATTGGGCGAACACGAAATAGCAAAAAAAAAAACAGATTAACTAGATTAACTACCGGATTGCCTTCAAATATCCATTAAAATATCCTATATAATTTAGAATTCGCAAAAATTTCGTATGTTTACTAAATTTTTTTTATAAAACTGATGAATTTTTCCCGACGCCCATCCTTTTTCACAAGGAAACAAATACTTTTATCACTACTTTTGCACTAGTTCTGGAACTTCTTCTACGTTTGCTGGGGATATATAACATACAATTAATCTCAGACATGACACATGCGACTCGTCTATGACTTGTCATCTCGTATTAGACTTGTCATAAACGATTCATCTCAGACTGGTAACAAACGTAAATTAGTAATTAGTGTGTCGTCAATGGCTTTCCTGCTGGAAGGTAATATTTAAGTAAAGGCAACTAGATAAAATTTGAAAAAATTATTCTAAAATGAATGATAAATAAGTTTATTTTATAATTTTTATAATTAAATATAAATCGTACCAGTATCTTAACAGAGGGATAATATGTACTCGTATATTAAATATATTTGAATGAGATTTCCTGAGAACCGAATAATTTTAATATAATAGCTCGGCACTGTACATGTAGATTAATATTTAGGGTTTGAAAATTCCCAATTTGAAATTGGGAATTAATAATTATAATTCTTGTACTAAAACAGTCAAGATTGGCAACGTTGCATTTTATGACAAACATCCAGTCGTTGGTGTATTGAAGTATACAAACCTTCTCTTTCTTTTGAATAATTATATTAATTATATCAAATATTTCTAGCTTTTCAGTTACATAGATATAACGAAGTTGCCGATAAACAATTCTTTATGTTAAGATTGTTAAAATCCCAAATCCAATGCAAATAATGTTTCTTTTTATAAAGCAAAAATATCGCTAATAAGCTGTGAGAAAATACTAGTAACCCATTGAGTGTCACAAAAAGGCAATTTTGCGGTAAATAATAGGATTCGTTACCAACTCCAACATAGTTGCAATTAATCTTGCAAAAATGATGGATTATGAAGGAAATACAATATAGAAAACAGCTAATCATAAATTACCTACACTATATTCTCAATGCACAGAAGAAATACGGAAACGGAAAATTCTATCGCTAATCAAACCAAAATAAAATATAACAATTTATTACCCAAACGCTGAATAATAGGATGAAGGAACATCACCAAAATAGCTCTCTCCGAAAATCTCCGAAATCAAAGCGTGGAAGAAACCACCTCTACAAACAATCGTAGTAAAATGTACCAAGAGAATTATGCAATGTCCATCCAGGAGCTAAAATTACCTCGAAACGATCCCAACAGACGGCATGAATCTACCATGAAACCACTACCATCCACCAAGCGACATCCTGCCAACACCACCATTCAACAAAAACCACGCTTCACAAAGCCGTGACGAATCCATGACAGATCACAAACGAACCATGGCAACCTCACAGCCCAAAAACCTCAGCGTACGACCGATCATACCAAAACTCCCAAAATGATTCAGCCCCCGCCAAATCGACGGCAAACTCCAACAAAAACACCCGAAGCATTCAGCAAAGAAACCAATTTGGACATACAAATCCAACATTCAGGCAATGATTCAATACAAAACTGCAAATCCGCCCTCATACACTAACAAATGAGAACTACCTCAAGTCCTAAACAAAACAACTCAAAACAGTCAAAAATACCTTATAAATACAGGTAACGACAGAACACACATGAACACAACTCTCCGCAAGTTGAGAAACACAACGTTCAACGAACAACCACCACAAACCGCAGACACCGAGCCATTACTCACCATGAACGAAACCCATTCAAATCACTCCAAATATCAAAAAAGATTCACTGCAATACAGCTGCAGCACATCCTTGCCGCACATCCTGTGTAAACCAATCACACACATACACCACTCGTCGAAATCTAATCCAGTTTTCGCACCACAGAGAAAAAGTATAACCCCCTCCCAATCGCCAAAAATATACATTCCTTTATATGTACAATATTCATTTTGCGCGATCTCGACCTGCGACAACATCCACTCCTTGCCGATGACGCCAACCCAGGTCGACAAGGAGAGGTCAACGTCAGCCGCCTCTCCACAACGACGGCTAAAAATCTCACAAAGTTAACAAAAGTCTAAATTATTATACATATAACAAATCAACAAATTATGAACAATTAAAGTCTAATCGACTTTCCCAATTCACAAATTGAATCATCCACATTCAAGAACATTTAGTGCAAATCCAAGGAAATTCGCCCATTTAGACAACGTAATACGAAGTCTTAGTGTAATCCACTACAAAAATATAAATACAACCGTGAGAGAGCAGAGAATATTATACGATCATTAAACTTATTAGTTTAAAATAATGTAATTATATTACATAAATTGGACGAATATCGAAATGAGAGTACTTCATGCATTACTTCACCAGTAGTTTTTCTTTAGATAATTCAACAAAGTGTTTTAAGTAACGTTTCTAAATACAACGGTGAAGTTTCCAACAAAATTAAAAATAACAAAACATGGCGGACCACAAAAATTTTCAAAATAACGAAAATCCAAATGTATGGTAATAGTAAAACAGTTGACATAAGCAATCTTAGGCTTTTTTAAAATTTTTGTTATGAAATGCAAATACTAGTCAATACGCAATTGTAAAAAATATAGAAATAAACCCGCCTTGAAGTTATCCCACGATTTTTTTTTGTCAAAATACCACTAATAGCACAAATTTTAAACTAATCCCAGACTTTTCGCATTTTATTTATGGTACATAATACACTCGCTTTCTCATCCCACGATGTTTTGTATCCCATAAGTTTTTAAACTTTCTTATCCCATACAAATTATTAAAACTTCAAGTGCGTCTTGGTTGTCTCGAGTCCACGTGATAAATTCCGTAAATCGACAGAATCACCACAATTCGAAAATATGTGACACTAGAAACGTATCGGTTCCGTTAAAAATTAAAAGTTTGCAGCTTTACGGTTTAAAGGGTTCAAGAATTTGTTGATTTGGTTGAAGTTCTGGGCTCCTATGGCTATCTAATAGGGATATCTACTAGGGTGGCTCAATTCTATACCAACATTTATTCTGATTCTTTGGCCACCCAGAAGTTTATATTTTAATTCTCCCGGGATTTGGAATAATCTCGCATGTAATTAGTCACCAAAGAGGAAAAACGGAACCTTTCGGGGCACTAGGAATAATTTATGCAATATTAGCAAAAATTATTATAAAAAAAGAAAGTTTTTACAAGCCTACGATCCTGTATACGAATGTTTGCATTACGCAAATAATTCATAACATGATTCATCATATCACAATAATCCATATACTTTTGGCAAAATATATGAAGATTTGTTATCCAGAAAGAAACATTCTAAGGAACTTAAAAGACTTCATTCTACTAGCATTACATATTACATACGAAAAAGAGATACTACTTTAGTGCACGTTTGCGCTCAGTTTTTTAAGAATGTCACTGGAGCTTCAACAAGCAGGGTAGCCCTGTTAGCAAAAAAACTTATATTTTCAGAAATACTGAAACATTTAGAAAGCAGCTGTTTAAGGTACCAATTACATGTGATGGATGCCCCGAAGGCGATATGAGGAGCAGATTAATTGAAGCAGTATGTAGTCATATAGCTTCCTTCTACTGCCGTGAAAGCCACTATTCTCGAGGCAAGATAAAGAGAAGTTATCTTCCACCGGAGCTTAATTTAAAACGGATGTTCCATTTGTTCCATGGATCATAATAGAAGCAAAAAAGCCGGTTTGATCGCTTGCAAAATATAAAAAGATATTTTATTCTGTGATACTTGTTCCACATGCAAACTTTTCGATGTAAAATTATTGAGTTAGAAAAATAATCTAACAGAACTTCAAGAGAAGTGAACGAAGAAAAAACTTCACCTACTCCGTGCTAAAAGATTTCATTCAATAATGAACAAACCACTCAATGGCACAGTAGATATTGTGTTTGACATACAGCAAAATCAGCCGCTACCAAAATTTTCTGTTGGCGAAATATTCTATTCTCGGCAGGTAGATATGTCATTATAACTTAACAACAACTATAATCAGCATCTATGTTTACTCATTCTTATTATACAAAGGTTTGGCTTTACAATATGGGCTTGTTAATCCCAATAAACAACAAAGCAAAAATGATATAACATTTTATACATGGCTTGAGACGATGAAAACAATGCGCGTAACGATTCACGTTTAATGTCTTCAATTGACTCAAAACGGTTTCCCCGAGGCGGTCGTTTGAGTTTGCTGAACAGCCAAAAGTCACGCGGAGCTAAATCAGGCGAATACGGTGGTTGCGGAATGATATGGGTGGAATTTTTGGCGAAAAAATCACGTAAAACCAATGCAGTATGAGAAGGTGTATTATCGTGGTGCAAAAACTAAGAGCTGTCGACCCATAATTCCGGCCTCTTTTTACGAAGAGCTTCGCGCAAACGACGCATAACACTCAAATAGTACTCCTGTTGACAGTTTGGCCGGTCGTAAGGAATTCGAAGTGCACCACACCTCGATAATCGAAGAAAACTGTCAACATCACCTTGATTTTTGACTTGCTTTGACGTGGTTTTTTCGGCTTCGGCCGATATTCGGCCGATTGATCGTCTGTTTCAGGGTCGTAAGCATAGATCCAAGACTCATCGCCAGTTATAATACGTTTCATGACATCCTGGTAGTCGGAAAGCATTGTTTCACAGACGTCAACGCGACGCTGTTTTTCCAAAAAAATTCAGTGATTTTGGAAACACTGATCCTTCCGATATTTCAACGATGCCAGTAAGGTCTCTGACTGTTAATCGTCGATTCTCGACCACCAATTCCTTGATTTTATTAACGTGTTGAGCATCAGTTGATGTTGATGGCCGTCCTAGACGTGGTTCGTCGTCAACACGTTCTCGACCCTCTTTGAACAATTTGTACCAATCAAAAACACTTGCTCGAATGAACGTTTCGCACCACAAAATTGATTCCGCACACAAAATTTAATGGGGCTTCCTTGTTGAATAATTTCACTCATTGTAAAAATCGCCGAATGCACTTTTTGTACTTCAGAAAGACAAGCGTATACTAAACACTAATGATTATTTTGATGTGACATTTGGCACTGATGTCACCGCCAGTCATACCAACATAGAAAAAAAATATTTCGACGAATGGTTTTCCGCGCGAAATTAAAATTAAAATGTGTTACTACTTTTTGCCCACAGTAGTATTAGTAAATATACACCAAAATCAACATTTAGGCGAAACTATATTTTACATAAAGATTTTCTTTCGCAACAAAACATATAAATATTTGTAAAGTTAAATATGCATTTGTGAGTAATTGGTCTTACCGATACGCTTAAAATATCAAAAATTATTACAATTGCAATTAAAAACTAAAAAAATAGGATTATATTGGTATAAAATTAGAATAAGCAAATTAAAATTTGCTTGGAGTTCAAAAGAATACAAGTCAAGATTTTGTGACGTGGTCATCGATCTCATTAAAAAATTTTGTAAAAAATAAGTCCTCTGTCCTAAGATACTTCTAAGAGGTAACAACTATTGAGATAGGTGTTTTCATTTTGTACTAGACCCAATCCAACTATAAAACATGAGTTTTCTGAAAAAAATTAGGGGAACACTGGATTTAATATTCAAAAGTTGTAGATATAAAATTCGAAGTAATAACCCTAGGTTCTAAGATACTTCTAACAGGTTACAACTCTTAGGAGAGTTGTTTTCACTTTATGCTAGACCCAATCCAACTATAAAATATGAGTTTTCTGGAAAAATTAGGGGAACACTGGGTTCAATATTCAAAAGTTGTGGAGGTAAAACTCGAAGTAATAAACCTGTGCCCTAAGATACTTCTAAGAGGTTACAACACCTAGTATAGCCGTTTTTACTTTGTACTAGACCCAATCCAACTATAAAATATGAGTTTTCCGGAAAAGTTTGGGGAACACTGGGTTTAATATTCAAAAGTTGTAGATATAAAATTCGAAGTAATAACCCTAGGTTCTATGATACTTCTAACAGGTTACAACTCTTAGGAGAGTTCTTCTCACTTTATGCTAGAAATTAGGGGAACACTGGGTTTAATATTCAAAAGTTGTAGAGGCAAAACTCGAAGTAATAAACCTGTGCCCTAAGATACTTCAGGTTACAACACCTAGTATAGCCGTTTTTACTTTGTACTAGACCCAATCCAACTATAAAATATGAGTTTTCCGGAAAAGTTAGGGAAACACTGGGTTTAATATTCAAAAGTTGTCGGGGTAAAAATCCAAGTAATAACCCTCTGTCTTAGATACTTCTTAGAGGTTACAACACCTAGTAGGCGTTTTTACTTTGTACTAGACTCAATCCAACTAGAAAACATGAGTTTTCTGGAAAATTAGGGGAACACTGAGTTTAATATTCGAAAGCTGTAGAGGTAAAAATTGAAGTAAAACCCTCTGAGTTTGGTGGAAAAATTAGGGGAACACTGGATTTAATATTCAAAAGTTGTAGATATAAAATTCGAAGTAATAACCCTAGGTTCTAAGATACTTCTAACAGGTTACAACTCTTAGGATAGGTGTTTTCACTTTGTGCTAGACCCAATCCAACTAGAAAACATGAGTTTTCCAGAAAAATTAGGGGAACACTGGGTTTAATATTCAAAAGTTGTAGAGGTAAAAATCGAAGTAATAACCCTCTGTCCTGAGATACTTCTAAGAGGTTACAACTCTTGGGATAGATGTTTTCACTTTGTACTAGACCCAATCTAATTAGTTTTCTAGTTAGATTGGGTCTAGTACAATGTGAAAACACCTATCGCAAGAGTTGTATACTGTAGGAGTTAGCCGAAAGTTTCCAGCCGAAAGATGGTAATGCAGATATTGTCTTTGTTACCCAGCCGAAAGATGGTAATGCAGATATTAATTGTTGGCCCTACGCGGAAATACCATAATACGCCGATAATGCAGAATGTCTCGATAAAGAAGTTAAACTTCAATACTCAATCGAAAAATCCCGGCAATACAGATTTAAAACTAACAAATAATTCATCAATTTTCTAAAAGAAAAATGGCAGTAACAGACATATATAGAAAGTTAGCGAAAAGTTGCCACCCGAAAATGAAAAAATCGATAAAAACAAATAGTGTCTTGACTCGGCTGAAGTACGAAAGTTAAACAAACCACATATTTAATTGAAATATCCTAGCCGAAAGTGACAAACCTACAAAAAAATATGTATCATAACAAACAACAAATACAATTTACAATTTAACCGATATTAATTTATTGTTTCATGTGAACAGAGCAGCAAATGGCCAACTTTAAAAGTTTATTATAACTTATCTAGATTTTGATAATAGGTTAGGGGTAAGTCTGATGGGGTTATAGGTGTCAAATTATATATCTATTTCATACTGCCGAAAAATGTCGATAAAGAAGTTTATTGGTTATCAAGCAAAGTCGTCCATCATTCGCGATTTTGAGACATGGACACCAATCTGACTATGCCGATTCGATAGCCCATGACCATATGTAGATTTTGGATTTTGATTATAGGTTAGGGGTAAGTCCGATGGGGTTGTAGATGTGAAATTTTAATTTTTCCCTTCTTCTAACGATAAAATCGTCCATCATTTGAGATTTTGCAACATGGATACCTATCTGACTAGGCCTATTCGATAGCCCATGACCATAGGTAGATTTTGATTATAGGTTAGGGGTAAGCATGATGGGGTTATAGATGTCAAATTATATATCTATTTCATACAGCCGAAAAATGTCGATAAAGAAGTTTATTGGTTATCAAACAAAGTCGTACATCATTCGCGATTTTGCGACATGGACACCAATCTGACTATGCCGATTCGATAGCCTATGACCATACGTACTTTTTGATTATAGGTTAGGGGTAAGTCTGATTGGGTTATAGGGGTGACATTTTTATTTTTTCCTTCTATTCTTCGGGCTATCGAATCAGCATAGTCAGATTGGTGTCCATGTTGCAAAATCTCGAATGATGGACGATTTTATCGTCAGAATAAGGGGAAAATAAAAATTTCACCCCTATAACCCCATCAGACTTACCCCTAACCTATAATCAAAATCTACCTATGATTATGGATTATGGAATTCGCATAGTCAGATTGGTGTCTATCTTGTTAAATCTATAACATCTATATAAAATAAATTTTTGAAAGTTGGCCGTATGCTGCTATATACACATGAAACAATAACTTAATTTCGGATAAATTGCAAATTGTATTTGTTGTTTGTTACGATACATATGTTTGCGGCTGGTTAAGTAGGTTAGTCACTTTCGACTACGATATTTCAATTGAATATATAGTTTGCTTAACTTTCGGCTGAAGTAGTCAAGACACTAACGGCAACTTTCGGTAACTTTAACAAGGTAAGAGTTGTAACCTCTTAGAAGTATCTATCTATCTATCTTCTTTTAGGTTGACACCTCTTCGGACAATGAGTTTTTACTGTGATTTATCGAATACTATAATATATAATTTCAATTTATTTCCGTAAGATATTGTTTTGTAATACATTTTGTGTTTTTTATTACGGTGATATTTAAGATTTTGTCATTGATCATATTCGCTTTTAAATTTTCAATTTCTGTGAATATCATCTGTTCAAAGCTATAATATTTATCTTCCCGAAATAACATATTTCCTAAATTTTTATTTTAACTTAGGATAAAGTTATGAAATATTTTACGCGCATTTTAACCCAGACATTTTCGAAAACGAAGCTGAGTATTTTCTACATAACAGATTTAATTTTTCAAATATTTTTTTAGGCCCTGGTAAACAAAATAAAATCATAGCTAAATATTGGTAGCTATATTCAACCACCAACCAAATCTCAATATCACCGTCATCCGATAACTAACCTTGATCCTGACTGCAACACAACACTGCTTCAAAATATGTCATAAGAGATAACAAGCCGGTAGTGGGGGTGGAGGAGGGTAACTCCAAATATCATAAAGCTCGATTTGAAACACAAAAATTAAAGTAACGACCCGAATTGAATTATATAACAGGATAAAGGCATAAAGCCTGGTTTGAAAAAAAATGGGTCAGCGACCGGAACAAGTGGTAGTCGGAAGGAGCCATGTCTGGTGAATGACTCTTGCAACAAGTGGCCGAGCATTACCGTGCTTAAAGACCACTTTGTCATATCTTTTGGCATATTACATCAATTGTTATTGATAACGTTCTCCAGTCATGGTTTCGTTAGGCTGGAGTAGCTCATAGTGGATCACATTGAACTGATCCCATCAGATGCACAGCAGTTTGATGGTTGAAGTTGATGCATGACCGAGCTTACCCCACGGTTTTCTGCGCTTTGGGTTGTCGTAGTGGATTCACTTTTCGTTCCCCGTCACGATTCGATGCAAAAAACCCTTTTGATTCTGTATTTGGAGCAGTTGTTCGCATATGAAAATACAGCGTTCGACGTATCTTGGGTTGGGTTCATTCGGAACCCAACTTCCCTGTTTTTGCACTATACCCATGGTGGATGGTTTAGAATCGCTTGTTGAGCATTCCTAGCGAGTTTCAGCGAGCTCCTTTTGAGCTTGGCAATAATCTTGGTCCAATAACGCCTCCAACTCAGAGCCTTCAAATTTTACTGGTCCCATCTTTGTAAATCCCTCATAACTTATTTCTACCCCCAATACATAAAATGCTTAAGTAATCGTGTTTTCGAAGTTCATAAAGCACGCAAAGACGCTTTAAATACTAAACCAATTTTAAGAAGTATGCGGTAGTAGACAATGGCGTAGATATTCTACTGTATATTTCACGTATGCTTGCGTACCTATACGTCTATTTACGTATCCATTACACAGATCATTCACACGTTGTTGCTACGAAAATATTATTATTGAAAAAACCAACGTGTGTGTACGCTTACATGTATGCTGGAAAAACGGAATGACACAAAAGATGAATGAATTTCTCTTTAAGGCGTAACTTTTAATCCGTAAGTATATTGCAAATACTGACATCCCTTTGTTTTATTCTAAACATCATATGAATGACATTCAATAAAGAACACACCAGATACGAGAATGGATTACAATATTTTTAGTACACAATCCGAGTATAATGGCTATTGCAATTTTATCAACCAATTCTAAATAAATAAGTTTACCGAACTACTCGTTCCTTGTTTCATCGTTCCCCATCCAATACTCCATCAACCGTGCACACAATATAACAACATGAAATAAAAATACATAAAAGAAGACCAAAACTGAGAAAAACTAATTTTCATTCAAAGACAAAAAGAATAAAAAAGGAAAATAATTTACTAACTGTCAACGGGAAAATGATGAAAAAAAAAAATTGAAAAATTGAAAATCCTTGGCAAAAATATAAATATAATGTGATGTATGATGGTGGTGGGAGTCTGGGTTGGTCGGGGGCACGAGGCAAACATCGAACGAAAAATGGTGCGAAAAGCACAGGAATGAAAAATTATAACTTAAGAAGAAAATTATAAGGATTAGAATCAATTTCTTTTTTGTTCTCCTCTCCAATTTTGGTTTGTTGTGCTTTTTTGCCATATATCTGGATAATGGCCCTGAATTTGATTTGAGGTAGATGTTTGTTAATATTGTTACTCTGTTAGGTGTCAGGTTAATGACAACAGCTTTATATTCGAAATATTTTCGAAGTTCCCCTATTCGGATTTACTTTTTTCGAGTCACTAGATAAAATTCATCATTAAATTTATTGCTTTGGCAGTACAGTAGGTAAGCTTTACTATACCATACAATTCAAAAAAGTTAAACTTTTCGTTTCTTTTTTTTTGTTTTGTATTAATTTTCCACTCTGTTTAGTTTGAGTACAAAAAAAATTAATAAAATAAAAATTGTTACAAACACACTACATGTACTAGCTATAGTATATGTACATACGAGTATATAGTTCCAATTTTCATTGAACATTGAAAGTTTATATAAAAGTGGAATGTAAAAAGCTCTCTCTAATTTATCTACATAAAGAATAAAATTAACAATGTAATCAAAACCCTTTCGTGAGAAAGAATAACAGACAAACTCACACACAAATACTCGTATAAGGATTTTTTTTTTGAATTTTCTTTTGTTGTTGTTTATTTTTTTTTATATACAAACAAGCACATAAAAAGGGTATTCATCGGGAACAAAAACGAGAAGGAGCAAATGAAAGTCTTTTGAAACAGATTAAAATGAAAAATAAAAATAATTTAAATAATCATTAAAGTGTATATGTGAATATTATGTAAATGGAGTGGGGTGGTGCGAATGACTCTATGAAAAACAATATCATGTGATTAAATTATATGTAGTTTTAACCAACCAATATTTGTCGTGTGCTTTCAGCCATATGATTCTGTTCTTAATTAAAATAAGAGACGAGAGTAGTGTAGGTATAGGTGTAAAAAACCCTAAGTGTGTAATGCACATGAATGTGCTGATCAATCTATAGGTTGAAAAAACATGACTGGGTAAAAAATAACATGTAGAAAATTGTTTTTACCAGACGGTACAATGAAAGCTTTATAGGAAACAGAACAATACTCGAAAACATTTTTTTTTAATTCTTGAATCTTTCTACATAAGAAACTAACAAGAAGTGTTCAAATCTTAAGCTAATTATATTTTTTAAGTTTTAACCAATGTTATTACTTAATATTAGTGTTCACAATTTAATTTAGATCCTACTTACAACCGTAATCTACACATTTGATGATTTTACAGGTTCATTAGTCCGAGTGGATCTGCTCCTTTCAGTCGTTTAAATCGCGGCTGTTTTAGTATATCCCGGTTGCAGGATTTTTCAATTTGATGCACTGGTGGATCTCCATAACTGAGTACCATATGTGAATGTACATAAATTGATTTTTTTTCATTTACTTTCCTTCGCCAGATCTTGAGCCAATCCTCAATTTTGCTCACATGACTTTGCACTTCTCTTGAGGCTATTTGCGGATTTTCGTGTGACACGAGGATGGCTGTATCATGAGCAAATGTTGATATTATTACATTGTCGGTAACAGGTAAGTCTGCCGTGTACAACAAGTATAAAATAGGTTCCAGAACGCTTCCTTGTGGGACTCCTGCGTTTATATCATTTAGGGAAGTTGTTGCACCATTTTGTTGAACCATGTATTGGCTAGTTTTCCAGACCTGAGTGAATATTCTTCGGCAAGAGCATGTCTGTGAAGTTAGCCCAGGATTTCATCCCACAAAAAAAATTATGGCATCAGGCAACACTAAAACTGCATTATCATACCAGCCCAGGATTTGTTTATAATTTATGTGAAACATGGAGAACTGTGTACATCATCCCAAAAAATAAAATAACGTGAATAGTTATCCCAGAAAACAAAAAAATAACACAGGAAATTGTACATTAAAAAATATTAAAACACGAGACTAACTAAGTACAAGTAAAAATAACGCCAATCTCAACATACGGATCGACTTGGGATTTTTATTGTGATTAGTGGTCATCATTACCAGTCGATACGGCTTATTTCAGTTTCCGGAACTCGTGGTTCCTGGGAACCATAAATCAAATTCCGTCAAATATGGGCCATACAAATGGGCCATACAAACTTGGGATTTTTAGGGTAAGCAACAATCATTCTGGCAAGTCGATATAAACTGGTTCGGTTTTCGGGACTCGTGGTTCCTGGAAACCATTATTAAAAAAACTGTTTCTCATATAGTGGGCCATTCACATATATGCCTCTAGCGCCAATATTAAAATACGAATCGACTTGGGACTTTTATTGTGATTAGTGGTCATCATTACAAGTTGATACAGCTTGTTTCAGTTTCCGTGACTCGTGGTTTTAATTTGCTTAATAATAGTTTAAATTTTAAGCTTAATTTTTAAATTTTTTATAATTAAAATTTTCTAAACCAACTATTTTCGTTCATTTACCGACTTATTCCTCTCGTCGAACCAAAACTACAAAAATAAAAAATCTCATTTATTTGTTAAACAGTAGCCGTGTTTTAATATTGGAGGATTTAAATTTTTATTGTAAGAATAAGTTTCTAATGGTTTCTAATGGTAGTGTAAAGAGACAATAGCCGTGTTTTTTTATTAGCGCCCGGTTTTCCATTAAGAGTGATAAGATTTCTTTAAAAAAAAATTTTGCACGTGCTGTGTGGCATGCAGCCCCGCCTTGTTGGAACCAAATGTTGACAAGATCAACTTCTTCCAATTTCGGCCATAAAAAGTTGGTTATCATGGATCTATACCGATCTCCATTGACAGTAACGGTTCATTCATTCACAGCTTCATTTCGAAAAAAAAATACAGACCGATGATTCCACCAGACCAAAAACCACACCAAAACTGTCAATTTAGGTGAATGTAATGGTTTTTCACGAATAATTTGTGGATTTTCTTCGCACCAGAATCGATAGTTTTGTTTCTTGAGTGAGAACAATTTTATACGGATGCAAACCAAAATCCTTTCTCAAAATCCACCAGGTTGTGGTTTGAGTCAGTCCCAGTTCTTGAGAACGTCTTGGAATCGACAAATTGCGGTCTTCAGCAACACATGCCTGAACGGCAGCAATATTTGCATTACTTGGAGCGAATCTTTGTCTTATCTTTGTCTTAATCTTTGGCACTTCAACATTATGTAAAGAAGATGTACGCTCAAAATTTTCAACAATTCGATGAATAGCGAGCACACTTGGACGATTATTACGACTATAAAATGGCAAAAGCGCACGAAAAGTTGCAATTGGAGAACGATTATTTTGATAATAAAACTGAGTAATTTGTAAACGTTGTTCTTGCGTATATCTCACCATGATGAAATTGTAAACATTACTGAATACAATGAAACAAAAAATGTCAGATCATGACATATTACAAATGGCCGAAACGTCACGTAAAACTCATATCATTCCTATTGGAAAACCCTATATTTAGCTCGCTATTTTTGAATATAATTAATTTATTTCACTCTAAACTAAGATTTTTCATTCAACTTTTTAGTTAAAAATCGATAAAACAATATTTTGCTCTACCTATTTATCGGGAGCCGCTATCCATTTCAAAGGAAAATTTTAAATTTCCTTTGTTTTGTACAACTCTTAAACCATTAGAAACTTAATCTTACAATAAAAATTTAAGACGCAGCAAGATGATTTATTTTTTATAACGTCATGCCATAATAAATGTTAATTGGTATATTTCATGTAGTTAAATGTTTGTTTTATGGTGAATTTATTTTTTCATTTTTATGGTATAGCGACATCAGTGAATAAATAGCTACAGTTTCAATAGAAATTTCCCTTCGGCGCCGGATAGTGCTCCAATATTTAAACACGGCTAATAACATTTTGTTTCGTTTTAAATAGCTTTGAAGAGAAAATATAATCCACAGGGTGGGCCATACGTCACTGAACATTGTATTTTTGATATAATTTTTTATTTTGTATTTTTTTCAATTTTTATTTCTCGTTTGGGACATTTAGTGGCCATGCACACGATTGAGGAACGAGCAAAAATTGTTGAGTTTTATTTTGCTAGTCAAAATTCAATAATTTAAGCCCAAAGAAAATTTCGAAATTTTTTTAACACCAAAAATGCACAATCACGAAATCAAGTACGCAATCTAGTCGCTCGTTTTCAGTCATCGGGATCTGTTAGTGACTTATCTCGGAGATAATGGGTGACGATCGTTTTATCGTAAATAATTTATGGTGTTTCAATTTAACGTGAACATTTTACCGTAGAACAGTTTATCGAGGACACAATGTACTGTGGACACAATTTATCGTTTACGTTATGTACATCCGAATATTATAGGGTGATCCTACACATATATATATATATATATATATATATATATATATATATATATATATATATATATATATATATATATATATATAAGATTTTTTTTTTTTTTTTTTTATTTATTTGGCACTAGCTCCAAAAATTTGGTGCCATATGGCCCGTTTCAAAATTTACAATTTTTAATTGTTTACATTTTTTACCATACTACTAATAATTTAATTTTAATTTCTTGTCATTCACCTAACACACATCGATCCCCTTTCACACTTCTATCTGATTTGTTCTAATAAATTCATACATATTCTTATATACGTTCATTCCCATTCGTAATAATTCAGTCAAACTACTTGCACTCAATAGAACATCGAACATTTGTCTGCTCTGGTTAAATGCAGAACATTTCAGAATCAAATGTTCGATGTCCTCCACAACCAAACAGCTTTCACATAATTCACACACAACCAAATTACGTTTCTTCAAACATTCTTTCCAATTTCCATGATTCAATCTCACTCGTTCCATAGTTCGTAACATTCTAGTATCTCCCTTGAGTACCTTAAAGAACGGTTGCCTCAAAGGAGACCTAACCAACTCAAAGTACTTCTTACCTTTCACCTGACATTTTTCAACAAACTCTCTCTCCCATTTTCTCCACAGATTCATCTGAAACATGCGAAGTACGTCTCTGGCATCCATGAATTCATATTCGTTTACATCCTCAATCAAACAACCCCGTTTCGCAAGCATATCGGCTCTTTCATTACCTTCAATCTGTAGGTGTGAAGGTATCCATTGAAGGATGACCTCCCTCCCATAAGATTGAAGATACTTATATAGCATTTCCACATACACATTGCCATGAGTTCCCCCACCCTTACTAATTAATTCCAACCCACTCCGGGAGTCAGAGAATAACACTATTCTCCTTCTCCCTTGTGTCATTGCCAACTTGATCCCTTCCATAATCGCTATCAATTCTGCATTCATTATACAGATACTGTCATGCACTCTTACCATTTTCTCTTTCCTCATTGAAGGAATATAAATTCCCACACCTACGCGATCAACATTTACACTAGCATCTGTATACACTTCCACATGTGCAACATAATTCATTCGCATTTTGCAAAATTCGCTCTTAACCGATAACTCATTCATCATTGCTTTTGTTGTGTCACCAAACTTCAACCGCACTATTAGATTGCTCGGAGGGACTTTCGGATTTGCCGGACGAATCTTGGAGAATATGTTAATATTTTCCAAGATTACCAGCGATCTTGTTGTGTTTTTGTAAACCGTCCCTCTTTGCAATCTCTCTTTCATTTCATTCACTAATTTATTGTCCTTAGTTAACATTCGCACAGTCTCTCGCACGGTGATCCATTCCCTCTTAAAATTAAGAGGCGAATCACCCAATTCAGACCACAGAGTGTGTATTGGTGTCGAATTGATCGCTCCCAATACCACTCTAGCACACGCATTCTCCACAAGCATCAACTTTTTAAACCCAACCTTGGACCCATCACCATATATACTCATTCCATACGCAATTTTAGTTGACACTAACGCCTTTCGTAACATATCAGTCACACCCGGATGAGCTCCCCATTTCGGTTTGCTCACCCTTTTAATCACGTTCAATCTACTCTTACAATTATCGGCCAATTTTTCCATATGCACTTTGAAACTTATTCTTCTGTCAATCCAGATTCCCAAATACCTAGTCAATTTCACACACTCAATTCTCTCATTATATATTCGCACATCAACCATCCGATTCGTTCTAAAAGCCATACTACAACATTTACTCGAATTTACTCTCAAATTCAGTTCACTCAAACATTCGGTTACCTGATTCACACATTCTTGAGCCCGACTCAAGGCCTCCCCGATGGTACTCTCCTTACCCATCAGGACAAAGTCATCGGCAAATTGCAAAATGACTTTGCCCGAGGAGTTACACCTATGTATCGAGCTCGTATACAGGTTGAAGAGAGTCGGTGAGATTTTACTGCCTTGAGGGAGGCCGATAGTCACCGCCCCTTCCAACCTATACCCTCTACCACATAAAACTAACTTTCTCTCATTCATGAACTCATACACCCATTTGCAAATTTTCCAAGGAAACCCCAAGTCCATAAGGATTTGATAAAGTTTCCCTGGAACCACGTAATCATATGCCCTTTCTATATCCAAAAATACCGCCACAACATACTTATTTTCCTTTTGTACTTCCCACACAAACTTTTCTACACACTCATTAGCAGAGTGGTTGTGACGAAACCCAAAGGTGGTTTCCGGCAACAAATTTCCCTCATTCACAAATTTATCTATACGACCTTTCATCATACCATTCACAATTTTAACAAATACATTCAACATACATATTCCCCTGTAATTTGTTGCCAGATTCCTATCCCGATCCCTTTTAGGAATAGGTACCACTCTGCTTTCCTTCCATTTTTCCGGTATCTGAATACTCATCCATACTTGATTGAGAATTCGAAGCAAGGCCGCCTTGGCTTCGAATTCTAATCTACTAATCATTTTATAACTCACTCTGTTGGTTCCGGGGGTAGTAGATTTGGATGTTTCTAAAACCCCTCGGAACTCTTCCCATTCAAACTCCTTACACATATCGTTCATAAATTCATTTTCATTATCAGGTAGCAAAACTTCATACCTATCACTCAAATTGTTACGTACGTCCGTAATCATTTGTAAAAAGACACCTCCATTCTCTCTGTCATCTAACACTGCATTTCTGCCTTGCGCTCTATATCCTCTCACTCTATTAAATTTATCCCATACATCCTTAGTTGTAGTTCTATGTGTCATTTTTGATACATAGTCCCGCCAACTTTTCCTTTTCGCTCTACGGATAGCCTTTTTCAATTTTGCATTCATTCTTCCATAATTTATTCTGCATTCATGACATATACACCTACTGAACTCTCTCAATGCTATCCGTTTCCTTTCATACCAATACTGGATTTCATTGTTCCACCAACCATTCACCTTGTATTCATTCCCTCTGATATTTATAGTGCACATTTCATTCGCTCTCTCTATTTCATCCTCAAGTTGGTTAACCTCATTTACTTCTTTCATTGTGAGAATCTCATTCATACGTTCGACCCATTTCTTACCATTCATAATGACCTTACGGTCTATGTCAACATTTATACCACCTAAGCATGCCCTGATCAAATAATGATCACTACCCAAATTCTCATCTGTGACATTCCAAGTGACTTGGCCCGCCAGCCCGCTAGATATTAAAGTTAAATCTATCGCGCTGGCTGTCGACCCCACTCTCGGCATTCTAGTCGACCCACCATCATTCAGGACTACGAGATCGGAATCCAGAATGAGGCGGGTCAACCAGTTACCTCTAGCATCAGTTCTTTCACTCCCCCATATTCTCGAATGCGCATTCATATCACTCGCTAGAATCACGTCACTTTTGCCTTCCATCCATTCAAACAAAATTTGAAAATCTCGTTGGCTTCTCTCTCTGTCAGACGTAGACAATACTGGAGTTGCATACATACTAACAAATAACAAGTTTCTGTCCAGATTCCGAGTTTTGGCCGCGATGACTTCAATGTGCTCGAAGCGCGGTATGTCACAAAGGACCAGGCTGATATTGGCACGTGCCAATATCGCCACCCCGCCGAAGCCATCAGCCCTCGGTCTGGACAGATAATTGTATCCTTTCACCCGAAACGTCTTACCCTCACGCTCCCAAGTTTCACACAAAATCATCACATTCACATCATTATTGGTCAGATAATTCCGCAACATATCGCCATTGGCATATATACTGCGAATATTTATCTGACCAATTTTCATGCATTCATTGGATCTCAGCATTCGCTCTACCATTCAAAGAAATGAAGAAAGGATAGGGCATTTATAAATGCAAATGCGTTCTCTCTCCTCCTTCCCTCATTTATCATCAATCATACTTACATGGTTATTTCCAAATAGTGTTAATTCTTTTGGAGTTAAATTAGAATGTCTCATTGCTAGCCATGCTTCATTTTTTTTTATTGTCTCTATGTCCATTGCTGTATTACAAGTTGTTTGTTGATTTGATTGCGGTTGTTGTTGTAATCTTTCTTGTTGTCGTTGTACTTGCTGTATTTGTTGTTGTAGTTTGTTCGTTTCTAGTAGTTGTTTTAGTTGTTGCGGCTGTTGTTGGTTTTGTTGTTGTTGTACTTGATCTTTTTGTTGCTGTTGTTGTTGTGGTTGGTTTAATTGTGTCTGTTGTTGCCTTGAAGTTGAAATAGTTTTTGGATATGATTGTGGTTTTGTCTGTTCTAGTTGGTTTTCTTTGTTTTGCGGCTTTTGTGGTGTGTTTGGTGGGTTAAAGGATGTTTTTAGTGTATCTGCATATGTTGTCTGGTTAGCTGGTGTGGTGTTTGCATATAATCGAAAATATTTGGCTTTCGCCTCGGGAAATGTCAATCTATCTACAGTTTTAATTTTCACTATTTCTACTTCTCGTTTATATACTCGACATTCCTTACTGTTGCTGGTGTGTGCCTCTCCACAATTTATGCATTTTAGTGTAGTGCACGGCTGGTTGTGTGGTGTTACTTCACTACATTTATAGCACTTAGGATCACTTGTGCATCTCTTTTTGGTGTGACCAAATTTTTGGCATTCGGTGCACTTCAACGGATTTGGAATGTACAATCGAATGCTTAGTTGTATAAAGCCTGCCCTCACATATTCCGGTAATACTGGTGAATTAAAAGTCAGGATAATTGCTGCTGTGTCCGTTAATTTATTTTCCACCCATTTCTTTATTTTGTATACCTCTATGACGCCTTGGTCCTTAAGCCCTTCTTTGATTTCCTCCTCAGTTAAACTTTTTAGGTCGTGGCAGAAAATGATACCTTTGGAACTGTTTAATATGGGGTGTTCCGTCACTTTTATTTTGGCCAATTGTCCCAGAGATGTTGCCTTCAACAATGCATCCGTCGCTTCCTGATTTTTTGTCAGAACCAAGAGTTCTCCAGCTCTCGAACGTTGCGTTTTAATGATACCTTTGGTTATCATATCCAGCGCTTTTTGTATTCCAAAAGATGAAAAATTTGACAGGTTTTGTCCCTCCTGCTCGTGCTTGATTATTAGATATTTTTCGTTTACTCCATTGCAATCCATTATATCTGCACCGCCACCGAATCCTAATCTCTTTGTTCGCATTTCTTCGATCTTTTTTCCTTTTGGAGGGTTGGGTATTATTTCCCAACATCCTCAACGGTGCGAATCTATTTGGGCTTTCAAACATCGCCCCTTTCAAGGGCCGAAGCCCTCCTTTTGCCCACACCTGACTTTATTTACTGTCTAAAAACACGCCGCTTAAATATAAACAAACACTTGTTGTTGTTGCCACCAAATAATAATTCACTTAAAACACTATATATATATATGCGTCCACCACCTTTTTAATATTATAAAATTGTTCGTACACCACTATAAAACTATTTTAACTTAATGAAAATCCAAAACCACTTTAATTAACTATTTATTAAATGAAAATAAAATTTTACATCGAGCTGTCAATTTTTATATGTACGCTTGATGTCGACTGATATATATAAGTTAAGATAACACAATTCTCATCGTCATCAATATTGAACACACAAACACGTGTTCACACAACAAGTTCGCATAATTAGGATTTCAACTTTGCATAAAAGTGTAACACTCAAATTCCAGCTATTTCAGCTATATGGAATTTTCCATAGAATTGTGCGCAATCAGCATTTTTAGAATATACAATATTTTTCATGTAATTAAAAATTGTAATAAAGTTTAGTTTTAAGTTTGATTTGAGAATAAACGGACGTAGTCCAAATAAAAAATATTTTTTTTAAAAGATTATGTTATAATAATCTTAACTGGCGCCGAAACAGTGAGTTAATTGAAAGTGAAAGTGTATAAGTTCAAAGTTATTATACCCACGAGAACATAATAACAAAGACAAAAGTAACTAATCCCATGAGAACTTAGTAAATTCGTCTACGAACATAATTAAATACGGCTATACCCGCGAGAACATAGCTAATTTATTTAACACTACCGTGAGTGAAAATCGTACCGCAGTAGGCCGCCAGCAAATATAAACGCTAGCAGCTAAAAAGGAAAAATACGGGTCATCCGGATCACAAGAAGCTAACTCTAACTCAAGTGTACAACACCCGGCGTGCACTTTAAAGACCTCTGAGGAAATTCTAATCCTCAGACTCACAATTACCCAGGATAAATTCCTCACTAATGATGAAAACTGTAATACTGTAAGTACCAGTAACAAAATTTTTATAAAATCATATAAAAATTAACTTAATAATATAAAAGTGAAATAATAATACGAAATCTTAATAAAACCACATAAAAATTAATTTAATACAAAAACAAGTGAAAACCTAAAAAGCGCGATAAAATTCAACCAAAAATACGACATATACAGAATTTTAATAAAACCCTACACATAATAGTGCCTAAATAACAAGTAACAATATAACAAAGTTATGTACAAACAGTATAAAATGGAACAACTTCAAGAAGCAGTTAGACAGCTTACAGGAGCACTAAACGCACAAATTGAATTGAATAAAAAATTAGAAAAGAGGATCGACGGGCTGGAAAATAAAACAACGAACAGCATACCAAAGAACACTCCACTCGTGGCACCCAGAACGGAGCAAGAACTGAAAGAAATAAGCAAGCTACCGGACTGTGTCAAGGAGTTTCAAGTTTTCGACGGAAATCCATTGCACTACGTGTCATGGATATATTGTGTAGAAAGCATTTTAAAAGACTACGAAATAATGAGAGATAAGCCCGTATACAGAGCCATTTTACAAACCATTAGACAAAAGATTCGAGGGACGGCGGACGCAGCTCTAATTTCCTACAACATCTTTGACGAAAATTGGAGTGCGATAAAAGGATGTTTATCGTTACACTATGCAGACAAGAGGGACGTGCGGACACTCGAGTTCCAGCTAAGCAGCCTAACTCAAGGGAGGAAGAGCGTCGACGAGTTCTACGCAACGGTAAACCACCAGTTATCACTTATAATCAACAAGGTGAAAACTGAAAATTACAGCTCAGATACTATGACGGTTCTGATCGACACGTACAGAAATCGGGCGTTAGATGTATTTATCCGAGGTCTAAATGGCGATATATCTAGGATGCTGACCATTCAACGACCAGGGAATCTCCCCGAGGCATATTCCTCGTGTCTGGAAATCCAAAACCTTAATTTCCGGAGCGCATCAATACACGATAGGAACTTCAATAACTCAATCACAATTCCTATAAATCAAATAAATGCGAATAGAACTCAACAGCATACACAGAGGCCAGAACCACTACCAAGGCTATCGCTGCAACAAAAGAATATGGGGTACAACATGCAGTATCAACAGCCATATCAACAGTATCAGCTTCAACACCCGCAGCACCAAAATTATTCTGTAACACCACCACCAAGGCCAGTCCAACAAAAACCGCCAATACCAATGTCCATTGATCAATCTGGCAACACTAGGAGAATAAACTACATGAATCGACCGAACAATAAACTTAAACGAGAAAGAAGTCCTGATTCGCGCTTAAATCAACATAAGCAACAAAGAATCTTCCATATCGAACAACAAGATGGTGAACAGGAATGCCAGGAATACGAAGAATATATTGACAACTACAGCGACAACGAAGATAAAGAAGAGGATGCGGACGAAAATTTCGAGGTAAATTTTATAACGAGTGCCTCTCAAGCATACCTTACATAGAATTTAGGACTAACAACAACAAGATCCTAAGATTCCTTGTCGATACTGGTGCGAATAAAAATTTCATAAGACCAGAAATCGCCAGAAATGCTAAGTCGCTCGACAACCAATTCAACATAAGATCAGCCGGAGGCGACATTAAAATTCAACAAAAATTAACAGTACCATTCTTCCAAAATTTCGGCAATAACATCATGCTAGATTTTCATGTTCTACCGGGACTAAAAACTTTTGATGGGATAATCGGAGATGACACATTAAAAAAATTGGAAGCATTAATCGATAGAAAAAATAATATACTTACGATAAAACCAGGTATCAAGATCCAACTGAAAGCCAAAACATCAACTCAGGTAAACAACATTGAAACTAAAAACGATCACCTAAGTGAGGAAACAAAATCAAAGTTAAGAAGGATACTCAATAAATACCTACCACTCTTCGGATCCATTGGAGACAAACCAACTATTGAAACAAACGTAAGGGCAGAAATCAGAACAACTACCGACGAACCAATATACACAAAATCGTACCCATACCCAATCAACATGAGGGTCGAGGTGAACCAGCAAATAGAACAGCTGCTCAACGATGGCATTATAAGGCCTTCAAAAAGTCCATATAACTCACCCATCTGGATTGTGGAGAAACAAATGGACGCGTCGGGAGTAAAAAAATATCGGATGGTAATAGACTACAAAAGATTGAACGCAGTCACCGTATCTGACACTTATACGATACCAGATATCTCCAACACCATCGCAAATCTGGGTAACTCCAAATTTTTTACTACAATAGACCTTACATCCGGATTTCACAACATCAAAATGAGGGAAAAGGGTATACCTAAGACGGCATTCTCAACAATGAATGGAAAATATGAATTTACAAGATTACCATTCGGACTGAAAAATGCGCCAGCGATCTTTCAGAGGATAATCGATGACGTATTAAAAGAACATATAGGGAAAATATGTTATGTCTACATAGACGACATAATTATATTTGGAGGCGAGAATGAAGATGAGCATTTGAAAAACGTCCACAAAATTCTAGATAGGTTATGGGAAGCAAACCTTAGAGTCAACCTCAACAAAACAGTCTTCCTAAAACAGGAAACTGAATTTCTTGGCTATTTAGTAACAAACAAAGGAATAAGAACGGACCCAAAAAAGGTGATGGCTGTACAAAAAATGAGACCACCCGAAAATCTGAAGGAACTGAAAAGTTTCCTTGGTCTAACATCATACTATAGACGATTCATCAAAGATTTCGCAAAGGTAGCATAACCTTTGACAAATCTTACAAGGGGGGAGAATGCACAAATAAAAGCTAGCCAGTCGAAGAAAATAAACATCAACTTAACGGAAGTCGAACTGAAGGCATTCCAACATTTAAAACTGCTATTGTCATCGGCAGACCTACTGATATTTCCGGACTTCGACAAACCCTTTATATTAACAACAGATGCGTCGAACCATAGCATTGGGGCTGTACTATCACAAGGGGAGATGGGTAAGGATCAACCCATAACATACATATCCAGATCGCTCAATAAGACTGAGGAAAACTACGCGACCAACGAAAAGGAAATGCTTGCGATAGTTTGGGCCCTGGATAATTTAAGAAACTATCTCTATGGAGCAAAGAAAATCAGGATCCTCACTGATCATCAGCCACTAACCTTCGCCCCTCAGCAACAGAAATAACAACAGTGAACTGAAAAGGTGGAAAGCCAGGCTGGAGGAGTATAATTACGAAATAGTATACAAACCCGGTATAACAAACAAGGTAGCTGACGCATTATCAAGGTTGAAATTGGAGGTAAACGCACTTTCATCAGCGAGTGATGAGACCGTACATAGCGCAGAAGAAGATGGTACGCAGCTCATTCCTCATTGCAATGCACCTATAAACGTCTTCAGGAACCAAATAGTTGTAACTGAAGGAAACGGAACTTGCGCTTATGAAGAACCACATCAGAACTATTATAGGCATTATATCTCCGTGTCAGAAGATCAGGCAAAGGAAGAACTCACTAAACATCTGAAGGAGAAACTTCACCCAACATCTATAAATGGTATCAAAATTCCGGAAAGGTACCTTCAATCGCTCCAGGAAATCTATCAGGAACATCTATTCAACTACAAAATACGGATAACTCAGAGAGTAGTGGAAGACATCAGGAACGAAGACAACAAATTCCGCATTATACAAGAAGAGCATAGAAGAGCGCATCGGAGTGCAAATGAAAACAAGGAACAAATACTAGAAAAATATTATTTCCCGCAGATGGCCAGCCTTATAAAGAAATACACGCAGAACTGCGACATATGCAATCAAAATAAATATGATCGCCATCCGAATAAACCGCAACTTCAGGAAACACCAATTCCATCATATCCAACGGAAATTCTGCACATCGGCCTGATCGATATAAAAGGCGAGAAATTTATAACATGTATATGTAAGTTTTCAAAATTCGTGAAATTATTCCGCATTAAAGACAGAACATCCGTACACATGATGGATAAAATTATCAAAATCCTCCATTATTTCACAACACCTAAGATAATGGTAATGGACAACGAGGCGAGCTTCGTCAGCCCTATCGTAGCGGACTACTTGAGAACATTGGGAATCCAAACTTACTTAACACCTACAAATAAAAGTGAAGTAAACGGAACCGTGGAAAGGGTTCACTCCACTATAATAGAAATAATCAGGTGTCTACAAATGGAATACAGAGATTTCACAACTAAAGAACTGATCAATATAGCAGCTGACAGATATAACAACTCTTTACACTCTGTTACTGGAAAGAAGCCTAGCGACATATTTTTTGGACGAACACAACGGATTAATTACCAAAATTTACTACACTTTAAAGAAAAAGTAAATGAGAATGTAATGCAGCGAATTAGAAATAATCAAAGACTTAAGTTGCAAAGAGAAAATTTAAAAAAGAACATGCCGAAAACATATGAAGTCGGAGAACCAGTATATACTGCTATCAAACAAATCCAAGAAAAAACTAAACCAAAATTTCGAAAGGAAATAGTCGCGAAAGACAATAAAGTGACCATAACAACAGTTTGCGGGAAAAGAATTCATAAATCCAATATCAAAAACTCACCTACTTAACCCATTTTAAACATATCTTTCCAGCTGCTGCCTATGGGTGATAACAACATCGCTGAGCATACACGAGTATGCTACACCAATAGTGTCTGTCAGACCAGGAAACGGAAACATAATTAGCGGAAATTTCAAAATTATTCACCAGATTGACCTGCACAACTATGCGAACATATTGAACGATATCAAATTAGAATTGAAGGGAATCGATTCCACGAGCGGCTTGAAATCCCAATTAACCTACCAAATTTACGAGACGGAAAAGTTGTTGAGAGAACTCCAAGGCCAACCACAAAGAGCAAAACGGTCAATCAACTGGATCGGCTCTGCCTGGAAATGGATTGCTGGATCCCCTGACGCAACCGACTGGGATCAGATCCTTAAAAGCCAGGATCGGATCATCGAAAACAATAATGAGCAGTATAAAATAAACACTGCCATAACAAATAAGATTCAAAAACTTCTTAACCAACACAATGAAATACTGCTGCATCTGGAGGACAACACAAACGGAACCTTTCAACAGTTGATGTTCAACCGATTACAAATAGTTAAGGAAGAGGTTAAGGAAATAGTAAGAGCAGCGCAACTTGCTAAGGGTGGAATAATCAACTCCAATTTGGTAGACAAGGACGAAATTGCACGTCTAGTAACAGAAATTGAAACCGTACCCTACTCCAACGAAATCGAAGCCATCGAATATGCCGAGCCCACAATGATCATCAAAAATACAACAATCTTATACATTATTGCAATCCCGAAAACAAGCAGAGAAGAATTCCATCACATCAAAATAAGGTCCACTATAAACAATAGCAAACAGATTCATTTGGAATACAGCGAAATCCTGATCAACCAACATAATATATATGGGATTATTGATAAATGCCAAACAAGGAGGGAAACCATTATTTGTGACCTAAGCCAGTTACAAGAATTGAAAGAAGGTCATTGCATCAACCAGCTACTGAAAGGGTTAAATGCAGGATGTGAATTTATATTTAACGAAAAAGAATCAATAGAACCCATAACAGAGAACACTATTTTCCTGAATAACTTTCAGGGTACAGTAACATGCAACAATTCAGCCAGACATCTAAAAGGAAATTATCTAGTTCAATACCAAAATGAATCAATAGAAATAAAAGGATGGATCTTTACCAACAAAGAAACAAGAACATCTCAAATACTACCACCAGTATTGCAAACAAATATTACGGAACGAGGGATAAAGCTTAATTTGGAATACCTACATGGCCTACATGTTAACAACATAGGGAAACTCCAAAAGTTATTTACATACCAGCAAATAAATAATGTCACGGACAGTATTGTCATAATTACTATAGTTGCAGTAATTGTAGTTCTTATAATAAGATTAAGGAACCGCAAAGGGATAACCTTATTCAAAACCAACGAAGAAACCAATCAACAGGCTGTACCGCTCGGGATGCAACCAGTCCAGCTGAAGTTTTAATCCACGAGACGCGGATTTTTAAAGGGGGAAGAGTTAAGATAACACAATTCTCATCGTCATCAATATTGAACACACAAACACGTGTTCACACAACAAGTTCGCATAATTAGGATTGCAACTTTGCATAAAAGTGTAACACTCAAATTCCAGCTATTTCAGCTATATGGAATTTTCCATAGAATTGTGCGCGATTTCAGCATTTTTAGAATATACAATATTTTTCATGTAATTAAAAATTGTAATAAAGTTTAGTTTTAAGTTTGATTTGAGAATAAACGGACGTAGTCCAAATAAAAAATAATTTTTTTAAAAGATTATGTTATAATAATCTTAACTTATATATATATATATATATATATATATATATATATATATATATATATATATATATATATATATATATATATATATATATATATATATATATATATATATATATATATATATATATATATATATATATATATATATATATATATATATATATATATATATATATATATATATATATATATATATATATATATATATATATATATTCGGGAACGAGGATACTTAACAAAAATGTTGCGTTCGGGCTGCCTTCATGAACTTGAAAATGCAAAATGGTGAAGGTTGACATCAAGGTAGGAAGGTGATAAAGTGAGGATATGAATGAGTGATGAGAAATGTCCCAGACCCAAGTATTACTATATTGCGGTATCAGCTTATACGTCATGATACTGTACTTAAACTATTGCAGTAATCAGTGTTGCGGGTTATCCATCCCTGTATTTTTTAACCGTACTATAAAAAGCGATAGAGGATTTTTCCTCCCAAATTTTCGTCAGCCAAGAATAGAAAAGACCAAATACCAGATTCAATTATACGAGTAAAATGTATATAAATAATTTATTTTCACTTTGATTTTGAATATAGGTAGGTACTGTATACCTATGGATTGAATATTAAAAATAGAGAACAAAAAAATCCCCATAAGAAAATCGATGAATACCGAAATGGAAATACTTTTATTTTTTCTTCCTACGACTTTGTGGAATCCCAATTGTATTAGCAGAATCTTAAATCAACTTTTTTCTACTTGCTGTTTTCTGTTCGCTTTACGATATTATTTTTCGTTTAACACTTTTTCTATTGATGAAAATAGAGAAAATTGAAAGATATGTAATATAAAAATAAAGCTGGATGATAAATATTTCATGAAAATTTTTTGGTTGAAAGAATTGAACCATAGATCTATGCAGGAGACGGAGGTAAATTTGTATACAGTTGGGAACTAAAGAATTATCGTATCCATATTTATCTACCAATAATGTCAGAATACTGACAAACATTTTCAACACAAATCTAACAAACATCTCAAAAAGTTGTAAAAATCACGAATTCTGGAAAAAGAGAATTCGATTTAAAGAGTCTGTTCGTGTTCCACATACCTATATACAAACATAAGGACCAAAAATTAAGATTTTTTGACTAATTTTTCATAAAAATCTTATATTTTTCATTTGAATAGAATTCAATTTTACGTTCGACTACACATATACCATACATACAATAAAAAATTGCTACAATTTATATTTTCGACAACAGAATAATGAAAGTCGAAAATCTTTTTTAATTTATGTTTAAAAAGAATTTGAGTTAAGTAAAAAAACCGCAAATTGGATTGTGAATGCATTTCCTACTTCCCTACAAAGTCCTAAATATCCCAAATAAAACGGATACTTATTTATTGAGTTGAGTATTTAATCCGGAAATAATTTATACGAAAAAAATCTTAAAATATATTTTTGACTTACCCAATAAATCCCATTCGCCATTTGTTACAAAACTACTTATATCACCACCTGTTTCGTCTTGTAATTGAAGATCCAACTGGAAAGTATTAAAAAATAGAAAAAAAAACATTAAAATTTATTTTAATTAATTAGCGATTTTTGTTATTTTCTGCTACAAGGGAAATAATTAATAAAAAAAAATATTGTTTAATAGAAAAAATGCTTGTTGTAATTTTTATTACAATTTTGTATTTCCGAAAATGGTTATAACCGTTTCAAAGTAACATCTGGGTGTCTGAAGTACTTCCGAGCTCTTTGCTACATAAAATATACCAATTTTCATTTAATTTCGTTCGCCCTTTTTTCTGCACATTCACATACCCAAGCAAAGGGGTTAAAAAGGGTTAAGATGATTAAATGGAAATTTTCCTTTTGTTGCCAGCAAATAAAAAAGAAAGTTAATGATGAAAATGAAAAAAAAAAGAAAATGGGCAATAAACATACATAGAACGGATTTGGAACCCCATATTACCAAATATGTACTTTATTGCAAGCAGTTAAAATAAAAATTGAGAGTCCAGCAAATGAACAAAAATCGCCAACAATACGAAAATGTATTTTATTGATAATGTTATACAGGGGGTTTCAAAATAATTTCATTGTCAATACCAAGTGCATAGTAAAATCATATGTTATAACCTGTAATGTAAAATATATTTTTCTAAATTATCAAATTAATAAATTCTCTGCAATCTGGTCTGGGGCGAAACACTCCCAACTCTGTCGCAGTTCGTTTTTCATGTCTTACCTTATAAAATGGCCAAATCGAGGAAGTACGGCTATAGAGGTCCGATTTACGTAGAATCCTCTGCATATTGCATAGCTCCATGCCAGCATATATAGTAGTGGCATAGAATAAGGGTTGGCCCATGAGTATTGCATACTGACCCTGACGAAATTTGAACCCCTTACCTCCCGAACCAAATTAGTTTTCGACTACGGAACGAATCCCGATTAATTTTAACTATAAAGCCTAAAGGAATTTAGGTTTAGGTGTAACGTCTTACCTACTATTAGTTATGCTAACATTTTGAGCTGAGAATTTAATGAGCCACACGATTAAAATGTTATATTTTTACATTTTTATGATTAGCGTTCTAAGAAAACATTTCACAACAGGAAATGTGTCACTGGGTTAAGAGTTCATAATAATACGCTAATTTAGCCATAACTATGTAGAATAAAAATTAATCGTATGTATGCAGACTCGTAAGGGTAAATTTTCACGAAATAATTTTTTTTGATATAGTAGAAGAGCAGTGGCGGTAGAGTGGTCAATGACAAAACACCGTAGAGATGTCTACGCTTGAGAAAGAAGTTTTAAGAAAGATTCAAATAACACGAGTTTATAAGCCTCTAAGCGTATACATCTCAACGGTGCCTAGCCATTGGCCATTGAATCGGCACTACTCTGGTTTTCACTATGGTAAAAACATAGTGAAATTTTAAAATTAAAAAAATGATGACTGTCCCATCGCATGAATTTGTTGGCTTCTTAAAACCATAAAGAATGGTCCAAATACCATGATTTCATAAACCTTTAAGGGTAGATATCTCTAAGATGCCTTGTCCTCAACTATTGGTCCTTTAGGAGGAGATTTATTTGTATACGCTTTTCAGCTTTTGTTAGGTTTTTTGTCAATTAGTCGAAAACTTCACGCTACCAAATCTAATAAATTTTATTTTTTAATGCAACCCTAAGGGTAACTTTCGTGGCGCATTTTATAATAGAGATATTATAACAAGTAACGCAAGGCAAGGAACCTGGTAGTGCTTGGGTTTTTGTTGAGCTCTTCCGCAATCCTACCCGAAGTGATTATGTCTAGCAGAATTTAATAGATCAACTTCAATAAAGCAATTCTCAATCCAAGGTGTGACACATGCGCAGAGGAATCAATCGCCAAAATACGCGGAAACACAGTTCCCCACTTACGGTGTAAGCTTAAACTATCTGAGATGCTGAATAAGGAATGGTTAGTTAACCTAAACTGCATAGACAAATATACAGCGAAAAGCAGAAATGACATGAATAAAGACATAAAGCATCGCCTTCTGGTCTAAAGCAGGTAGCTGCGAAATGTGGAATGAAAAATGCGTTCGAAGTGCTTTCGAATATAAAGGAAGTTGGTATTTACAATTAACCACCTCTACCGCAAACAAAATAGCGAGGAACCTTAAAGGATCCAACCACAAAGGTAATTGGGTTTTACAGTTGGTATAAAGGGTGGTTAAATTTTAAGGGCCGACGTTGAATGTGAACCACACCTAAACGTCAAGTTTTTTTCTGCATTTAGTTTGACATTTCTCAATTTCAGACTAACTCAATTTTAACCATGGAAAGATACATAATCGAGCAACGCGTTAAAGTTATTCAGGCATATTATGAAAATGGGCGTTCAAATCAAAATGTATATCGTGCACTTCGTGATTTTTTCGGTCAATTTAATCGTACAAATGTGCGTACAATCGGAAAAATCGTGCTAAAATTTGAGCAAACCAGGTCTGTTCGTGATAGTGTGGCTCAAGAGCCGTCCACCTCAACACGTCGTCGTGTCCAACAATTGCACCTCTCACGCTCGTCGTTGATGAACATTATGCATAAAGACTTGCATTTACACGCTTATAAGGTGCAATTTACTCAAGAACTAAAGCCTCTTGACCATTCCAAACGTCGTCAATGGTCAGAATGGTGGCAAGAAATGGCAACAGTGGATGATCAATTTTCGAACAAAATCATCTTCAGTGATGAGGCACATTTTCACCTCAGTGAATTCGTCAATAAGCAGAATTGCCGCATTTAGGCGAATCATAATCCAAGAGTGATTGTCGAAAAACCAATGCACCCACAAAGAGTGACTGTTTGGTGCGGTTTATGGGCTGGCGGCATCATCGGGCTGTATTTTTTCCAAAATGAGGCCGGTCACACAGTTACTGTGAGTGGTGTTCGCTATCGTGAGATGATAACGAACTTTTTATGGCCCGAATTGGAAGATATGGATGTGGACGATATGTGATTTCAACAGGACGATGCCACTTGCCACACAGCTAACGAAACAATGGCTCTTTTGCGCGACAAATTCAATGGCCGTGTTATCTCGCGTGATGGCGATGTCAATTGGCCGCCAAGATCATGTGATTTGACAACGTTGGACTTCTTTCTTTGGGGTTATTTGAAAGAAAAGGTATATGTCGATAAGCCAGTAACAATTCAAGAGCTAAAGGATGAGATAATTCGGCACATTAACGGTATAGAACCTCAATTATGCCTAAGCGTCATCGAAAATTTGGACCATCGGGTGGAGGTGTGCCGCCGAGGTCGCGGCGACCATTTGGCCGATACTTTGTTCCATACATAATTGAACCATACCATATTATCATAATAAAAATAATTGACAATAATTTCCTAAATAATTTGTGTTTTATTCAAAATCAACATCGGCCCTTAAAATTTAACCACCCTTTATGTAGACTCGTAAAGGTAAATTTTACCGGAATACAATTTTTTGATATAGTAAAAGAGTAGTGGCGATACAGTGGTCAATTACAAGGCATCGTAGAGATGTCTACGCTTAAGAAAGAAGTTTTAAGAAAGGTCCAAATAACATGATTTCATAAACCTTTAAGCGTAGACATCTCTACGATGCCTTGTCCTCAACTATTGATCCTCAACTATTGAACGTGTCAAGAGAAAAAACTTTGATAAAGCAATTCTCAATCCAAGGTGTGACACATCCAAGAGACTACTTTGGTCGCTAGCATGGACCTACGGATACCAGGTTCCGTCCACCACTAGCCTTTCATAGATAATATTAAGAATAAAATCCTTGAGGGCGGCCAAGTCTACATCACGGACACGAAAACGAAGCAGAATGAGAAATGAGTAGTTAACCGTAAACTGCATCGACGAATATACAGCGACATGCAGAAATAACATGAATAAGAAAATAAAGCATCGCTTTCTGGTCCAAAGCAGGGAGCTGCGGAATGTGGAACGAAAGATACGTTCGAAGTACTTTCGAAGATAAAGGAAGTTGGCATTCACAATTAAACATCTATACCGCAAACAAAATAGCGAAGAACCTTAAAGGATCCAACCACAAAGATAATTGGGTTTTACAGTTGGTGTATACTTCAGATCGAGGAAAGAATGAGGAAGTAGCAGAATCCCACCGAAAAACCAGGAGAAATCGAAAATTTTGATAGGACCGTTTAACCCATTGGATCGATTTTCTATTCTATTTTGTTCGCTATGTCCATTGAGCTCATTGTTATATCAATTGCGGAATGCTTTCCGTTTGCGCTTATCCAGGTATTGTTTATCGATTCAGCTATTTTTCTCTTTGTAGTCTGCTCTGCTCTTCGGATCCCATAGCGGCCGATGAGCATTAATATCGCCAATGAATAATTTTCCATTTTTCAATTATGCATTTGTTGGTTATGTTGGGAGGAATATATAAGTTTATTGTTACGAACTCATTACCTTCTTCGTATATTTTTATTATTTTACGTATTATTAGTCCCACTCCGCCATAATTATCAACCCTGTTATTCAGGTAGATGTTATAGTTATTGATTTTTATAGTACCACTATCTTTTGTGCTAGACAGACAATACCTATCTTTTCGATTGACAAGTATTTTACGAGTACTTCTTTGTTTGACTTGAGGCTTCTAATGTTGATTTATAATATTTTTAGCCTGTCCCTGATGTCCGTCGTCATTGGCGATTTTATAGTTTTTTAGGATCAGTTTGTCCATGGTTATCAATTGATCTACTACTTCAGCTAAGATTAAGTCGTTGTCTGGATCGTTAATCCCTCTTTTTAAATAGCCCTGAGTGGTTGCTTGTAGACTTCGATTTATTTGGTTTATTTCAATCATATGAGTCCGCATTATCGCGATTTGGTTTTCCATAGCTTTGATTTCTGTTTTCCGTTTTTCCTCTGATGCCCTTATTAATTCTCTCATCTTATCGATTCCATTGAGCACTTCATCCGTTGGTTTACCATGCAGACTTGGGAATTCGTCCTCTTTTAGACTAAACTCCTGTGGGATAGTCCTTCTGGCTTCGTAATATGATATTTTTCTTGTTACCATTAGATTTTTTATTCTTTTTTGTCGTTGTAATTCTTCAGATATGCTGCTGTATGTTGGGTGTTTTTCCTCACAGTAGTAACACTTCAACTCATTTTTTGCAATTTTGGTTAACATGGTCGGATTCTGTACATTTGTTACATCTTTGTTTACCTCGGCAGTGCTTCGCTATGTGGCCGTAAATGAGGCATTTTTTACACATGAGTGGCTTCGGGATGAAATAGGTGATCTTCCTCTTTACTTCAAATATGACTATCTCCGTCGAGAGGGAGTTGGCTCTAAAGGTCATCTTAATTGACTTTAATTGGTTCAGCCGTTTTCTCTTGATCTCTTGATCTCGAATGTAATTAACATTTATTTATTCTTTGTATTTTGATCACTTTCACGTTCGCTTTTATATTATTTTTGATTTTATCCAAGTCACTGTTCGTTTGAATTTTCTTTACATATCCTATCGCTTCAAGCATATAATTAGGGATATATGCATTGTACACATCGAGCCTCCGTAGGTCCATATTGTTGAGGATTTTATTGGCTGTTTCCATCTCCTGAGTCTGTATCTTTACCCTGTTCTTGCCGATTTGTCTTACGAGAATAATGGTTCCGATGTTTAGTGAATTTAACCTTTCCGCAATTTCAAGATCCTCAATACCTTTCTTTTCGATGATTATCATTTAGGGACCCTTGTCTCTAGGTGTGTATGTGTTGTTCTTGTATTTGCCCATTTCTTGTTTATTATTATTCGCAGCACTAGAATTTAAACGATCATTCCCCATGACTGATTCTCTGTCTTTTCGGATTTATTGTTGATTAATTTTTCTGAATCTTCTTCCCCTATATTCTCTGTTTTTTGTCTGTTATCGACTGGTTGTTGTTCCGGTATAGACCGCTCGTGCTTGGTGTGTTGAGCGCAACAGAAGTTTCAGTGTCTCTCTCACTGTCGTCATTTGTTCCAATCTTGTTTGTTGTAATCTTGTCCTTTATATTTTCTTTTAATTGAGTTTTTTCCTTTTAATTTTTGTCATGTTGTTGGTTACTTTATGGATTCTCCTTTTGCCACCATAATTTCTTGTTTTCAATATTCCCGCATCTTTCAAGCCGCTTATTATCTTTTTTTTTGTTTGATTTACCGCCAAAATCTGTTTACCACATTATTTTTTCACACAAAGTTATTGCATACTTTAATTGAGTTAAACTGTTAAAAATCGGGACAACACACTAAAAATTATGCTCAATCGAAAACACGTCTAACACCTTTAAAATCACAAAGTAGAATTTGGACGAATATTAGAATATTCATTCAATTTACCGATCCAAAAATTCTCGTATTCTTTTTATTTTAATGTGGTTAACTGTTTCGAACAAGACGATTCATCCACTTTCAGAAAATATATGGCCACACTTGGTAACATCTCTGAGTTTTCCTGAATCGGCTATAGTGTTGCAGGTATTCTGAAAAATATTTGAATTTTTATGAAATTTATATCCTAATTCTTGTGTGGAACCATTACAAAACTATTTATTGTAATTAAGTTAACTGTTAACTGTTTTGAACAGCAAGTTGTTTACTTGAACTATACTACCCGTACCGCTACACTTTTTAGAATTTACACTTTTCGTTAATTTGTGTAGCTACACTTTTCGATAAAAACTTCACTAATCTGCTAATTTAGCAGGGAAAAATTATTTCCAATTTAGAAATATTTACATCAAACTTTTCTTCTGAGTAGACCGGGAAAAAATATTTCAGCATAAAATACATATAAATTCTTTCCCTAATTCCCTATTAACGAGGAAATACCAGAATAATGCCAGTGATAGTACAAATTTCTAATGAAGGTAATCTGGAATAGGTGAAGTTGGAACAATTCGTAAATTACAGAATCCCATGTTTATAATTTGTGGTGATAGGGGTAATACATTCTAGTGGTAGCACTATCAGTGAACACCTGTGCCAAAAATCTGGGCGTATTTTATGTAGCATCAATAAAAATAAAAATAAAAATTTACGATACTAGCTACAAGTGGCAGTACTATCGCAAAAGAGAATTTCGGTTGTTATTTTATAACCGGCAGAAATTTTCTATTTATTTGCGTACCTCTTTTTTCACAAAAGGACACATTCCAGCGGGATAAAATCTTTAAAATGTTCCTTAAATTGACAAATAGATTGACGTTTGAAGTAAAAAAACTCAATAAATGGAATTTTAAAATTTTAGAATGATCCATGATCTCCGCCATTTCTTAACGAATTAAGATGAAATTCGTTAAATAGTATTGGATAGGGATTCTAAAGTGAGTTTTGGATAAAATTCTAGGATCTGGTCATACTGGACTAAACCTTGCAATTTCATAACCAATCAATAGCATTCCACACGAATTATTTTAAGAACATTAAGAGAACTCGACTAACTATTAATCACTTATTGAGAAATTTGCATCGTAGGTCGATATTCGTAGGTCGATATCATACTGGGACTACTTTGGAAATTTGACGAAAATTAACTGTTTAGAATTTTCACTATACTTTTTTGATTTTCGGCCGCCATATAAATATTTTTCAGTTTTTAGCCAATATCTCAAAAACACCCAAGGGTAACCAATTGTAACGGAATTTTATTATATTCCGTTATCACCCATTCCATTTACCAGGTAGATATTTGGAAGCAAGTTTGGCAGCATTGCCCTTCGAAGCTTTACTTTGGAAAGCGTTTCGTATAAGTACTCGTTTTTTCCAACCTGCAAAGCAGTTCGTCTAGTGTCATATCAAAGGTTTACATTTTCAGTAGTATGATCCTCCTAAATTTAATTCCAGATAGCAGCCAACAGTGCCCTGTTTACTCACTATGAAGCGTCGCTCTGCGGTGAGTACTTCGAAGTGAATATATGTTTTATATCATATTTTTCGTATAGATCTTTCGTGATTTGGGATTCGAATTGCCGGCCATTATCAGTAGCAATTACTTCTGGAACCCCAAACATCAAAAATATCTGAATCTTCAAAAATTTAACCACAATATGTGTTGAATTCCCGAGTCCGTGGATAAGGGGGCCAGAAAGTCGAGATAAACTTTTTGTCAGGGCCGGAAGGTGACTGAAAATGACCTAACTAGTGGTCGTCTGCGGTATTGATGGTCTTGTTCTGTTTGTAGGAGTTACACGAATTGATGGTATTTCTTACGTGGTTACAAAATGATGGACGGTGTGCAGATTCGATCAATTTAGTGTATAGGGATCCAGGAACAACCAATTTGCATGACGTTGTGGCATTTACTACCGATGCTTCCAAATGTGGTTTTAATTTAAAATATGATTTTCCGTCAAGAATTCGAATATTTCATGCGCGTTTCAAATGTCGGAGTATCCAGATCAATGTTTTCCGAATTCATATTTACGCGTGACAGAGCGTTAGAACAGCATGCTTGCATGATTTGTTTTAACTGAGAAGAGTAGACCATCTATATAGACACGGAACTTCTTAATAGCTAACACCGCAGCAGGGCATTCGGCCTCTGTCACGCTGAAATTCCTCTGTGCATAATTTAGTTTCTAAGACATACTCGTATAAGCAAACGGTCGATCTTTTGCTACCTCGTACTTCTGGAAAAGTCACTCGTATTCCAGTGAAACTGGCGTCACATTATATGAAACATCGTTTTGAATAATAAACCGATTTCCGTGAGTCTGGTACAAAGCTGCTCTATTCAATATTAATGGTTAATCCAGCTTTCGCCAGTCAGAAACATCGATCAATAAAGAAAAATGTTCTCCCAGGGTAGCTGAAATAATGAGCAGGTCGTCCAAGTAAAGGTCCAAGTCAGTTGTCCATCATTATGTACATCAATATGCAAAAGGTTTGCAGCGCCTTAGAGTCCGAAAGGCATAACTTTCAAATGGAGACCACCAAGGACTACGGATTTCTTCTATTACGTTCAACGCAAGCGATCAAGTTCGACGTACATTTCACGTTGTCTAGATGGAGAAATAGCGTAATATTTTTGTTTAGTCGGTGCTGCGTTAACGAATTAAAGTTTATTGGTGATGAAATTTGGTCACCCTACACCATGTTTTACGAAGCTTAGGAAGGGTTTGATTATGTGTTGATCGACAGTAAGAATGGGTTGGTTTGGGTAAGTAATTGATGTTAGAGGTTCGGGGGTGGCCAATTCAGACAACATAACTGGCTGTAAACCATCACTTTCCTATTTATAAATTTTTTGATTTGATGAAACCATGTACGTTTTTACCAGTCCCATTCGCCGTTTGAGCAGCGGTTGATATGAGATGTAAAAAGCAATTATTTCTCTGAATAAACCCTATCGCACCTTTCCCTAAGGAACTTCCAGATGCCTCGCTGTCTAGCAAACCAATAATATCTGTCGATTCGGCAATAATAGTAAGAAATTTACTTTAGTTTATTGAACGAAATTTTCGAGGAGGAAGTTTATTAATTATTATTAACTGAAATGGAATTTGTTAAACAGGTGCGCCTCTTTCAAGGTTGGCAGCTGAACGAAATCGCAGCTCTGTCTGGGTTATGAAACTGTTCAGGATTGGAAATGTGGAGACCCAGCAGCTCTCATTTCAGTCAGCCGGTTTTCCGACTTACAATTGTATCGAAGACAATGAGTCAATTCCACCTCAGCTTCGCCACAACCATAACAAAATGTTTTTGTTGGCAAGTCGCATTGGAGTGATAGTGTCTTGGTTGGATAACATTTTCATGTTATCTCGTCCAAGCATTACGATTTTGCGAAGAGCAATTAATAGTGCTAATATGGCGTCCATTACCTACACGAATATTTCTAGGCGTCTTTACCAGATGGATTGACTGAAACATCCAATTAATGAATTTGTGGACTTCGACATTCCATTGCTAGTTGCGGGAAGTAGATTATATTTCACCATACAGAAGAAAAAATTTGACCGCCCAGATGTACTTTGAAACACTCATATTTTTCTTTGAAACTTCAATGGTTTCGTTCTCAGTCAGGGGGATCTTCAAGAGCACAGTTACGTTGAGTATTTCATAGTAGAAGTTCACGAAAGTTTTCCTAGATCTTTGCTACAGATTATCTTGCTTATTCCTATTCCTATTATGAGCTGTCGAATGTCATCATCCGTTCTTCTGTTTTGGAAACGATATATGGTTTTCGTTCCAAATAAACCATTAATGTTCCTTGACTATTCCTGCAAGAAGGAAACAAACGTCTTTCACAAGCTGGTCGTAATTGATGTTATTATTTTTAGCTAGGAATTCGACCCTGAACATAAATTTTTCTATCATCATGGCTACAGGTAAAACCGTAAAAAGCAATTTCTCTCTAGAGCTTCATTGTAGTGGGGAACTTGCGCTGTAGCGTGATCCGTAGAGACAATATTTGTAATTGACGGGAAGTCGCTGCATCGTGTGGGTTCATTCAAATTTTGATCGGGGACGTATAAGTGTTTTAGCAAAAATGGTATTTAAGGAAACAATCAAGGTAACGAAATGTAGCCGTGATTAATTGGTATGGTGATTGGGGAATGGTGATGGGGAAAGGGGATTGGAGGTGGTAGGTATGTGATACGCCACTTAAACTAGTCCGTGCTAGCTAGTCTGTGCATGTCGTAACACACAACATTCGATTCTACACGCCTTAACTGTAAGATTTAAGTAGCTTTAGGCGTTTAGATAAATCATCCATTTCATGAGTATCTATAACTTCGACACCACTCACCTCGAGCAATAATTATCCCGACAATTCGCGATTTCCCAGAACATTGTCACAAATTTTAGAGAACGTCTGTTAATATCCACACATAAAATTCGTGATAACCTTCGTTCAATATGCACCAATCGATATATCAAAATTTAAAATTCGTCTATCTCAATTGCCGGAGCATGAAGGACCTTCCTCGATTTAAATTGAATTGTTTGAATTTTTAAAGGAAAAGTAGACGCATGAAAATGTAAATTCGTTGAAATAAGTTCCTTGTTTTACCGTGCCCCTAGACAAGTCGGGCATCCAAATTCTCAAAATTATATGTTACTAAAGAAGCTTTGATTTCACGAATTACACATTCCACGCGTAATTTATCGTTCGCTAAGTGTTCGAACTTCATGATATCTTCTTAGCAGACACAATAAAATGTAAAAGTGAAAAACTAAATTGGTAACGCGGATCATTGAAAGTCCAGTTGAGGAAAGACGTTCGTAATATGAACTACTGTGGGCAAAAAGTAGTAAGACTTTTTAATTTAAATTTCACGTAGAAAACCATTCGTCGAAATATTTTTTTTTCTATGTTGGTATGACTGTCAGTGTGATCTGTGCCAAATGTCACATCAAAATAATCATTAGTGTTTAGTATGCGCTTGTCTTTCTGAACTACAAAAAGTGCATTCGGTGATTTTTACAATGAGTGAAATTATTCAACAAAGAAGTTCCATTAAATTTTGTGTGCCGAATCAATTTTGTGGTGCCGAAACGTTCAGAATGTTGCAAAAGGCCTTCGGTGATAATTGTATGTCGCGAGCAATTGTTTTTGATTGGTACAAATTGTTCAAAGAGGGTCGAGAACGTGTTGACGACGAACCACGTCTAGGACGGCCATCAACATCAACTGATGCTCAACACGTTAATAAAATCAAGGAATTGGTGCTCGAGAATCGACGATTAACAGTCAGATCCCTTACTGGCATCGTTGAAATATCGGAAGAAAAGTGAAAGCACGATTGGTTCCAAAATCACTCAATTTTTTGGAAAAACAGCGTCGCGTTGACGTCTGTGAAACAGTGCTTTCCGACTACCAGAATATCATGAAACGTATTATAACTGGCGATGAGTCTTGGATCTATGCTTACGACCCAGAAACAGACGATCAATCGGCCGAATATCGTGCCAAAGGTTCGTGTCAAAGCAAGTCAAAAATCAAGGTGATGTTGACAGTTTTCTTCGATTATCGAGATGTAGTGCACTCCGAACTCCTTCCGACCGGCCAAACTGTCAACAAGGAATACTATTTGAGTGTTAAGCAGTTCGTAAAAAGAGACCGGAATTATGGGTCGACAACTCTTGGTTTTTGCACCACGATAATGCACCTTCGCATACTGCATTGGTTGTACGTGATTTTTTCGCCAAAAATTCCACCCATATCGTTCCGCAACCACCGTATTCGCCTGATTTAGCTTCGTGTGACTTCTGGCTGTTCAGCAAACTCAAACGAGGAAACCATTTTGAGTCAATTGAAGACATTAAACGTGAAGCGCTGCGCGCATTGGAGGCTATTCTGGAAATTGATTTTAACAACTGTTTCGAGGATTGGAAAAAACGTTGGCACAAGTGTATTGAGGCCGGGGGGGGGGGGGGTTACTTTAAGGGTGACGAAATAGATTTGGAGAAATAAATAAAGAATTTTAAAATTATGAACAAAGTCTTACTATTTTTTGCCCACAGTGATAGACAAACAAATTTAATAAAATTGAAATATTAACTAGATTTTATAAAAATATGGGAGTTCTTAGGGTATTAGCCATAATCTCCAACTATTTTTTTGTCGCAAAAAATCTTTTTATAAAAATACAATAGAAATTCTCTTTTGTGTTAGTGCTGCCACTTGTGGCAAGTTGCGTAATCTATTGTTTTCCGTTGTCTATTATAGCATTCTTCTAGCTTCATATATATAGTAGTGAATTATATATACAGGGTGTCCGCCTGGAAGGTATACTACTTTGTTTTGCCACCATTTAGGCGAATACTAGACAGTCGTGAAGTAGACACGTGGCAAATTCTTCCATAAGACAATTTACGCCGCCGTACATATGCCAATAGGATGTTACAGCTCGCCCATGACAACCCCGATTTCCATGAAAAAATCATAATGAGTGACGAGGCACATTTTCATTTAAATGGATATGTGAATAAACAGAATAGTCGGTTCTGGCAATGGAAAACCCTCACATTATTCATCAGTCACCTTTACATCCATTAAAAGAGACAGTCTGGCGTGCAATTTGGTCAGGAGGAATCATTGGACCTTACTTCTTTGAAAATGAAAACGGCGTAACGGTAACTGTGAATGGGGAGCGATATCGTGATATGATTGAAAACTTTTTCACGCCACAACTGCATACTTTGGGCTTGATTAACATGTGGTATCAGCAAGACGGTGCCACATCGCATACAACCAGGATTACAATGGAATTACTGCGAGAACTCTTTCCACAACAAGTTATTTCAAAAAATGGTGATGTTGATTGGCCTCCATGGTCGCCTGATTTGACTGCTCCGGACTTCTTTTTGTGGGGATATCTAAAAGGCAAGGCTTATGCAAACAAACCAGAAACGCTTGAGCAACTCAAACAAAATAGTCGTGATGAAATTAATGAAATACCGCGTGAAATGTGTGAGAATGTAATGAAAAATGTGCTCAAAAGGGCTCGCATTTGTGAGGCTAATAGAGGCGGACATTTATCTGATATTGTATTCCATACATAATTGCCGACATTAAATAAAACATTTATCAATATAAGATCCATTCTCTTTCATTTAATCAAAAATCATAAACAAACAAAGTAGTATCCCTTCCCGGCGGACACCCGATAGTTTTATAAATAGTTTTATTTATAAGGTGGAATGAGAAGAGATAGATCATCAATCGCCGAATAAGGAGACCAGAATTGTGTTGTGTATCTATTGTGTTGTGTAACTATCAGTTGTACCTGTGTGACCTAATTAACCAATCCAATCATTCGAATTTTTTGTGTGTAAAACGAGCGTTCGGTGGTCCCCGTGGCTTCCTGAAGATCCTGTATAATAACTTGATCATAAATTCAAAATCAATAAATCAATCAAACCATATAAACTCGTCTTATTCCATATGAGTATAATAAAACATTCTATTTCATTATGCTTTGTATGGATGACCTAGATCTTATTTTTTCTAAAATTGCCACAATATGAAAAAAGCTCAGTCTAATTTAAATTGACAGTATTAAAATGTCAAAACATTTTTGACTGAAAAATATTTTGTGTGTAATACATTTTCCATTTAGTCATAAAAAATTAGTATTTAGAATTCCAATATACCTTCCATATATGCGACATACATATTTGCCTAAAAGCTTTTCAAACAATGTCATCTTATCAAAATTGATTAAAGCTGTATTGATTATTATTATTATTTTTTTGTGTTTCAAATTATTAATGGAAAGGTACTTTATATAATATTTACGTATACACATTACCATAATGAATAAAACTAAAAACTGTAAATTCGCGCATATTCATAATCGGATTATATGAGTTTTAAATTTATAATAACTTACCTGAAATCCATCGTATGTCCAACTACCAAATTTCATTTCGCACCGTTGATCATCAAATGGAAACCATGTGATATCAATTTTACACGTTGATTTAAAAATTCCAGGTGGCACATAAAGGCAGGAACCATTATTACGTACGACTACATTTGTTGGATATGTTCCATCAAAACCTTCATCCGCACTGCAACACGAGAACAACAAAAAATATATGGTATAATTTGATTAATAGAGCTGGATGGCAACAAACTCAGAAAATTCTCACCTATTATACATCAAAACATCAGGTTTCCATATCCTATGCGGTGGTATTCTCAAATCCTTTACACCTCCATATTCTGATGTATTCCATCGTAAATTCATATCGTTCCATTCCTATAATTAAATTTAAAAAAGCAAAGCAAACAATTGAATATAAATAACTGATGCGCTTAATTTAAATAAAACTGCTTTTAAAAGCTTACCAATTTCAACCAAATATTTGTTATAAGCAGTTGATTTTTTTCATCCTGTGTGTTTAAAAACGAAAAATATATAAAAAAAAACGAACGTTTTAATCAATAATCAAATAATATTTGCAATTTTTATTACATTATTTATTACGTTATTTTAATATGTTCATTCATACAACATGAACAAAAAAAAATTGTTAATTTATTTTCCATTCTATCAATATTTTTTATTTTTTTGAGGTTATGTATATTCCGCCATTTTATTAATTTCATAGTATTGAAATATGCGGTTATTGCTTTCAATTTTATTTCTATAATTATTTTTATAAAATATTCATACACAAAAGTACATTCACATTATTATTGATATTTAAATAAAGTCTGGCATTATGCTGTAACGAACCGGCGTATAAATTGTACTCGCCTTGTTAAAGGATTATTTTTACCGAAATAATTATGTAACACTGCAAATTTCAATTCCTTTCCTTAAATTTAAAATAGCACGAAATAACACCATTCTCTGAGTACAAAGAAATATCTGCGAGGGTAAAAACATTTTGCTTTGGAAGCATTTGTTTGGCAATTAGTATGCGGTGATAACTATTTCTTAAACCGGGTGATTTTTTTAAGCTGAAACTTTCAAATATCTCGGAAAATAACACTCTACTAAAAAACTGTCCATTATCAAAATTTAATCATTCCCGGGGGGACATACATTAGTCCTAAACTTTGTACCGCCCTCCCTTCTTGTAAGTGGGGCGGGAGTAAATTTGAAATTAAGAAATAAGAACCCCTATTTTTTATTGCAGATTTGAATTCTACGGCTTAAAGTACGTAGGATTTCTTTGAAACATTTTTTTCGATTCATGATAGATGGCGATGTAATAATGATATTAAACTTTTTTCGGTTTCTCCTTCTGAGAACCGATGCATACGATTCTGCAATACAAAAATTTAAGAAATTAATTCTTAAACAAATCGTATTTCTTAAATTTTTAATTACTGAAAAATGACTTGTCCTTTTTCTCGGTTGAACACTTCCATTCAGTAGTCGTCAATTGTTTAACAGTCCGATAAAATGAAGCAGGTGACCGAATCTTATTCGGAAAACGCGAAGCGTAGAGAGTGATAACATTATCAAGGCTACGGCCAGCTTCTCCATAAACCAGGACCATTTCAATTTTTTCTTGTACAGTTAAATACCCCATTTTGTATTGTATTAATAGCCTAACACTAACATGTCTTTTTGTAACAATCGATATTTTTAAAACAAAATACAGAAAAAACAGGTATTTGAAACCAGATTTAATCGCATGCTCCAGGGTTACAATAAGTTTTAATTTAATTTAATTTAATTTAATTTATTTAATTTAATTTTATTTATTTAATTTATTTAATTTATTTAATTTATTTAATTTATTTAATTTATTTAATTTATTTAATTTATTTAATTTATTTAATTTATTTAGTTTATTTAATTCATTTAATTTATTTAGTTTATTTAATTTATTTAATTTATTTAATTTATTTAATTCATTTAATTCATTTAATTTATTTAATTTATTTAACTTATTTAATTTATTTAATTTATTTAAATTATTTAATTTACTTAATTTATTTAATTTATTTAATTTATTTAGTTTATTTAATTTATATAATTTAATTAACTTATTTAATTTATTTAATTTATTTAATTTATTTAGTTTATTTAATTCATTTAATTTATTTAATTTGTTTAATTTATTTAATTTATTTAATTTATTTAATTTATTTAATTTACTTAATTTATTTAATTTATTTAATTTATTTAATTTATTAATTTATTATTATTATTAATTTATATTTATTAATTTATTTAATTTATTTAATTTATTTAACTTATTTAATTTATTTAACTTATTTAATTTATTTAATTGATTTAATTGATTTAATTGATTTAATTTATTTAATTTATTTCATTTATTTAATTTATTTAATTTATTTAATTGATTTAATTTATTTAATTTATTTAATTTATTTAATTCATTTAATTTATTTAATTTATTTAATTTATTTAATTTATTTAGTTTATTTAATTCATTTAATTTATTTAATTTGTTTAATTTATTTAATTTATTTAATTTATTTAATTTATTTAATTTATTTAATTTACTTAATTTATTTAATTTATTTAATTTATTTAATTTATTATTTTATTATTATTATTAATTTATATTTATTAATTTATTTAATTTATTTAACTTATTTAATTTATTTAATTTATTTAACTTATTTAATTCATTTAATTCATTTAATTCATTTAATTCATTTAATTCATTTAATTCATTTAATTCATTTAATTTATTTAATTCATTTAATTTATTTAGTTTATTTAATTCATTTAATTAATTAAATTTATTTAGTTTATTTAATTTATTTAATTTATTTAATTCATTTAATTCATTTAATTTATTTAATTTATTTAACTTATTTAATTTATTTAATTTATTTAATTTACTTAATTTATTTAATTTATTTAATTTATTTAATTTATTTAATTTACTTAATGTATTTAATTTATGTAATTTATTTAATTTAGTTAATTTATTTAATTTATTTAATTAATAAATTTATATATTTATTTAATGTATTTAATTTATGTAGTTAATTTAATTTGGTTAATTTATTTAATTTACTTAATTTATTTAATTTATTTAATTTATTTAATTCATTTAATTTATTTAGTTTATTTAAGTCATTTAATTCATTTAATTTATTTAATTCAATTTAATTTATTTAATATTTATTAATTTATTATTATTATTAATTTATATTTATTATTTTATTTTATTTACTTAATTTACTTAATTTATTTAATTTATTTAATTTATTTAATTTATTTAATTTATTTAATTTAGTTAATTTTTTTAATTTATTTAATTTATTTAATTTATTTAATTAATTTAATTTATTTATTTATTTATTCAGTTTAGTTAATTTATTTAATTTATTTAATTTATTTAATTTATTTAATTTATTTAATTTATTTAATTTATTTAATTTATTTAATTTATTTAATTTATTTAATTTATTTAATTTATTTAATTTATTTAATTTATTTAATTTATTTAATTTATTTAATTTATTTAATTTATTTAATTTATTTAATTTATTTAATTTATTTAATATATTTAATTTATTTAATTTAATTTTAATTGAATCGTATTCCAAAATCATATGCTTAGGTTCTCAGTAGGAGAAATCGAAGAAACTTATTATCGTTATTACATCGCCATCTATCATGAATCGAAAAAAATGTGTCAAAGAAATCCTACGTACTTTAAGCCGTAGAATTCAAATCTGCAATCAAAAATAGGGGTTCCTATTTTAATTTCAAATTTGCCCCCGCTCCACTTACAAAAAGCGAAGGTGGGGTACTAAGTTTAGGACTAATGTATGTCCCCCTCGGAATGATTAAATTTTGATAATGGACGCTGTACTTATTTTTCGAGATATTTGAAAGTTTCAGCTTAAAAAATCACCCGGTTTAATATTCAAGAAATGGAGGGATGAGTATGTTGTAGCCAACACCCGACTTTCTTTTACCACGAATGTAAAACCTAGATCCCAAATACTCCACACTTGATTTCGAAAGCGAGAAATTAAATTGACCAGACTGTGGTAAAACTGTCTACTATAATCAAAAAATATTATCCCGGGTTGAATTTCAGAAAACCACCAACCACATCATTAAATTTATTCAAATGTTTTAATTCTTTGTAGTTTTTTTGTAAATGAAACGATTTTCGTAATTTAAACTTGTAGCAACCCTTATCATCCAAATGAGAGGATAATTGTTGCTAACAGAGTTATTGCTTGTAGCGTACCTTAGTGCGGTCGACTTGTCTCCGGCTATCACTCGTCGGTAAAGCGTGGGTGGTCAAAGGCTACAAGTAATCGAGAATTACCCGCATTATACTATTTTGAAATTAACATCACACAACATGTCAGCTGACGGACCAGTTTTAGCCTCATTCCCTGATTTTTAATTCAACGACTCATAATTTCACACCGATGTGAGGTTTCTAACAAAAAATAACAAAAAAAGAGCCCATGAAGTTTCTATCAAAAAATAACACGTATACGTATACGGTTCCAATTGGAAAACATGGCGGGAACATAATTCTTATTGGATTCAAATAGATTACAATAGCCGCCATATTGAATTGTTTTAGTGTTGGCGATTTGGGAGCCCGTGGAGTTTCTAACAAAAAATAACATGTATACGTATACAGTTCCAATTGGAGAACATGGCGGACACATAATTCTTATTGGATTCAAATTGATTTCAATAGCCGCCGAAAACTTTATTAAAAATTATTATTATATTAAATATAATTCATAATTCATAATTTACATAATAAAATATAAAAGGGATAATAAATACAAAAGATATTAAAGAAATATTTAAATAACTTAAAGAAAAACTTAACAAATAAATAAAATTAAAGCTTTAACAAAAAAAATATCAAATATGTTAATTGAAAGTTTTCACTCAAAATTTTGAGCATTTTATCAATTTCGGCCAAAAACAATCCACTTCCAGAGATTAGGGCAAGATACCGCTATATAGTTTGAATATATTCTCTATCTGGCCTATCGATAGAGAATATTTTCCGGCATAAGGTGTTTCCTAGCGGAGAAATTGTAGCCTTGTTAATAGTAATTTTCCACCGTAAATTTTGAGTATTTTTATAATTATTACAAACATGTCCTGTCCCTATATCTGGTTATTTTTAAAACCGTTAGTCTTGGTCGCACACTCTAAATAATGGTGAATTAATAATAATGACATTGGCTTCTTAATTTGCAACTTTAGCTCTCCGGAACTTGCAAATAAACTTTCAATCCTGGTGTGTCGTTGACCCAAGTCCCATTTATAGAGCAAATCAAACAATCATCCATCAAATGCATGTTGGAATAATTTGGAACCTGGCACAAGTCGCAGTCTAATATATGACGCAGTTGATACTAGTTCTAAAATATTGTGGCCACATTATCGAAGTTTCAAATGTACAATCAAGATCCTTTGCTTCTCATTGTTTTTGGCAACGTTGGCGTATATATGATTGATCCGATAAAGATGCAATTCCCTGCTAATTTCCCGTGGCCCTCAACCGTCCATAAAATGAAGAGAACAACCGTCAAAAAGCGGTAACCAACTTGGTAAAGAGGTTAAGTACGAACACTAAGTGGAGTCATTATTGAGAACTTTGTCTACGGCAAGTCAAGATCAAGCAACATTATGTAATCAAAAATCACTTGATGAATTTGGGGATCCCAAAAAACGTATTTATCATCCTGTCTAATCATCCTGCCATTATAATGTCCAGCTCACCAGATCGACATACAAATGAACCAAACGAAAACCGTTTATATGGTTACCGCAGGAAGAATGAAATGTTAAGAATTTATTTGAGGAGACACGCGACCCCAGAAGGTCAAAGGCTTTAAAAACGGTTAACAATTTGTATTTTATAAGTAAAGTACCAATCAAAACATAAATCAAATAGTTGCAACGATCTTGTTGTCAAGCTCTTGCTCTTTTGTTTAAATATATATAGCAACACCTTCCCTCACTTTGAAAATTCTGGTCTTACCAAAAACGAGCCCTGCTTTTTTATTAACAACTGAACCAGTTTCAAAAAAACTTTATTTAAGAATTGCAAACTGTTAAAGGGTTCGGTCCGTTTTTGAGCCAAAATTCACCGAAATTTTTAGTATTAATTTCTAGTTTTCAAGTATTTTAAATTGCAACGATTTGATTTGCTTGTTGGATCTTGGTTATCCTCAGTTGGAAGGGGACTTAGATAAGAATCTGTTATCCTTCCCAATGCCCATTGTGTAGGTGGAAGTTGTTCATTCTTTATTAGAACTAGCTGACCAATCCTGTAGTTTGCTTTTGGTTCTTTCCATTTGTACCTTTGTTGTAGACTGTTAAAGTAATCCTTAGACCATATTTTCCAAAATCCTGGAGTCATCTTTGAAAGCAAAATCCACCTCTGTTTTGGACTTATGTTGGATTTGTTTGACTCAAGGGATGAAATCAGTGGTCTCCCGAATAAAAAATGTAAAGTTGTCAAAGCATCAAAATCATCGAAATTGCTTGACAGTGAAAGAATCGGTCTGGAATTTAAACAATCTTCAATTTGTGATAACACGGTGCTGAATTTCTCGTAGGTTAGTGTTGTTTCACCGATCACTTTCCTTAAGTGGAATTCCGTTGATTTAACTCCAGATTCCCAAATGCCTCCGAAGTGGGGCTACCAGGCGGGATGAAACGCCAGCTTGTTCCATGGTTAGCTGCTTCCTGAGCTGCATTGTTGTTTGCTTGTTGTATAGCCACCTGTAGCTCCTTACTTATGTTTAAAGGCGTTCCCCTTCTTGAAGTAAAGTGAATTGCTTTCGTAGAGAAACAAATGAACAATGCGATATATCCCTTTTAGGACTCTACTTCCTCTTCCTTTGGATACACGGATTGAAAATGGACCTGCGTAATCAATGCCAGGATTGGAGAATGGGGAGATGGAGTGACTCTAGCTTCCGGTAACATACCCATTAATTGTGATGCTGCTCTACTGAATCGAAAACATTTTACACAATTGTGGATTGTTGTGCGTACGTTTACCATCCAAAATCCAATATTTTGAACGGAACTGTGCTAGAGTTGCTTGTACGGCTCCGTGTAATACAAGATGGTGTGCTTCAATTGTGATGAGGTTTGAGTAAATATGATTTTTTGGTAGAATCAGTTGATGCTTTTGATCATACTTAAGTTGAGATTTTTGTAATCTACCGCCGACCCTCAACAAACCATTTTCGTCCATGAATGGATTTTGTGATGATGGTTTGTTGTTTTTTCTGGCGTTATTCGTTGTTTTGAGGAGTTTAATGTCTGCCGCAATTTCCGAATCTTTTAGTGTTTTTATGATTACATTGTGTGAACTGGTTAGTTCGTCTATTGTTAGAGAACTTGGTATCTCTCCAGGAATCTGTAGTGATCTGTAATAAATCTGTAGCAGTACGCTATAGTTCTTTTGATTTTAAGAGCCGATGAAAATCGTGAAAAGTCTATGAACTCTGAGGTTGAGGAGGTGCGTTGATAAAAAAGCAATTTGTTTTTAGTTCCTCATTGGCTGCTTGTTCAGTTGGTTCAAGCGCTAGTGGGTAATGTGAGGTTTTTAACCAACTTCGTCCTTCCCACAAAAGTATATAGTTTCGCAGTTGTCGTACGTTCATTCCACGTGAAGCTACATCCGCGGGGTTATAATTGGATTTTACATAATGCCACTGACTTGGTTGCATAAGCGACTGGATTTCAGCTATTCTGTTACACACAAAAGTTCTGTATTTACCATCGCATTTTATCCATCCAAGCGTTATCATCGAATCCGTCGATGCATAGGTAGTAGCGTGTTCCAAATCCATGGCATCTTGAACTTTTTTTAATAACTTTGCCAATAGTACGGCCCCGCATAATTCCAACCTTGGTAACGATGTTCTGTTTTTTATATGAGTGACTTTGATTTTTGCTGCTATTAGATAAACGACCGGAGTGCCTTGGGAGTTTGTTGTCTTGTAGTAAACCACTGCTGCAAATGCCTTATCTGATGCATCGCTGAATCCATGTAGCTCACTTTATTCTTGTTGCCTGTGTTCTATCTGATTATGGTAATATTTTCAATTTCATTCAAACCTTCTTTGAATTGACTCCGTTATTGTTGTAGTTAAATACTTAGAGTTTCATTCCATCCGACACCAGCTATCCATAGTTTCTGCATTAGTAATTTTGCTTGGATGATGATGGGTGCAAACCATCCTAATGGATCGAATAGTTTGGCTACTTCTGCCATTATGCTCCTTTTTGTTGGTTCTTTGATATTTTCGGACAATGAGATCTTAAACCCAAAATTGTCGAAAACTGGATTCCAGGTTATTCCGAGCATCTTAATTGTTTCATCGATGTTTATGGAGCGTAGCTCATCTTCGCGAGCGCTTGTAGGTAGGTGTGTTGTCAATTCCAATTTATTATTTGCCCATTTTATTAGATTATCCTGCCGGGAGGTTTTATCCTGCCTTTAGCAGTTGTATGAGTTGTGATTGGGCTTCTAATGCATCTTCTAATGTATCCGCTCTTGAAAGCAGATCGTCAACATAGAAATCTCTTAACGTTATTATTGATGCGATTGGGAAGTTTTTTATTTCATATTTTAGTGGCTAAATATGTTGATGACGTGGTCCAGATGACGTGATGTTAATGTTTTAAGTTTAAACGTTTTAATTTCTTCTTTTGGTGATTCTCTCCACAGTAGCCGTTGATAATTTTGATCTTCTTCATTGATTATGACCTGGCGGAACATCTTCTCTATGCCAGCTTAGATAACGAATTTATGTTTTCTCCATCGCATTAGAATTGATATTAGATCCTGTTGTAACGTTGAGCCATTTAGCATTAAGTCATTCAATGATGCACCGGATGTTGTTCTTGCCGATCCATCGAACACGACTCTAAGTTTTGTAGTCGTGCTGTCTGATTTCATCACTGCGTGATGTGGAAAATAATATGCTACAGTTGAGTCTTCCTCAGCTTTCAGCATCTCCATTTGACCAAGTTGTTCATATTCACGCTTAAAGTCTGAATAAATTTGTTTCGACTTGAAGGAACCTTACTATTGTCATGCGTTTAGAATCTCCTAAATGCATAGTCGGATCCTTCTGAAATGGGATACGTAATTCATAGCGCCCAGCTTTCAGTCGAATATGCGTGTCACGAAGGAATTCCTCACACTCCTTCTCTGGCTTTGTGAGAAGGATGCGTAGGGAATGCATTTCTTCTAACTCCCAATTTTTTTTTAGTTGTTCATCTATCTCAGTCGATGAAATGTGTGAGTTGTATTTCAGTTCTGTTTTCTTGTTGGGTGTAGATATTCTTCCTAAAATTACCCATCCGAATTCCGTGAGCTGTGCTGCTGGTTCGTTTTTATTTCCTTTGATGCACTGTGGCTTCATGATCTGCGTGTAATAATCTACACCCAGTAGTATATCAATCGGTGAGGGAATGTTGCAGTTCAGATCGACCAATAGCAGCTCGTTCAAATTTTTCCATTTTTGAAATATAAACAGTTTTTCTGCCAGATTTTTATTTATTTTGGTTTGTACTAGAGCTTCAATTTCTATTGAAAATGTTGACGGATATCTTGGTTGTAGGTTGATATTTACAATACTATTGACTCTGCCAGCAACTTGTCCGCCTACACCATGGACTAGAACCAACCTACTAGATTTAAACGTTGTTTGGCTTCTGTTGTTATGAATGATGTTTGTGAGCCGGTGTCCATCAACAATCTTAAAAGCTCTTAAAAGGGCGGTTGCTAAAAGTGTTGTCTCATGCGTTTTCATCGCACTGTTGGTTGAAATGTATCTTGAATTTGTAGTTGTAGGCTGCTTTGTATGAAGTAGATTGTGGTGCTTTCCATTGCATTCTTTACATATTGATTGACTATAATATTGTTGAAAATTGTGTCCAGTGGCTAGGCACCCGCATAGATCAAGTAAGTTGATAAGCTGCATTCGTTTTATGTGACTCATTTTGTTAAACTTGTGGCAGCATTCTAAATTATGACTGCCTGTGAACACAAGATACACGATTAATTTTTTGCTATTGTTGCACTGAATGCTTGTTGTTTATGGCGGAGGCTATCGTTTACCGGCGTTAATTTTGGTAGTCGTAAGGTTCCTAGCAGTTGATATCGCTGTTCCAGAAATTTGAGAAGTCCGTTGGTGGATTGAAGCTCCTTTGGATTTTCTAATGACATCTCATATGATTTGAGAGTCTCGTTGTCTAGTTTTTTCGTTAGAAGTAGCACTAAGCAAGCACAAAATAGCCAGCGTTGCCTAGTATTTCCATCGCGCTTTTATAATTGTCTCCTATTGGCTGCGAATGTTGGATGATTGTGCTTGCTACTCCCTCCAAATGTGTTTTGAGATACATGATTTTGTGTGTATCTGTTAGACCAACGTTTTGATCTACCAATTTTGAGAACAGTTCATGGAACCCAACCCAGTCTTGATAGTTCCCATTTTTGGTTGCTGATTGTTGTTGTTTGTTTCAGTTGTTTCAATCGTCTTATGTATCGCCTGTTGTAGCTTAGCAGTACACTCTTCTGCACGGTTGATAATCTCGAAGTAAATGTTGTTCCTTTCTAGCAGTATTTATTCGTGCAGCTCATCGATTTTTTCCATCGTCGTATTTAGTTGTTTAATTTTTTGTTTCAGGTATTCAGCTTCCTTTCTTCCGTTTATGAGGTCGTGTGCTTGCGTGGTGATATTCTCCAAGTGATTTATTTTAATTAACCGCTTTCTGAGCCGCCTTTCCTTGGGATCATCGTTGTTAACTTGAATCGTCGGGATTTTCAACTTGGATACTACTTTTTGTTGTGCCGTAGTTGTGCTGGCTGTATGAGTTCTTTCGATATCCAAGTCATTCAGTTCTGCTAGTTTAGTTGTTGTTGCTATCGGCAGATTTTCAATTGCGGTGTCATCTGCTGCTTTTGTAGTTGGAGCTGTTGAGGCAGTTTCCAGCTTATGGTTGATATCAGCTGTTATGCTATCACAAGCACATTTCATGTGTTTACTTTGTGTATATTGTGTAGATATCCGCTACTTCTTCTCTTATTTTTTCGAGGTGGGTCTTTGTTGCGATTAGTTTTTGTATCTTTTCGCCCAGATCACTTTATTCTTTTAGTGATTTCTCCATTATAAATTCTTGTTGTTGTTGTTGTGGAGCGTTTCACCTAGCGTTTTATTTTAATGCAAAATATTTTGCCAATTCATTCAAAATGTATGCTAATCGCTATCTTAACGCTTTCAACTGCTTAATAATTTTTTCCCAAAATTAACTTTACTAGACAATACTGATAAGGCAACCGCTTATGTTTACATACTTACAGTTTGTTATCTGCCTTATAACAACTCAAATGTCGAAGAGCAAACTCGCGATATTTCTAAAATATTCATTACATGTTTCAGTGGATTATTATTATTTTGAAAATAAATTCGTGCCAGTAATTTACCATGTTTTGGTTAGTTATAACATTAATCGTTTCTGCCATAATTGTATACGTAAAATATGTGTACTCGCACTGGGCGCGATTTGGTATACCTTTTATTGAACCGGTGATACCTTTCGGAAATCTCTCACCGGTTGCAAAGCGTACACGATCATTTGGACTAACAATAAGTGATCTCTATAATAGCACAGCAGAACCGTTTATTGGTATCTACTTATTTTTTCGGCCAACAATTTTAGTACGCGATCCAAATCTTGTGAAACGGATATTAATAACTGATTTTCAATCATTCCACGATCGAGGGGTTTACTGTAATGAAGAAGTTGATCCTATGTCAGGTACGTTGTTTGCACTTCCAGGTGCAAGGTGGAAGGCGCTGCGTACAAAATTAACTCCTACATTTACGTCCGGTAAGCTAAAATCGATGTATGAAGTCATATCAAGTGTTTCTGTAAAATTGGAAGAATATTTTGCACCCCGTGCTGATAAGACCGAAATAGTAGATGTAAAAGATTTATTTTCGCGTTATACACTCGATGTTATTGGATCGGTATTTTTTGGAATTGAAACTGATACAATCAATAATCCGGATCATCCGTTTCGCATGATGGCAAAACGTTTGAACAATCCGGATCGTATTCAAGCGATCCGTGTTGCAACGACATTTTTATGTCCAAAGTAAGTAAATGATTTCATGATGAGGCAATTCAAAGCGGAGTCGATTGATTTGGGGTCGATACGACCCCAATTCCATGCTGTATTTCCATATATTATTCTCGAGTGTTCTACATACAAAGTGTAATCATTGTGTTGTAATATTTAGACGCCATTCAGTCTGAATGAACTGAATACTTCTGTTACAAAATTTCATCAAAAATTTTGCTTTCATAAACTTAATAAAAAATTGATATTTTTTTTACAGACTTCTCGAAATGTTTAATATAAAAGGTTTTTCGCCAGATATACAAGAATTTATGATTGAAATTGTTAGAAAAACGATCAACCATCGTGAAAGTAGTAACGAGTCCCGAAAAGATGTTATGCAACTCTTGCTCCAGCTACGCAACACCGGTACAATCCAAGAAGATGGTGATTGGGATATTAAAGCATCAGCGCACAACAATGTAAAGTCCATGTCTATTGAGCAATTAGCAGGTCAAGTGTTTGTATTTTTTATTGCTGGAACTGAAACTTCCTCGGCCACAATGTCGTATTGTTTACATGAATTAACACAAAATCCTCAAACCTTCCAGAAACTACTGGCCGAGATTGACGATTCTTTAGCTAAACATAACGGAAAAATAACGTACGAGAGCATAAAAGAGATGAAATACTTGGATTTATGTTTCAAGGAAACACTTCGCAAATATCCTGGCCTTCCAATGCTAAATCGCATTTGCACAAAAGATTATCGAATTCCGCAAAGCAAAATCACGATTAAAAGCGGAACTGCGATTGTCATCTCAATATATGGAATGCAACGTGACGCAAAATACTTTGAAAACCCGGAAAAATTTATTCCCGAACGATTTTTGGAGGAAAATAAAAAATTCTACGAAAACTGTTACATGCCATTCGGAGAGGGGCCCAGAATTTGTATTGGTATCCGAATGGGAACTCTCATCACAAAATTGGGTTTAATTCGTATGCTCTCAAAATATAACTTCGAAGCTTTAGACAATAAAGGTATAGAATATAGCGAGGCATCGGTTACATTAGTGCCAAAGTATGGGATAAAGTTGAGGGTTTCAAAACGAGTTAAATAATTATTTGTTCAGTTAAAGAGTTTATTATTGTTCGTAATTTTCTTAAATAAATGAAAAATTATTCACTTTTTATTATTCGATGTTTTTGTAAGTGTAAAGTCCATCAGATCTTCAGTAACTAAATTCAACATTTTTGGTTGTTTGCAGCGTATGGGAAAATATCCCACTATCTTCGAACAACAATAAGAAATGATACGTATAAATGTTACTGGAGAGTTTTGAAATTACAAATTTTAACGTAATTCATTATAAGAAGAATTATCTGGGTCACATCTAACTGAAAACGTCTTAATTTTGGCAAAATTTGAGGTTGATGGAATAGAAATACATCCAAGCACTGTACAAAAACCTGCTACCTGTCAAATTGACGTATTGTGGTTACTTGTCACTTTCCAGATTGATCGTTAGCTCGTAGGCTAGCTTGGTTTTTTCTCATTCAATACCCCTGTTTTGATTATGCCAATGTGCGTATTGCATGTCCAAGTGTTCCTTACTGTCGAAACAAGAACAAAGTGGTCTCAAACTGGTCATACTGACAGCTGGTAGCTCAGACTATATTGATCCAAAAGCATTTCAGCATATTGGGAAACTATAATAAATGATTGTCTGTAAGATTGAAATATTGTGGAATAATAAGGAATTTATCGTGAGCCTGAACACGTTACGAATACCATATCTATATTGACCAAACTGACATTAGTTCATGCTTAGGCCTCGCATTGTAGCGACTGTGTTGCTCATAACAAGAGTCTTAGAAGTTACCGGCAAGCACTATAAAGTGGTACACATTCTGCTCTACATACATGTGTCTCTCTTCACGAAACGTATAGGAATACTGATCGATTGACAGTTAATTCTTTGGTTGGACATAGAATTACTAGATTAGATTCTGTGATGCCTTTTTGTTCCAAAGTAATACCTTTTGTTTCAAAATCTTAGAAGTTTCTCTGTTTTATTTTGGAAATGTAGAAGAGCAATTTGTTGGCTTTTATATATAAGTTGCTCGCTTGTTCGGCTGAGTTTCGACAGTTCTTGAACATCGCTATGGCTTTAATTAGTATTAATATTTACTGAATCCCCAAATCGCCATGAACTATAATTTTCCGATGGCTTCATCAAACAAGTATATTTACTAGAATTTTACTGACGCTCCTTCCTCAAAATTTGGTACGGGATTTGGAACCTACTGCCCCTCGATGAATCTAAGGTTGGTCTGGATTTTTATTGTACTGTACACCAATCAATTAAGAAATTAAAATATTCAAGACTACTGCCCAAACCGAAAAAACTGATATCATAATTAAACACAGTACCGAACGGCAAAACAAAACTAAAGTCGACACAATTTTAGCCAGGAATTAAGAGCCGATCTTAAGTTTTGATTAAAGCGTATCGCTTCAAAACTCTTGCAGAAGCAGTAGCAAGATCTCTAAACAAACAGCTAGTTTATAAAAAGAGAAAATCCATTGCTTCAATTATTGACATATTTTGTATCAGCCGGTAGTACAAAATTCTATTGATATTAGCCAAAAATTACATGATATTGAAGTTAGCAGTAAATTTTCGCCGAAAAAAATTGAAAATTCAATATCACATAATTCGAGTGTTTAAAGGTCATATGAACTGGGTGAAGTTAGACCCCAATTCGTAAACTATATTTTATTTAGCATCATAGTGAAATAAATTAAAAGCTGCTAGTGCCATAGGACATGTTTTACGAATTGGTCTAACTTCACCCACTTCACATAACCTTTAAACATTCGAATTTTGTGATATTGATTTTTCAAAAAAAATGTCGGCGAAAATTTACTGTTAACTTCAATAACATGGAGATTTCGGCTAATATTAACACTACTGGCTGGTACAAAATATGTCGATAATGCAGGTTTTTGACTAATTTGACTAGCTTCAGTAGCATTGCTTAAACACAAACCCAAAGCCCAGTTATTACTTGTTAAGTAAACAAAATAGTAGGATATATTTCCCGAAATTGTCATTCAAAGTATTTTTATTTACCGATCTTTATTTTATTTTCTTGTGAACATGATACTGTTAAAGTTAGCCGAAAGTTTCCAACCGAAAGGTAATGCAGAATGAAGTATTGTTTTTGCTATCCCAGCCGAAAAAGTATTAGTTCTACTACCGAAACTAGTTCTACTATCACCTCCAAATAACCAGAATACAGCAAAAATCTGTTGGAACCAAATAATTTTACAAAATTGGTCCAAATCCAATCACATGTAAATTACAATAAATTTAGAAATTTCCGAAATTAAATTAATAAAACATTCTGTATCCTGATGAGTGTGATGTCTTTCTTCTTCGTTTTTATATTTAAATAACAAAGATCCTTGAATAACAAAGATTTTATCATGGGTACCTTTCTGGCTAGCACAACTTTTGTTGCAATTATAAATTCGTGTATCAGATTTGATACCGATAACTCCATTACCAGCTGAATTGAATCGATGCTCAAATTACGCATTGCCGAGTTTGATTTGGATGGGTTCTCAGTCTCTATAAAAATAACCAAAGGTTGTCCACATGGTGGTTTGCTTTTACCACTGCTGTGGGTCTTAATTATCGATGATCTTTTAGTCAAACTTCAACAGTCATGGGTTTCCGACCACCTTGTTAAAGTTAGCCGAAAGTTGCCAGCCGAAAGTGAAAAATCGATAATGCAGATAGTGTCTTGACTATCGTCAATTCGTTTAATAATGGTTTCTAATGAGGTGAATGGAGTGAAATTGTGACTTTTCCCTTGTTTCGTCGATAAAATCGTCCATTATTCGAGATTTAACCAGATAGACACCAACCTGACTATGCCGATTCAATAGCCCATTACCATAGGTAGATTTTAATTATAGGTTAGGGGCGAGTCTGATGAGGTTGTAGGGGTGAAATTTTTATTTTTCCCTTCTTGTGACGATCACCCATCATTCGGGATCTTGACAAATGGACACTAATCTGACTAGGCTGATTCGATAGTGCATAATCATAAGTAGATTTTGAGTATAGATTACGGGTGGGTCTGATGAGGTTATAGGGGTAAATTTTTTATGTCTTCTGCCGATAAAATCTTCCATCATTCGAGATTTTGCCACAAGGACACCAATCTGACTAGGCCGATTCCCATGACGGATAAGGGTCATATACAAACCATTTGCTATCCAATGATTTTAACTGTGTGATGTATGAAAACGGCCATGTTTGACCTTGTGTATCTCTGTTCACAGAGGTTTACAGATATAATGGGATATATTATTTGCTTGGCAAGGACATCCGGATGTGCGTTGTTGGTGGCCTTGTCAAGCAAATAACATATCCCGTTACGTCTGTAAACCTCTGTGAACAGAGATACACAAGGTCAAACATGGCCGTTTACATACATCACACAGTGAAAATCACTGGATAGCAAATGGCTTGTATATGGCCCTTATCCCCATCGTATGGTAATGGCCTTCCGGGTGTGTATTGTTGATGGCCTTGTCAAGCAAATAACATATCCCGTTATATCTTTAAACCTCTGTGAACTGAGATACACATGGACAAACGTGAAGGTTTTTTCTTATTTTGGAGTTTATTATAGCAATATTGAATTTTTATTGATCTACCACATACTTAGTTTGAAAATTAGAAGATCAAACTTTTGAGATCCTGAGAAAAATTTTATATATATTTTTTCGGGATGGATTTTCATTTTCTGTTATTTTGCATTATTTTTCGGGCTGAAAGGCCCTTTTTAATTAAGCGAGGGCGCAAACATTTCTATGAAAAAGGCTTGTTTCGGGATGGTTTTCGGACCAAATTCACATACGTGCAAAATCTCGATAGGTGAACAGTTTTATCGTCGATACAATGGAAAATGGAACATTTCACCAAGATAACCGCATCAAACCCACTATAAACATATAATCACATTCTACTTAGGGTAATGATTCATCAAATTGGTACAGTCAGATCGGATCAAAATCTTGATATACAAACCTTTCATCAGCTAAACGTGACTTTTGTATAGATGTCTTTTATTGACATTTTCCTATTAGAAAATTGATGATTCATTTGTTACTTTTAAATCTGCATTGCCGGAATATTTCGGTTGAATATTGAAATTAAACTACTGTATCGATACAATTTGCATTATCGACATATTATAATATTTTCGGTTGGGGTATCTGTATTACCATATTTCGGCTGGATAGCAAAGACACTATCTGTATTAAAATCTTTCGGCTAACTTGAACAGTATTTTCCGCCCAGGCTAAATTTTGGTTGTTGAAGTTTGTTTTACTTTACGGTTCAGTTTCGAAAATTCCTAAATTTATTGTAATTTATATGCCATAGGATTTCGACAAATTTTGAAAAATCATTTAGTTCTAGACAGATTTTTGCTGATAGTAGAACTAGGTATATCAAGTAATATATCTTTCGGCTATAAAATATTTTTTCGGCTGGGACAGCAAACACACTATCTGCATTATCAACTTTCGGCTAACTTTATAGTCTCGTCCAAAGTTATTCTCTCTTTTCGGCTTTTATAAATTTACAGCATTTTACAGTATTAGCGAATTAGTCAGTGAAATCACACCATTGAGCCGTGTTTACCTGACTGTGAAAAGACGTACGCAAATAATGTTTGATCAGAGCACACCAAGTATTTTTGGAATGTAATAATTTTCCTTTTAGGAAATTTAAGAAAATGTTGCCTTGTTCTTGTGTATTTCAACCTAAATATCATACGACATTTTCCATTTGCTTAAATATTTAACAAGTTGAATTTTATTTTAAGAATGCCACTCGATAACTAATGCATTGAACACACAACAAACAAGCAGAAAAGCAAACTATTTTTAGAAACCGACCAAGAACTAGAACTGACAATAGCAAACAACAAAAATGTGGAAACGAGATTTGTAGCACAAAGTTGAAGTTGTTATTTTGAAAAATTAGAACTTTCAATTTTAGAATGTAGTTGCTATAAATAGACGAGATGCAATTTATTTTGAACCAGAAAACTCTTAGAAACTAATATAACAAGCAATTTTTAAGTTTTAATAACTTGATAATTGCATCGTTAGATTTACGACCAATAAGTTTTTGTTGAATTTGTTTTTGGTTTTGTAGTTTAAAAAGTTTTGAATGTGTATGCTGTGAAATGTATTAATTAAAATGGTTACAGGAACTGGGAGATGGTAAATGGGGTGGATTATTTAATTACGATTATATTATTTACTACAAGTTATCTACATATGGGAAGGAAGGTTATTCAAAAATCGTCTTGGACAGGATTTTCTATAAGATCAACTTTGGTCCATAGATCGCCCTTGTTTAGCTCTCTTCCTCGTCGGAGGATGACGCCCATGCTGAATATATAAAAAATTAATTTGCAGCACAGTAGGTTTGCGTCCTTTGAGCTGTGGAAGTTGCTTTTTGAATAATTTCTCGAAACCTAGAGTGTGAGAAAATTATGTTATCAAATAATCTGTGTTCTACTCTCATTTGTCAATGTAACACTGCATATTTCGCGGCTGTAGCCGTTGTTTTATAGTTTTAACTGGTTACAAGGAACAATTTTGGCTTCTGTATATTTACCATTTGATTCTCCTAAGCCTGCTTCGTCGGAGGAACTTGTATCACTTATATCATGGAATCTGAATAAAAAAATTCTCGTTATAATTGGTTGTGACACGAATACTTATTATGTCAATTGGGACAGTTTCAATATCAATAGAAGGGGAGTATTCCTGTTTAATTGGCTGTGTACCAACTTTTACCTACTGGGATCCTACTCCAAAGAACTATCGCGTTTGGTTCACTCGCCTAGTGTAATTTGATCGGCAGATGATAATGATTCCCTTGCAAACTAGTTGTCGAGCGTAATTTCGACTGATTTTGAAAAAGCCTTTCCACTAATTACCAACCAAAAAGCTCAGAGCAAACCCTTCTGGTGCTCTAATCATAAAAAGTTGAGGAAAACTACTAGGAAACTAAAGAATGTGGCTAGAAAACAAATGTTCAGGTCGTTTGGGATAAAATTATGGTTGCGTTGAACCTCATGGCGTACTTCCTGCAACGAATTGAACAGTATGTCGGCGATCATCAGGCGATGAACGGCTTCTCAGTGCTCATTTTCCTAGTAACTTTTGATCCTACGGTTGATTGGTATCTTTCGCATAAAGGCTAATTTCATACGACGTTCTGCACTTGGGTTTCTTCACCAACACACCGTTGAAAGCTGAATTATAGCAGGGATATTCTATAATTAAAGACCATGTGATTTTTCTTCGTTTTTAGACCTATATAACAATGGGTCTCTGAACAACAAAGATTTCCTAATTAGTACCATTCTGGATATTACGGAAGTATTTCATTGCACATCATTTTCTAAAATTATAAATTCATGTATCAGATTTGGTATGGATCAACTGGATTGGATCGATACTTAAATCCCGCATTGACGAGATTGAGTTGGATGGGTTCTCAGTCTCTGTAAATATAACCAAAGGTTGTACATAGGGTGGTATACTTTTACCAACTGCTGTCATGGCTTTCCACCAAGGGTAAATTTTGTTTTTTGAAGTTTGTTTTACTTTCTCTTACGTAAAGTAATCTGAAAAATTTTGAAGTGACGCTCAAGTGGTTTTCAAAAGGTTATTTGTATGTATGTGTATGTGTATGTTATTCCATGCACATTTAGTAAGTTTGTGTCCTGTCTACAGCCCAGAAGGATTGGCTGATCGAACAGAAACGTATTACATAAAAATTTTCCACAAATTGGAAGATTCCACCGGAAGTGGCCACTTCAAACAAAGATTTTATTTTCATCGTTTTTCCGATATTGCTGTAAATTTTATTTTGAATGGCTTAGTCATAGTAATTTTTCTCAAAACTCGTCAAATCCAGTAAATTTAAAAAAACTGATCTGAAAACAAATTTTGTTTGAAATTTAATTACCAATTTTTTTGCTTTAATCGTTTTTTTGTAAATGCCTTACACTTTTCAAAACATTTCCAAAAAACGAAAAAGTTTATATTTAAGCTGCCGAAACCACTTCCGGTGGACCGATATCTATCAAAAATTGCTGGAATTTTCCAATTTATGGAAAAAGCATCTACTATAATAAAAATTTTAAAATACAATTAGAGCACCAACATTACGTTTGTGCAGTATATTATCGATGTAATACGAATGGCTCTATTATGGATTCTATTAGAACATTCCAGTTGGGATTTAGAAAATCCACCCCAGACAAAAAAATTAAACTACATAATAGGTCTAACGTAAGAATTGTAAAATCTTGAGACCTCTGATGGAGTGAAGTAGAAGTTTCATCACCTAATGAACCCCAAACATTGACTCGGCCATTTGGAGTTTGCATGTACATATTCTTTTCACGATAGATAAATGGAAATTTGCAAACTCACCATCATAAGTAATGGAGACTTGTCAATTGGGAGCCTATTAATTACAGATGTAACATAGTACATTATGGGAGAAAATACGAGATTGAAATTTGTTAGAGTAAAATTCGACTCTGTGAACTTTCTAGACAAACATTGCATTATCTTTGGTTATAAACGCAATGGAACCCGACAGGGTTGTGACTTGAGCAAATTAATGGATGTGGTAAGCTATTGAGATTAGTAGACATTTCTGTAAATCACGAACAGCGAAGGGAACAAGGATAATCCTTGTGGCACTCCAGCATTTACCTCATGCGAATTTGAACTTTCTTCTGCTGAATAAATAATTTGCTATCCAGTCAATAAGAGAGGGAAGTAAATTCGGTGAATCGACGAACACAACGATTGATTCTCCAAAATGTTTAATAACGCGGCTCCCGGTCAAGTCTTAGGAGATGATTTTTTTGGAACCGGTTAAATATTCGCCGTTTTCCAAATTGAAAGAAAGGCACCTGTTTTTATTGATAGGTGAAATAGTTTGCTAACCGATCTAGTGACCCCCTAACCCGTACTTGCTGAAATGTGTGAGTACAATTGCCGGAATAACGTAAAGGCCAATTACTATGGTTAGGTTAAGTTCCCTTAAATTATTGAACACCATTCTGGAAAGGAAAAATATTTTGGACACAGTTGTGTCAACTTTAGGGAGAGCCATCCAGCTTTGGATAGTTGTCGGAAGAATGAATGCTGCATCAAAATGTGATGGTAATAAATTAAATAATTCTTTTAATGGCAGTTTTATAATATGCATTATTATAAAACATGGCAGGTATATATGAAGTTTTGCCAGCAAAATTGCTTTTAACCAGATCAGCAAAAGGCCAAAATACCGACTATTTTAACCAGAATCTTTTAAATCCTTCTCATACTGTCACAAAGCTTACGGTCACATTCTAGTTTGATCCTCGTTATTATGGCGTTTACTCTGTTTCTGCCTATTCGAAGGTTAGTAATATTTTAATCTGAAGGGCAATGGCTGTAGTTTAAATGGACCGCATTTTTTGATAGAAACTGCTGATTAGTGTTTTCCATATGAGAAGCTTCATCAACTTCATTGAAGTTAAAATAAATTGACCAGTTAAATGAATTGAAGATTTCATTCATAAGATTCCAGTTAGCATTTTGGAAATGCCATATACAATTGAGAACCTAGCTTATACTAAAGCATTATCAGAAAGGCCCAAAGGAACATTCAGGAGACTGTCCGGCCAGGGATGGTGAACGGATTTAGTGTGCAGATTAAATTATACAAATTGTATATCAGCTTCGCCGATGCGATTCCTACAGTTCAAAAGTAACTATTAGCGGTGTCCCTTAGGTTGGCGTTTTGAAGCAAGAGCCTGCAAATGTTCGCGTGAAACGATTTTGTCTTCTATCCCGTGATTTTAAGAATGATTCTAGGGTATATGATCGACGAAGTTCGCACAGAATAATTAGGGATTCGATTGCACAAAACAACATCCTGGACTAGCAAAGCCTCCATTATAGCATGATCTCTTCCGTTTGTTTGAGTGTTAAAATTGAAATCTGCAGAAAATCCTCTGGTACTATGATATTTCACATTAAATACCAAACAACCCAGAAAATGGATGAAATGCTTAGTTGGTTCGTCTAGGGGAAGGGGGCATGACAATTACAGATCTGGATTCCATTGACTTTTGTTTGAACATGCCCGACACAACTCTGCGAGCTTTATCGTTCGCTATATCGCCGAAGTCAAAAAAGTGGTTTTTAAAAAGTTCTCTGTATGTGTGGTGCTGCGATGACTAAATGATTGTGTCTTATCTATAACCCAGGCGGTTTGTTTGATCGGGGAAACTTCATACATTACATTTTTTCATCAATTTGGAGATCCCAGCGATTTTTCGCCGAAATTTTACACCAGAAGTGGTACTTCCATAGGAGGTTTTTATTTTTTGCCGATATTTTGAAAATTATCTTCTAATCTTATTATTGATCAAGAACTAAACGATTCTAAATTAAATTTGCAACAATATTGATCCACATCCGTTTTCCAAAATTGAAGCGGAAATAAGTTAACTACATCACCTTGAATTATATTTCGGTAACTTTTGGCATCATACATATAACACACCAATACAACATAAGGCAAGTCGCTACATGTCAACATGACGTACTCGGATGTGAACTGTTTTCCTTCTTATTCAACCCTTCGATCGAGCAACGCAGCACGAAAATATCTTATTTCGTCTTCGCATTTTCGCTCTATCGGATTTGCCGGATTTCACGGATTGTTAGTCCCGAGCTGTAACACCTTGCGTGGGTATAGGAAAATTTAACATTTCGGCGAAGAGCGCGCAACTAGTGAAATTAGTGAAACAGTGGCGTTCGGATGATAAAAAAACATAAGTCGATTGGTGCAATGACAACTCGTGTCAAGCAAGCGTCGTTACAGCGGGTCCTCAAACGAGCAGTGAGGAAGAGCAAGGACCTCTCGATCGATACGCCAGGAATCAGCAACGAATACATACAGGCAGCGTACAGGTTCAGATCGAGTCCATATGCGATGAAGAGGAATTCGAGGAAGAGTATGTTAATCGCGATCAAGCGGATGACTATCACCTCGTGGCAATTTCGAAAATGTCGATTTGAAAATCATAGAGGCAGCCAGCAGCCACGAATGAGAACCCGCAATGTAACACCAGGCTAACGTCCGCACAGCAGTCGGTCGATACAAAGCTGCCTCGGACCGCGGTACCTGTCTTCGGCTGCGACTTAACACAAACCGGATCGAATTTGAGAATTTTATCTTCGACATCGTTCATAATCATAAACAGCTGACCAATTGGCAAAAGCTACACTATCTAAAGGCGAACTTAACTGGAGATGCAGCATCATTGTTGAAATCTGTGAGCATCACTAACGACAGACACCTTCGAAGGTTCACAACCATGCCTGCCCTACAAGTCGAATCAGTTATGGGATTTAGCATTCTGAAGGTTAGCAGTCTGATTGATTTAGGATTAGGTACCAGTCACCACATGTTATAAGTTTTAATCAACATCATCGCCGATATCCGGATATCGCCGGATCCAGAAACCCATCGACATTAGGAATCTGATCGACTTTCTGAACATCAGATCAGAGGAGATGATTTCCATGCCCAAAATGCAATTGAATCCGCCCCAGTCGACCAAGGAGGTTGCGTCATCATCGCATTTGTCGAGCACTCAAGCATCTTGCAATTCTGTCATGCAAACAACTCGTTCACTCGTCGTCACACTTCGGATTCTCACATCACGTGTCAAGTTTATGTTGACAATCACAACGTGCTTCAGTGCGATCAATTCAAACCGCTTACATTTGAAGGACGATCAAATCTCGTCCGAGCAAAGAAGTTATACTTCAACTGCTTGCACAAAGGCCACACCAGTTCAAATTGCAAATCCAGTTAAAGTCGGGTTTGCGACAAGACACCATACGCTATTAGACAACGCCAATCACAAACTTCGGTCATTACGAACCACGTCGCTTCGAAATTTTCAAGATAGATATTTTACTCGGAGACGACGTCTTCGGGATGCTTCACAAAGATGGTTGCATCAGTGGCATTAAGAGTTCACCATTCGCACAAAATACGAAACTTGGTTACATCCTCTTCAGCAAGGAAGCGTAGAACAACCAATGAAGATGGATATATCTTCCACCGTATCCCTACCATTCGATGACCTGCTCATCACTCCTTGGAAGATCACGAGACAATGCAATTCTGCAACTACAACATATGGAACGCCGGTTCGCCAAGAACGATCAACTACGTTCTGAGTACAACAGGTTCATGCAGGATTATCTGGAATCCGAACACATGGAGTAAGTGTCAGGAGATCACAACAACTCACTGTGATATAAGACAAACAGCGCGTGATCAACATCAATCGGTATATCATTTAACCAGAAGCTTCGCATTGGCCCCAAGCTTCAGCAGAACGTCTTCGAAGTACTAACCCGTTTTCGCAAGCACCAATTTGGTTTCGTTTAAGACATGAAGCAGATATATCGGCAGATCCTCCAGGTCAACCAGATCGAGACTATCGTTTGTGCATCGTCACATACGATACTTCCAGTGCTCCTAATCTCACAATTCGCACCAAACTTCACCTAGCACGAGTAATGGAGAAATTCCCATTTGCAGTGAAAGCTGCATCCAAGGACTTCTATATGGACGACCTGATGACCGGCCCATACAAAATCGCGGATTTCATCGAGCATCGAACTGCGAAAGTGGTCAAACAGTCAGGAGCTGCAGTCAAAACATTCGGACTAAATTGGTCTCCTTCGGCCAATTGTTTTGGATTCAACGTCATCGCGTCATCGAATGTTCGTGCACCAACCAAACAAACAATATTATCGCAGGCATCAAGGTTATTTGATCCGCTCGGCTGGGTATCTCTTAGCACAATGAACGCAGCAATCATACTGCAGTAATTGTGGGTACTCGGCATATCGTAGGGTGAAGGACCGCTTCATCAATTGCTCAAAGACGGCTCACTTATCGAGATAGTCTGAAATCATTGAAGGCTCTTGGAATTGATTGCTGGATACATCATTCGACACCTCGAATCGCCTTCAGCTTCACGAGTTTAGCGATGCCTCTGAGAAAGCATACGCAGTGGTGGAGTATGCTCAAACACCGTTAGCAGATGGATTCGCCAAAATCACAATGCTGAGATCAAAGGCCAAGGTTGCACCACTGAAAACGATCAGCCTGCCAGTTGTGGAGCTCTGTGCCAGTGTATTCTCCCCAAACTCATGGACACCATCGTGCAGTCACTTGACGTTGCACAGATTCAAATATAGGCATATACCTATTCGCAAGTGAACTTGGTGGCTACACAGCTCGACGTTTGTGACCAATCGGATTTACCAAATCTTATATTACATACAACTAACCGATTTAAATTATGTCGACACTAAGCAGAACCCTGCAAATTGTGCATCTCGTGGTATGGATCCTTCATCGCTACAAAGCCATTCGCTGTGATGAACAGGTCCGGCTTGGTTACGAGAAGCTGCATCCAATGAACGGAAAATAAAATCAATGATCACAACGTATACAGAAACGGTGACGTCTCACAATGAATTATATTACTTACTCGCTCGATACTTATCGCTTGGAAAATTACTTCGTGTCACGGCATACTGCAGACGTTTCGTCTAAAATAGGCATCTCAGTACAACAACATAGGCATTTGAGTTTTGGGTCAAGCTGATTCAAAATCACATTTCGCGAACGAGTTATCAAGATACCAAGCAGTTTTGTCTGCCGATCTACGAAGACATTACATATGGAGCTGGTGTCCGAACTCACTCCAAACGCGTTCATCGCATTCTTCGTATACAAGCGACTAATGACATATCTATACCGGCTGCCCATCCCGGACAACCACAGTTCTCACTAAAGTATTAAAATATTTTTAGGCGGCCGGAAATGTTGGAGATAACAGTAAAAGTCTCAACCATAGTCGGAGGTGACATCTATCGGTGGGCATCATATAACACACCAATCACACCAAGATATAGGACAACCCATCAACCAATATAACACCAATATAAAATGTTTTCCACCTTATTCAACCTTTCGTTCGAAAATCATCATTTACGTTTGAGAGAGATAGCCGCTAAACTTTCTGTGTGTCACGAATCAATTCGTACCATTGTACACGATTGTTTGAGCATGCAAAGCGTTGCCGCTCGACTAGTTTCGAAAGACCTGAATTTTCTTCAAAAATTCAATCGCATAAAGCTCGATGAAGACATGGTAGAACGAGTCAATTCCGACCCCACATTCATAAAATGCATTAAAGCTGATGATGTCACATGTGTTTACGAGTTTGACATCCACACCAGTCAACAAGCTTCGGAATAGCGCCTTCTAACTGAGCCGTCCATAGATCGGACGGTAAATAAAGAATATTATATGGGCGTTATGCGGTGTTTGAGAGAGCAAATTTTTCGACAAAGGCCAGGAAATCTCAACAAATTGCATCAAACAACCACCATATTCACCTGATATGGCTTTGGCTGACATTTTGTTTTTCCAGAACTCAAATTACCACTTCGAGGCACCCGTTTTCAGTCGATAGAAGACATAAAAGAGAATTTGCGGCGAGAACCGAAGTTGATTCCGGAAAATGCGTTTGAAAAATGGTTTCATGATTGGATTATTCGTTGGTATAAGCGTATTATTTCGGAAGGGATTTACGACGACCGGCAATGTTGCAGATAACAGTAAAAGTCTCCACGATAGTAGGAGGTGACACCTATCAGTGGGTATCAAATATAACACACCATGGATGACTTTTTTCTCTTTTCAAAACTCTTCGATAGAAGACATAAAAGAAAATTTGCGGCGAGAACCGAAGTTGATTCCAGAAAATGGGCTTGAAAAAAGGTTTTCTGATTAGATTATTCGTTGGCATAAGTGTACTATTTCGGAAGGACGCGTATTGAAGGCGATACATACAATCAATTTGAACGAATAATAAATATTTTATGTTTTATTGACCAATTCCCGTTATTTTTTGACACGTTATTTGGGTATTAGAGAATTAAGGTGGATTTACGTACCCGACAATTTTTTGGCGAGGCTGCTTGCCGCAGGAAATTTGGCGAACGCTGTATTATCGATCAGTTGCAAATTCGACGATTTTTTGGCGCAGTTTTTCACACATAAACAATATTTTGACATATAATTTTAAAAACAAGAGATGAGAATTCGGCGAAGAAGTCCTTTCTGATTGGTTGAATGTGCCACGTGATGTTCGGCATAGAAAAATCGTCGGATATGTAAATCCACCTTTAACTAGTCTTCAAATATTAATTATTAAAAATGTATACTGTTAAAGTTAGCCGAAAGTTTCCAGCCGAAAGTGAAAAAATCGATAATGCAGATAGTGTCTCGACTACTTCAGCCGAACATTAAAAAAATTATGTATTGAATTTAAATCCCAGCCGGAAGTAACTAACCAACAAAATAAGCCGAAAATATGTATACATTCGTAAAAAACTACAACTAAAACTAAAATACCGATATTAATTTAGAAGTTTCTTATGAATATAACATGTATATAAAGTATATGGTCAAACTTCAAAAATTTGTAGAAACTTAACGTTTAAAGTGTTATGTCTGGAAAAGGTCTTATTTGAATCGGTTTATCGATGGTTATCGCTGGAAAATTTTCCAGGTCAAGTTTCATGTTGGGAGTTCGGGAAAATTGAGGGGAATGAAATACACGTGCAAATTTGTAGAAACTTAACGTTTAAAGTGTTATGTCTGGAAAAGGTCTTATTTGAATCGGTTTATCGATGGTTATCGCTGGAAAATTTTGCAGATCAAGTTTCATTTTGGGAGTTCGGGAAAATTGAAGGGAGTGAAATACACGTGCAAATTTCAAAAATTTGTAGAAACTTAACGTTTAAAGTGTTATGTCTGGAAAAGGTCTTATTTGAATCGGTTTATCGATGGTTATCGCTGGCAAATTTTTCAGGTCAAGTTTCATGTTTGGGAATTCGGGAAAGTTGAGGGGAATGAAATACACGTGCAAATTTCAAAAATTTGTAGAAACTTAACGTTTAAAGTGTTATGTCTGGCAAAGGTCTTATTTGAATCGGTTTATCGATGGTTATCGCTGGAAACTTTTCCAGGTCAAGTTTCATGTTGGGAGTTCGGGAAAATTGGGGGGAGTGAAATACACGTGCAAATTTCACAGTTTTGTAGAAACTTAACGTTTAAAGTGTTATGTCTGGAAAAGGTCTTGTTTGAATCGGTTTGTCGATGGTTATCGCTGGAAACTTTTCCAGGTCAAGTTGCATGTTGGGAGTTCGGGAAAAAAAATTGTTTGCTTTAACAAAGAATAAAATTTGTTAAACTTATTGCTCGGTTGCACTCTCTGAGATTGAGAATATTAGAATATTTTTATTAATAATACATAATAACATAAAAATTGCATGTTCCGAATAACATATAGGGTTATCCAATTCAAGCTTGATAAAGTAAACTTAAAAAAAACACACAAAATATTCGGAATGTATTGTAATTTTTATTTCATTTTACAGATTGATCCTTGCCATTTTTAGTTAAACAAGATATCATTCAAATGTCCTCCACGGGACTTCTTACAGGCCTTGATTCTTTTGCGGTAATTTTCAATGACTTTTCGGCACATTTCGGGCGGTATCTCGGCCATTACCTTACGAATATTAGTTTTCAATTCGTCAAGAGTTTGAGGATTGTTTGCGTAAACACGATCTTTCGCGTAGCCCCACAAAAAGAAATCCAAAGGCGTTAAATCACAGGATCTTGGAGGCCAATTATAATATATATATCTGCGATTTACTGTTATTGGTCTGTTGCTGGGCTTAGACAGCTAGCTGGTATGTTTGCTCAGCTATGCCTGATTGTTTAACTTGATTTATGTTAGATTGTCACTAGTGAGATCTAACAAAAAAGATCACGTTGTTTACTTGACTGCTTACTTTATTCTAATTTTTATAATTACGAGAAAGGTTTATTTATACAAAATTAATAGCTGTATAAAATATATAAATCGCAAACTATGTGAAATTAAATTATTGACTGAAGTGTCGCAATAGTGTCTAGTGTCTGGAATCATCGTAGACTGGTTATTTTGCTTGTTATATTCTCAACAGGTCTTTAACCAACCGAATTCCGAGTATTTGTGTAAAGCATTTCAGTAAAATCGATAAACCAACTCCCGCGGGCAGGAATAGTGTGACGATCGCCACGTACACAACATGCAATATTAAAACTTCACCTAAAAACTTCCCCCAATTCGTCCCAAAATTTTCCCAAACTCCCAACACAAAACTTGACCTGCAAAATTTTCCAGCGAAAACTATCGACAAACCGATTCAAATAAGATATTTTCTAGACATAACACTTTAAACGTTAAGTTTCTACAAATTTTTGAAATTTGCACGTGTATTTCATTCCCCTCAACTTTCCCGAATTCCCAAACATGAAACTTGACCTGAAAAATTTGCCAGCGATAACCATCGATAAACCGATTCAAATAAGACCTTTTCCAGACATAACACTTTAAACGTTAAGTTTCTACAAATTTTTGAAATTTGCACGTGTATTTCACTCCCTTCAATTTTCCCGAACTCCCAAAATGAAACTTGATCTGCAAAATTTTCCAGCGATAACCATCGATAAACCGATTCAAATAAGACCTTTTCCAGACATAACACTTTAAACGTTAAGTTTCTACAAATTTGCACGTGTATTTCATTCCCCTCAATTTTCCCGAACTCCCAACATGAAACTTGACCTGGAAAATTTTCCAGCGATAACCATCGATAAACCGATTCAAATAAGACCTTTTCCAGACATAACACTTTAAACGTTAAGTTTCTACAAATTTTTGAAGTTTGACCATATACTTTATATACATGTTATATTCATAAGAAACTTCTAAATTAATATCGGTATTTTAGTTTTAGTTGTAGTTTTTTACGAATGTATACATATTTTCGGCTTATTTTGTTGGTTAGTTACTTTCGGCTGGGATTTAAATTCAATACATAATTTTTTTAATTTTCGGCTGAAGTAGTCGAGACACTATCTGCATTATCGATTTTTTCACTTTCTGCTGGAAACTTTCGGCTAACTTTAACTGGCTTAAAAATGTTAGGTTAAACATTAGCGTACATTGTATTATGCAGAAATTCATGCACGGTATAAAAGGTAAAGTTTCATTTTGGATCTATTATCATTTTTCAGAAAAACCATTTCGGGAAACGGTGAAAAACAAAAAAATTAATTTTCATTTTTTTAACTTTAGGTCATTTTAAATAATTTACATCTCGTCTAATTTAGAAACAAAACCAAAATTAAATTCCTTAAGGATATTTTTGCATTTTACTTCGTTCTAATTTACTTTTTTATATTAGTTGAATAATTTCCCACATTACTATATACGTCGGTTGTTATTATGATTATCATTTTAATTTCTTTCTATCAAATTTACCTGGTTTATGTTTTTCTCTCTGGCGATATGAATAGAACCAGGTATATAAATGTGTATGTGTGTGCACGTATTAGGAAAATTGATAATAGACTAAATGTAAAAAAACAATACAATATGAAAACGGGAAGCTAATTTGTCTTCTGGGAGGAATAACGAAAAAAATAATAATACTGCTAAAATAAAGAAAATAGTTTTTCAATTTAAAATGAAAAGGTGAAAATTTCCATTGTTTCAGATTTTTCTAATCTATAATTACAAACTATATAAATGTTGCGTTGCGTAACATCAATGTAATAAAACAAACGTATGTAGGTAAAATACGCCTTGTTCTGTAGAATATGTAGATAATTTGTGGACCATGTAGATTATTGTTATTTGTTGTTATTTAACAATTGGGTTTTTCAGCACGAGGAGAAGTAAATTCAGTTTTTGGAACCCAAAACAGGTGAGCTTAATACGTTTAAAAAAATTCAACTTATTATGTTTAGGTCATATAACACATCCTGTGTGGGGTTTGCTATTACCCCCATCAGGCGCCTCCCCGGGTGGCGGATAGCGGAATGCTTGCCAGATATGGTAGGTACCGGGGAAATTAAATACTCGGGGCGGACCAAAAAATAGCACACCAATGCTAAGGTGGTACTACATACGCCGATGGCTGCGTGGCTAAGACTATGCTTAGTCGTTAGTATGTGAACTCCGAATTTGTCGTCATTCGGTTTAAACCCATAGCCTTCGTATGATAACGCAGAGCTCTGTCATAGGCTACCGTTAATTTCTCGTGCTACTCGTGGGAATAAAATAAAAATTTATGATGAAAAATAATGATGAAAATAATAGCGTAATAATATTAGGAAACGAGACGGATGCGTCTATAGAAGCATCAAATCAACCGGGCCGCTCCATATACTCTTTGGATTCTAGTACCATAGATTCTGGGGGGAACCAACCTTTGGAAAATAAAGGGAACAACTTTCCTAAGAGCATGAAAATGTTGAGATCACCACCTCCAAATGTAAGTAGACGTACACTACAATTAAAGACAACTGTGCCAACAGCGACTGCGTCCACAGTAACTGCAAAAGACGCGGTCTCTACTGAAAAAGGACATTCATTCATTACAAACATTCATTACAAATGCCGAGTGCATCAACAAACATTATAAACAGGAGGATCACGAGGAAACACGAGAAACACGAGGATCTGTTATCCAAGTTTCAGAAAATGGAGAAACTAATCTGAGCAATGAAGTTGTTGAACTTAAGAGAGAAAACTCTACACTAAAAGATAAGGTTAAAAATAGTAAAGCTGAGAATTCAGCACGAGCTAACAACCTACCTGTCAACCATATTCAGCCATCAACAAGTCAACATCATTCAAATAATTCTTAAGGTTGCTGCAGCAATTTCCAGTCTCTCAACAGAATAATAGATTTAATGCTCTGAGTATAGAGGATTATTTCACAGATGAGGAAGAACTTGAAGAATAACTTTTCAGAGCTAATAACAGAAATCCTAAGAAACGTAGGCGCACAAAAACGAAAACTCCCTCAAAAAATAATACACTAAGTGTGAACAGTAACACTGAACAGAAAAACCCAAAAATACCACTGCCTCCACCCATTAATGTGAGCAATATCAGTAATTTCGAACTTTTTCGACAAAAAATAATAAAACCACAAATGAATCAATTAATTTTAAGGCGCTCTCAAATAGTGACATTAGAATTACCTTTCAAAATGAAAATGATTACAGAACTGTCAAAAAATTACTGGAAGAATTAAAAAACGAATCTAGCAACCAACTAGAAAATATTCAATATCACACCTACCAGCTGAAGAGTGAAAAGGCCTATAGAGTGGTTATCAGAGGCTTACCTTCTTCTATTAGTCACGATGAAATTAAAGTAGACTTAGAAAAAATGGGACATGAAGTTGCAGGTATTACCAACATATACAAAATGGTCACAATTGATGGTGTACAAGTCAGGAAACACTTTCCATTGTTTTACATCGACTTAAAACAAAAAGACAACAATAAAGAAGTATACAATATCAAGAAAGTTGCGTACTGTATCGTGAAAATTGAGTCACCTGACAAGACAAGGGGAATTCCACAATATACGAATTGTCAACAACTTGGACATACCAAGAGCTTTTGCTATCGTCAAACCAAATGAGTTAAATGCGCGAAAAATCACCACACGACAAAATGCAAGAAAACACCAGATATCGCGCCTTCTTGTGCTCTTTGTCAACAACAAGGGCATGCTGCAAATTATAAAGGATGCCGTGTATATCAGAACAAAATTAAAAGTCAACAGAATAACAGAACAAGCGCAGTGCAGCGATTACAAACCAAAGTTGCTAAACCGCACAAACAACAATCACACCATCCACAGTTGGATTATCCTATGCGCAAATCGCCAACGAGTCAAATAACACTGAAATTATCAAAATGCTTAGCCAAATTCAACAGTCACTTGGTCATCTAGCAGAGAGGGTGGCAAAACTGGAAACCTATATCTATCCACCAAGCGAAAAAGTCAGCATACTCACAAATGGTTAACTCGTTCCTACGCATTGTAGCTTGGAACGCTAATGGGCTCAACCAACGAGCCCACGAACTGGAAATATTTCTCCATACAAACAACATTGATATTGCGCTGATTTCTGAGACGCACTTCTCCAACAAAAGCTTTATCAGAATAAGGGGTTTTAATTCCTACTGGACAACCCATCCTAGTGAAAGAGCTAGAGGTGGTTCAGCTGTACTAATCAAAAATAATATCAAACACAATCGACAAGAGGATATTCGTGCAAACTATTTGCAAGCAACTGTTATCTCAATCCAATATAATGGCGCAGATCTAAATATTGCAGCAGCGTATTGTCCTCCACGGCATACACCAACGAAGTTACAATTTAATAACGTCTTCAATAAGCTCGGTCCAAGATTTATTATTGGAGGGGACTACAATATAAAACATACAGCTTGGGGTTCCAGGTTTATTTCTCCTGGGAAAGATAACACCTTGTGCAATGCCATTCATGAAAACAAATGCGAATATCTGTCCCCAGGGGGGCCAACGTATTGGACAACGGATGCAGGAAAAATACCAGATCTACTGGATTTCTTCATCATAAAAGGTATTCCTCTAAGTTACACTAGAGTCGAAGGAATTAACGACCTAACATTTGACCAGATTCGTGTACTGCAGTAAGCGCTACAGTAATAAAGAAACAGAAAAAGCAAAACTTTACTAATAGATTCACGGATTGGGACATCTTCAGAGAAAAATTGGAAGAGCTGGTTGAATTAAAAGTAGTATCAAAAGCAATGAAGAATTGGAACAACAAGCAAACAATTTTATTGAATACACTCGAATGGCTGCCAGACTAGCTACTCCTGAATCAAAGGACAAAGCGGAGATTGAAGTCAAATACCCGGCTGAAATCAGGGAACCATTCAAGGCAAGAAGAAGGGCGAGGAGAATATGGCACCTCACCAGAAATCCCGCTGACAAGACAACTTTTAATCGAATAAGTAACAAAGTCAATAGACTAATCAAAAATTTCAAACAGAATTGCCTCGATAACTACTTAAGCGGGCTAGGTCCAGAAATGGATAAAGACTACTCGTTATGGAAAGCAACCAGGTGATTTAAACGACCTGTAGTTCGAGTACCACCTTTAAGGAATGCTCAAGGCAGTTGGGTTCGACAAGACAAAGAAAAAGCGGAACTCTTTGCTCAATACCTAGCAGCAGTGTTCCAACCCATGACATTCAATCCAACATTGATGTAACACTTGTTTATCAACCAAATCAGGACTTTAAAAGGGTCACGCCAATAGAAATTGCTAAAGAAATCGACAAAAATCTTAATCATAAAAAAGCACCAGGAATTGATGAAATATCACCGGGTCTATTCAAGGAACTTCCACGTAAAGCAATTATCTTGATCACATACTTATTTAATGCCTGTATGAGATTGAAGTATGTACCCAAATGCTTCAAAATGGCTCAAATAATTATGCTAAAGAAACCAGGTAAACCAGATGAAGAAGTAACATCATACAGACCCATCTCACTGCTTCCGACCTTATCAAAGCTGTTCGAGAAACTGCTACTAAAACGTCTAAAGCCAATGGTAAACGTTCCTGATTTCCAATTTGGATTCAGGAATAACCACTCCACCATAGATCAAGTCCATCGAATAACTGCGGTAATAGAGCAAGCGTTAGAAGAAAAGAAATATTGCTCCGCCGTATTTCTGGATGTATCCCAGGCCTTTGATAGGGTTTGGCATGAGGGATTGACATTCAAAATGAGCAAAATTCTACCACAAAACTATTGCCAGCTGCTTGAATCATACCTCTCTCATCGCCAATTCAGAGTCATTCATGAAGAAACATGTTCTGACTTTTATCCAGCGATTGCGGGAGTTCCGCAGGGAAGCGTATTGGGTCCCCTCCTCTACCTTCTTTATACTGCGGACATACCTACAACGAATAAAACATTCATCGGCACGTTCGCTGACGACACTGTAATTATGTCAGTAGACGAATCTCAACCAAGAGCAGTGGGAAATCTTCAACAAGCAATGGACAACGTTACTAAATGGACAATTGACTGGAAAATCGCACTGAATGAGCTCAAATCAACATATGTGACATTTACGCTCCGACATAAAAATAACACTCTTCATATACACCTCAAAGGAGTGCAAGTGCCGCAGGCTGAATCGGCAAAATACCTTGGTCTACATTTAGATTCCAGGCTCAACTGGAAACATCACATGAGACCAAAAGCTGAACAGATACGATTGAAACAACGTCAAATGTACTGGTTAATTGGACATCATTCCAAAATGAACCTGTATTGCAAAAGACTGGTATACCAGACTATCTTCAAACCAATATGGATGTATGGTGCGCAGCTATGGGGTTGTACACATGGGGCTATGGGGTTGCGCACACAGCCAAAATAAATTTCTTCGAATGGTCACCAACGCCTACCGATTTGTGACTAACAAGGAAATCCACAATGATTTAGAAATACAATTGATAGACGACGTTATCCGCGAATGTGCCATAAAACATGAGAAGAGACTTCTTACCCACACCAATCTTGAGGCCGTACAACTACTGGACAGTACAAACGAAGTAAGGCGGCTCAAACGAATCAAACCACATGAGCTAACCGTATGAAAATTATAAACCAAGGGAACTGGACACTGGTCCAGCAGATCCACACAAGTTTATGCTTATCTCATAAGTGCTAATGTCAACCTTACTAATGAATTAATAATGTTTAAGATTGTAGTAGCCATATCAATAAAGTTGTTAAAAAAAAAATATATCACATAGTATTACTGGACTATTCCAAATTACACGATCATTCCTTTTCGCAAGTATAATAATTTCGAAAAAAGTTTCAGCATTTTTTTATTCGACGACTACTCCAATTGTTCTGGTTATAATAATGTGGCGCTAGTGTGATGACTTCCAGAAATCATTTACAGTCGATATCGAACACCTATACACAATACTGAGGGTACTAGTTACTGAAAGCTTCGCTTCCATCGCGCCATTTTATACGGAATATTTGTATTTTTTACTGGCCAGAATCAATATTTGATCATGCATTTTTCGATTGAATTTCCGAAAGTGTGTTGTCGTCCAATTCATGTTTATGTATGCAACCTAATACATATGTAAACTTCTGTCTACCAGCTTAAACCCGCTCCACCGCCTTGGGTTGGGCTCATAAATAATTTCTCGTATATTACTTGGTAAATTAGCATACGCCGGTATGACTCGTGTAACGTTGATCCAAGATACAAAATATAAAGAGTTGTTCAATCGAAGTGTTGTTAATTTGTCAAAAAAGCCAAAAAAATCATTAGAAATTGGTAAGATGATCCCGATGTTATCAGCATCACGTTACGGTGGGATAAGAACTATCGGCCAGCGTGAGATGTTCGTATAGTGTGGCGTTGAACTACTCGATCATAAAATGGATATACGATTCTTTTAAATCCTAGTTGGATTCTAAAGGGTGATCCAATAGGAGGTACTTTTTCCAATTTGGATTCTCATTGGGATTCATGCGTCACAACTGTCATGTTCATATGACACTTGGGTTCAGTATTCATTGACATTTCACCAGGAATAGACTTACGCGAGAACAACGTTTACAAACTGTGGAAATTTATTTCAAAAATCAGTGTTAAGTGAAAAATTGTTGTCGTGCTCTTCGACCATTTTATGGTGTTCATAATCGTCCAACTGAATGTATTATTCGCGAAACAATCAAAAAATTTCGAACCATTTTTTCATTATTGGATATTCAAAAATCGGCTAGAGTGCGTACAAGTCAATCTTTTGTGAATATTGCTGATGTAGCTGAAAGTGTACGTGAAGACCGCAATCAATCAATTCGTCGCCGTTCTCAAGCTCTGGGTCTCTCGTATGACACATTGCGGCGAAGAGAGATCTAGGTTTGAAGGCATATAAAATAAGACGTATTCAAGAATTGAAGCCGGTTGACCTTCCTATGCGTCAACGATTTGGTTTATGGGCGTTGGAACAGCTCCAAATCGATCCGTTTTTTTATCGAAAAATTGTGCGATGAAGCTCATTTTTGGCAACAAACAAAATTGTCGTATTTGGGCTGATGAACAGCCAGAAGAGATTTAAGAGCTACCAATGCATTCTGAAAAATGCACTGTTTGGTGCGGTTTATGGGCAGGTGGCATCATCGAACCGTATTTCTTTAAAAATGCGAAAGGACAGCATGTAAACGTCAATGGCGCAAACTACAGAGCAATGATCAATGATCCTGTTGGTTTCAACAGGATGGTGCAACATGCTACACAGCAGGCCAAACCATCGATTTATTGAAAGAAAATTTAAAGAGAACATCATATTCAGAAACGGATCCGTGAATTGGTCTCCAAGATCTTGTGATCTAACTCCGTTAGATTACTTTTTATGGAGATATCTGAAATCACTTGTTTATATCGATAAACCACAATCGACTCCTGCATTAGAAGCGAACATAACACGCATAATTAACGAAATATCAGCCGAAATGCTCGAAAATTGGACCCGTAGAATGGATCATCTAAGAGTTAGTCGCGGACAACATTTAACAGAAATTATTTTCAAACGTTAAATGTCATAAACCGAACTTACGCCACAAATACAATTTTTGATTACTCTAGATCACTACCTAGACAAATGCATCCAGCTACTCAGAAGAAGAGATTGATATAACCAAAAATGAGAATCAAGCCAACGAAAATACTATAGCTACCTATGAACCAGATGAAAGAAAAGCAAGAAAAAAGAAAAGCAGAATCTTCGCCTGAGATGGAGCAATTAACACCGAGCGTAAGAAAATCACAACCCCAACGAATCAGCCATCCACAGACCTAGTGAAGGTACATAAGAACGTATCGTATTGAAATAGTTGAGGAACTTAGCCAGATAGGATTCAAAATCCGAAATACTGTGAACATATTAAAGAAAAAGGTCACAAAAAACGTAAAGGATGACAGAAAATACCAAAGTTGGCCTCCCATTTTTCATGGCAACATTTGACAACACTGAGAGCATTGATAGGGTATATGGAATCAAACCGTTCCTTAATAATAAAGTTAATATAGAGACATTAAAATAGAACACTACAGCAAAATGGCACAATGCTACAACTCTCAGACGTATAACCACACACGCAAATACTGTATTACACTGTGGTAATCATCATCCAGCAAATTATAGAGGCTACGGGGTAGCCAAAAAGCCGCAAAGAATGAGAGAGAAATTAAACAAGTAAGAGTTCTCAACCAAGAATGCAATCCTAACAAAAACAAATCTCTCTAAATAGCGCCAAAATAAGAGAAGGCACAACATATAACAAAGCCATGTCCTGCAAGAAATACTACAGAAGCTAAACGCTATCAATTCACATCTGCGCAGGCAGGGCCAAAGACTAAAATCTATGGACGAGCTACTGAAAAAACAAGATCGGAGACTAGGAACACTGGAAAATACATCGATGAGCCAAGATAAAATAATAACGGATGCGCCAAGTAAAACTAGAGAAGTCATTGATTACTAACTTCATTCTAGTCCATACAAACTTCACAAGAAAAAATAATGAAATACCATTTTAAAATTGCTACCTGGAATGCAAATGACCTTGGGCAACGCATTTCAGAATTAGAAGTATTTTTAAACACACAAAAAATTGATATGGCATATAATCTCAGAAAGTCATTTTACCATAACCTCATATGCCAAAATAAGAGGACACCAGTGCTATCAAGCACATTCAGCAGAAAAAGCTAGAGGTGCTGTACCGCTAATATTATCTTTATTACGGATAATATTAAACACCACGAATAATTAAAAATAGTGGAGGAAGCTATGCAAGTAAATTTTTTTTTTTTTTTTTTTTTTTAAATTGGTTGTGTGGGTTTATTTATTAGCATCAATTTTTTTATTGACAACAAATTTTTTATTTAGGCAGTTATCTACAATTTAGTGAACCACACACCACATTGTGAGCCGGAGACTCATTTGAAATGAAGTGTGTAATTCAAACTTCTCCAATAAATAATGCCTTCTTAGTAACTTTGATGCGTTTTGAGAATATTTCATCAAATAGCGGGCTATTGGTGGATCTCGGCCATTTTTCATCGCTAAATCACCTTAACTGTATTTAGTACCGATCTGACTCATAATTAAAGCTGGTCTAACGTCATTTGCCAATTAACTGCATCTATAAACCAAAAATACTGGCCTACGGACCCAAATTAAATTCCTGATCTTCTGGATTCTACATATCACGAGGTATCTCCAAAAATTACTTCGCAGTCGAAAATGAAGAAAGACTATCGTCAGACCATTCTCCAATTTTAACGACAATAAGTGACACGGTATTAGGGCAAGCAAGCCATCCAAGACTAACAAATAACAAAACAAACTGGGAATACTTTCGGCAGCTGATCGAAGAAAGCGTCAATCTACAGGTGCAGATCTCGAGCGCTTACAAGATAGAAGAAGAACCAGAAAATAGGCCTGGGAAAGTACTTCTGATCAGCAAGAAATATCACAAAAAAGTTGGTTAACAAAAAAAGAAGAGCTCGTAAGACAGAGAACTAGTGCCCCTAAATACAAAACAATCTAAATAACTTGTACAACAAACTTAAACTTCTGATAAAGGAGATTAAGAATGAGTCAGTGGCTAGCTTCCTCAGTAACCTGACACGGAATATTCCCTGTGAAAAATCACGAAAGGTTTAAAAAAGCCTAAAATGCAAGTGCCACCCATAAAAATGATTAATAGAACCTGGGCTCGCAGCGAAAAAGCAAAAGGCTGATCTGTTTGCCTAACATCTAGAAAATAAATTCAAACCACCAACTGGACAAGCGGATAATGAATATTTAACACCTATAAGCAAAATAGACGAGGTATCTATACTATCAAGGAAAGTACAGCACAAATCAATGCTCTCTTTAGACTAAGTTATGTTCCGAGACAGTGGAAAATAGCAGAAATCATAATGATTCCAAAGTCTAATAAACCGTTAAACGACAAAACATCGTATATGCCTATTTCTTTGCTAACAACAACATCAAAGATTTTCGAAAGACTGTTTCTCAAGAGACTAAAGCCAATTATAGTGAGCAGAAATCTTATACCTGCACATCAATTTGGGTTCCGAGAAAGACACTCAACGATAGAACAGGTACATAGGCCCACGGACACAATTGAGGAGGCGCTGAAAAAAAAGAAAGTATGTTCAGCAATATTCTTAGAGTAGCCCAAGCATTTGATAAGGTTTGGCTTCGAGGTCTGGAATTTAAACTCCAACAAGATTTGTCAAAACAATATTTTGAATTGCTAAATCAACAACCGTTACTTCCGGGTTGGACAAGAAGGGGAATACTAAAAACTAAAGAAAATATTGGTAGGAGTTCCACAAGGCAGTGTTCTGGGACCTGTATTATACCTCCTGTATACAAATGATCTACCAACCATAGTAGAAGCTAGATTAGGAAGGTTTGCTGATGACACAGCACTTATGACCACTGATGCTAGTGTTGTTGAGTCCACATTGTCTCGGGACAAAAAATGGAGAATAACACTAAACGAATCGAAATCAACACATACCTACTTTACAAATAGGAAATTAGAATATATTCCGATTTGACTGAATTCGCAACAAATTCCATATTCTGATAACGGTAAGTACCTCGTCATGGCGCTAGGTGGAAGGCACATGTTAAAAAGTAAAAGCAAGAACTGAATTTAAAATTCAGAAAAATGCACTGGCTTATTGGAAGAAACTCCGAACTGACAACAAATAAACAAATCCTAAAACCTATCTGGACTTATGGTATTCAGCTTTGGGGCTAAGCAAAAAAAACTGCGGTTAAGATCATACAAACATTTCAAAACCAAGTACTATGTAGCATGATGAATGCGCCTTGGTACATTAGAAATGACAATCTCTGCAACGAGGAGCTGCGGAGCCTACTGGATCGCACCAACGGACCAAGAGAGCAAAGCCTTTAGAATTAGTGGTTCCCTGAGTCGCTAAAATCAAAGGACTGGCAGAGGTCGGGTGAACCGACGAAACTAAACTAATAAAACAAGATTAGTTGTAATATTATGCAGAAATAAAGATTTCTTAAAATAAAAATAATAAAAATTGTTTAAATGAAATACAATTTTATAGTTTATGCTGGTTGATTTTATGGTCTTTAACATGATGAATGGATTATAATGTAAATTAAGTGGCCGCCGTTGGCCGTGGCACAAAGATTCCCGTGAAGTATGTCCTAACTTTGTCCTAAAATTACAAAAAAGAAAATTAGGACAAATTTAGGACAAACTTCACGTTTCTCTACAAATTCGTGAAGTTTGTCCTAAATTCTAAAAGATTGTATATGTATAAGTGAGTATAATTTCGGATAAACCAATAAAGTTAAATTATTTACTCTTTATAATGAATTTTGAAATATATTTAGGTTTAATTATTTTAAATGATCAGATTGGACACTAATGGCGACATATTGTCATGTGCAGACCAGTATGACTATTGTGAAATATATTTCCTAACAAGGCTTCAGATGGAGACATCAACCTTATTTCGCAGACAAATTGACATTTGAAAAAATTATACAAATATTTTCAATTTTATTAAAATATTGTGGTAAGTAGGTAATAGTTGGTAGAATCAGTTTCTTGCAACGAAGAGATCCCAAGCATTTCAAAAGCTAACTACAAATTATTGCAATTCTAAATGGGATCGTATTGCAAGAAATTCGATTGTGTGGAAAATGATTCGTTGAGCTGGCTACCAGGCTACATACGACATTCACCATTCGGTTTAAAACGTTTATCAATCAATTAGCTAGTATAGGGTCCAAACTATCTACCAATTACAAAATCTATGTATATTTCGTAATAACCACTATATCAAATATTACAATAATTAAATTTTTGGAACTTAAGGATTAAGTTGAGCAGGATTAATTATCCACAACGCATCATCAAATTATGAGTATAATAAATAATTAATACAATTTTTTTGGGGTTTGGTTACATATTTGGTTAGACGCCACATTTATGCACATAACAGCATATTCATAAATGTTTTCGAAAAGACCCAGGCATGCAACTAATTGTTTTAAGCTGTATCGAGAGGATATGATACCCATATGTTTTGTAATTAAATTTTAAATTTGTAAAGGTACGCCTATGTAATTCGTAACTAGTGCTTTGTACTCTCATGCTGGCATCTAAGAACAATCCTCGAATGATTTTTAATATTAATCGAAACGTAAAACACTTAAATATTTCGATTAATATTTAAAATCATTAAAAGATTGTTCGTAGATGCCAGCATAACGGAACAGAGCACTAGTGTAACGAAGAATTAATTCCAAATTTCAATGTTTAAGAAGATTGACGAGCACTTGACATATGTCGTTGGATTCGATTAACTGTCTACTAGTAATTTTATGAATATCAAGCCAATTCTATGACGATGAAAGGAATTGTGATGATTGGAGTACTACCATATACGCGATTCATGGGTGTCTATTGTGTAACGAAGAATTAATTCCAAATTTCAACGTTTAAGACGATTGACGAGCACTTGTCATATGTCGTTGGATTCGTTTAAGTGTCTACTACTAAAGTTATGAGTATCAACCTAATTCTATGACGTTGAAAGAATCCAACGACATATGACAAGTGCTCGTCAATCGCCTTAAACATTGAAATTTGCAATTAAGTGTTCGTTACACAATAGACACCCATGAATCGCTTATACGGTAGTACTCAAATCATCGTATTTCCTTTCAACGCCATAGAATTAGCTTGATACTCATAACGTTAGTGGTAGACACTTAAACAAATCCAACGACGTATCACAAGTTCTCGTCAATCACCTTAAACATTGAAATTTGGAATTAATTCTTCGTTACACAATAGACACCCATGAATCGCTTATACGGTAGTACTCAATTCGTCGTATTTCCTTTCAACGTCATAGAATTAGCTCGATATTCATAATATTAGTAGTATACACTTAAACGAAACCAACGACATTTGATACTCGTAAGTGCTCGTCAATCGCCTTAAACATTGAAATTTGGAATTAATTGTTCGTTACACAATAGACAACCATGAATCGCTTATACGGTAGTACTCAAATCATCGTATTTCCTTTCAACGTCATAGAATTAGCTTGATACTCATAAAATTAGTAGTAGGCACTCAAACGAACTCAACGACATATGACAAGTGCTCGTCAATCGCCTTAAACATTGAAATTTGGAATTAATTCTTCGTTACACAATAGACACCCATGAATCGCGTATACGGTAGTACTCAAATCATCGCAATTCCTTTCAACGTCATAGAATTGGCTTGATATTCATAACATTTTTAGTAGACACTTAAACGAATCCAACGACATATGACAAGTGCTCGTCAATCGCCTTAAACATTGAAATTTGGAATTAAGTGTTCGTTACACAATAGACACCCATGAATCGCGTATACGGTAGTACTCAAATCATCGTATTTCCTTTCAACGTCATATAATTGTTTTGATATTCGTACATATTATTAGAGACAGTTAACAAGTGCTTATTAATTACCTGTAATAATGAATACAAATTTAAGTTTAGATGTGCTGGAATTTTACTACCTCAAGTCTAGCGGCTAGTTACAAGCTATTAACTGACCGGTTTTATTCTTCACAAACCACTATTTTTTCATTGAATTTGTTTCTGAAATTTTTTTTGCTAATGAACGTTCTTTAACTGCTTCAGTATTTTCTATTAATATTTACAATTATTATGAATATTACAATTCATTATAGCGAGACTATTAACTAATACATTCTCACGACAAAAGTTAGGACATACTTCACATTCGTGCACAAAGATGAGTTTTTCTAAGCACATGTTCCATAACATTTTTGCAGACTTCTGGTGCTATTTCAGCAAATGTTGTCCTTAAGTGCCGAGGTTGTGGTTGGTTTATTGATGTACACCTTTCACTTCAAGGACGTTATACGAAGAAATCGGGAGGTGTCAAAGCGGGAGACCAGTCGATACCACCACTTTTTGTTCTTATTCGACAAGGAAATTTTTTTTACAAAAATTGAATCGTAGGACGAGCTGTGATGGGGCACCGTCTTGATGGAACCACATATTCTGTAGACCTAATTGATCCAATTTGGACACAAGAAAGTTTTCCGACATGTCCCGATAGCGGACACCAGTAAATGCTACAGTATTGCACCTAGCAACCTCAAAGATGAAGTCGGTATAGCGGCTATTCTGTTTATAAATAAAGCCAGCAAAATCGAAATGTACCTCGTCGCCCATAATGATTTTTTGTCAAAAACTAAATGTTTCAATTTCGATACGTTGTTGCGACGTTAGATGCAATTGGTAATATTTTATGGTCAAAAACTGATTTTCACTAAACATCATTTTTGACTATTTCAGTACCACGCAGCCTTAAGATTTAGTAAAAAAAAAGTTCAATCGCGTGTGGCTTTACATAAGTACTCGTAGCTCTGTACAGTAATCTACAAAAATTTCAAAAAGTTCAAATTTTTCTAATATGTGAAAGAATAGCCGGTATGAAGTTCTTGGACAAAAGTTTCTTGACAAAAATGTATGCGAGTGTTTATTAACTATTGACTATTAACATCTGTGGAGTCGTGTAGTCGCTGTATTGGAAAAACTTTAAAAATTCCATTCACGAATTATTTTAATATAAAATAAATACACTGTTAAAACTGCACACTTCTATAAATGTTTGTCCAAGAAATAAAATTGTGTTCAAAAACTTCACAATGAACACTCGCATACATTTTTGTAAAAAACTTTTGTCCAAGAACTTCACACCATTGTAAGAATGAAGCTCTCTATCTTAAACAATTAAATTCTGAACAGTTTGCAAATATAAATTTTTTTGACATTGTTTACATTGTCTACGCCGTGTAGAATAATAATAAATTACGCGGTGCAGACAATACGCCACAACCTTTGTCAACAATTATTTAACGATACTACATTACTGTCACAATATTTATGCCTTTTGTGTTACTGCTGCTTGGGTTGTGGCGAACGAGCTTTTATTAATATTACTGTGACATATTCAGGAATAAAATATATTTCGGAAAATGAGTGAAAAAATATTATTTTCTTCCTTGAACTTAAAAGATTTGTGTTCAATAAAACTTCAAAAATCGTGGGGGGAAAATATAATTCAAAAAAAATGTTCTACCATTTTTGGCGAACTTTGCATTTGTTTCATTCAAATGAACATTAAATGATTTTTTCCTTTGGTATGTCGGATGTCGAGGAAAATAGAAAATTTATCAAAATAACCTACAAATTTCGTGATAACATAATCAATACTCAAAATAGATTGATATCGTGTATAAAACATTTCAATTAGCTGTCTACTACAAAAAAGATTTTGTAAGCCAATGAAAATTACTTTTCGGGTGCCCCCTATGTACATACATATACATATGTATTACACACATATATATCCAAATAACACGATATTTCCACTTGAAAGATAAATAAATAAACAAAAAAAATTATTTAAATCCAAAAACGGCAAAGCTTTATCAGTTGTTGAAAATAAATCAAAGATTAGAATCCAAAATATAAATCATTCATTGCCTCTTTAACATAAAATCAATGGTACCAAACCCTATGTATCTTTACTTACACACACACACACACGCACCCACATACACACGGATTTTTTATAAAAGCATTTCATGTGAGAGTGCGTATATGTAGCCAAAATTAGAGAGGCAAAAAATCGAAAATGGTGTTTTATGAATTTTCGATATAGGAAACGGAAAATTCGACCCTGTACCTTATTTACTTTGCAGTAAATGTCTTTTTTGTAACAATTTCTTGTTACCCGAAAATGAATGGAAAATAAATTATTTTTTTTTTTTTACAAAACACTCTTTAAGGTACTAATGTACTTCGAAAAATTAATAAAAGTGTACTTACCACATCGATTATTTGCATCAATGTTAGGCCAAAACTAAGTTGTAATGGGTCGGATTCGTTGACAACTGGCCGTTCTAATACATTATAACTATCTAGCAAATCGTGTAGTAATCTTTTTTCATGAAATCCAGCTATGCAAACTGTAATAAGAATAGAAAATTAAATTGGTTTAATTAAATATTAATTTGGTTTATAAAATGAATTTGATTTAGACTAAAAGATTTATTAGTTTATAGTTAGTGTCAAACTCATATTAAACTTGTTATTTACAATCCACTAGCAATTAAGAGACGATGAGATTAAATTTCTTATTTTTTAGATAAATTGTTTATTAGTAGTTACCATATTATCGAGTTATATACTTTTCCACACTGTTACGTAACGACAAAGTTAAATTGCAACTGTTATGGAAAATAACATCAGCCGTCAACAACCAAAATTTATTGCTTCTAAACGCACCTCCCGCTTCAACAGTGACACAACTCAAAAAATATCATTTTGAGTAAAACAGATTTACATATTTAAGTAATTTTCCGAAAGCAGTTGCATCGTTACCATACACTAATTACTGTAATTCTAAAACGTTTGAGTACCTTATAGGGTATTCTTGCTGAGAACAGTAATATTTTTTATAATTTAACCCTAAAACACTCCCTATAAGAAGTGCCGTTCTTGAATTAACTTTTTCTGTACACGAATTTGGCTTTGTGACTTTTTTTGTAAAATACTTGCGTAACTACAAATAATAAAATAAAATAATTAACTTTATGAATAGAATTTGGATTTGTTGTAAAATTGGAGTAATTTTTAACAATAATTATTATTACTAGGTACACAGCTAAATTTCCGTTTTTTTTTTGAGAAATGAAAAAAGGCAAATTTCGATAGGAATATAAAAAATGTATTCAAAGTATTGTCCTTCGCTATCTATACAATTTTGCAACCTCTCTGGCCATACATGAATACCACGACGATAAAACTACGCGCCTTTGGACCGAACACATTCATCCAACCAATTTTGCACCAATTTTGTGAAAGCGACAACCTTTTGCATTTGAGATTCTTAAAAAAGATCCACTTCTGATCTCCCATAACAATTCGATGCAGGAAGCTCTTTTTTCATGTCGTGAAAGCAAAATTTCGCAAGTGACTCTTCGATTTTCCATCTGTCGGTCAGTCAACTCATGCAGCACTCACTTTCTCTTCTTTTGAATTTTTCCCATATCTTTTAAAGGTTTAGTAATACTAAACTGCTGTGCTTCAGCTGCATTTTTTTTTTCAAGCTGAAGCAGAAAAGTTTATCGTTAACAACTCGTCCACGCTATGAACAAAACGCAAGTTCTGACATAAATAACAACTAGATGTGTCGCTTGCACCATCTATGTGAGAAACCCGGAAATATAGTTGCGCAAATGATATACAATAAAATAATAAAATTATTATAATGTAAAAATTAAAAAAAAAATCTAAATTATTCCTAAAATTAATTCAAAAATATTATCAATTTGAAAATTAGTAATTTTATAAATAAATTTAAAAAAAATGCATTTACAATAAATTTTTGCAAAAGTCTGATTTATTCAGAGGATATGGTTATTAGAGGTCACAGATCACTTTTCTTATTATCTTTCATTTTTGTTTTATTTGTATACTCTGGTTTCAAGTCAGGTAACTTAATCGGAACTTTATGTTTTCTTCTAAACAGGAACTTATCAATTCAGTTCTTTTCAATTTTCAAAATTTCGACAGAAGTTATTTTTATTTTGGAAAAAGTAAACTTTAACTGATCTGTTAAATGGAGCCATGCCATCTTCGTTTTGTGTATGTACTGTTATAAGGTATTTATGGGTTATAAAGTTAAATTGTGAAATCTTCATAACTGCATAAGTAAACATGACAACCATGAACTTATGCTTTTGTTGGCCGCTGCAATTATCGCGAGTTGAAAATTAAGTCGCCAAGTACAAAACCAAATTATTGAACATTTTTTGACAAACCCTCAGGTATGTGAAGATAGTCCAAATTCCATCCCCGAAAAATGCGATGGCAACACTAATTATTGCTATCATGGCATGGTTTACTCTCAGCCCAAAAAATCTCCACATTTTACTCTCAGCCCCGAAAATACTTGCTGTCACAAGAGTATAAATAGTAAAAACATGTTTGTGAAGTAAGCCCAATTTTATGTATGTGGAAGTAGCCCAACCTTCATCCCAGAAAAATGAGGTGGCAAAAACTAATTATTAATATCATGACATTTTTGACTATCAGCCCCGAAAAATGCCACATTTTACTCTCAGCCCCGAAAATATTTACTGTCATGGCAACTAAATCTATCGGGACTATCGACTTATGTCTGGTGATTAAGGATGATTTAATGTAATTTCAGGGATTTTTTTAGAATTTTTCTATGAGGTAGAGTCGAGATATAGTCCTAAAGACTCAGCAAGTTTTAAAATGTTGAAATTTTACAACTTTTCTATGGGGTAGAGCTGATATATAGTACTTCAAACTTAGCAAATATTCGTTGGCCGGACTATCAGCTTATAGCTGACGCAGACATAAGTCGATAGTCCAGCCACCGAAAATTTGTCGAGTTTTAACAACTGCATCTCAACTCTACCCTATAGAAAACTTCCTTTAAATCTTCCTCCATCGCCAGATACAAGTCAGACATTTCTGGCTTCAGATCGTAGCTGGAAAATTCAAATTTCAAATTCAAAATTCAATTTCAAAATTCAAATTCAAATTTACAGAAATTCAAAATAATTCGTAATACGCAAGTGGTAGAATGATTCAGTAAATTATTTCTACCAGTGTTCCCCATTATGTCGTTATGAGGTTTTTCTGTCTTATTATCTAATGATTCAGAAGCCTGAAACCACTACCCATTTGGTCCATACATCTATGAGATCGGCGCTGAAAAATTTTAAAATTAACGAGAACGATTCAATGAATTATTTCTACCAGTATTCCCCATTATGTCGTAATGAGGTTTTGCTGCCTTATTTTCTAACGATTCAGAAGCCTAAAACGATTACCCGTTTGGTCCAGACATTTCTGAGATCATAGCTGGAAAATTCAAAATTTACAGAAATTCACAATAATTCGTAATACGCAAGTGATAGAATGATTCAGCAAATTATTTCTACCAGTATTCCCCATTATGTCGTAATGAGGTTTTGCTGCCTTATTTTCTAACGATTCAGAAGCCTAAAACGATTACCCGTTTGGTCCAGACATTTCTGAGATCATAGCTGGAAAATTCGAAATTTACAGAAATTCACAATAATTCGTAATACGCAAGTGATAGAATGATTCAGCAAATTATTTCTACCAGTATTCCCCATTATGTCGTAATGAGGTTTTGCTGCCTTATTTTCTAACGATTCAGAAGCCTAAAACGATTACCCGTTTGGTCCAGACATTTCTGAGATCATAGCTGGAAAATTCAAAATTTACAGAAATTCACAATAATTCGTAATACGCAAGTGGTAGAATGATTCAATAAATTATTTCTACCAGTATTCCCCATTATGTCGTAATGAGGTTTTGCTGCCTTATTTTCTAACGATTCAGAAGCCTAAAACGATTACCCGTTTGGTCCAGACATTTCTGAGATCATAGCTGGAAAATTCAAAATTTACAGAAATTCACAATAATTCGTAATACGCAAGTGGTAGAATGATTCAGCAAATTATTTCTACCAGTATTCCCCATTATGTCGTAATGAGGTTTTGCTGCCTTATTTTCTAACGATTCAGAAGCCTAAAACGATTACCCGTTTGGTCCAGACATTTCTGAGATCATAGCTGGAAAATTCAAAATTTACAGAAATTCACAATAATTCGTAATACGCATGTGGTAGAATGATTCAGCAAATTATTTCTACCAGTATTCCCCATTATGTCGTAATGAGGTTTTGCTGCCTTATTTTCTAACGATTCAGAAGCCTAAAACGATTACCCGTTTGGTCCAGACATTTCTGAGATCGTAGCTGGAAAATTCAAAATTTACAGAAATTCACAATAATTCGTAATACGCAAGTGGTAGAATGATTCAGCAAATTATTTCTACCAGTATTCCCCATTATGTCGTAATGAGGTTTTGCTGCCTTATTTTCTAACGATTCAGAAGCCTAAAACGATTACCCGTTTGGTCCAGACATTTCTGAGATCATAGCTGGAAAATTCAAAATTTACAGAAATTCACAATAATTCGTAATACGCAAGTGGTAGAATGATTCAATAAATTATTTCTACCAGTATTCCCCATTATGTCGTAATGAGGTTTTGCTGCCTTATTTTCTAACGATTCAGAAGCCTAAAACGATTACCCGTTTGGTCCAGACATTTCTGAGATCATAGCTGGAAAATTCAAAATTTACAGAAATTCACAATAATTCGTAATACGCAAGTGGTAGAATGATTCAGCAAATTATTTCTACCAGTATTCCCCATTATGTCGTAATGAGGTTTTGCTGCCTTATTTTCTAACGATTCAGAAGCCTAAAACGATTACCCGTTTGGTCCAGACATTTCTGAGATCATAGCTGGAAAATTCAAAATTTACAGAAATTCACAATAATTCGTAATACGCAAGTGGTAGAATGATTCAATAAATTATTTCTACCAGTATTCCCCATTATGTCGTAATGAGGTTTTGCTGCCTTATTTTCTAACGATTCAGAAGCCTAAAACGATTACCCGTTTGGTCCAGACATTTCTGAGATCATAGTTGGAAAATTCAAAATTTACAGAAATTCACAATAATTCGTAATACGCATGTGGTAGAATGATTCAGCAAATTATTTCTACCAGTATTCCCCATTATGTCGTAATGAGGTTTTGCTTCCTTATTTTCTAACGATTCAGAAGCCTAAAACGATTACCCGTTTGGTCCAGACATTTCTGAGATCGTAGCTGGAAAATTCAAAATTTACAGAAATTCACAATAATTCGTAATACGCAAGTGGTAGAATGATTCAATAAATTATTTCTACCAGTATTCCCCATTATGTCGTAATGAGGTTTTGCTGCCTTATTTTCTAACGATTCAGAAGCCTAAAACGATTACCCGTTTGGTCCAGACATTTCTGAGATCATAGCTGGAAAATTCAAAATTTACAGAAATTCACAATAATTCGTAATACGCAAGTGGTAGAATGATTCAGCAAATTATTTCTACCAGTATTCCCCATTATGTCGTAATGAGGTTTTGCTGCCTTATTTTCTAACGATTCAGAAGCCTAAAACGATTACCCGTTTGGTCCAGACATTTCTGAGATCATAGCTGGAAAATTCAAAATTTACAGAAATTCACAATAATTCGTAATACGCAAGTGGTAGAATGATTCAATAAATTATTTCTACCAGTATTCCCCATTATGTCGTAATGAGGTTTTGCTGCCTTATTTTCTAACGATTCAGAAGCCTAAAACGATTACCCGTTTGGTCCAGACATTTCTGAGATCATAGCTGGAAAATTCAAAATTTACAGAAATTCACAATAATTCGTAATACGCAAGTGGTAGAATGATTCAATAAATTATTTCTACCAGTATTCCCCATTATGTCGTAATGAGGTTTTGCTGCCTTATTTTTTAACGATTCAGAAGCCTAAAACGATTACCCGTTTGGTCCAGACATTTCTGAGATCATAGCTGGAAAATTCAAAATTTACAGAAATTCACAATAATTCGTAATACGCAAGTGGTAGAATGATTCAATAAATTATTTCTACCAGTATTCCCCATTTTGTCGTAATGAGGTTTTGCTGCCTTATTTTCTAACGATTCAGAAGCCTAAAACGATTACCCGTTTGGTCCAGACATTTCTGAGATCATAGCTGGAAAATTCAAAATTTACAGAAATTCACAATAATTCGCAACACGCCAGTGGTAGAATGATTCAGTAAATTATTTCTACCAGTATTCCCCATTATGTCGTAATGAGGTTTTGCTGCCTTATTTTCTAACGATTCAGAAGCCTAAAACGATTACCCGTTTGGTCCAGACATTTCTGAGATCATAGCTGGAAAATTCAAAATTTACAGAAATTCACAATAATTCGTAATACGCAAGTGGTAGAATGATTCAATAAACTATTTCTACCAGTATTCCCCATTATGTCGTAATGAGGTTTTGCTGCCTTATTTTCTAACGATTCAGAAGCCTAAAACGATTACCCGTTTGGTCCAGACATTTCTGAGATCATAGCTGGAAAATTCAAAATTTACAGAAATTCACAATAATTCGTAACACGCCAGTGGTAGAATGATTCAGTAAATTATTTCTACCAGTGTTTCCCATGGTGTCGTAATGAGATTTTGCTGAATTATTATCTAATGATTCAGAAGCCTCAAACGACTACTCATTTGGCCCAGACATTTCTGACATTTCTTATAATAAAACAATGACACGTAGCCTCGTGAAGTGGGCAAACCAGCTTGCAAGTCGTATACTGTCACTACGTATTGTTGATTTGATTTAGCTTTATCTTCATTTTTTCGTCACGGAAGCTTTGTTTCGCGCTGGTGTTCCCCGAACTTAGGCTTTAGTTGTATTTGTCTTCTTCCTCGGCGTTCTAATAGGCTACGCATAATTACTACGCACTGGTCGTTTTGGCATATCAATATAGGGTTTTCCATTAAGAGTGATATGATTCAAACTTTTCTCGCAATAATTCAATTATTGCACTTGCTGTGTGGCACGTAGCCCCAAATGTTGTCAAGATCAACTTCTTCCAACTTCGGCCATAAACAGTTGCTTATCATCGATCTATACCGATCTTCATTGACAGTAACGCTGTTACCACCTTCATTTCGAAAAAAATACGGACCGATGATTCCACCAGACCAAAAACCACACCAAACTGTCAATTTAGACGAATATTATGCTTTTTCATGAATAATTTGTGGATTTTCTTTGCACCAGAATCGACAGCTTTGTTTATTTATCGCACCACACAGATGAAAGTGAGCCTCATCGGAGAAGATGATTTTCTTAAAAAATCGTTATCGTTTCCAAGTTGTTCCAAGGCAAAATCAGCAAATTCACGACGTTTACGGATGAAATTGTAACCATTACTTAATACAATGAAACAAAAAATGTCAGATCATGACATATTACAAATGGCCGAAACGTCACTTAAAAATCATATCATTCCTATTGGAAACCCCTATATCCACGTATCTCTCCGTATATTAAGCAATGTCTTTCCTCCATCGATATACTCACGAGAAGTTTATGTACGGAGTAATGGGATACAATCCTAGGAACTGGAGTACTATTTTGTTTTTTCGACCGAATCGAAGCTCGACCTAATAGGATGTTTTCCGTTTGCGTGCGTTTGATGGTAGATTCTTACCATCATGACTGCATATCCATCTTACTTGGCCATATTAAAAAAAATTGTTTTCCACATTTATAATTTTTATAGAGTAGAGTTTAATTTAGTTAGTTAGTTAGTTAGTTGTTAGTCCCATCCAAAATACACCATAGATCCTTAATATCATTGTACACGGTTACTTATACAATAGATTTTTTCATTGTAATGAGCTGGCATTGAGTGCCAGATAAGAAAGATCAACGGAAATATTTCAAATAGACTAACATCACTGAATGAAATTCTTAAAAGGAAGAAGGAAAATGAAACCGGAAAACCAACTGAACCACATTATCAATATACCTAAAACGTGAAGTTAGTACTTGTGCCAATAAACTTCGAACGATTCATCATGCATTAGAGATCTTCACCCAATTAGAGGAATTAACAACTAGGATAGAACATTTATCCCGACGTCAAAAAAAAACTCTTGCACGAAAACAAGACCTACTTACATAACTGCTCAAAATCTGTTGGGAAATTGTGACAAACTTTTACCTAGCCTCAACGACTTGTGTAGTAGGCATATCACTATGCCAGAAGCCGAAAAATAACCTTCGTGATTTGGTGATAGTTACTCTCGGCGATGGCAATAAAGAAACCGACAACATGGGGATTAGTAATATGCAAAAATCTGAAATGAATAAAATTTAAGCTAATTATCTCAATCAGTCCTGTTCGAGAGCTCAGTCTTTAAAGTGTGATGACCAATATAAACCGTTTGCTCCAGAAGCAGCAACCTCCACTATTACTAATATACAGCGGTTTAGCTATAGTAAACCAGCCTAAAAATACAGAAATGCATTCAACAACAATTATTTCCCCTACCTATTATATCCAAACGCTTTGAGAATTTGATTTCACCGGACCTTCTCCGCCTAAGCATCAGATGGAACACCAATAGCAATGAATTGTTACAAAGAACCCGGAACATTTTAAAAAACACCGACGCCTCGAAATTCATCGATGGGCTGTTACGCTTAGTAGCGGGTTAGGTGAAATTCCCGTAGAATGATTTTTATATAAAGTGGAGAGTTTGGCAATCTCATATGGTGTTCGTACGGAATTTCTAGTATGGAACATGCAGTAAGAAAGTTTGAAGTGTGCCATGATTGATTGGTTCCAGGATCAAAGAATAGATACGGACATAAGGCAAGCTTTAGAAAGACGCAAACAAAGAGTTAACGAGTCATTTTTAAATGTTTACAACGAGATATCATCAATGTCACTATCACTAAAGCAACCAATATTAAAGTCAAGAACTTTATAGCATGATAGTGAAGTTTCTGCAAAAAAAATTATTAAACAATTACACTGTTAAATTTGTTATTTTTCCTATTGGAATTTATTTTCAAAAGAAAATTACAAAATTGGACTAATTACACATGTTGTGCCGTCGAATCTAGAAATATCTACAGTTTCTAGCTGGCATTTTAGAGAAGGTAACGCTTATACCTATTGAGCATTTTTGGCGGATTTCATATAATATTCCAGTCAATTCTGTAGATGCCCACGGGGTTTCGTTAACATTTTCAAATAGTACTTAGGGTTTTGCTATGTCTATAATATAATTCATGCTTTCATTTGTACTGCCGTTACCAGAAATGTCCACTGCAAATGGGTCAATTGTAAATGGGTCAATTGTAATGAGTCTAACAATGATTTTTAGAATTTTGTTGGAATGCATAGTGAAGCAACTGTGCTGATTTTCCGCAAATATTGAACTTAGGTCAGACGTATTCTACATCTTATGAAGCTTCTTCTGTTTTGCTTATTTTCGCTTCATTACAAGGTATCAACAACTTCCATGGTTTCATGGTTGCTGCGTAATCCAGATCAGTTAGTCTGTTTACCGGGTCCCACTGGATGCTATTCGGTGTCGGCTTATTTAATTTATACATTTCTTTGTCCAGTACTATTAGGAATAGTAGTTGGAGATCCTTGCCCGACTCCTCGCGTATTTGTCACTCTGCTGCATTGACACCACACCATTTTTTGTTCAAAATTTCTATGATGATTATTTTTTTTTGGAATGCCTATTTCGCCTTGCAGATTGTGCTTTTGTTGATAGAATCAAATCCGCGTTCGCAGTGCACGTAAAACAAGTATGGTGGTGACTTCCATGGATTCTTTGGATTATTTGATGATGAAGTAAATTCAGTTGACGTGATTTGTACAGCTCCGTTTTGATTTAAAAGCTTTTTTACTCTTTGTACTGGTGGTGATTTTCCTCTGGGAAAGGGACTCCTCGCCCGTTCTGACATTCTCTAAGGTTTACTATCTTCGGTATTGGTATTTCTTCTAGTACCGGAGTTAGATTGATTACATTTATTGATGCGGTCGGCCTCTTTGCTATTATTGGGCTTTTGGATAACACTTTCAAGTTCCCGCTCCATTGTGATGATTGTTGATTAAATCGTTATAGTTGCCATCAGAAAGCTCATTATGTCATTCACATTATTTTCTATTCAGTTGACCTCGAAGTGTGTTTTGCTCAATAGACCGAAAATATTATAAGCCGTCGACAAATGTAGACGAGATTCAGTGGATGTCTCTGGTAACGGCAGTACAAATGAAAACGTGAATTCTATTATAGATATAGCAAAACCCATTAGAATAAGGTGTCAATCACTATATCGGTATAGTATTGTGTAAACTATTCGAAAATGTGGGTAAGAACCTGTGAACGTCTCTACGATCGGCGGTATAAAAGTGGAATTTTTTTCTCCAGGACTTGTAAATATATTTAGCTCCCTCTTTAATAAACTTGAAATAGTTATCAAAATTGTGAAGTTTCTAGTATCATTAAAACATAGTAAAACCCATCATAATTTTATCATATTCACTATAGACTTAGTAGATTGGATGATCTATTTGAAAATGTTGGTGAAGCCCCGTGGATATCTTGTTATGGGTTGGTTCAACAACCATTCCGCAGATTCATTTAAATATGCAGAGGCCTCTTTCACGGTGATTTAGCCGACTAAATCTAAGAGTTTTAGGTCGTGGGGAAGTTAAGGATTGCATATTCCTGGCCTATACCATGGAACAGAACACAAAAATATATGCTGAAACTAAATATAAATGACACCAAAATTATGCCGGCCGAAATTTGAGGAACAATGAGATAAATATAATAATAACCGGGTGTACCCACCAAGGAACGACCGGATCTCCCAGGATGACAAGTCGAATGTTTGCTGACGAGAAGCAGACATCTCGCTAATCTCCCACATTACACACTTCGACAGCTGGAGATTGCCAAAGTGTCACGGGGAGACCGTGTAGATTTTACGGTCGTCCCCGAATGGATGACACATATGCTGGACTCACCACTTCGGCTGTGTCCAACCAAGGGGATGAAAGGGACTGGCAAGCCCAGCCTGCAACTATAGAACCGACTCGATATGAGACCCCCTCCCATCATACCAATCCGGAAAATTTAATAATTCATTTTATCATAGAAAAAACAAAAATAGGTAACATGACCAGGACGATTCCAAATAACGGAAAAATAAAGTGAGGCCGATGAGGGAGAAATGAAATAAACCGAATGCCAGGAATCGCCGTGCTATCTTTATTTCAATAAATTTTTGAAGAAAACAAAATAAGAGGCAAAAAGGGGATTAGAAAAAAATATCAAACTAAACGGGATAAATGTGAAAATTCCGAAGCTGAAGGGGAAAAAAATAAACAGCACAAAAATGGTCGCTAACTTGAATAATTACGTACGAAATAAAACAAAAATAATTTGGTTAAAATAGATGCTGAACGTGAACATTAAGACAACGAAACCAATGTGTACCCCCTCGCGCGTACCAAGCAACCGCTATGGCGCTCGATTACACCAAAATATATTGAATAAAATTGAAAAAAATTGAAAATAAAAATAAAAGTTGAAATTTAAAATTGAAATTGGAAAAACTTAAAATTTGGATTCAAGAAAAACAAAAAATAGGTACCTTTTGACCTCATTGAGGTCGACCTTGAGGGTTGCAGCGTCCTGAATTGCCGAAATTGGTTGTAAGTATTCCCACCTTTACTAGGAAATAATGTTAGGCGACACTCTGCCGCGAACTGTAAATATCATTGGACGTCTTCCCGCCGTAAAAAAATGCGGCTGGCCACGTTGTTGGTTGGGCGTTTTCGCGCCGTGAACCGTAGAATATTCGTTGGGCGTCTTTTCACCGTAAACCCTCGCCTCAACGATAGAAAATATTTAATGTTTAATAAACGGGTTTCCTCGCGGCCGGCTCAAATTAATTTTGGTGCACGAATTTAAACCGAATATTCCAACTTAAACTGATAACCAAATTTCAATTGGACAGTAATTTCATATAAAATAAACATTTTCAACACTATCGATCCCACGCGGAATATTTTGTTCTTCTCGTCTAACCAACTAATTTCCACTTTTCAATAAAACTCAAATTACACTTTTAACTTTTTAAATTGTTACAAAAAAAAAACTCAATCTCAAATATATTTTTTAAACATTTAATTTCTTGGTAACAAAAAGTCAAGCCAAAAACTGCACTAGACTATCTAACTCAAAATTCAAAAGTTTTCCACTTAATTGGATTACATACCAAAACAGACTCTGACTAACTTTTTGAAATCCAAAACTAGACTAAAAAAATTTCTCGCACCAAAAACTTTCAGAAGAATATTTTTCTTTCGTTGTTTGTTTTGTTTTGCTTTGCTTATCGTGCGCGTCACTCGCCCGCCCTTTCACACCGCTCATTAATCGCACACAACAAAATGAGAAAACACAACAAAAATATCTCTCTACATCTCCGCCGGTCGCACACTCGCATAAGGTGTACACATTGGTCTCGCTCTACAACATTCATTCGACGTTTTCAAAAACACTGGGTGTGAACAAAAACCAAAACAAAGTATGGTAGCAGTAATACCATAGAACAGATGGTAATGCCGTTAATAAAAAAGCGTCAATCCAAGCCAACCCATGGAACAAAAAATTCAAAAAGAACAAAGGAAAGGAAATAATGTAATGACTCCTCAAGGTGTCGTAACAATCTCCAGAAATGGCTGGAATATTATTTGAAACCTGTCAAAATGCTCAATTTTTAAATATAATTTTTAATAGATCGAATCTCAAAAATATACTTTACTTAATTCTTAGGAATAGGTATATGCTTTACCTTCTCTTAAATGTCAGCTAGAGACAGTAGATATTTCTAAATTCGACAACACAACATTTAGAATTACACAGTCCAATTTTGTAATTTTCTTTTGAAAATAAATTCCAATAGGAAAATAACAAATTTAACAGTGTAATTAATTTTAATAATTTTTTTAGCACGAGCTTTACTATCATTTTATAGCTACTTACCCGAAATGTGAGACCCGGAATTCAAGCTAATTTTGAAGCACATGAAGTTATCCTAGTTTTTCATCCCAGGAATTTTTTTCATTATTATTTACACGAAACTCTTCTATTCCATCCCAGTTTTTTCATTTTATACAGCAAACTATGGTGAGCACCCCAGTGCCAGCCGTATGTCAGGATTGGCTCTATCTTCCAGCTTCGATATGGCCCCATATAAATTTATATGAAAATCGTCTATAATTTCCAAACCCTTCCGGGGCCGGAAATAGCGATTGATGTTTTGAGATGGTACGTAATTAAGTGATTGCTGACGAAGTGGGCAGCAACAGCCGTATGTTCAAACTTGAGTAAATGGCCAAGTTCCAAAATCTCTGGTTAAGTTAAATAAAAATTTGTATCTCTTAAGAACATTCTACGCCGGAAATGATTTCTTAGGTTTTGAGTTGGTAATGATAAAATCAAACTATGGTGAACACTCTAGTGCCAACCGCATGTTAGGATTGTCACTATCTTCCAGCTTCGATATGGTCCCATATAAATTTATATTAAAATCGACTATAACTTCCAAACCCTTCCTGAGCCGGAAATAGCGATTGATGTTTTGAGATAGTACGTAATTAAGTGATTGCTGACCTAATGGCCAGCATCAGCCGTATGTTCAAATTTGAGTAAATGGCCAAGTTCCACAATCTCTGGTTAAGTTAAATACATGAACAACATATCATTACATGAACAACAAAAAACGGGATAATTTGTTGTTGTGGTTATAATTTAAATCGTCTTATAGAGGTATAGAAAAAAAAAACTGGGGTGGAATAGAATAGTTTCGTGTAAATAATAATAAAAAAAAATCCTGGGATGAAAAACTATGGGATAACTTCACATGCTTGTAATTTTACTGGTCAAAAATTTGTTAATATTGGTGATTTGGTCAATCGGTCGATGCGTAAATAGGAATAACCTATCCAAAAGTTTAATGTTTCGCTTTAGAAACCAAGTGTAAATACATCGAAATCTTTGAATAAATTCGTATTAAAACGAAGTCGAGTGTGTTGGCCACAACATAATTCACCCCTCTATTTTTAGTTCATTTTCGCTACTTCTACATTGACGCAGCAACACACTAACATGACCAAAACAAAATAAATGCCTAGTGCAGTCGATTTGCAGAAGATGTCACTAACTATATATTGTCATTGGGAATTTTATTTTATTTTTAAATTAAAATAATTGTTGGCCACTTCGGTTTTTTGCAAAGCAAACATATTAAATTAAATATATACAACTGTATATTTGGTAATACACACCGCAATACACACGACCGTTTCCACATTCTCTAACCCAAAACACACAACCTTTTAAAGGATATTAATTTTAATTTTGTCATATTCCTTAAAAAAAACCAATAAAACGTTATAATTTTATTTCGACATTTTTATGACCACCGCATATAAAAATGCCATAATTATAGAACATTACGATTATGGCAAGAAATATACAGAAATCCATTTGAGTTATTTCTCACGATCCTTTATTAATTTTTGTGGGTGTTGGTATGTTTGAATGATTGACGCGAGCAGTTAACATTTGTGGCTAAATAATTCTGCAATTTGATCATCATTTTATTGGCAAACCATTTCAACGGATATAAGCATCCCATTCCATAAATGCGGGATAATAAAATCGAATAAAATTACTTCTCAAGCAATATTCATGAGATTAAAATTAGTATGCAAAGCTCGCTGGTATATATGTTTGTCGTAAAAGCTCCATACTAATTGTAAAGTAAACGAAAACCAGAATCCTGTTTCCTGATATAAGAATTAGCATTCATCTCTGCAAAGTAGTTTTTTTCTGCCAGAAGAAACTTAAAGTTTTCCTCCCGCACAGTTCGTTTCACTTGAAAGTTATAACTTGTGTATAAAATAAAAGTTTAACATTTTTTTGTGTGCTTTTTTACGAAAGTAGATTTTCATGTATATTCAGTAGTTTTTAGTTTAGAATTTAAAATCAAGTGATAAAAACTTAATAGTTTTTATAAATTTTTTAATAGAAAAACATAATAATAGAGTGGATTATTTATTTAAGAGGAAATCCAAAAACGGTAAACAAATAAAAATTCTAGAGAAAGGCTATTTTTCTATATAATTTATTCAAGCTATCTAAATTCGAGAGTTACCAAACATGCATATTCTTATAAACGCGATTTAAGTTAGCGACTCTGAACGGGGTAGAACCCACTGTTTTTGCTCTATATACCAATTTGTTTATAGATTTTATGGTCTATTATCAATAATATAAAACAAAGAGGGCGACCTTTCGAATACGCGCGTTCGATAAGAAAATACAAACCAAAGCAATAATAACATTTGATTAGAAGTTGCAGTAAACAAAGCTCGGCCGTGTCAAAATGATCAAAATTAAATTCTTTTTAATTACGTTCGTAATTAATTTAATCCGATGTGATTTACTAACTGTCGATAATTATGAATATTTTACGAGTTCGCCACACACAAAAAATTGGTATATGGCAGGGAAGGATTGCGCCCGACGCGGCATGTACTTGGTGGATATTCCGCATGTACAAGAAGAATTTCGATTGATGAAAGTTATTTTGCGAAATGGTAAGAAATACGTGCATCCAATATTAAATCATAAATTAATCAATATTCAATGTAGCTGGCAAACAAAAACATGATGGTATGATACATTTTTGGACGAGTGGTACCGATTATGGTAGTGAAGGCAATTTCTATTGGACAACCACGGGATTTGATATTGGCGAGCACAAAAGTTGGTATTATCGACAGCCGGACAATGGCCAGTTTACGCATAATGGATACGGTGAAAATTGTGTCGCACTGCATAGTGGCGACGAGTATCAGTGGCATGACCGAAATTGTAATGAATTAAATTATTATATTTGCCGCAATGAAACGAATCCGACTCAATTAGATGATCAAAATGAAAATTTACTCTACTTGGGCAATATGATTTTCACATAAAATTTATACACTGCATTGCCCTATTCTATATAAACCGGAAATTAGAATATTGCCAGTGTATGAACATAAACATTCATGTTATATGTACATTTTTTTGTTGTTGGTATACTCTTTTTACCGGAAGAGGAGTCCAATCAATTTATTTCCTGAATTTTAATAAAATTATTTCAAGGAATAATTCATTGCGATTTTTTTAATAAATTTGGTTGTACACACTTGCAACGGAATGTTATAACCCCTTGGGCCATTTATCTATGTGTGTGCTAGTAAAAGATTTATTTTAATTAAACTTGACCCTCTACTGTTAGTCAAGATGGCCAATTTTTATATGATTAAAACAATATTTAACGGGAAATTAAAATTTATTTCGAGGATATTAAAGTTTATTGTTTATAGAGATTTTAATTACGAATATCGAAACTAATCAAGTTTTATTAAATTTATTCGATTTGTTCGACGAAACAAATTGCCTAGAGGATTTGATACGTCATCTAACATATTCCTAATACAGATGTTCATGACCATATTAAATTTCTGAATTGGTTGATTGGCCTAGCCTCATCGTACTGTTTGTTGCATATAACAAAAATGGGATTTGAAAAGGTTTTTTTAGAATACTGATTGAAATTTGCCCGGTTGAACCGATGAACCTAAGGACCAGTGGTCAAGGTATAGAACACAAAGTGTTACTATCCCACACCATATTGTCCTCCGGGGATTTCTGAACATACACTGATTTGTAATTTGAAGATTAAGCTTAAACGTTAGGTACCGATGGTCAGAAGGAATGCTCCTTCGCCACACTCCATTACCTGATCATAGGTGAAATAAAGTCTATTGCTAATAATAAAGGTGGGTTCACGACCTATATTGCTAATAATGAGGTTAGTTCTTAAAGAAAATGGAAAGGTATCCCCTGTAATTGATGTCCGAGCTACCCCAGATGGTATGATGCGCGTTCGCGTCACACCCTATGATAACTCCCACCTTCCTTCGTTCCGCGTTCAGGAATTCATCCAGGTTAGCCGACTCCGTGGGAATCCAGACCATTGTCCTAGGTCTACGCGGTCCTCCTTCGGAACTGCCCTAGGCTTTGTTCCTGGCCATACCTCGCCTAACTCCTCGACCGTCTTCCTATACAAGAAGGCCGATCTTTGATATGTACACGTGGTCAGTTTCAGCCGTCGCTGATACCAACCCATGCCCCTACAAATTGGTGGGGGTCCCGGATGTTGTCCAAGGACTTTCAGAAAGCCTAGGTTCAGTGCGTTAAACACCAACCCCCATTTTTCTCCGGTGATGCTCCGCTCCTCATGGCTCTCGTACACCACCTCCTCTTCCTTCACGATGTCGCTGAAGAGCTTATGCCCCTTCGACGACTGTCCCACATGGAGCTTGTCCAGTTTCATCTCGGCATCCAGTCCACCATTCTCCTCCTCACTAAACCTCTGTCTTTTAGACCCAAGGTCCTCCTTACGTGCATTGCTCTTCTCGGCTATGCAACTCTTTGCTCAGTTACCAGATATCATCTGCTCTTGCGCCTATTGCTCCTCCGGGACTGTAGCCAGTTTGTCCAAGACACGGAAGGCCAAACGGTTCGTCCTGTATCTCCGAACTGAAGGAGCAATGACTTTCTCGTTTGCAAGCCTTGGAACCAGCCTTAGCCACAGACCCCCATCTTCACCAGCATTTGAGAAGTGCTGGTCACTTCTTTAATTTTGTTTATTTTTTTAGATTCCATACTTATTCTGACGAGTAACGGAGAAAATGACGGACCGCCCGTGCAGAAATCCGTATACACGGGTAAGGCTACATACAACTGGAGGTCGCCTGGTATCCAGGGGGCTTCGTTTAGGATTGATCAATTAATTTTAGATGGGTCTGCAGCCAGGTTGATCATCGGCCCGGTTCGCATAACACCTTGATCCGACCCATCCGCCACCAATTAGCGTGACCCGCCCCACGCCTAGGTTACTTGTTTTACCCATTCATGTTTATAAGAATGAGAGCCTGGAGATGGTGGCGATAGTGGGGCCTAAACACCAAAAAAACTTCTTGCAAATTCACTATTTAACTATTTATCACTGTTCACTAATTTCACTTTTACTTTTCACACTATTCACTGTTTTCTTCCAAACTTGCTTTATGCACTGCTCGTGCTTTATTGTACATCGTTGTTCGAGATTATTCCATTTATTGTATTCGTCAATGTACGTGTATTACGTAAATTACTTGCATATAATTGTTTTATCGAACATTCAACTTCTTCAATTTCTCTGTCTTGATGGTTAAAGCCGTTGTTAATTCCAGTATTTTCCGTGATAATTATTGCCGATTACAATTGCTTTCGTTATTTCCATATTCCCCTTCACCTAGAATGTCATGCTACAATCCAATTTCCAATCAGTATTGGAGGGGTGTATCATCCTCGCATAATTAATTATAATAACTGTTAGGAAGGAATTGGAGGGCAGGATTCCATTTAGAGCCCCAGCACTCCCCGACACGGGTAGTGTTCTGGATTTAAGGGTGAACTCTTACTTGGGCTTGCAATACCTCTATGAGTATAGCTTGCCCATTAACAAAGCTGAGGGAAAAGCGAAAACCTGTTTGGTGGACCTCGGCACTTGCGGAGTGCCGGAAAGTCTGTGGGTCTGCTTTCAGTAGAGCGAAAAGATCAAGAGAAAATCAAGACTGGGACTTCTATAAGGAATGTATGAGTATACAAAAGGGAAACAAGGAAGACGCAAAGAAATTCGTGGAGGCTCTCTGTGATAGAATGGAGGGAGTCATGGATTCCTCGCGCTTAAGAAAGATTCTCTCTACTAGTATAGCTGTTTCAGGCTATCTGAAAAACCCGGATGGCGAATGGACCATTTCTAGTGAAGAGACTCTTGATCTTTTGATGAAAACTCACTTCCCGGGTAGTGAGGATGCATTGATTGCGGGCCCTTTGGTTGATTGCGGGTCTACGGATGACTGCGACATCCAATTGTTGTGTACAGAGGATGTTCTGAATTCATGGAAGATAAAATGGGCTATTAAAAGTTGTAAGCTCGTTAAATCAGCTGGTCCGGATGGAATTGTGCCAGCAGAAATTCAGACGAACTCGGAGGTCTTACTTCCCTGGCTGGCGGTTATCTTCAAAGGGTGTCTGAAGCTGTTGTACATCCCGATGGAGGGAGGCTAGGGTGATCTTCATCTCGAACGCCGGTAGACGCTCGCACAGCAACCCTAAGGACTTAAGACCAATATCTCTGTCATCTTTTCTGCTGAAAACCATAGAAAGGTTGCTGGATGTCCATATTCTCTCGAGAATTATACCCAGAAGCTGGGCACAGTCTCAACATGCGTATCAAAAGGGAAAGTCCGTCGACACAACGTAACATAGCTTGGTTCGAGAAATTGAGAAGTCACTGGATTTTCAATAATGGCGTTTCTCGATATCAAGTGCGCTTTCAACAACGTGAAGGTGGAGGCAATTAGGAAGGGATTGTTGCCACTTGAGAATGAATACCCTATAACCAGGCTAATTAATCACCTGCTAGGTAGCAGAAGGGTTATATCGAAGATGGAGGAAGTCTCCGTTAGAAGGCGGGTTGTTCACGGAACACCCCAGGGAGCGCTCTCTCCCCTTCTTTGGAATGTAGTAATCAATGGACTACTATTGGAACTGGAGGGGCAGGAATAGGGATGATTGCTTATGCCATTGACGCAGCGATAGGTGCCTCGAGAAAGCACCTATGTACAATCAGAGATGTGATGCAGAATGCATTAGCAATCACTTCTGGTTGGGCCAGAAGATGTGGATTGGGGATTAACCCATCTAAAACAGAACTGGTCTTTTTTACTAGAGGATATAAAATTCCGGTAATGATTCCACCAATTCTAAATGATACTATGCTAACCCTTACTGATAGGGCGAGATTCCTCAGTTGGAAACCAAACACGATAGAAAGAGTGAAGAAGGCCACTGTGGCACTCTATTCTTGCAGAAATGTCTAGGGAAGGAAATGAGGTCTGAAACCGGAGCTGGTGCACTGGCTTTACACGGCAGTAGTAAGGCCCGTACTACTGTATGTTGTGAGTGTATGAGTTGGTATGACCTGGTGAATTTGGATTATATAAACCCCGTTTTATGCTTTGGCAAGCGTTTTAAGGTGATTCTCTCCTCTAGGGAGTATTGGAAGAATGGTCTCATTATGGAGACCGGGAGAGTTAAATTTTTCACCGAGCCCGACGGCTCCAAGCTCGATGGTAGAGTGGGAGCTGATTTGTTCTGTGGGGAATTAAATGTAAGTTTATCTTTTCGACTATATGATTACTGCAGTGTGTACAAGGCTGAAGTTATAGCGATTGAAGATTGAAGTACAGTGTAACTATGTTGACTGATATCACGATCTGCGTGGATAGATTCAGTTTCCCTGGCATCAATGGTGGCGCTGGATTGTCACACATTTCTTAACAAGATGAGTGAACACTTCAATATCCAGTTGGTCTGGGTTCCGGGCCACTCTGACGTTGAGGGAAATTGCAGGGCAAACGAATTAGCAGGGTACGGTACGACTCTCCAACTGGAATCAGAGAGAGAATGTGTATGTCTGGGCTGAAAGCAGACAATGCCTTTTCGGAGAAGGTGTGAGAAGGCTGGGTCTGGATGCAAATGTTTTCTGCAGAAACTGCAAGGACGAGGAGAAGGAGGAGGAGACTCTTGTTCACTTCCTATGCCCCTGTCCTGCGGGTGCGAGATCTTTTACGCTATGCGAATAGCAGTAGATGGGTTTAAAGGGAGTTTAATGATGTCGGATCCTGTGGTATCACAATGGGCCAAAACTGGTCTAAGTGTACGATAGCAACCACTGAAACCTAACCTAACCTAACATATATAGGGGTTGGTGTATATAAAATTTGTAACTTTTAAACGATGGGTGTTTGTTTTATTTGCAAAATCCAGTTTACAGTTTTGCCGAATTTTAAAACAATCTAGCAATAAATTTAAAATTTTGAAAAGTTTAAATCTATTTTAAAACTAAACAGTTGAATTTTTTAACGGAAAAGTTAGTTGCAATAATTTTAAACTAAAACATCTAAAAATGCTATTTACAAACCAATCTAAGAAACAATAGGTGCTTATTTTCAGAAAAACAAATTCTAAAATACAATTTAAGAATAAAAGAGTTTGAAATGTTGCCTAATCTTTTCTTAATATGCGTTTCAGTTTTTAATTGAACTCTATCAGGTTCAATCGTGCAAATATAGGGTTTTCCAATAGGAATGATATGATTTTTAAGTGACGTTTCGGCCATTTGTAATATGTCATGATCTGTCATTTTTTGTTTCATTTTATATTCAGTAATGTTTACAATTTCGTCATGGTGAGATATACGCAAGAACAACGTTTACAAATTACTCAGTTTTATTATCAAAATAATCGTTCTCCAATTGCAACTTTTCGTGCGCTTTTGCCATTTTATAGTCGTAATAATCGTTCAAGTGTGCTCGCTATTCGTCGAATTATTGAAAATTTTGAGCGTACATTTTCTTTACATAATGTTGAAGTGCCAATGAGACAAAGATTCGCAGGCAAGTGTTGCTGAAGACCGCAATTTGTCGATTCCAAGACGTCCTCAAGAATTGGGGCTGACTCAAACCACAACCTGGCGAATTTTGAGAAAGGATTTGGGTTTGCATCCATATAAAATTGTTCTCACTCAAGAACTGAAGCCATTGAACCACCGTAAACGTCGTGAATTTGCTGATTTTGCCTTGGAACAGCTTGAAAACGATAACGATTTTTTAAGAATATCATCGTCTCCGATGAGGCTCACTTTCATCTGAGTGGTGCGGTAAATAAACAAAACTTTCGATTCTGGTGCGAAGAAAATCCACAAATTATTCATGAAAAACCGTGGTTTTTGGTCTGGTGGAATCATCGGTCCGTATTTTTTTCGAAATGAAGCTGGTAACACCGTTACTGTCAATGGAGATCGGTATAGATCGATGATAACCAACTTTTTATAGCCGAAATTGGAAGAAGTTGATCTTGACAACATTTGGTTCCAACAAGACAGGGCTACGTGCCACACTTGAAAATTGGGAAACATCGTAAATTTTCAGGCAGGAAATTTGTTGAATGGCTCGGAAAACCTGCACTTCATAATAATTAGCACTAACCCGGAAAATTTCCATTAAAATATTCTTCACAAAACGGCTTAGAAAAATTTTCTGATTCTTCATTGATTTTGTAAAAATTTAGTTTTAAAACTATCATTGTCACCAGCGCCAAGGCAGAGATTTATACGTCACATGATTTTATTGGAATGAGCTAAATGTAACAGCTTCCAGCTTCCACTTATTTTGTGACAGTTTTCTAAACCTTTACAATAACATGAGATACGTTTACGAGTATATTCTATACCAAAGGAATAATTTGCCACAGAAAAAATGTATCTGTAATCAGCGCCACAATGGTAGTTTAGGCCACCCTGTTATATTTTATAATAAATCAATAATTAACTACTAGCGTGAAAACGGTCGATTTGTCAACTAAAAGGCTAATAACAAACTTGTTGCTTTTTTCAAGACCTTTCAAATGTGTTACAATTATGTTACAACAGTGGATTTCCAAATTAAAGCCCTGATTACAAAATTACTGCTTGTTCCAATACTATTCAAATGATGTGCCACATGATTGTAACTGTTTCCAGCACCAAAATGGTACAGTTTTAATTACTAAGTTGTTTAGATAAATTGACGGAATTCTTCAAGGCCTTTTCAACGAAAAGTAAACGAAAATCGGTGGATTTATGAAATAAAGTTATTTCGAAATTGTTGCCCGATCGAAGACTTTTCAAACGATATACAACACGAGTATATGAGAAAAATGTTAAGCGGTGGGGTATTTTGCGTGATTTCCTATGGAAGGTACCCGGCCGAAGGTATAAATACCAAAAGCTTTTCAATTCTCCGAAACAAAAATAAAAGAAGATTCAGACATCCTGACGGACGCTCAAACTTTTAGATTGTATTTTTCGGATCTGGAACCGATAAAACGTCACGAAAAGTGGTTTAGGACCAGGGCCATCTATCATAAAATTTATCAAGATTTCAATAAATTGGGCTTACATGCCAAAGTTGATTTATAAGCCTTCAGCACTATAGCATTTGTTTTCAGTACTAACGTGTTCGAGAAAAGTTTGTAACGTTTTTCAAGACATTTTCAATGATATGCTACACAATTTTATAATAAACGAATCCGCGTAGACATGTGGCGTATTTTCGCGAAATTGAACGGCTTTAATCTATTGCACTATGTATGTGGCTATGTGGCAAAATCTCCAGGATTCGCTCCACAGAATTTCCATTTTCAGACTTTTTCGTCTAAAGTATGATAAAATGAACGGGCCAAAATGTGACACCCTGACGATCGGCATTGACATGTGACGTATTTTCGCGAAATTGAACGGCTTTAATCTATTGCACTATGTATGTGGCTATGTGGCAAAATCTCCAGGATTCGCTCCACAGAATTTCCATTTTTAGACTTTTTCGTCTTAAATATGATAAAATGAACGGGCCAAAATGGGACACCTTGACGATCCACACAGACATGTGGCGTATTTTCACGAAATTGAACGGCTTTAATCTATTGCACTATGTATGTGGCTATGTGGCAAAATCTCCAGGATTCGCTCCACAGAATTTCCATTTTCAGACTTTTTCGTCTTAAGTATGATAAAATGAACGGGCCAAAATGGGACACCCTGACGATCGGCATTGACATGTGACGTATTTTCGCGAAATTGAACGGCTTTAATCTATTGCACTATTGCACATTCAGACTTTTTCGTCTTAAGAATGATAAAATGAACGGGCCAAAATGTGACACCTTAACGATCCGCACAGACATGTGGCGTATTTGGCTATACAGCTTTAATCGATTGCGGTTCGCATGTTGCTATGAAAATGTATTTGGAAATTTTCGTTTTAATTATAATTATTTGATCTTATTTTTGATGGGTTGTAGTGCTGTGGGTTTGAAAGTTTAATGTTCATATTTAATAATGGCGACTCTTAAAATCTTTGAAAGGTGTTTTTATTTTTATTTTAAATCTTTGATATGTCATTATGTTTATTTAGTTTTTAAAACTCATATTTAAAGGTCTTTTGAGATTAAATAAAATTTAAAATCAAAATCTTGTTGTTTCGTCTTATACAGGGTTAACTAACTAATACATATAAAGGAAAATGTGGCTTAGTGAAAACTTCTCATGGTCCATCCGATTCGAGAAATTTTTATTAAAAATTTTCGAGCATTTCGGCCGATATTTCGTTAATTACGCGTGATATGTTCGCTTCTATTGCAGGAATCGATTGTGGTTGATATAAACAAGTGATTTCAGATACCCCCATAAAAAGTAATCTAACGGCGTTAGATCACAAGATCTTGGAATTCACGGGTCCGTTTCAATTTGGAGAGGTTCCAACGCCCATAAACCATTAGCTTTATTTTGGAAGCGTTTAAACCAAACACTTTCTTCAAAATACGCCACAATATGACATACAAGAGACCCAGAGCTTGAGAACGGCGACGAATTGATTGATTGCGGTCTTCACCTACACTTTCAGCTACAGAAGCAATATTCACAAAAGGTCGACTTGTACGCACTCTAGTCGGTTCATGAATATCCAATAATGAAAAAGTGGTTCGAAATTTATTGATTATTTCACGAATAGTGCGTTCAGTTGGACGATTATGAACACCATAAAATGGTGCAGAGGCACGAAAACAATTTCTCACTGAACACTGATTTTTTAAATAAATTTCCACAATTTGTAAACTTTGTTCTCGCGTAAGTCTATTCATATGAACAAGACAGTTGTGACGCATGAATCCCAATGAGAATCCCAATGGTGAAAAGTGCCTCTTATTGGATCACTCTCCGATTTTTGTGGATGTGGACTGTTGAAATAAATTCAGGGGTACCTATTTAAGTGGTATGACCTATACAGAGAAATATTGTTTCACTTCAGTGACGTTTTAGGGGCAGATTTTGGCAATTGAACTGTTCCAATATACGCGTATTGTAATTTGTTTTGTAAAAACTTCTAGTATCAGCCCCAGTACGATATAATGATTTTAAATGGTTGCTCCCATTTGGGGTAGATTTCTTAAACCCCCAGAAATAATAATTAATTTGAAAATATGTTTTTTGAAGAATTTCACCCCTTAGGGGTATTTTGGGCGGGGGGAGGGGGATTGAACTAGGGCGATACGTTGTAAATAATTTGAAAACAATTCCAGTACCACCCCCAGCACGAAAGAATAAATAACAAAAATACGAAAAGTGTGATGTAGCTTTGTCTAATACCAGCCCACACACGAATTGCAGGATAACGAGACCTGTAAACAATTTTCTAACTGTGTAACAAATTTGTAATTAATTTGTAAAAAATTTCAGTATCGTTTTCATTGGATTGTGCTACAAGTGCTTGTGCAGCATTAGGGTCATACATAACTTGATAACTCTCACATTAATACAGAATTTATAATTCTTTCGGTTTGCTGTTTAGTAATTTACATTCTCGTCTTTTATTCTAAACCCGTTAGTTTATTAACCGTCTTCAATATGTTACAGGTCAAATCAGTGCTACATAGGATCGTAAATGATAAGCTGGATTATTGATATTTAATATTCATATCTACTGAGAATGGGTTGATTATCCTTTTCTAAATTACAATTTATAGTTTTGGGATTATCGAATGATCCAAACTTATAAAAACATTCAATTGAATTTAGTTTTATTGAGTATATTAATGTCAACATCAGTCATATACCATTAAGACTATCTTTAAGAAACAAGACAAGCAAAAATCATTTGTGTTTGTACCTAGATATCTTATTCGTATCACACACTAAACAATTTTTCTGAAGAAAATTTTCTTCTTCTTCTTATTTTTGTTTGTTTTTATTTGCCGTAATATTAGTAACAAGTACTTATCAACAGGAAAAATATATTTTTCCACCTTCTTATCTCATATTTTCCAATAAACAAGAATTCAAAAATATATTTTCCCGAACCCATAAATCTACCTGATTTCAACTTTTTTATACCTACGTAATATTTCTTATTAATTTTTATAGATTTTGGTTTTTTGTGCGTTTTATTGTTTTCTTGTTATCATTTTTGATTGATAAAAATTTAAGTTTTTCTATAAATATACTCCATAAGCTTTTGGGTTGTGTTTTCTATGCGCCCAAAATAGGGTGGTACACGCGCACATATACCAATGTTAATTTTTTTGTTTTTTGAACAAAGGAATGTTTTCAGTGTGCTGTTGGAAAGTAAAATAGTTTATTCTAAGCAATGATGCACATCGTCATCTCAGAATTACCTTGTCGTAATTTGGCGTCCGTGAGATATTATTAAAATGGAGGAGATTTCTCTGCGAACCTGGTTTTCACGACTCCAAGAAGTTCGGCGGTAAAATACTGACGCTTGTACAATTTGGTGTATTTTGTCGTGTAACGGTTACATTGTACAAAACGATCAGCACATGTATAGTGATAATCTATTGCATTATCAGGGAACATCAAATCCGTTCCAGAGAAGAGCAAATTTACAAAGATCATCGATAAAGAAAAATAGAAGCAACTCGGTAGCTGACCAAGCCGATACTTTTTCTAACGCTGTACCTAGATATACTGGACAAACAACACACGAAATAAGTGATGCCACTGGAAATTTTACTTTGCAAATAGCCGAATCTAGTAACACAAATATTGACCTAGAAAAGGAGAATATGATTGTCTTGGCGAGGCTAGAGCATCTGGAGCAACTATATGCCAAGCTAAGCGAAGAAATTGAGTATCTAAAGCAAGAAAATGAAAACCTAAAAACGAATTGGGATTCAAAAGAAGATTTCGATACAAAGAGCATTGAACCAGCCAAACTCATCTAATCCACTGATGAAGAATTACAAAAAGAGACGGACTGGATCCTAAAGAAGAAAAAACTGTCCAGGAAGAGTACGAAAAACCTAAGGCTGAGCAATTAAATAGCAGAGGACAATCTAGTCCAGATTCAAAAGATGTTCTACCCAAAGCCAATCAATCAAAAGGTAGTAAATCTACCAAGAACATTACACCAAATTTGGTGCAACCGAGAGACAAATCACCCCCACCAATAAATATTGTGGGTGTAACCAGTTAATCAGAAATTCAGTCACTTATGAAATCGATTAATGACAAAGACTATAAGGTAACAGCGTTAAATAATCACGTTTGGAAAATTAATACTCTGGACTCGGATATTTATAGAACCTTATCTATGAAATTGAATGCTGAAAAGTATCAGTGGTTCACTTATGAGAACAAACAGGCTCGACCTATGAAAGTCATGGCAAGAGGTTTGCATCACACTTGCTCAAGCAAAGAAATAATGGAAGACCTTCAAAATAAAGACCTTAAAATACTAGATGCTGTGAATATTGTTAAAAAAGAGAGAAATCCAGGAAGGAAACCAAATTATCAGTAAAAGGGGACTCCCTCTTTGTATGCTGGTATTTGACAAAAAAGAGAATGTTCAAAACATTTATGGAATAAAAGGAATCCTTCACATGAAGGTGAAAATCAAATCAATGAGGAGAACCACAACACGCGTACCCCAATGCAGGTAATCATATCACCCAGGCATGTACAATAGGAAGAGATGTGCCAGCCAAGTGTACTAATTCTAAAGGCCAACATCCGGCTAATTATCGAGGCTGTGAGGTTGCTAAACAACTACAAAAATTAAAAGATAAAACAAGAAATCAACCGCACAATCACGAAAATCGATGGATTCAAATATCAAATCAGTTATATCAAAACCCACAACCAAGAAGTTCATTTGCGCAGCAGTGAAAGGTTTGGGTTCAACCAAACATATGGGCTCTGAAAGTAACCAAATTATGGATAACATTATGAACAGGATTGCAGCTATTACAAAGCGGCTAGATGACCAAAGTAATCTAAACAACATGATACTTGATCAACTGAACAAAATGCAACTCCCTCAACGCAATCCAACAAAAAATGTTAAGTAGGAACTCAACTTTCAAAATAGCAATCTGGAATGCGAATGGCATTATGCAGCATATTCCAGAAATAGAAATATTTTTAAATTCAGTAAAATCGACATTTTCTTAATATCTGAAAGCCATCTAGTTAAATCTTCGTTTGTTAAACTACGGGGTTATAACTTATATCACTCCATTCATCCAGCGGAAAGAGCAAGAGGTGGTTCGACAGTACTAATAAAAGCAAATATAAAACTCAATTTAGAATCAAATATCGAAGAAGAAACAGTGCTAGTTACTACTGTAAGGATCCAAATTAAACACAGACAGCTTACTGTCTCTGCAATATATTGTCCCCCTATTTAAATCGCTTGCACGTGATTTTATCATTGAAGGTAACTTTAATGCGAAAAACACCTTTTGGGGATCTAGACTCACGACGTCAAAAGGTAACGAATTGCTTCAAGCAGGCCATACATCAAAATCTGAATTTGACGCACCCAGATTAACAAATTCAAAAACAAACTGGGGTATCTTTCGTGAAGTAATGGGGGTAAAATCAATCTTCAGGTACCGATAAGAAATTCCCACCAGTTGGAAGATGAATTAGAACAACTCAATGAAACAATCCACTATGCTGCTTTGGCAAGTACCCCCATTATACAAAATAAGAAGAAGCTTAACATACCCTACCCAATGGCAGTTAGAGAGTTAGGCAAAAACGACGGGCACGTAAAACCTGGCAAATAACTAGAACACCGGAGAACAAAAGAATTCTTAACAATTTAGGTAACAGTCTCAAATCTCTTCTTAAAGAAGTTAAAAATGCACCATCAACAGATACCTAGTTAGCCTAACCGATGAAAAAAATTCTGGATATTCACTTTGGAAGGAGATGAAGTGACTCAAAAGACCCAAAATGCAAGTCCACTTAAAATAGAGGATGGAACCTGGGCAAAAGGTCCTAAAGAGAAGGATGATTTGTTTGCGGAGTATCTTGAGGATACCTTCCAACCACTATCTAGACAAACGGCCAATAAAAATATAATGTCAATCCACAAGCTAGATGATTTTGAAATACGCCCAGTAACTCTCAAAGAATTAAAAGAAGAAGTAAAAAAGCAACATGAATGTTAAAAAAGCCCCCAGAGTATGACTTGATTACTTGCCAAATAATCAAGGCTCTACCAGATAAAGGATTTCGTAAGCTATTACACATAATCAATGCAAGCTTTCGGTTAAAATATGTTCCGTGGCAATGGAAAAAATCAGAAGTAATCATGATAGCAAAACCTGATAAACCACCTAATGATAAAAAATCATACAGGCCAATTTCATTGCTGCCAATTATGTCAAAACTCTCTGAAAAATTATTACTATAAAGACTTAAACCAATAATTGAAGACCGACATCTAATTCCTCCACATCTATTTGGATTCAGGGAAAAGCACTCCACAATTGAACAGGTGCATAGAATCACCAACATTATTGAAAGAACGTTAGAACGAAAAAAAGTATACTCCAGCATATTTCTGGACGTCGCCCAAGCATTCGATAAAGTTTGGCACAGTGGACTGGAATTCAAGCTGCACAGAGATCTGCCGAATTCTATGCCATACTAAGATCTTATTTATCCAATAGACATTTTCCTGTGAAATATGAGGATGAATACTCCGAACTAAAGAAAATCTCTGCCGGTATCTCACAGGGGTGTGCCTTAGGAGAATACAAGGGATAATCCAACAACAGATGAAGGAACCATAGCCACCTTTGCAGATGGCACAGTAATCATGGCCGTTGGAAGTAATGTCACTGATACAACGAGCAAACTCCAGAAGATCACCAATGAGGTTTGTAACTGGACTAAGCGCTGGAGAATCAAGCTTAATGAGACGAAATCCACGCATATTAACTTTACATATCAAAAGACTTCCCATCTACCGATAGAAATTAACCCACGACTGGTACCATATGCAAACAAAGCAAAATGTCTGGGCATGACTCTCGATGCCAAGCTCAAGTGGAGAGACCAAAGAAAAAAGAGAAATTTAATATTAGAACTTAACCAGTAAACATTTTTAAAGTAAATTGTTGTGAAATTAAGATTGGTACATATGGAATGTGTTTTAAAGCCATGTCGCAACACCGTCCTGATAAACTGTAAGTTGCGAAGAAATATTAAGTAATCCGTAGTATTACAATACTTTTAAAAAATGTGCGTGAGATATTTACTAAATCTATCCTAAGTGTATGTAATTTACTGGGTTAATAACTGGCAGCACGTTCCTACAAAGTTTAACTCAGCTAACTGCACTTCCCGAGGAATTCTGGTATCCGAAATACTGAAGTACGAAATATGGTTGTAGCGTGCGTCAGAAGTTTGGCCACAACAGAAAATAAATTATGGGACTAAAGGAGAAGAGCGTTCCAAATACTGTATGACAGACAACATCAGCAGAGAGTCAACATTTGTCATTTTCCACGAACTTAATATTGAAAAATTGTCGTCCTGTCAAAGAGTCATAGGGACAGTCGCAATAGTTCAAAGATTTTAGAATAGAAAAAAAAATCTCCCACTCTCAGCAATCTTTTTTTGGGGGGTTTTTATGGTTGTAATATAAATTTTATGCTCTTGGTGTGTCGAGATCGACACTAAAAAATTGAAACACAAAATAAAGAAGCTGTTATTTCTCGAATACTTTTTTTGTGAAACTTCTTTTATTGATTTTTATTTTAATACAATATGATATGATCGGCCCCTGCATTTTGATGATAAAGGGATACGCAGTTTAGTTTTTCCTTGGAGTATTTCAGTTTGTGACAGTAGTAGGTCAGACAACGCTTCGACTTATCACAAACATTTTTAGATGTTATCTTGGTGATAAACTTGGACATTATGCAAGGCCAAAATAAACTCAACGAGGATTAGACTGTTTTTGATTAGTGTAGTAATGTTAATCAATCTAGAAGCCAGTTTGTGATTGCTTTGCCGATTAATATGTATATCGACATCCGAATGCTTATCGGCCAATTTCGATAAGAAGAACTCGACCAACGGAAGTTCAACGAGTAAATTTTAAAATGCCATCAAGCGACCAGTGTTTTACTTAAAGAGCAAACAAAATTAGAGAAAATCCAATCTAAAAAAGAAACTTCTGGTTCAGTCACGAGGCATAAATTGCGAGTTAAAGCGTTCTTTGAATTAACCCGCGAGGAATCTCCAAATATTGTCACATTTTCGTTCGACTGCCAGAAGAACATGCTGCTACCCAAGGTTCCGGACGAAGCCGCTTATTATAGTCGGCAGCGGTACCTTTTTAATTTTGCTATTGTTCAAGTATCTTCTTAGTCGCCACTAAAGCAGAATAATGTATTTCTTTATCTGTGGACTTAAAATCTTCGTCCGAAAGGATATAACGAGATAGCTACAGTAGTCCATCATAGATTGGTTAATACAGTTTTTAAGAGCAATGTAAGCAAAATTCGATTTGTATGCGACGGATGCGGGAGTCAAAATAAAAATCAAGCTCCTCAACATATACGAGAAATTGTACTGATTTATCCCGTGTCTGATCACTCTTAAATTCCTCCAGATCGTGTGTCACTATTGTGAGATGTACAAAGACAATGGAACTCTGATCAAACATGCATTGAATGATTGCCCAATAAGAAATTTGAAACAGGCAAGTGCGAAAACTTTTAAAGCTCCTGGACAATGGCACTTCAAATTTAACCTATCAAAGAGATTTTATATTAAGAGAACATCGGCCAACACATCAATAACAATGCGCGAGGAATACACATATAAATCCGATATGGGTGTGGCAAAATCCGTCTTAAAGAAAAACATCAGAATTGAGTCTATGGTTCTACCAAATATCCTGAACGAGAAACCCACAATAAAACCAGAGAAACTTGCGGATGTCAAAAAACTCTTAATCCAAGCATTGCGGAGAAAACTGGCGTGAAGACATCAGTATGATTTTTTATAAATCGATTATTGATAACGAAGAAGAAACGTATGAGCATGATGAAGAACTTTGCCAGGACCAAGAAAATGAATGTGTTCTTCGTTATTATTTCACGTGGATAAAAGACTGAAATGTTCCTATTTGTTAAAAATTATAATGAATTAATTTAAGTTACGTTAATAAACTTGTTTGCACTTAAGTTTAAGATTAAAATGAGAGTTAAGTAAAATTTTTGTCCAATAAATTGTTATCAAAAGGTGTCTTCTCCAAAACTAATTTGCAAAACGTCCCTTTTCCAAAATTATCTACAGAACTGTAGAAATTTCAAAGGGAACATAAATGAGGCTAATTTAGGCCATGAGCCATCTAAATCTTATTAAATATAAAAAAAAATAGAAATTTGTTTCGTTTAATAAAAGTTGGAAAAAATGGAGAACGTCCATAAAAGCGGGACATAAAAGGCATGTAACACCCGACTGTTACAACTGTCCAGAACCTGTGAATATATTTATCTGGCCATTTAAAATCTTGAAATATTCATCAAAATTGAAGTTTCTAACAACATTGGATATTCTATTAGAAATTGTTATTGAAACCCCGTGGACATCTCCAGAATTGGCTAGGATATTGTTTGAAATCTGTCAAAAATTCTCAATTTATTAATATAAATTTCAATAGAACAAATCTCAAAAACAGACTTTGCTTAAATCTTAGAAATCGGTTTATGCTTTACATCCCTAAAAATGTTAGTTAGAATCTGTAGATATTTCTAGCAGTTAGAATCGTATCCAATTTTATAATTTTATTTTGAAAATAAATTCCAATTGGAAAAATAACAAATTTAACAGTGTGTTTTTTTATAATTTTTTTTAGCACAAACTTACTTTCTATTACCGGTGTGAAGAACTTGACAAAATTTGTTATTTTAAAATTTACTCGAGCATTCAATATTTTAACAGTGTAATTCAACAAAAACTGGAACAGAAATGATTGAAAATCGCATTAAAATAGTCAAAAGTAAACTTATTCAATTTTTTGTGTTGTTCAATATATTTTATGAGCCCGATTATAGATCGTCCCACTCATTTAAATTACATACATTAAATAGTTTACCTTAAAGGCTTTCAATGTTAAGAGTAATGGCGACGGCTCATTAAAATTTTGTATTAGCACTGGTTTACTGTTTGTTATAAGGAGCCAAACCGCGTGGACATTTCCACGCGGTTTTATTATATATGTTAGATCACCTAACTAATAGGCTTTAAAATATCATGGTAAGATTTAGGGCTAGTGAGATGCACATTGAATTAACAAGCTTTCAATGGGAAAAATTAACTCATTCAATTTTTTGAGTTGACATCGTTGTGATAATAGTGCATCTCACTAGCCCGAAATCTTACCATGATATTTTGAAAGCCTATTAGTTAGGTGATTTAACGTATATAATGAAACCGTGTGGAAAACTCTAGGATTAGCCCCTTATAACAAACAGCAGGCCGGTGCCAACACAAAAAATTGAATGAGTTAAGACTTCCCATTGAAAGCTTGTTAATTCATTGTGCATCTCACTAGCCCTAAATCTGACCATGATATTTTGAAAGACTATTAGTTAGGTGATTTAACATATATAATGAAACCCGATGAAAATCTCTAGGATTAGCCCCTTATAACAAACAGCAATCCGGTGCCAACACAAAAAATTGAATGAGTTAAGATTTCCCATTGAAAGCTCGGTAATTCATTGTGCATCTTACTAGCCCGAAATCTTACCATGATATTTTGAAAGCCTATTAGTTAGGTGATTTAACATATATAATGAAACCCGATTAAAATCTCTAGGATTAGCCCAGAATATCGAAACACACAACGGTGTCAACACAAACGATTGAATGAGTTAAGATTTCCCATTGAAAGCTTGTTAATTCGTTGTGCATCTCACTAGCCCGAAATCTGACCATGATATTTTGAAAGCCTGTTAGTTAGGTGATTTAACATATATAATGAAACCCGATGAAAATCTCTAGGATTAGCCCCGAATATCGAAACACACAATGGTGTCAACACAAAAAATTGAATGAGTTAAGACTTCCCATTGAAAGCTTGTTAATTCATTGTGCATCTCACTAGCCCTAAATCTTACCATGATATTTTGAAAGCCTATTAGTTAGGTGATTTAACATATATAATGAAACCCGATGAAAATCTCTAGGATTAGCCCATTATAACAAACAGCAATCCGGTGCCAACACAAAAAATTGAATGAGTTAAGACTTCCCATTGAAAGCTTGTTAATTCATTGTGCATCTCACTAGCCCTAAATCTTACCATGATATTTTGAAAGCCTATTAGTTAGGTGATTTAACATATATAATGAAACCCGATTAAAATCTCTAGGATTAGCCCAGAATATCGAAACACACAACGGTGTCAACACAAAAAATTGAATGAGTTAAAATTTCCCATTGAAAGCTTGTTAATTCATTGTGCATCTCACTAGCCCGAAATCTGACCATGATATTTTGAAAGCCTATTAGTTAGGTGATTTAACGTATCTAATGATATTCGTTGAAAATCTCTAGGATTAGCCCCGATTATCGAAACACACAACGGTGTCAACACAAAAAATGGAATGAGTTATGATTTCCCATTGAAAGCTTGTTAATTCATTGTGCATCTCACTAGCCCGAAATCTGACCATGATGTTTTGAAAGCCTATTAGTTAGGTGATTTAACATATATAATGAAACCGCGTGGAAAACTCTAGGATTAGCCCCGAATATCGAAACACACAACGGTGTCAACACAAAAAATTGAATGAGTTAAGATTTCCCATTGAAAGCTTGTTAATTCATTGTGCATCTCACTAGCCCTAAATCTTACCATGATATTTTGAAAGCCTGTTAGTTAGGTGATTTAACGTATATAATGAAACCGGATGGAAAACCCTAGGATTAGCTCCTTATAACAAACAGCAAGCCGGTGCCAACACAAAAAATTGAATGAGTTAAGATTTCCCATTGAAAGCTCGGTAATTCATAGTGCATCTCACTAGCCCGAAATCTGACCATGATATTTTGAAAGCCTATTAGTTAGGTGATTTAACATATATAATGAAACCCGATGAAAATCTCTAGGATTAGCCCCTTATAACAAACAGCAATCCGGTGCCAACACAAAAAATTGAATGAGTTAAGATTTCCCATTGAAAGCTCGGTAATTCATTGTGCATCTTACTAGCCCGAAATCTTACCATGATATTTTGAAAGCCTATTAGTCAGGTGATTTAGTCAGGTGATTTAACGTACATAATAAAACCGCGTGGGAATGTCCACGCGGATTGGCTCCTTATAACAAACAGTAAACCGGTGTTAATACAAAAAATTTAATGAGCCGTCGCCATTACTCTTAACATTATATTTTGAAAGCCTATAAGGTAAACTATTTAATGTATGTAATATAAATGAGTGGGACGATCTATAATCGGGCTCGTAAAATATATTGAACAACACAACAACTTTTAAGTTTTTGTTGAATTACACTGTTAAAAGATTGAATGCACACTCGCGTAAATTTTAAAATAACAAATTTTGTTAAGTTCTTCACACCGGCCTTTCTGTTGTGGTTTCGAAAGTATAAAGCGGGGACAAGATAAATCGGTTACTTATAAAATTCAATAGAGCGAGGATTAAAACATTAACGAAGAAGAACACTCGCTAAAGCTCTTAAAAAATTTAACTTTTTCTTCACAGACAAACAACATATTTTAGCGCGGTGTTTACACTTAAAATCTCAATGTTCGAGGTGAAACACTTAAAATACATAAAGTACCTAAGTTTAATACCACATAAAATATATTATACTCGTACTTACTTTCAATTGACCAATAAAAAACTTCGCCAGTAATTTTTGCAATGCCACACAAAATTTTCTACAAAAACGCTCAACTTAAAGATTTAAAACGGAAATGAAAAGAGGTGATTAACCTCGAACGTACAATATTTGCATTTTGAAACGGAAAAATAAATTATTTTCAATTTAAATTTAGAATAAACTTCATTCCTATTTAAATAACACACTTCTGTTAAATTTTTTATATATTTTTATTTACTCGTGCACATAACGTTTATGTAATATTTGTGTATGATGATGCTGTGGAATTTCTCATGTAGACAGATAAATATGCAAAAAAGCATAGAGGAGCTTAACTTTTTGTTTTTTGCCATTATTTTTTACTAGGAATATTTAATATATTGCGAGGATACAGTTGAATGATGCTGAAATGAAATGAATAGGCAACATTTATTTCGGAAAATAATAATGTGGAAAAATCTAGTGTGTGGGTGTAAAATGGATTGAGGCGGAAAAACGTTTTGGTTGCCGTTGCATTAAGTACCCGGAAAATTATAATGAACCGCACAAGTAATCAAGGAGTGAACGGATTAAGGAAATTTATTGAAACTTTGGCATCAATTCAGAAATTATTTTTCATTCTTCATGCAGGTATCATAGCAATACCAAACACACAGTAAAATTTCATTTTAGTTAGGTTGATTACATATCATACCTGTGCTGTATTGTCTATTGTCGACTGTACATAATGCAGCAACAGTTTCAATTCAACAATCTATTCTCTATAGCTGGATATATTGATTTTTAATGTTTGCTATGTTGTTATGTCTATATCCTTCTCCAACTATAAATTTATGTGATGAATAGAATATTTTATGTAGGTGTATACATTCATATTCATAAAACATAAATGTATAGACTTTTCAGCATTTTTTTTTTTGCTATTTCTATTTGTAGCCATATTATGTAATACGAACACAAAAAATGAGCTACATAATTAATGTAAAGTCAACATATTTTCAATGTAATAAAAATATAATAGACGTATAGTGGGATGAACTTGACAATAAGAATGCTAAACGTATACAAAAGATGTTCATTGAACTATCTATGAACTTCGTATAAAGCAGTACTGTCATCATAAAAATGTTAGATAAAAAAGGTAATTGATTGAAATGTTTGGCCAAACCATAGGCAAGATTCCCGGAGATGGCGACGTTTCCTTAATACACGTTTTAATAGTAAAATATAAAATAAACAACGAAAGTCCAGTTCATAGAGACCCACCACTTGTAAAGAAATACATCCCTAACGGAAAAACTTACAACCTTGAAATAATCAAAGTTCACATAATCAATTATTGAGGCTAATCGAGATACGAAGAACTACAGCCGAAATTTATACAGTTGACCACTTCGATTTCAGTGCAACACCTGTACGAATCGATAAAGAAATTAATGATTGATTGATTGATTGGACAGTAGAACCAAGTACTGGACAAGTGTCCCGGATAACGCCGGGCTTATTCCTACAGCCTGTTTACACATAACAATAGGAAGGATAGGAAAGGCATTTTCTTGGGACGGAACGACCCGGTTTCAGACACCTAGTGATCGAACGGCACAACACAATTCTAATCTACTTCTAATCTACTATATGAAGGATAATGGCTTAATAGGTTTAATGGATAACGATGATATTTATCTTCAACAATTGCTTCTCTAAATCAGCAACCTGAAAAAATATTATTATTTCACGTACATCTGGAAATTTCCTGAAATATAATTCTGCATTAATACTTTCCAACTTCCTAAACAAAATTGAAATCAATCAATTGAAACAACCCGGTTGCATCCTAATCTACGCAATCAACAATTAATATTTCAAAAAAATATTATTTCACAAGCATTTTTAGATTCCTGAAATTTAATTCTGAATTAGTATTTTCCGGCTCCCTAAATAGTATAAACATTTATTAATTTAATTCTCCTACAACTCCACAACTGACAATAGATTTTCCTGAAACCTTAATTATTAGAATACGTGGGTAACTGAGCAAGGAAACTTTCGAATTTCAAAATGTAACTTTGCATACCGATTATGCCCAATTTGTGCTAATTAGTGCTCACGGGAAAGCTAGTCCAGGAGCCGAAAAAACGGGAAAAGAAAATTTCAAATTTCGCCTGAAAGACGGAATAAATAAAACCCGATTTCTAGAAAAAACCATAAATAATTTAAGCCTAATTTTAAAGCTTTCTAAAGGCCGCTAAACTGGTGAAATTTGTGCTTATCATAGAAATATAATTTTCATAAATTTTCATTCATAAATCGAGAAAAACCAAACCAGCCCCTGAAAGATACTATATTTAAAAAACGGAGATATATCGTTCAATAATATTTGTGTTGAACAACAAATTAAACAATAGAAATAAAATGTTCTAAAATCCTTGTCATAAGCAATTCAGATAGTATATTCCTATCAGAAATGTTCATTGCCATCCGAAAAATATAGTGGCTGAATTTGTGCTAATCCAGAATTGGCCCAATTCCATTGAACAACAACGACCGTTGAATGAACAATTTTCTGACAAAAAGTGTTCTAGAAACCAATGAAGTTGGCACTTCTGATTGCATATTCCGATCAGATATGTTCATTGCCATCCAGAAAACATAGTGGCTGAATTTGTGCTAATCCAGAATTGGCCCAATTCCATTGAACAACAACGACCGTTGAATGAACAACTTTCTGACAAAAAGTGTTCTAGAAACCAATGCAGATGGCACTACTGATCGCATATTCCGATCAGATATGTTCATTGCCATCCGAAAAATATAGTGGCTGAATTTGTGCTAATCCAGAACTGGCCCAATTCCATTGAACAACAACGACCATTGAATGAACAATTTTCTGACTAAAAGTGTTTTAGAAACCAATGAAGTTGGCACTTCTGATTGCATATTCCGATCAGGTAGTTCATTCCCATCCGAAAAATATAGTGGCTGAATTTGTGCTAATCCAAAATTGGCTCGATTCCATTGAACAACAACGACCGTTGAATGAACAACTTTCTGACAAAAAGTGTTCTAGAAACCAATGAAGTTGGCACTTCTGATTGTATGTTCCTATCAGGTATGTTGATTGCTATCCGAAAAATATAGTGGCGGAATTTGTGCTAATCCAGAATTGGCCCAATTCCATTGAACAACAACGACCGTTGAATGAACAACTTTCTGACAAAAAGTGTTCTAGAAACCAACGAAGATGGCACTACTGATTGCATATTCCGATCAGATATGTTCATTGCCATCCGAAAAATATAGTGGCTGAATTTGTGATAATCCAGAATTGGCCCAATTCCATTGAACAGCAACGACCGTTGAGTGAACAATTTTCTGACAAAAAGTGTTCTAGAAACCAATGAATTTGGCACTTCTGATAGCTTATTTCGATTAGGTATGTTCATTGCCATCCGCAAAACGTTGTGGCTGAATTTGTGGTAATCCAGAATTGGCCCAATTCCATTGAACAACAACGACCGTTGAATGAACAATTTAGAAACCAATGAAGTTGGCACTTCTGATTGTAAGTTCCTATCAGGTATGTTGATTGCCATCCGAAAAATTTAGTGGCTGAATTTGTGATAATCCAGAACTGGCCCAATTCCATTGAACAACAACGACCATTGAATGAACAATTTTCTGACTAAAAGTGTTTTAGAAACCAATGAAGTTGGCACTTCTGATTGCATATTCCGATCAGGTATGTTGATTGCCATCCGCAAAACGTAGTGGCTGAATTTGTGCTAATCCAGAATTGGTCCCATTCCATTGAACAACAACGACTGTTGAATGAACAATTTAGAAACCAATGAAGCTATCCGAAAAATATAGTGGCTGAATTTGTGATATTCCAGAACTGGCCCAATTCCATTGAACAACAACGAAGTGTTCTAGAAACCAATGAAGTTGGCACTTCTGATTGCATATTCCGATCAGATATGTTCATTGACATCCGCAAAACGTAGTGGCTGAATTTGTGCTAATCCAGGATTGGCCCAATTCCATTGAACAACAACGACCGTTTAATGAACAATTTTCTGACAAAAAGTTTTCTAGAAACCAGTGAAGTTGGCACTTCTGATTGCATATTCCGATCAGGTATGTTCACTGCCAACCGAAAAATGTAGTGGCTGAATTTGTGATATTCCAGAACTGGCCCAATTCCATTGAACAACAACGACCGTTGAATGAACAACTTTGTGACAAAAAGTGTTCTAGAAACCAATGAAGTTGGCACTTCTGATTGCATATTCCGATCAGGTAGTTCATTCCCATCCAGAAAATATAGTGGCTGAATTTGTGCTAATCCAGAATTGGCTCGATTCCATTGAACAACAACGACCGTTGAATGAACAACTTTCTGACAAAAAGTGTTCTAGAAACCAATGAAGTTGGCACTTCTGATTGTATGTTCCTATCAGGTATGTTGATTGCTATCCGAAAAATATAGTGGCTGAATTTGTGATATTCCAGAACTGGCCCAATTCCATTGAACAACAACGAAGTGTTCTAGAAACCAATGAAGTTGGCACTTCTGATTGCATATTCCGATCAGATATGTTCATTGACATCCGCAAAACGTAGTGGCTGAATTTGTGCTAATCCAGGATTGGCCCAATTCCATTGAACAACAACGACCGTTTAATGAACAATTTTCTGACAAAAAGTTTTCTAGAAACCAGTGAAGTTGGCACTTCTGATTGCATATTCCGATCAGGTATGTTCACTGCCAACCGAAAAATGTAGTGGCTGAATTTGTGATATTCCAGAACTGGCCCAATTCCATTGAACAACAACGAAGTGTTCTAGAAACCAATGAAGTTGGCACTTCTGATTGCATATTCCGATCAGATATGTTCATTGACATCCGCAAAACGTAGTGGCTGAATTTGTGCTAATCCAGGATTGGCCCAATTCCATTGAACAACAACGACCGTTTAATGAACAATTTTCTGACAAAAAGTGTTCTAGAAACCAATGAAGTTGGCACTTCTGATTGCATATTCCTATCAGGAATGTTGATTGCCATCCGAAAAATATAGTGGCGGAATTTGTGCTAATCCAGAATTGGCCCAATTCCATTGAACAACAACGACCGTTGAATGAACAACTTTGTGACAAAAAGTGTTCTAGAAACCAATGAAGTTGGCACTTCTGATTGCATATTCCGATCAGGTAGTTCATTCCCATCCAGAAAATATAGTGGCTGAATTTGTGCTAATCCAGAATTGGCTCGATTCCATTGAACAACAACGACCGTTGAATGAACAACTTTCTGACAAAAAGTGTTCTAGAAACCAATGAAGTTGGCACTTCTGATTGTATGTTCCTATCAGGTATGTTGATTGCTATCCGAAAAATATAGTGGCGGAATTTGTGCTAATCCAGAATTAGCCCAATTCCATTGAACAACAACGACCGTTGAATGAACAATTTTCGACGACCGTTGAATGAACAAATGGAATGTGCACGGAATTAATAATACCCAACAGCGCGACAAAATTGACTCTGTTTCTCTAATTTGACTCTATTTGTAGTATTCAGGAGATCAATATGGGATCAGGTATGTGTTCCTCACAAAATTATATAAGATATACTTATGAAATATTACTCACACTCAGAAAGAAATCACCTTTTCGTGCTGAACGTATTAAACATTACTTTGGGTCAATAATAACGCTGCTATAGGACATTTACCCAATTTAGGCGAAATCCTCTTTATCTCTACCTATTTCCACCTCAAACCTTACAATACAATCGTCGACTTTCACCTAAATTATTTTCAACATTATCTTCAATAATTGACAGATGTCCAAAGTCACGGAATTCAGTTGTATTAGGTGATTTTAATGCCCGCCAATGGTTGTTAGAATCCTGGTAACATTGGCACCAATTTATTCCACAACAAATACTATGAAAATGGTATTTCATTAAGACTCCTCGTCAGTTCACCCAATCTTTTTATTGAGACCACTAAAGGAAGACACAAGCCCATTTACACCTGGACGGATGAACATAATCGATCCCAGGTTGACCATATTTTAACACGGAAAAACCGCATTTAATATTTATAAATTCCATTAAGGTAGATAAGAAGAGAAGAGATAAGAGATAAGAGAACATATAAGAGTTTTATTAACGAGAATGGAACCAATGATCATTGGAATACAATAATTGAAACCATTAAGATAACTGCCCAAAAAGTTTTATATTCCAAAACCAAGGCAATTATTAATGCAAGCCTATGTTGAACACCGATCAGTCGAATGTCAAGAATTTTTCAAAAACTTTTCAATTTTATAAACATTATAAAAGAAAGACTATTACTACAGGAATATGCCTATATCTTCATGGCTTCATGAATTACAAAAAATCGAAGGAATCTGGCCTTCTGTAATCGACGAATATGATTACTGTCCATTAGGACCTCCACCCAACGAAGACGGCATAAGAACTATAATCAAGTTTAAATGATCAGGAGCTGCACTAGGAAAGGATGGTATTCCGATTGAATTTTTTAAATATGCGCAAAGTAATTGAAATAGTTCAGATAAACAATCATCCTCCTTCTGAGTGGCTTGAAACCATCCCAGTTCCAATTTCGAAGGTAAAAACCCCAGCAAGTATTAACGAATACCGAAGAATTACTTTATGTAATGTAGGTTACAAAATATTTTCAAAACTATTTATCAACCGGTTAGCTGAACATTTAAATTTACTATCATCATACCCAGCAGCTTTCCTGGCTAATCTACAGAAGATCATATGTTTACAATAAGGCGCGTATGTGTTATCAATTGATTTGTCGAAAGCCTTTGATACAGTAGATCTAACTGTGGTTTCCGAATGTTTATAGCAATATGTACCACACTATTTGGTTAACCGTATCATCAAGACTTGTTTTTGGGAACGTACCTCAATTCAATGGTACACTATTTGTACTAAAAAAATAAAAAATAATAAAGGAGTTAAACAGGGCTGTCCTATTTCACCACGTATTTTCAATTTTATTTTAAATGAAGTTTTGGTGACCGTATCAGATTTATATCCTGAATTAAGATTGGAACAACAAGATGAATAACAACTACCTCTATTACTTACTTATGCTGATGATATTATTCTTATTACCCGGGGGACATTATCACAATTCAACCCAGTCTTGAAGTATTAATTAACTCACTAAGTGTAGTTCGCTTAGAGATAAATCCGTTGTAGTGTACTACACTCATCCGAGATACCGATTCCTGCTTTGATCCTCCTCCAAATCTTATCTTAGCTGGAACAAACTTCACGCGTGTTGATATAATGCATTGTTTAGGTACATATTTGAGCTCAAATTTAGGTCGACCACACACTATGAGAAATCAACAAATGCGTCACTTGGAAATCACCAAATCGTCGTCGTTTAAGAAAATACGAGTTCTACATTTTGAGGTTAACTGAGTTTAGTACCAATAATCCCACAGCTCGAAAGATAAAAATTATATTAAGCGGCAAAACTATAAACAAAAAACTCAAGGCACAACGAATAAGTTATTGGAGACATATTCATCGAAGGGGTCCCACTCATATTTTAAAAACTGCAATGGCCTATAAAACTGGTAATGAAATATACTCAAATTGCTAGTCTGATTCCTGTGAATTACTGGAAGAAGACGATCCAGAAGTAAACATCCGGTTATAACTTCATCCACCATAATCAATCATGTGTCTTCTATAAATTCAAAATTGAGGATTAGGCCTAACATACTTGGGGAAACCTCTAACATAAAAACGCATTGAAGCCTACCTCTTGAGAAGTGGTGGAAACAGCTTAAATTCTATACCCCTGAGCATTCAAAATATTCACGTATATTCATGCATACTAGAGCAAGAAAATAATACAATTATTGTAAAATATTGAATCGGTCGGACTTGAAAATTCAAATTTCAAATATTTCATTTTTATGGAGAATCCATAAGAAATTCCAACCACAAACCAATTCCTAAAATTTTTGGGGAAGCGATTTCAATCATTGGAATCAATTCGAGGTAACAGATTCACACCAGCTCATCAACCAAGGGTCCAATCACAAAGTCTGGTATTCACATCAACAACAAATCGCCAACAATCAACAACCATTTGCGTATGCTGTCAAGTTACGATTCTCTGCACTTGACGCCAATTAAAAACACATGGAATTGGGATCTACTTTCATAAAAATAAGAAGTCAAGTCTATTTTATCAACGGTTCATTGAAAATTGATGATGAAAGCAGTAACAATAATTCTCACATGGTAAGCGTTACGGGCAGCTGTGGTCAAAAATATTTCTAGGAGCAATCCGCAACACGATTCGAGGTAAAGCTAACGATGTACTAACAATGTACGGAACCCCGTTAGAGCGGGAAGCAATTAAAAATAATTTAATTACTCACTACGCGGATAAAAGAAATGAAATAAATCTCGTAAGAGATTTGTACAGAATAACACAGGGAAACGATGCAATCGAGAAATATTTCGCTAAGATAATCGACATACAAAACACTATAATCAACCGCATTAAATTAAACGCTAAGTGAATTGTATAATAGTAAGGTCGAAAAAGGGGCTCTATCAGGACATGTGCCTCAACACATTCCTTGCAGGACTCAAAGAGCCCCTAGGCTGAATGATTCGAGTTAAGCAACCGCATAGCTTGGCAGAAGCAATCTCGCATTGCTTGAAGGAGTAGAATATGACGTACATGTAAAAAGATACAACCATGAACGCAAACTTCACCCAACAACGGCCCATTGTATCAAGACCAACAAAACCTCAACGGAATAATTATTCAAGCGGTCCACCCATTCCTCAAAATAGAAATTATCACCCGCAAGCTAATCAGCGACCTCCACCTCAGTATTACAACCAAAGGCCTTTTACCCAACAAAATGTTAGTCAAAGTGCTCCCATGAACTATGTATAATAATAACAGATTCGTGCACAAATCTCCTATGATTCCATCAAGAAAGGTTGATAAAATGATTACGTCATCCAATCCAAACGGTTCACCCAGTACGCATTTTATAACAAATCTAACCAACCAAATAACTATCAATTCCAATCAAATGGACCTCCGAAGTTCCAGACTCAGGAAATTTTCAATGCTGAGACCAACTTCGAAGAACAACTTTAAAAGCATGAAGACGAAGCACCATTATACTTCCCTGACTTGAAGAAGGCGAGGTAGACGTTGTAAATTTTCATCCCGAAGCCTCTCCAACGGAGTTGGATGTAAACAGACATCAAACATATACGCTTCCGTACATACTCGTACGGTTAAATCCACAAAACACTAAAGATACTAATTGACACTGGGTCTAACAAATCCTTTCTGAAGCCAGAGTTCATACATTCTTCACGGATACGCACCATACTCCTATCGATATAAAAACCATGTTTAACACCCATGCCATAAACCAAAAAGTAGTAATTCTAGGACTCATGGAGTTCAAAATCAGGGAACCCATGGAATCCCTTTTGTTCAAGTTCCACGAAAACTTTGATGGTTTAACGGTTAGTGTTACGTTAGATCTAGCCAATTCAATCCTGAAAACGGACAAAGTAAAGATTCCTTTACTGTTTAAGCCAAATTATTCATACAAACCATATTTACATCAGTCCGTTTACTAGGAACGTGATAAAGTTCTAGGGACCCCTTGAAGTTGACTTCCAGCCAGGGTAAGGTTAAGTAGATTTTCTCAGTCCTAAGCAGCTTTAGTTTCCTTGGCTTTTTTTTAAAGAGCCGCCTTCAATTTTTACGGGTGTTTTAAAGTCCTTTCGATCACCACTGTCGAAAGGACTTCAAAACACCCACAAAAAAGCCAAGGAAACTAAAGTTGCTAAGGCCTGAGGAAATTACAAGAAAGTCGAGTCACGGTGGTCGAAAGTTACCCAGCGATCTACTAGAATGACACGCACCTAATACGGTCTTATTAAAGGTGTCGGATAGCTAGTCTACTAGAATGTCAAGCTCTCAGTTGCATCAGAGTTCTCTTCTGACTGAGATTCCTCCAGAGATTCACAAAACAATCCCATCGAAATGAACATCTCCGTACCTGTGGAGAGTGATTCTACCTCTTCACCCATTTCCATGATGTTCAGGTTATTAGCCGGAGTCTCTACTGATATCGGTAACGTTTCCAAGTAACATTTCCAAAATTCATTTCGGGTCACTTGGTTTCGCTACGATCCAAGCTCTCGCTCTAGGTCTGCAGGAGGTATTCTCTCTAGCAACTATTTCTAGTCTTGCACTAGACCAACCTTCAGCTAGGCCCTCTAAGCTTTTTTGTACAGCCGGAGTGAGTTCAGGGTTTTCCTTCGTCATTTTTAGGAAAGTGGCGGCTAAGGTCTTCTCTGCGCATCCCTCCAATTGCTGGACGATATATATATCCGTTTTCGTGGGCTTTGCCACTGACGGCCACAACTAAGTGCTATTTTAGCACCGCATTGAAAGGCTTCATTACACTTTCCCGCATTTTAGTCCTCTGCATTCTTCTTATTTCCTTCTCCGGTCTCTGCCTTTTGGGTAGAGAACCTTCCGACGAATCCTCCTGTTTGATTTCAGTAACCTTTTTAGCCTATGAGTGCGTTTCCATATCCCTGTTTGTTCTCTCCGCCAACGGAATCTTATTGAGATTTGCTAGAACTTTCCAGAATCTTTTTTGGTTTTTTAAGTATAGAAACGAGAGGACCATTCTTCTTGGGCTTATGTCCCAAAAAATTGCATTCGAGGAACCAGACATGTTCATGCTTGTGTCCCGTTTTTTAATTACGTCTTAAGGGCCAGGCCTAATGGCCAAATTTCTATGTTGCGTTTTCTTCGTAAGTGTTGCGGACCAGGCCTAATGACGAAAGTCCGACGTTGCAGGCAAAATCCTACCAGCATTCGTTTCCTAATTTTTAAGAGCCTCAGACTCTTCTTTTTTGTATTATTAGTTTCATTCATGTTTTGTCCCACGAGTAGCGGAGAAATAAATGCCCATCTGTGCCTCATTCGCAGTGCACAGGTAAGACAGTTTGATCCGGAGGATGCCAGGTCACCGTATACACTGTTAGAGACTGAGCTTTTTACTGCTGTGCCCCCAGCCTAGCCAGTTATCAGCACGATACGATTAACACCTTAACTTGGGCCTGTTTGTGCCATGTGTTAGTATAACATACCACAAATATCGCACTGAACTAGTTGCCCGGTGGTCAACGCGGAGAGGTAACACGAACGCGTGCGGAAGCCGCAAGATACGGAACGAGAGAAATGTCAATTTGATTTTCCTAGACAGCTTCACGCCAATATCACCAAAAAACGATTTAAGATGTGAAAAAAAGAAAAATTCGACTTTTCCTTACGATTTAAGATGAAAAGTTGGACAATGTTACTTTTATATCATCTGTCCTAGGGATGTTTCCGGAATTTCACTTATTCACCTTGTCCATCCTAGAGATCTTAGCAGGGTTTCAATCATATGTGTGAGATGAACAGGTTCTAGAGATTGGACTTGGTGCAGCGTATGCTTATCCACCAATCAATAGCTTGGGGTCTTAAATCCGCCACAGTATAGTCTACTAGGCTGCCTTTAATCTTGTGTACTGTTGAAACACAATATAGCTATTCGTTCTTATCTATTGGCTTGATGATTGCGTTTCTTTTCTCTAAACAAATGTTCTGGATTTTTGATCGGTTCATCAGAACGATCTCATCCTCGATCTTGAAGATATTCATTATCCTGTCTTAGAAGTGTTGCATAACTGCTGGGTGGTAACTGCCAACTTTATTGACTGTTGGATATATACGCTTTCCTATGATTTCAGCACCAACTTGACGAAGTTTTCCAGTCAACTTTAACAATCTGAACAGTTGCCTTAGATGTCTGTAGCTAATTTTAATTCTTGATGTCCTCTAATAAGTGGTAGCTGCGTCAAATTTTCGAACAAGATAGTATGTTGAACTTCTAATTCAGATTGATTTTTATGAACTGGTAGGTTCGGTTTGCTAGTTTTACGTTTAATTTTACTTAACTCTTCAATATGTTGAACATGATTGTCTTTACAGTACCGTATAATCGATTTTGTGGTGTGCTGCTATTCATCTGATTTTGTATGGTGCGAGTAAGCATGATCTCGTGTTGACCAAATATAAAGGCTATCTGTCCTTGAGCTTCTACTTATTTTCATATTATTTACCACTAGCTCCAGTTTTGCTTCTTCAACGATTTGAAATGCGTGGACTTGATCCCGAGTTGTCTATGTCATCCACGATAAATCTCCATGTGTCTAATTTCTTTAGTCGCTCTTCTTACGCTAGAAAGGTCTTCATTGCTGTTTCATAGTATTCTGAAACCCCTTTCTCCTTTCGGAATTGCATGTATTGAAGAAGAAAAGTATAGTATTAGTTCTGAAGATCTGGGACGTTTCTATCCGTCATCTTGGAATTATTATTAATGAACTTTTTCCTTCTATGTCGCTTAGGTTCAGAGGACCCTCATCAATTAATGTTCCCTTGAATTTTGATTTTCTATTGACTATCCAGATTCCTTGCCATTCCTATCATATCATAACATCAAATACCGCCACTCATTCTTTTGGGTTTGAATAAGATACATTCCTGTGGGCTTACGGAACAGTTTTCTCGGTATGGTGTCCCCTTCGCCATAAAATCTTCTAAATTGCTGGTGCTAGGCGATCGGCGTTAAAAAAGGCCTATGGAAGTAGGCACAAACGGCTAAGAATTAGTATGAGCGACATCGATATTAAATCGAACGGGCTAGACCCAATATCGCTGAAGTACGAGAGGATCAGTCGAAGGTGGAAAAGATCATCGACGAAATGCTGGTCAAAGAACACGTTGGAGTAGGAGCGTGGGGTATCAGCAATGGAGGAGTGGATTATTGTAACGAATATTCAGCGCGTAATTATAAGGGGTGTTTAAGTGACATGAGTGGCGTAATTAAACAGATTTATATACATAATTGTAAATTATTTGTTGTTGTGTTTTAGTGTTTGGTGCGTAAGTTTTACGGTAGTGGTGTAAGTGGTGAAAAAGTATTATCGGTATTTTCGGGAATCTGGGAGTAGTGTAAATTCTGATAATTGGTGTTGTAAAGCGTAAATTATTTACAATTCAGTGATATGAACCAGATTTGACAGAGCAAATTCGTTACAATAGTTTACCATTATTTACGTAAAAAAATGTAAACAACTCGCCATTTTGCAGAAGACATTTGGGTTGCCATCTATATTTTAACTGGTTTAAATCAGATTTAAAAAAATTGCTAAATGGATAATATACAACTAAAGTTGTAAATTTAGTTAAAAATTTCGCATTCGTTCTAAAATTTAAAACCATAACTGGAATAATGTCTTATTTAAAAGACTTGCCTTTGTTAAGATTTTGGATTGGATTGGGGGGAAGGGGGGGGGGGTATCAATATTTAAATCAATAAAATTTTAACTTTGTTACATCAGTAAACTTGTAAATTTGCAAAATGGAACTTTTTAAAATCATTCTGTAAGCCTTGATAATAGTAAACTTCGTACCTGTTTTAGACGATATTTAACATCGGTTGAATAAGCAAACCGAGCAACCCAATAACGCAAGGCGTACAGATTAGTTATTATATGTTTAATAAAATCCAAAAATGTATCTTGAATGGCAGTCATAAATCTATTAAATGTTTATTGGCATAAAAGTAAGAGATGCGGACCCACGCATATTTCACAATGACGTTGCATAACATCGTACGTACGAACAATATGAAAATGTACACGTACTCGTAGTTCAAATATATAGATATTTCGTTAGGAAGCATAATCAGATAATTTTCGATAATTTTCCCACACATTACTTGCGGTATCTAGCGCAAAATCAATCATTATGGTGGCACTCATTTTTATATTTATATGAAGATGAAAATCAATTTGTGATATAGAATGATGTTGAAATTACTTACACTAAAATACATTTCCGTTTTTCTTGTGCATCCCCCTTGATAGCAGTAAAATATTCATCTTCATAATTTTCCACTTTTAGACAGTGTCTAAGGTACCATAGCCATCCAAATCGCGAGGTCAAAGTTGTGACACAAAATTCGTGCTTCGAAATTTGCCGGTAAAACCTTTATCGCTTCGCTAAAATAATGAAACGTAACAAGGCACATAAGGGTGACAGTGTCAACAGTATATAGTTTTTCCATTTTATATGATTTTATTAAAATATAAAATTGATGATGCAAATTAAGATAACACAAGACGTTTTATGGCCAAATCTTTTCCCTTCTTCTCCTAAGACAACATTATAGAAATTAATTTATTATATGAGTTTATATACGGCAAGTGTATTATGTATATCAACAAGTCTAAATAATTAATTAATATATTACAGATTTTTTTTTGTTTTCCTAATAAAATATTAATCGGTGACATTATTTTTATTTTCGATATGTTTATGAGTTAATTTTGTAACGGAGGATAAGATTTAATGAGGTTTAACTTGCTTTTGGGAACGGGTATCGAGGGTGCAATTTTTCTCAAAATGGGTCCGGATCACGAGATTATTAAATGTTTGGGTATTCCAACGAGTGGTTTACTGGGAACGATTGAGATGAGAAGTATATTTTCTAACTGTTGTTGCGGATCTTGTGAAAGCCTTTCCGCCATTACACCATGTACCCTGTGCAGCAACCAAATTGAAGTTTATCCTAAATTAATCCTAAACCAACAAAAACAATAAATTATGAGAATTTCTATGTTTAAAGCAGTCATTTAGGCGAAGTCAGAACGCATCAAATATTTATATTCATATTATTATAAAAATATTTATTTATGTATTTAGTTCAGAGTTTAAATATAAAAACAATATCATTTATAGATAAATGTCTAAAATCACAAAATTTCACTGATCGGAAAACTTGCCAGTACAATATTTTGGTAGACCCATATATGCACCCTACTTGTGCCAACCTGGTTGTAATTCCGATGGAGCTCGCATATCTAGAATGACATTCTTGTGATGAACGGAATTTCTTAGACATTTTCATTATAACCAAATTTATATCTAAAAATTTCACCGATCAGCAAAGTTGCCAGTACAATATTTTGGTAGACTCGAGCACTCAACTTGTAACATCCTGATTAAAATTCCAATGGAGCTCGCATACCTAAAATGACATTCTTGTGATGAACGGAATCTCTTAGACATTTGGATTATAAGAAAATTAATATCTAAAAATTTTCACCGATCAGCAAACTTGCCAGTACAATATTTTGGTAGACCCGAGCACTCGACTTGTAACATCCTGATTAAAATTCCAATGGAGCTCGCATACCAAAAATGACATTCTTGTGATGAACGGAATTTCTTAGACATTTTCATTATAAGTAAATTCATATCTAAAAACTTTCACCGATCGGCAAACTTGCCACTACAATATTTTAGTAGGACTATACGTGCACTCGACTTGTGCCATCCTGATTAAAATTCTAATGGAACTCGATTACCTAAATGACATTTTTGTGATGAACGGAATTTCTTAGACATTTTCATTATAACAAAATTTATATCTAAAAAATTTTCACCGATCAGCAATCTTGCCACTACAATATTTTGGTAGACCCATATGTGCACTCTACTTGTGCCAACCTGATTAAAATTCTAATGGAGCTCGCATACCTAAAATGACATCCTTGTGATGAACGGAATTTCTTAGACATTTTCATTATAACAAAATTTATATCTAAAAAATTTTCACCGATCAGCAAAGTTGCCAGTACAATATTTTGGTAGACCCGAGCACTCGACTTGCAACATCCTGATTAAAATTCCAATGGAGCTCGCATACCAAAAATGACATTCTTGTGATGAACGGAATTTCTTAGACATTTTGATTATAAGCAAATTCATAACTAAAAACTTTCACCGATCGGCAAACTCGCCACTACAATATTTTAGCAGGACTATACGTGCACTCGACTTGTGCCATCCTGATTAAAATTTTAATGGAGCTCGCATAACCTAAAATGACATTCTTGTGATGAACGGAATCTTTTAGACATTTGGATTATAAGAAAATTAATATCTAAAAATTTTCACCGATCAGCAAACTTGCCAGTACAATATTTTGGTAGACCCATATGTGCACCCTACTTCTACCAACCTGATTAAAATTCTAATGGAGCTCGCATACCTAAAATGACATTCTTGGGATGAACGGAATTTCTTAGACATTTTCATTATAAGAAAATTCATATCTTAAAATTTTCTCCGATCGGCAAACTTGCTACTTCCCTATTTTATTTTCATTTTAGATATGCCAGCTCCATTAGAATTTTATTCGGGTTGGCACAAATAGAGTGCACACTTGGGTCTACCAAATTGTTATAGTGGCAGGTTTGCCGACCGGTTACAATTTTGAGATATGAAGTTTTTAAGAATCAAGATTTCTTGCAAATGCCGGGTTTCAGAAGAAGGCCGTTTTAGGTATGCAAGAAGCTATCTTTCAGGAATAAAATGCATAAGAAGTTAACGATTATTGTTTTGCGATAATTCACACTCTTATTTGATCCTACTTTTAATTTTTTTTGATAAAATCAGTGATCGATGTTTAGTTACTTCTAGCGTAACATAATATCTCGACAATTGTATGGTTAATAGAGTAATGGATGTTAATCAAATTGAACCTAATACGTAACGGATGTGTTTTAAGCATGCTAGAACTTGAAATTGTAAAAAATAAAACAAAAAATTAAATTTTTATGAAAAATATACTCTGGCAAATCATCATGAATAGACTCACGCGTGAACAACGCTACGAACTTATTAAAATTGACTTTGAAAATCAGTCGTCGATTCGCGCAACTGATAGACGACTTCGTGATTTTTATGGCGCACATAATCTGAGCAAGCCATCTGAGCAAGCCATCCGCGAACTGTAGATAGATTTTGTACCCCATACTCTCTAGAAGACAACACGTCGAAGAAATGTGCTTACTAAAGAGAATATCGGAAGGAATTGAAATTCACTACATGAAGATTTTTGTGCAAAGATCTTGGCCTACACCCGTACAAGATCCAGCTGGTGCAGGAGTTGAAGCGAACAAGAAAAAATTTGGCGATAAGTTGATTTCGAGAAATGGACCTGTCAATTCGCCTCCAAGGTCGTGCGATTTGACACCTCTCGATTATTTCCTGTGAGGCTACGTGAAGTCACTGGTTTATACTGATAAACCAGGCAACAATTGGCGCCTTGGTGGCCAACATTGTTCATGTTTTTCGTGACACACGGCCAGCAGTGCTCGAAAAAGTGGTCAGAAATTGGCCCATATGATTGAAATCATTTTCAAAGATTAATGCCTTGTATTGAGCTTTCGAATAAAAACAAATGTTTCATTACAATTTAATTGTTTGTGTTATTTCTTACAATTTCAAGTTATATGAAATCAAATTATTTGTATACCTCAGTGTTGTAAAATCGCCTAAATGTGGAATTACAGTATAAACTTCATATTTCTTAGTAGAAGTTTGATTTTTTCCCTAAAATAGTACAAACCGCCATTTTTATAATTTAGGAGTAATTTAGGACAAACTTCATTCGCATGTGCAGCATAGATTTCCGCAGTTTAGAACGGTGGAGGAAAATGGTCCTGGGTTTTTAGGGTATTTGGGTAGGGACTTATATTGCCGCTTATTAAAGTAGAAACAAAAACAAGAAAGGGCTTGGGGACCACGTAAAAAACACGGAGACAAAAGCCCCGTATTGAGCCCCGTATCACACAAAGGGAAGTTAAAGATTCGTTTTTTCTTTTCCGCTTTCGCACACTTACACAATTATTCAGTTACGCACTATATAGTGATGCATTACTTAGTATCCACATACGCCAGCAAGTGAACACCAAATTTTCCAATTCTAGAGATAATATTGCACTATATTCTGTATATTTCCAATTTTATACTTTATAAATTTCCTTCTTATCCTTTCTCTAGTCCCGAAAAACACTGAACACGGAAACATGGACTCATGCTCGTGGAGGACCGCGACCGCTCGCCATCAAAACCAAAATGGAACAATCTAGTAATTTTTCTTTCTTAATTTAGCCACTTGTGAATGAAAAGAGGTCCATTGGCCAGTTCCATTTATAAAGGTTATTTACTGAAGTAGTCCTTGCACTGGTGTCTTTAATCCATTAAATCAACTGGTTTTGTTCTCTGCAATCGCCTTACTGGATGTGAAGTGTTCAACATACCACGAAGCTCTTCATTTACGTCTTGATAAATACGTTGTCCATGAATTACTGCAAATTTTTTTATTTCCTCTTGGCACGTTTGAACAATTAGGGCCATATGAAGGTCAATATTCCTAATGTAACACGGAGCGTTAACTATACCACGAAGCAGTTCGGTATAGTTAACGGATTTTCGGTTGACAATTCCGAATTTTGTCCGAACAGCCAATACATTTTTCGATATTTGATATTAAGTTCATCTTTTTCTTTTTAGTTTTATGTGCAAAAGGAATCTGCCGACCGTTAATGATTACAGGCTTGTAGCTGACTTTTGGATTATTAAAATTCACATGCGTGGATTTCGATTCGATACGGCACATTTTTGTCCTTTTTATGATTTTATCATATGCTTCTTGAAGTTTCGTTGTCGATTCCTCGATAGTGTCTCCTACTGAGAGAACTGCAGTATCATCAGCAAATGTTGCAACGGTAACATCGTTTAATTGAGGTAAATCTCTGGTGTAGAGCAGGTAAAGAATAGGTCCCAAAACACTACCCTCGGGACTCCTGCCGAAATTTTGTTTAGCTTGCAGTATTCTTCTTCACATTTCACCCGAAAATGGCTCTCTATGTAGTGTGGTTCCTAATGTACCATGGGACATTCACAATCCCTTACACCAGAAGCAATTTGTTGTGTATTGAGAGCTAAGAATTTCTACCCAAGAGCCAGCACATTTTCTTATATTTGATGTTTAACTCTTCTTTTTCTTCTTGGTGTGTTCTTTCCATCTTAGCTTAGCATCGAGGGTCATGCCAAGGTATTTAGCTGTATTTGCATATGGAATTTGGTTTGAATTGAGAACCGCAGGAATACAGTGATTGATTAGGCTTCATTTAATAAGATGCGTCATTTTTAGTCCAGTTTCTTACGGCGTTAACTGCATTTTAAAGTTTGCTTGTTGCTTCCGAAATATCTTTACCAATTGCTAGGAGAGCTGTATCGTCTACAAATGTTGCTACTGGTATATAGAATTTAATTTTTGATAAAATTACTTAGGCAGGTCGCGATCGAGTTTAAATTCAAGCCATTGGTGGCGTACTTTGTCGAAAGCTTGAGCTACAACCAAGAAAATACTGGAGCATATCTTCTTATTCTCAACTGCATCCTGCAGTGATTTTCTCTAAATTCAAATTGGTGTGGTAGAATAAAGCATCTCTTTGATTTACGTGGAACATATTACAATCTGAAGTCTGCGTTAATTATTTGACCTAATTTACACAAACTTTCTGGAATGTCGATGCGGCGTTTTTAAACCCAAAAGTCATTCTCACATATTCGTAGTGCCCATGGTCTACGGAGAATGCCGTTTTAGGCATATCCTCTTTCTTGACCTCAATCTGGTGAAACCCAGATGCCTAGATCCAACGTCGAAAACTACAGACATTTGCCCAATTTCTCCAAGATAGCCGTGATGTTCGAGAGCGGATACCGGTCATCTATCGTTTTTTGATTCAATTTGTGGTAGTCTATAACTAATCGCCACTTGACTTTGCCACTTGCATCGGCCTTTTTCGGTACGATCCATATGGGCAATGACCAAGGAGAGAAGCTGAGATGAATGATTCCATCCTGTAGCATTTTCTCTATTTGCTTCTTTACTTCCTCTTTATGGACGAAAGGGTATCGATAACATTTGGTGAATATAGGTTTATCGTCTTTCGGATTCATCTCATATTTGACGTCATTGGTCAGAAATCGTTGTTCTGTTTTGAGAAATAGATCCTATGTAATATTTATACCTAAGATGTGAAAAAGCTCTCATTGCTCACTCACTCCAAAAACATTAGACCTATAAAATACTAAAAATTTTGGAAAGAAATATAGAAGTCATCAGTAGGAGTTCAAGACAGAAGGCTGTCGAAATCCCACCATATGAGAAAATATGAGGAAACTAATCTTCAATCCCTTATTGCTTCTATTGGAAATCCCTTGAACATATGGAATACTCCATAACTTACCTAGATCGGGCCTTTAACAACGTCAGACCAAAGGCGATCACTGTGCATGGAAAAGTCACTCAGGAGCTGAGTAGATTAAATGCTTAAAAGCAGGGTCATGACGGTCAGTCTGGGTGGATCCGCCAATAACAGGTTTGTGAGTAGAGACACACCGCTTGGTGCGCTATTATCCCCTTTTCCTTGAAACTGGTCATAAACGATTTGATAATAAACCTGGAAGGGTGCAACTTTAAGGTGGTTGCGGCTACGGATGATGTTGCGATTGGTGTATTCGTTAAATATCGTTGCAAGTTAAGAAAATGCATGCAAACAAAGTACGTGTGAATGTGAATCCCCACCAAACTTAGTTGTTCCTTTTCTCCAGGAAATACAAACTACCGGATTGTTCTTTAGTGATAAAGCGAAGTATATGGGCCTTCTTCTGGATAGCAAACTAAGTTGGAAACTAAATCGAAAGAGTGAAGAAAGTTACACTAGCACTTTACTCTGGTAATAATTCCATTGGAAAAGAAGGGGTGTGGAGCCCCACAATGCGTACATTGGATTTATATTTCTACTATCAGACCCCTTTCATTATATGAGGTTAATGTTTGGTGGTCAGCTTTAAGTATTCTGATCAACCTAAAATCCTTTAGAACTGTAACAATACAGAACTCTCATCTCTTCTAAGCAACAGAAACATCCCAACCAATTCCGAATATACCACCCTCTTGAGATTAACACAAGAGACGACTGGTTGAGAGACGCATTTATGAATACAGAAGGAGTTAATTTCTTCACTAATGATTCGAAGATGGATGAGAAGATTGGGAGTGGGGTCGTTTGTCAAGAATTAAACTTAAACTTCTTTTATATTCCCCCGGACTACTGCAGCGTTTTTCTAGCTGAACGAATCGCGATAAGAGAAGAGACTTCAATTAGAACGCTCAAATCATATTATGAATTGTCTATCATCTCTTAATTACATGGCAGATCAGTCCAACATGGGGAATGAAGGGCGGATGTTGTGTCCGCTACGTGAGAATTACTGCTTCAAGAGGAAGCTAGAGAACCACGAATAACAGATGATCCAATCGTATCTCATCATATCTCTCCCATACGATTACTGTCGTAGTGGCGAAGAAGAAAAGAATGATGAAACTGTTTTCCATTTGCTTTCCAGCAGACTAAAGTTCGTGTGAGTTCGCCTCCTCAATGACTTGACGGACTTCAGTAAAATATACGCCAAGGATATCCTACACTTCGTTGAGGTCAAGATGGTTCCATGAGTAGGTGAGAAGAGAAAACAATGTGGCTTGCTACGGACCTGATTGTATATCTGCCAGTCCCTTAAGACAATCACCCTAACCTAACTCGTAAGGAAACACAGTGATTTTCAAAATGGTGCCAACAGGAATTTGTAGTTTTGTCTAAAATATGAGTTAAGAATAGTATAAAATTGTTTCAATTTCACTACAAGACAAATCCAGTTGGAAGTTTTTTTACATTTACATGTGTAAATGTTTGTTATATGAGTTACGAGTGTGTATCAAAATTACAAAATAAACACTGCGTCCCAAAAATACTTAAATTTGAAAAAACACTCAAAAATTATAGACTTTCATAACATTCAAAAAGAAAATGGATTGTTGGAAAAGTTTTTTTGGGAAATTAATCCACCAATATGTTTATCCACAAATCGCTCGGATCCTTGCCAAAAGACATTATATTGATTCACTTCTCAACAGGGACTTGTGAACTTATCTTCGAAACAGACCAACAACATTGTGAAATGGCATAGTTCTCCTGAATAATCAACAACATGGGATTGCGGAGGCCCGCTACATTAATATATAAATAGCAAAAAAATCATTAAATAAAACGGTCAACAATTCCATATTCACGTATACATATCGTCGTACATACGTACATTGTACATACCATACATAATTCAAAATGTTCGTTGAATGACGTCAGTCTATTGTATACCAAAATAATTTTCGCCAGAAATAATAACCGTTCAATCATGATAATATCGTTTGTACAATAATAGAGTCATTTGCCATTCGCAGCATCAAAAATTAAAAATCGACCCAATTTCACAAGTTAATAAAATTGAAAATGAAAATCGTTATTGTTACGAAAGGGCCCCAATATTTTTAAATCTCATCGAATGAGTTTGCGATAATTTTCGGCCGAGTTCGATCCATTTGAAAGAGCTGTATTTATTACACACGCACACATATTTATACATCCAGAGTCTTTATTGGTATCTTCAGCAGTGAAATCTTCACAAAACACAACAAAGAAATTTTATTAAGCATCCTAATACAATATTCCCCAGCAAAAAATACAAAATGTAAAAAGATATTTTCCAAACAAAAGAGCAAAAAAAAAGAAAATCAACAACCACTTAAAAAAAAGCAAAAATCTACCTTTAAAAAAGTCGATCAATAAAAAGCTCCACATACAAATAAAAACAGAAAAATCCCACAATCGTTTTCTATCTATCCAAAGCACAGAAGGAAAAAAGTTTTCAAATTAATTTTCGTAGATTAAAAGTAAAATAAAAACATGGAAAATGGTTTTTCTCTCAGGTTTTCCTTTTTCACTTGATTTTAGAATTTTTCGTGTATTTCTGTTTAAAAAAATTTTGATATATTTGTGTAGAGAGCGCTTTGTGCGTGTGCCTGTAAAGATGAGGGTAGAATCATCAAAATGTTACAGAGGGTGGGGCGCATGAATTGTGTTAAGGGCAAACATTTTTAAATACCTGAATAATGATGACATCAAATTCATTGATCTTAAAATATAAATTCGCACAACCTTTCTCTGTTTTTCTTTTAATTTGAAACAAAAAAAAATTTCCTATTAAAAATATGAGAAAAATCAAATCAGGTTAGATTTCCCGTTCTATAATCCGTCACCATACAGTTCTTTAAGCCAATTGGGATTTTCTATTGTACGAGTAGTTTTTATACAAAATATATTAGGGACTATTATTTTAAGGTTGTAGGAAAATCCTTTAATTTAGTTTGCTTTAGGTTGCGTAAGCCTTAAAAAGTATTAAAATGAGCTTTTTCTAAATTAAGATAAAGTTGCAGTAAGAGACAAGTGATTGTGGATGTTCTTGTCCTAAAGAGTTGTTGTTGACGTTAGACTCGTTGGCCGATGAAGATCAGTACAAACAAAACAGTCGTTCAAATCAAACGCATTTTACTTTTCTTGTTAATTTTTCAATATTTTATAAAAGAGACAACCAACAAGCGAAAATGAAGCAAAATGAAACAATCACGAACAATAAAGGTAGTCTCCATTTCTCAGCTCCAGCAATTACATCATTTGTATCTGAAAGTCTATTAACCGTAAATCAAAATGACAAATTTCACGCGACACTGTCATAAATAGACACAACAAACATTACATTAAAAACGACCATTTTCTGTGTTTCAGTTGATCTCTTCCAATGTGCTTTAATATCCTTCGTATGGCCATCAGGTTTTCTGTTCAAAATAACGAAAAGCTCCAAAAAAATTGATAAGTGGTTTTGTGATTTGTAAACTATTTTTCAATCCTGGAAGAAACGGCCCAAGTTCAAGTTCTTTCCAAGCGAATGTACAACAGCACAGATGTGATCACCCGACAAGAAATTCTCTTATAATTCTGATTCAATCCTCACCAATAAGAAGTTTGTACTAAGTTTGTCCTATAAATTAACAAAACCAATATAAATTTTTTATGTGTGTTTGTGAAATAAGGACAAACAAAGGGTTGTCCAATTGAGACGCAGGAAAATAAACGCCAACTAAAACTACAAATATTTATTTTTGAATCAAGTTGGGTACTTTATTTTGAAGGTTTACCGATGCCATTTATGTATGAAAAATAATTTCACTCAAATGTTCACCACGACTGAATTTATAAACGTCGATCCGATGGTCAAAATTGTTAATGAAATTTTCCAATAGGGACGTTTCTATAGCATTTATCTCGTAATGAAGTTGTTTTTGAGTCTTGGATGGTGGCTGGACTATCAATGTACACTTTTCTTTTCAAAACTCCCCATAAAAAGCGATTCTCGAAGAACCATTGAACTGGTCCTTGAAATGAATTCAAGTGATCGACGCGTTCTTAATTGTTTCGGATTATCTCTCACACTTTGACTCACAACACCGATGGCGTGCGAACAGTTTTTGGTCTGCCAGGCTTTGGTTTATCCACCACAGAACCCGTAGCCTCGAATTTACGCATCAAACGACCGATGGCTGTTTCGAACGAATTGCGCGAAACATGTTTTTTATTTTATCACCATTTTTGTTGTGCTCTTAAATAAGTTTAACATGGTCTTCAATCAAATACGACTCCATACGATAAATGGCAAAGATTCAACTAAAATGGCATGAAATGACAGAGAACAAACATGGCGTCTTGCAAAATAATTTTTTATTTTCCTGCGTGTCATTTGGACAACCCTTTAGAAAACCCAAATTTAGACAAATTTCCTCATTATTCATTCATATAAGGACGATTATTCCATTTATAGTTTTTCAAATATCCAGAACAATCGGACACGATAGCGACTTCCATCGTTAAGTGCTATTTGAACCAAGAATTTCAAGAAAATACCACATTTAAAGAAAAATGAGCCTTACCGGGGATTGGGACAAGCTATTTTTGAAAATGTTCCTCATTAGTCATGTAAAGACGATTATTAAATTTCAAAGTTTTTCAAATACACAGAATAATCGGACACGACAGTGACTTATATGGTTAGGTGCTATATAGCGTTAACTTCAAACTACTTTGTATTCTAAAAGAAAAATGGTTGGCAGACCAGTATGGAAAAACAAATTTATTTATACAAAAAGGGGGTGCCGAAGGGATGAAACAAGTCTTCCATAATATAAATGTTGTTTCTGTTAGAGATTATTTTTATTACAATTGTGGGTTATTTTATGTCTGAAGCGTCTACAAAGTAACACCAAAGTATCTGCGATTATTTTTCGATAATTTTTATGGCCAAATTCGTAATCAAAATCAAATGCATAATAGCTATATGAACAGCTTAATTGAATAAGGAATTCAATCTAGACTACTGTATACCTCCTCGCCAAAACCCATACATTTTAATTGACGCTACGCTAGTAAATTTGTGTTTAATTTGGAATTTTTTCATTGGTGCATATGTTACGGTTAAAGTCTGAAATCGGTAAATGACCGGAATATTTGTTTTTTAAATTCGTTTGTACGATTAAAAACCGATCGTAATGGGTGTTTTTTAAGAGGTTCTCAATGTTAAGTTAAAATAGAACAAAGAAAAGCATTTTAAATATCAGTGAAGCTAGCTTTATTTCGGCCAGGTGGCCGCCGCTGGGGCCGTACCTCGCTAATAACTCGCCGAATGCAGTGTTCCAAGTGTTCAATCATCTCTGGTATATTCGAGTCACTGAACTCGAATCAGTCATAATAAAATATTCAAAAATATTACTCATGATGAAATTATATTATATTGTCCCATAATTAGCCAATCTTTTGCAAACTCTATAGTGTTTTGGCATTTTATTTCGAATTTTTTGGCAATATCACATTTCTACTGAGATTTATTTGACAACAAAACTCACGTACTCACAGAAATATTTTTTTAAAATAATTTTCCCCAACGAATGGTGGCCGATGATCGCTTAATCATCCAGTTTTCTCAAATAATATTCGTGTTTTCATATATTTCGAAATGCTAGAATTATTACAACAATTCAATTTGATTCAATTAAATTATTCACGTCGTGACAATTATCATTTTCAAAATCGAGCAAATTTGACTTCGGTAAACTGTAAAATCTCCATAAAGAAAATCGTTTGAGAACCAATAAAATCATCGATACGATAATGTGGTTTGCGATAAACTGGACTTACAATTAACTAGTCTTTCGATTAGCTGATCTTAAGAGTATCTGGTCTAACGATTAAGTATTGATACGATGATGTGGCTATACTCAAATAACCAGCACGATATGGTCTACGATTAAAACTTTACGGTCTGATACCAAAAAAGAAGAAAATACGAAATAACGAAAATTTTAAGCGCAAAAAGTGATTTTATCGCAAAAATTTAAAAGCGCAGAGGGGCAGATATATATATATATATATTGAGAGATTTACTTTTCCAGACAATATTTTGTAGCGATCTACTTTTTGATTTCCAAAGTATTATAAAGGTGTACTCAAGTATGCTGATCATTTTATTCTCGGTTTTGAATGCTTAAAATCAGTCAACTAAATTACTGAGTAAATTTGTGAGTGCTTATATCAAGAATATAGGGTCATGAGAAGCCGAATTAATAACGTCATTAAGCGGGCTTAAGCAAAATATTTTTCAGTGGTTCTAAATCCATCATTACCCTCGAAAGTTTTTTGAAAAATATCAGATCTGTTGGTACATTTTCTGTTATAAAAATCAAAGAAACTTACTCTACGGGCGATTTTAACAATTATTTTTCGCTTAATAGCGTCGACGAATGATCTCATTAATTCTCCTGATGCTGAGGGAATCGTCAGCTTTAGAAATATTGATTTCTCTGAGTTATGGATGCTTTTAACTCGATTAAATCCACTGCAACTGGTATCGATTAAATACCTATAAAATTCCGGAAGTTTCTCTTGCACCGCATTGGCTACGTTTGCCATTTTTCCATCTGAGTGGAAACATTTAATTATTGTACCTATTCCTAAAAAGAAGATGCCGACCAGCTTATCTGATTTTCGGCCTATTATTTTGTTACCGGCGTTGTCTAAGGTATTTAAAAAAATACTCCAATCACAAATTTTGTTGTTTATCGAATCCTGCAAACTATTTACGAAATTTTAATCAGCCTACAGATTTAACCACAGTACTAGTACTGCTTTACTTCATATCAATGATGATAGTCGCCGTGCTACTTTCCATGATGATTAACCCCACCGTTTACAATTGATTTCGTTACTTCCTTATTCCCCTTCACTTGGAATGCCATTCTAAAGTCCAATTCCCAATCAGTATTGGAGGAACTATTGATACGATAACATCGTGGATGTGAAGAATAATAATCGTTTAATAAAATTATAGTCTTCATCTGGGATCGAACTCTCGAACTTAGGGTTGGCAACACCCTGTATAAATTGTATAAATTGGAGTCTGAGCGTGTTCATGGAAAAACCGTGTTGTGCGAACCAGGAAAAGGTAGAAAAAGACATCAAAACAAGGAAAGAATTAAGACAAAGGAGAACATTTTAATGTAAAGGCAAAAGCAGGAGTAATAAAATCCCTCGTTCTATCAGATTCTGAAACTAAATTGGCCATACGAACAATTGAAAAAGAAAATTTGCCATACGCGACCCCAGAAGAGGCCTTAGATTTTGCGAAGATCAAAATTATTAGTAATAAATTATGTCTCCTCTACATCGTTTATATCCCTTTGACAACAATTGAACTTTACGATAGACTATTATTAAAACCAGTCATGAAAAACTAGAAATTCATTGAAATCAAATATGACTATTAGGGCGACCCATTTTTGTATGGAGGAAATGGCATCTCTTTTTTCTATCGGGCTCAGGGCTAAAAATATTCGTTTCTATTAGAAATGACCTTATGCAAATTTTCAGGTCCATCATACCACGTTTAGGGGTCGCTCAAATTAGTTTTTTGCAAAAAAGCACTAAAACGATCGTTAGTGGCGTTTTCTCCTCGCTTTCACTTCAGCTCGTTCAAGGTTCAAGTAATGCCGGTTTAATATTTTCTAAGTATTCTTGAGTATGCCAAGTATAGTAGACAATTTGTTTTCGGGCTGTTTCTTTCAAAAAAATTAAAGCTTGTGAGTTCCGGCAAATTTTTAAAATAGTGCCTATCATGCTTGACTAAATTTCACTATTTGTGGCTACAGAGCAAAGTATTACGAAAAAATTAAACATTGCACGTCATCACAACTGAAAAATTAACAATTTTATACTTGAGAAACGCTTAAAAGGTCGTTTTGCCGTGCATACGCATCTGCGAGAACATATCAATTTTAGTGGATTTGTACTTATTAAGTGTATTTCTGTGGAGATAAATGAAGTGCAATTAAGCACATGCACTCTTATTTTATGTGTACGCCTAGTTTTATGATATTACTTAACAGGAACTATAACAGCAACGTCTTTATTCGAATAATAAAATAAGTTTTATAAAATATTAATTAATTTTTAAGTTTGAACATTTCATTAATATTTCAAGAAGTTTCTGAAATAGTTTTGGTGGCTAATCATGGAAAATAACGTACAGACCGCATGTTGGTTGATTGATAAGTTGATATTTTTCGTTGTATAATTTCATAGGAGAATCTATTGAAAATCTACAAAAAGATAATCTTCCAACGAATCGAGACGTAATTAGACGATTCCTTCACAAACTGACAAATACTACTGTTGCGGATGAGATAGCTACCATTTGGTACAAGTTTGGCATTTGTCATCAGGAAAAGAGGGATATTTCTAATAATATCCCTCTTTTCCTTTTCATTAAATTACATGACACATGTCGGAATCTCAAAAAAAAAAAAATTTGCCAGAAAAAGTGAAAAAACAAGTAAAAGAGAAGTTTTTTTACAAGACGAATGGAAACTCTTTGACATTGGTCATGGTCTTAATATTGAAAAAACAGAAGATCCGGCAAAGTTGTGGTTTCTCGAGCAACAACGAAATATTAATGTTTTTAACATTCGTTCATTACGATCAATGGCTGAGAGCAATTCCACATTGGCAACTAATGATCCACGACGTTCAACAAGTAGATCTCAAGAAACAGAAATAAACTTAATCATTTCGGACACCAGCTCACTTACATTGTCTTCTAGCGGCAATGAATATAGAAGCGAAGAGAAGAAAAGAAACTGAAGCAAACAAAAAATTCCGTTTCATCTCACTCATCGCTTGTAATCGCCACCACTGCAAATGTGTTAGGGCATGCTTTAGAATAAATTACAGTTTCCAAAGAGACTATACGTGCCACAGACAACGGTTCAAGAAAGAAATCAGAGATGAAATATTTAAGTCTTTCAGTTCTGATTCTATTCTGACAAAAAATGGTAACACGAAAATGCTGGGAGTTCCAATTATCATACATGGGACAGGCATAGAGCAGTGTAAAATGGTATATAAAATGCTTGAAAATTGGATTATACACAGACAATATTAAAGGATTGCGCTTTGATACAACGGCAAGCAACGTCGATAAGCTAAATGGAGCCTGCACTTCTTGAAAAAAGATTTGGCAGAAATTTATTGTGGTTTGCTTGCAGACATCATATAGTATATATGGATTAATTGAACCTGCTGCTTTTAGTAGCTTGTTAAAGGAAGTATCAAGTGGGCCCGATATTCAGCTTTTTCAGAGATTTAAAAGGCGGTGGAATTCTTTTAACCATACCCAAATAAGCTCCGGTGTAGATGACGCAAATGTTCAAGAAATTGTCCGTTCACAAGAGAAGGAGAATATGTTTACCTTTATTAATGATCGAATTGGAAAAATAAATAACGGACGAGATGATTATAAAGTATTTTTATGTTTATCACTTTTATTTGAAGAGAACTTCTTACATATATCACTATAAGCTCCCTATAAAAGAATTCCTTTAGCAACAAAAACAAATATTAAGGCTGCTGTGCAACAGAAAAACTAGTAAAAATATCAAATATAAAAATCTTGTTAATTACATATGAAATGTGTTTCTATTTTAAATCTTTTCCGTGGACTTTAACCAAAATTTCATCTTTAAAAAATATGGAACCTAACTTCTCTGTGACAAGCTATATATCTTAGAATCATTATTAAGACATTAATTAATTTTCAAAGACAGTACTAGTAACATTTCTTATCTATTTAAGTTTCTCTTTAATTTGTTATTAATAAACTCTAACCACTGATTTAGCAAGTGGCAAACAATTAATTGAAATTTGTCCCTTTTGGTCGATTAAGTGTTTTTTTTTTGCAAAAAACCAATTTGAGCGACCCTCCAAACGTGGTTCGATGGACCTAAAAATTTACATGAGGTCATTTCTAATAGAAACGAATATTTGTAGATCTGAACCCGGTAGAAATTCAGACATGAGGAAAAATGGGTCGTCCTAATATATATATACCGGGTGACTGATACGAAGTGTTACCAACTTCAGACTGATATTGCTGTCAAACCAGTGATGACAGAGCGCTCAAATGTACACTAATGGCAGTTAATTCTATTATTTACAAGCGTACGAAAGCATTTTAGTGGAAAATATTCAGAAAAAAAGTTATCCGCAATGGAACTTAAGCGTAATAGTGTGATTGCTCTATATTTGGCTGGAAAACCAGCAGGCAGGTGGACCGAAATGCACTACAACATCACCGGATATCATTCGGTAGGTGAAGGCCAAATTGGCTTGGAATATGCGCCGTAGCGGCAGGAAAATGGCTCGTGAGGCGAACATTTCGCTCGGACGGTTGCAGCACATATTGAAAGATCATCTTGGACTAAATGCCTTGAAATTTCATAAAACGCATGGTCTCACCGATGCTCAAAAAAAAGTTAGAATGGAAAGAGCAAAGGAGTTGTTACGCTTGCTACTACCCAGCGGAAAAAATTTACCACCATACGATTACGGTCGACACTTTTGAAAATGGAGACTGGGTTTTACCAAGATACGCAGAACTACATAATTTTACCATCCAACCAGGTCTTTACAAAGCCGCTAATTTCAAAACAACAATAAGGATTTTGACTAGTGAGCCAACTCCGCAAAAAATAAAACCCCCAAAAATTAAATTCAAAATTAATAATTTCGAAACCATAGAACCACTACCAATCCTTTATAATAAAACAATTAACAAGGAAAACATAAAAAGAGTAATTCGGACTGACCACCTCAGCGAATTGGAAGCAAAATTAGTCATCGACACAATTTACAAGAATCAAACAGTTTTGTTGAAACCGAATGAAAAATTGTCCGCTACAACCGGAATTAAACATACAATCACTACTCGTGACGAAACACCGGTGTACACAAAAACATATAGATACCCACACCACTTCAAAACGGATGTTGAAGAACAAATTCAAGAAATGCTGAACAACGGCATAATCCAAAGTGTCGTCAAGTTGGTAGTGCCCAAAAAAGTGGATGCTTCGGGAAAGAAGAAGGTGCGCGTCGTTATCGACTATAGAAAATTAAACGAAAAACCAGTCGACGATAAATACCCCATTCCCCAGATAGAAGAAATACTAGATAATCTAGGGAAATCCGCTTACTTCACAACACTAGACCTTAAAGCTGGCTTTCACCAGATACTAATGGATGAAAAATCACGAGCTAAAACAGCATTTTCATCAGACAAAGGGCACTTTGAGTTCTGCAGAATGCCGTTTGGACTGAAGAATGGTCCCGCAATATTCCAACGGGTGATGAATAACGTGCATCAGGGACTCATAGGTAAAATCAGCCATGTATATCTCGACGGCATTGTGGTAGTTGGGGAAAATCTAAAACACTTATATAACCTTAAAAAGACCATCTTAAAAAGACACTCAGAGTTCAACCTTAAGATTCAGCTCGATAAGTGAGAATTCTTAAAGGGAGAAACTGAGTTTCTAGGTCACATAATAACTAAAGACGGTGTAAGACCAAACAAGGAGAAGGTACAAAAAATCTTAGAATGGCCGTTACCAAGAAACCAAAAAGAAATTAAACAATTTCTGGGACTTTCTGGGTACTACAAAAGATTTATTAAAGACTATTCTAAGATAGCCAGGAATATGACGAAGTATCTTAAGAAAGATGTGGCACTAAACCTTTCCGATCCAGACTACATTAGGTCCTTCGAAAAGCTTAAAAACACCATAGCGACGGACCAATTACTAACATACCCGGACTTTACAAAACCGTTCATCTTAACGACGGATGCGTCAGATTTTGCCCTTGGCGCAGTACTTTCTCAGATTCAAGATAAAGCCGAAAAACCCATTGCATTCGCTTCTCGAACACTGAACCCAACAGAGGCGAGTTATGCGATAAATGGAAAAGAGACTTTAGCTATAATATAGGCCGTAAACAAATACCAGCCTTACCTCTACGGAAACAAATTTACGCTGGTTACGGATCACAAGCCCTTGACATTTATAAAAACTTCGGAGAAAAACTCCAAAATCCTAAGATGGAGACTTGAGCTTGAAAACTACGAATACGACGTAGTTTACAAACAAGGCAAAGCGAATGTGGTAGCCGATGCGCTTAGTAGAATGCCACTCACGGATCCTGAACAAACAAAAGAAGTAAATAATAATGAACTTAGTTCTTCTGAAAACCAACTGATCCAACATTACGCTTCAAGCGACGAAGACACAATACACTCAGCCAATACCTCGGATGATTATTACATCCATTTTTCAGAACGTCCGGTTAACTACTACAAAAACCAAAACATTTTAAGAATTTCAGAACTAGATACAATAATTACAGAACAAGTATTCCCAAAGACTAACAGGGCTATATCGCAAAACCCTATTTCGATAAACCACAAATTTTACACTATCTCAAAAAATTCCACAATGGAAAGCAGTCGGCTATTTTAGCACCTGAGATCCTTTACGGAAAAATTCAGGAAATCTGTAGGGAACATTTTTCGGAAGCAGGTCATTTTGTTCTAGTAACAAAAATCGTAGAGGATGTAACAAACTCGGAAAGGTAAGATGCCATTGTAATGAAAGAACACGACAGGGCACACCGAGTAATTAGGGAAACAGAAAATCAAATAAAAAGATCTTACCCGAACATAATGAAGACAATCAAAAGTTACATCAATGGATGTGCGATTTGTAACATACACAAATATGACTGTCAAAACCCTATAACATCAAAATATCCCCCAGGCCGAGCACCATTAAACCGCTCGAAAGAGTACACATTGATATTTTTATTATAAAAAAAACTAATTTCATGTCTGTCATAGACGCATTTTCGAAACATCTCCAAATGATTCAGATAGAATCAAAAAATCTGTTGGACATAAGAGCCGCAATAACCAAATACTTCACAACATTTGGAATTCCAAACACAATAATAACGGAACATTCCGCTCAATCCGGGAAATACGTCAAGTGGAAAAAACCCATTCCATTCAATCATAGAAATTTACAATACCAATAAAAACAAGATACCAAATTCGGAAACCAAAACAATTGTAGAGCTTTCCGTAGCACTCTACAACAACTCGGTCCACTCAGCAACTGGATTTACACCGAATGAAATAATTTTTAACCACAGTAATATTGTAAACCCAGACGAAATTCGAGTGAAATCAAAAAAAATTTCGGAGAAGTAAAAACTAGATTAGACGAACAAATAAGGACGGTAATTAAACAAAATTGTAAAAAAGAGAAACCCCCAGAAGTAATCGATAATCAAACAGTTTTTCTAAAGCCTAACATTAGAACTAAGAATCAACCAAGGGGATTAAAAAGAAAGCAGAGCTACGGTCAACAAGGCCTTAGACAGTACAACAATTGCCAACAGAGTCGTCCTGTCAGAATTGGAGATGCTGACAATGATAGTAAATATCGATGCCATCAATGCAATATTAGTAGATATTCAGGACGCAATAATCAGAACGAAAATTGCCCTACCGAGCAGTAAAATACTATCCTTTAAGGAAATTATCGCCATCAAGAACCTACTAGTCGATCAAGGCATTGAAATACCAGTACCAAACGAAGCCCTAAAATACATCATACCAAAGATTGCAGTGAACGACGAGACCTTGTTATACATATTGGAAGTCCCCAAACTCGAGCAGGACAATTCAATGATAATGACGATTAGACCAACGATTATGAATGGTAGCATCTTCCACGACTACCCAAAGTTCCTAATCAAGTCCATACAAAAGCTGTTCACAACAAGCGATCACAACAATTATGTACAGAAATCCACGGGCATAAAAGAATTCCGCAACGAGTGAATACAACATCTAATATTAGGGAGCAGAAGTCATTGTATGGTAACACCAGAAACAACATGACCGCACACCTAATGTCCGAAGATAAGCTGTTCATAAACGGCACAAAAGAAACAGTAATGTCATCAAACTGTGGTCCGGACAATCGAACGCTAATCGGCAACTTTATCATACCATTCTGGAATTGCACTATTAACATTAATGCAAAGGTATTTCAATCATTTGAGTGGAGAAGTGAGATCGAAGAAATCCTAGGAGCTCTCCACAATATAGAGGTTGCAAGGCAGATGATAGAAAACCAAAACATTACTACACTCACACAAGAGAATATCCAAAATAGAAAACAATTAAACCATGTTTACCTGAGATAATTAGATCATCAAAAATGGTTTTGGACGCTATCGGGAGGCATCTCGGTTTCAACGGTCAGCATAATTATACAAATATTATACATTTGCACCCGCAAACAATCTAATATTGTAAAAATAGGAACTCCAAAGGCAAATCAAGGAAAGCTGTCATATACAGATCTGTTAAAAATAGCAGGCATCGCATGTAAGGACGAGGACGCCCCTTCTACATCCCCGGGAGGAGTTATGTACCCACATAAACATAATGCAACATCCAAAGACGCAAGGTCAGCACAATTGGGAAATACGATAAAACCCACATGCAAGAAATAAATACATAACATCGTAAACCGCATCATCAGCATACCAAGGAATCCAACGGTTGATGAAACACGAGAACCACGCGTCGCAACGGACAACGTGCTGACAACGATGTTATAAATACTTAGTTAGAGTTAGTTAATCAGTATAATTGTTGTATTAAGTGAATTGTATACTCGTTTTTGTGAATAAAGAAAAAAATAAAATTATAAATTTTTTTTTTTTTAGATTATATAAAAGTGATTCCTTAATTATACAGTGCTGGGAAAAAAAGTGGGACAAACGAATTTATTGCAAATTGGAGTCTTTTTTTGCTAAAATTACAAAACTTTTGAAAACAATTTGTTTATTGTTTCATTTTAAATACATGTATGACGTAATTTTTTGAAAAAAAAAATTTACCTGCAATTTAGGGGCAGAACCCCGAAAAATGCCAAAATATTCAAAATACGTTGATGGGTGTTAAAGTAATTTAATAAAATAAACACTTATTTTTTATTTTTTTGTTTGTGTTTTATTGATTTATAGAAGTTCAATCTTTAATATTAATATTTTGTTGGACCGCCTCTTGCTTTTATTACAGCGATACACCTCCGATTCATTGAATTTGATAAATTTCTCAAAGTCGCAGGAGATATGGATTCCCAAATCGTGATCAACAAACTTTTTAAAGCTTCAATCGATTCTGGGCGCTTCCTTGCTACTTCTAGCTTCATTATAGACCAAATATTTTCAATTGGATTTAAGTCTGGACTATACGGGGGCCAGTTCAACACATCGATACTGTTTTCTTCGAAGTACTTTTTTACCTTTAAATGAAGAGATAAGAAAAAAAAACAAGTTTTTAACAAATTATTTATGTTTATCTGAAAGCCAGTTTGTCTATCTACAATTCAAAATTAATAACTCACCACTTTGGCGGTATGGCACGGAGCGTTGTCCTGTTGAAAAATAAATGGGCAAGTCTCGCCAAAGAACTTTAACACAGAAGGCTCTAATTCGTTCTGAAGGACCTGCAGATAAACAGCTGCTGTCACGCTGGAACTAAGGAAGCACAATCTACCGGTTTCATGTCCAGAAAAGCATCCCCAGACCATAACTCCTTCATTTTTCGGTGGAAGTCTTAAAAGACATTCGTTGCTAAGTCTCTCGCCCGGTTTTCTCCTTACGAGAATTCTTCCATCTCCAACATGTAGCTTGAATTTTGATTCATCGGAGAAGATCACTTCATTCCACATCTCTGGAGTCCAAGAAACATGCGCCTGGGCCCATAGCAAACGTTTTTTTTTCACTAGTAGTGTGAACTCAGGCTTCTGGACTGGTTTAAGTGCTCTCAAACCAGCTTTAACAAGTCTCTTTCTCACTAAGCTGGCTCAAATTTTTTTTCCCGTTGCTCGCTCAAGATCCTGTCTTATGTCTGATGAAGTTTTAAAACGGTTCCGACGACATTGTAATATTATAAAACGATCTTCCACTGGAGTTGTCTTTCTGGGCCTTCCAAAGCCTTTCTTTCTTTGTGTACTGCCAATCTCTCGCATTTTTTTAAGATTCCTCGCTACAGTACTTTTAGGAATGTTTAATCTTTCAGCTATTTCACGAATGGTTAAATTTGCTCGCGCCAAAATCAACATATTGCTTTTACACTGCTCACTAACTTGTCCCATTTTTTTTAACTAAAATTGCACTTTATTCTTTATTTGACTAGAATCACTTACAGAATAACTTAAACCTTACAAAATATTCACTATTTATACCCAAAAAAAAAAATTACAGGCAATAAAACATCTGCACCCTAATGACGGCTAATTGCTTGACCAATTTTTTTGCACATCAGTTGCGGGGTTGTACCGGTGTAATTAAAACAAAAGGCGGTCCAACAAAATATTAATATTAAAGATTGAACTTCTATAAATCAATAAAACACAAACAAAAAAATAAAAAATAAGTGTTTAATTTATTAAATTACTTTAACACCCATCAACGTATTTTGAATATTTTGGCATTTTTCGGGGTTCTGCCCCTAAATTGCAGGTAAATTTTTTTTTTTTTCAAAAAATTACGTCATACATGTATTTAAAATGAAACAATAAACAAATTGTTTTCAAAAGTTTTGTAATTTTAGCAAAAAAAGACTCCAATTTGCAATAAATTCGTTTGTCCCACTTTTTTTCCCAGCACTGTATATATCTTGTTACCACTAGAAATCGTGCTACTTACGCGTCTACTTTCTGCTGCTGAGGGCAACTTAACATAATATAGTTTTGAAAAAATCCAACCTAATTAAATTAAACACAAAAATTGTTTCTTGTACTAAATAATTCTAAAACGAAACATAACGAAACGAACCAAACATACTCGTAAGAGTGCTACATTCGAATTTTAAAAGACAAACATTAAAATTTGTTGGCGCCACTGATCTTTGCAGGTATATCATGTAGCCAACTTAATAATAATAAATTAACTTCGTTATAATTGTAATTGTGTTCTCCCTATTGTTATTTTCATATGATAGCTATTACGATAAATCTTTAATCCAAAGTAATTACTAATGCATTAATATTTTAACTCTTTTAATACATAATAAAGTTTTTCTTTCCATGTACAACTCCCATGTATCCATAATAAACAATAAAATGTAATTTCATTAATCAATCCTATCAAAATGGGTTTTCCTTTTTTTCTCGTTCTTTTCTCTTCTTAAGGAAAATAAACGGGAAAACAATTATTTTTCGGAAGAAGAGTTGTTTATAAACGGATGAGTGTTTATGTGTATATGTACCAGTGATGAAGCGATTTACAGGGTTGCGATTAGGGCACATACAGTGCTTTTGATTTCCAAAATAGTTTTGAGCTTTTATGATTTCATCATATCAGTTGTGTATACTGAACTTAAAGGGTTCATCACAATTTTTTAAACGACAAAAAATTATAAAGAAATTAATTATTATTTTTTTATTTAATTTTCTTGTACACATTATCTAAGACAAAACATACATACGTGCGTACGTACATACATAAAAAAAGAAAATCTTAATCTTTTATTTTCATGTCCTGAAATAAAATCCATAAAAAATTGTTGTTGTATATTTATATTTAATGTTTGTATTTCAAATGGTAATGTTATTTTCATTTTTTTTTCTACATGTAAAGAGTATACTGAACATCTCAATCTGAAAATGAATACTTTTGTATACGCCGGGTGTTTATTTGAAAAATGTACATCCCACAAATTAGTTTGGATAGAAAGTTGTATTGCGTATTATTTTAGAGAGATTCCACTTTTCTCCCTTCTCTACGGGAATACAAATATTTTTGAATTTTTGACTCACAGATGGAAAATTTATATTACCGTACCTTTTGGACGCGGCTCAGACTTTTCAACGTCTTATGGACGAGGTTACAATAGGATTAGAGTTCGTTTACGTCTACATTGACGATATTTTGGTAGGTAGTAGAAACATTTCGGAACATCAAGAACATCTCCACTCATTATTTACTAGATTAACAGAATTTGATTTAACAATCAAGCCTTCCAAATGTGAATTTGGAGCAACATCTCTTTCCTCAGCCATCAAATTACTAAAGATGGTATTAAACCATCCGCAGATCGAATTGCAGCAATAAAATCGTTTCCGCAACCAACTTCAATTAGGCAAGTGCAGCGTTTCGTGGGCATGGTCAATTATTACCATCGCTTCATCCCTCACTTAGCCGAACAAATCGCACCAATACATAACCACCTTAGCAAGCTTGGCAAGGTAACTAAAAATAACCCATTCACATGGCCACTTGAATGCGAGGCGGCTTTAAATAATACCAAAGTTTCCCTCGCTCAAGCTACTCTCCTTGCACATCCCATGGAACATGGGACACTACGCATCAACACTGATGCTTCTGGTATTGCCCTAGGTGCGGTATTAGAACAACGAAATGGTCATAAATGGGAGCCTCTTAGTTTCTTCTCTAAAAAGCTTTCTCCAACCGAACAGAAGTATTCTGCTTTTGATAGAGAGTTGCTGGCAATTTATTGTGTCATTAAACATTTTAGATGTTTTGTAGAAGGCAGAATATTCTCTATCAATACGGACCACAAGCCGCTCACTACAGCGATCACGCCTAAATCGGAAAGAAGCCCACGTCAAAGTCGTCAGCTCGATTATATTTCACAATTTACAACTGATATAAGATATGTTAAAGGTGAAAGCAACGTCGTAGCTGATACACTGTCACGTACCGAAGAAACTCAATTGTCAACTATTTGCCACACAGCTATCGATCTTCAAAAATTAGTTTCATTACAAAATACGGACGATGAACTAAAAACCTTAATAACAAAATCATCACAGTCAATGAGCTCAAAATATAAACTGGAACAAATCCCTGAATTTGTTTCAGGTTTATCAATTTGGTGTAAATCATCGACCCCAATTAAACGCCCTTATATCCCTAGCGCAATGCGCGAAAGTTTTTTGAAAATCTACACGGCTTGTCACACACCCAGGAGTACGGGCAACACGAAAATTGATATTATCAAAGTACTTTTGGCTAAGTATGAACGTCGATACGGGATACTGGTCCAAAACTTGCATTCCTTGCCAGAAATCTAAAATCAATCGACATACTAGATCAGAGCACGGACGATTTGGCATTCCTTCTGGAAGGTTCAACCACATACTCATCGATCTCGTTGGACCGTTACCTCCATCGAGAGGTAATACGTTCATTCTAACAATCATTTCAGAGAGTTCATAGGGTTATTAGGTTCGCTGAGAATTAGAACGACAACGTACCACCCCCAGGCAAATGGGATGGTGGAACGTTTGCACAGTCATTTAAAATCTTCCTTGTACGCCAGATCAAACACTTTAAACTGGAGCGATGAACTCGAATTTATTCTCCTTGGAATAAGAACATCCATCAAAAATGATCTTGATTGTACTCCAGCCGAGCTTGTTTACGGACAACCGCTAAGAGTTCCAGGAGAATTGGTAATCCAATCTGATCCGGTGTCTTCCACCGATCCTTCATTGTTCAAGACAATATATACATACCACAAAATTTAAAGGACTATGATAAGGTTTTCGTCAGAATAGACAAAGTAAAAACCGGGTTAACACCACCCTACGAAGGTCCTTTTACAGTCCAGCGTAGATTTCGCAAACATTTCGTTGTGAACTATAATGGTAAAAATGTATCAATTTCAATCGATAGACTTAAACCGGCATACACGACAGACGAGATTAAAATAATGCCTCCGTCCGTTTGTTCATCTCGCCAGAGACAGGTAACGTTCAAAAATTAACCATAAATTATCAAAAATTTTCCTCTCTACGTCAGCCATACGAATATTTTCAAATCGATAAGACTTTATCTGCGGGGTGAGTATTATAGTGATCACGATTATTCCACTATAAACATTGGGCAAGATGCAAGATATCAAGCATACCTAGCTGCACCCTAAAAATAATTTAATGATGATTAGCAAATGATTTAAATCGAACGATAATACAAGTGCATATCCACATTATTTAATTTGGTTAGTATATTGAGAGAGATATATTGATTTGTGCAATGTGTAACGCAATCATTGGTCTATCGTAGTGTTAAGTCAACAATGTATTACTCTTCTGTATTTGTATAGAAATGTAAATGAGATTAAATAAATCGGTTCTTAGATTTTGGAATGTTTTAAATAAATTAGAACAAAGTTGGTTTTACTTCTGGGCACATCTCAGAAAGAAATATTGTTTGTGTACAAAAATATTTATATATTAAATAATAAAATAATATAAAATTACTATTTAATTCCTGTGTGTCAGGTCATATAAAAAAAACTATTTATTAATTAATAAATAATTGGAGTCAGAGAATATACGGTGAAGTGGGGTATAAACGTACTCAAATGTGAAGTGTATATTCCACATATATCTTACGATACACGAACCCCTACAGAGTCAAGTAGGTATCCATTATCATAGTTGTTGTCACTCAGATTGACGCTAAATGAAATAAGTTCCTACTAACAAAAGTAAAAAAAAATATTTTGTTAATCAAGAAAGCTCACATCGATTTGTATCTTCTTAGACAAAATGGTGTCTTACCATAACAATATATAAATTGTAGATCGAACTCAATGACACAGGAGTTTACAAACCAAATACTAAAGCCACGATTTTCCCGAAGCCGAGATCCTCTAGCTCCCTAGCAACTGATACTGACAAGTTTTGAAATTCGATCTCATCAGTTACGCACTAAATGTCAAAAAACATTTTATGTTTCTTTGAAAAATTTCCCTTCATACAAACCTAATTTTTTGTTTAAATACGGTAGCTCTTATTTTAAAAATCATTTTGTCCGAGAGGCACGTGACAGAAAAACATTGCGACAAACCATCGTCGATGTCAAACAAGTGGATTAGTATAAATTTTGGTGACCGCATGGGAACAGCATAGAAGAAATTTTAAAACTGGAAGGAAAAGAGAACATCTCCTCGGATTGGCAGTATGCCTGAGGTGGCAAAATCCCTCTAGGGGATGTAACGCGATACTTTTAATGAATATAACAAACAAGTTATAGAAATAATGGATTCAATGATGATAATAATAGATTATTCCCGGCCCATCCTCTACCTATCTCTGTCTTCAATTACTAAGTTGAGGACTACCGCTAAGTTTCCAGCGAATCAGTGGCAAATCAGCCTGGTTGATTGTAACGCATTTTAGGTGTTGACAATCCGGTATTAACAATCGACAGTCCCAATAATCTAATGACTTTACAACAAAAACACAGACATCGCGTTTAAGTAGGGAACCGAATACAACACCTAAAACACCACCAACCGAGAAGACCATTGGTCACCATACAGAAGCAAAATGGACTACTGCTAAACAGAAAAGAAATCCAGGGAAAGGTTAATAAATCAGTAAGAAATATATGGACCAGGGATTATATAGGCTACAAATTCAAAGTACTAAATTTTGAGAGCTGAGCAGAGCACTGAATCTTGCAAGTCCACCGATACTTCGTTATTAAAGAAAAATATTTCGAGCGAAATTTATATTAGGTTGGTCGAGCTCATATCTAAAATAGTATTTGCAGCAAGCAAATCTAGCAGAAATTTTAGTTGACGTATAGATCTACAGAAGAAATTGAAGCGATAACCATCGATAAACCGATTCAAGTAAGACCTTTTTCAGACATAACACTTTAAATCTTAAGTTTTTACAAATGTTTGAATCTTTCACGTGTATTTCACCACCCCAATTTTCCCGGACTCCCAACATGAAACTTGACCTTGAAAATTTTCCAGTGATAACCACCAACCAACCGATTCAAATAAGACCTTTTATGGAAATTTTCATTAACATATTACGATCTGTGATTAAAAGAAACACAACTGCGACTCCTATCGGCGTGAAAAACTCATGAGCCGACCCATCTTCCATTCCAGTACTATATGCTGGCTTGGAGCTTTGCAATGCGCAGATGGTAACTTAAATCAGTCCTATAGCTGTACGTCTTCGATTTAGCGGTAACTGCCAAAGTAAGATGGGAAAATGAACAGCGAAAGAGCGGGAAGTGTTTCGGCCCCAGTTAAAAATTGGCATGAATGTGAAAAAGACCTTTTCCAGACATAACACTTTAAACGTTAAGTTTTCCCGGACTCCCAACATGAAAAAAAAATTAAGTTTACATGTGTATTGCACTCCCTCGATTTTCCCGGACTCCAAACATGAAACTTGACCTTGAAAATTTTCCAGTGATTTCAAATAAGATCTTTTCACGACATAACACTTTAAACTTTAAGTTTTTACAAATGTTTGAAGTTTTCACGTGTATTTCACTTCCCCAATTTTGCCGGACTCCCAACATGAAACTTGATCTGGCAAATTTTCCAGTGATAACCACCAACAAACCGATTCAAATAAGACCTTTTCCAGAAATTTCCATTAACAGATTACGCTTTGTGATTAGAACGAACACAAGTACGACCTCCTATCGGAATGCAAAACTTATGGGCCGACCCCTCATCCTTGTCCAGTAGTATATGCTGGCATGGAGCAATGCAATGCGCAGATAATAACATAAATCAGTCCTATAACCGTATCTCTTCGATTTGGCAGTAATTGCACAAGTAGGCATGGATTAAAAAAAGACCTTTTCCAGACAAAAAACTTTAAACGTTAAGTTTTTACAAATTTTTGAGTTTTATCCACATGAAACAAATTAATGTCTGTTTAAATTTTGTTTGTTGTTTGTTATGAACATAAAAAGAATTTCGGCTGATTTTGTAGGTTAGTTAATTTCGGCTGGGATTTCAATTTCATACATAATTTTTTTAACTTTTGGCTGAAATAGTCGAGACGCTATCTGCATTATCGAATTATCGGCTAACATTAACAGGCTTAACTAATCATCACATTAAATTACAAAACAGTTTAGTGAAAATATTATATTCTTCAAAATACGCTTCTGGGGAACAGAAAGAAATCGCAGGGAGCCAGGTCGAGCGAGTACGATGGGTGAGGCAATAATTCGTAGCGCAATTCTTGCAATCAATCATCGATTTAGCTGCGACATCCACGCCTAGGGCCTATGCTACTTCGCGCACTTTAGTTCGGCGATCACCGAGAATCATGTAGCGAGCCTTTTCAACGATTTTCTCGATAATAATGTCGGCCGGGCGGCCTGGCTGCTCCTGATCAAAAACCGATGTACGAACCACGTTTAAATCCATTGAACCAATATCTCACGGTTGTCATGGATGGTGAAGGGGCTCCATAGACAGCATCCAACTTCGCGTTTATTCCATTGCATATTTTTGAGAAACACGAAACACGAATGATACAACTGGCTACTAAATAAAAACTAATATGTAAACTAGACTGAAATTTAGTATGGTGGCGTTTGACAGATGACAGTACTCGATGGTAGTGTCAACTTCTGCAGCAACTCCATCTGTTTTTAGACAAGGGTACTTATTGATCGACCTCATACGGTCACATTTTATACTTCAAAAAATGTTGAATGGGCCTTATCAAGGTACGTAGAATTAAATAGTAAAATAACCATTCAACCGGGTCTCTACACTACTAATAACCTCAAAACAACAATTAGATTTTAAACTATAGTGAGCCAACACCACCACAAGAATTGCCAAAACTCAAGTTCAAAATTAATAATTTCGAAACCATAAAACCAATACCCATTTCTAGAAATGTGGCTATTACCGAAGAAACCATAAAGACAGTAAGAGTGAATCAAAATTTGTCATCGACACGATATTGTCTGCTGCAACGGGAATGAAACATTCAATTACTACACGCGACGAAACACTTTAAAGCGCACGTTGAACAACCAATTCAAACCCGTTCTGGAATAGCGCCAAATTCTGATTTTTTAGATTTTTTTGCACTTGCTGTGTGGACGTAGTACCACTTGGTCTTGTTGGAACCAAATGTTGTCAAGATCAACTTCTAAGTTCGGCCATACAAAGTTGGTTACCATCGATCTATACCGATCTCCATTAACAGTAACGGAGCTACCAGCTTAATCTCGAAAAAAAATACGGACCGATGATTCCACCAGACCAAAAACCACACCAAACTGTCAATTTAGGTGAATGTAATGGTTTTTCATGAATAATTTGTGGATTTTCTTCGCACCAGAATCGACAGTTTTGTTTATTTACCGCACCACTCAGATGAAAGTGAGCCTCATCGGAGAAAATGATTTTCTTAAAAAAATCGTTATCGTTTTCAAGTTGTTCCAAGGCAAAATCAACAAATTCACGACGTTTATGGTGGTCCAATGGCTTCAGTTCTTGAGTGAGCACAATTTTATACGGATGCAAACCCAAATCCTTTCTGGTTTGAGACAGTCCCAATTCTTGAGAACGTCTTGAAATCGACAAATTGCGGTCAGCAACACTTGCCTGACCGGCAGCAATATTTGCATTACTTCGAGCGAATCTTTATCTTATTGGCACTTCAACATTATGTAAAGAAAATGTACGCTCAAAATTTTCAACAATTCGAGGAATAGCGAGCACACTTGAACGATTATTACGACTATAAAATGGCAAAAACGCACGAAAAGTTGCAATTGGAGAACGATTATTTTGATAATAAAGCTGAATAATTTGTGAATGTTGTTCTTGCGTATATCTCACCATAATGAAATTGTAAACATGACTGAATACAATGAAACAAAAAATGACAGATCATGACATATTACAAATGGCCGAAACGTCACTTAAAAATCATATCATTCCTATTGGAAAACCCTATATTTCTAATACTTTGGCAGAAATAAATAGTAAATTCGTTTAATTTTAAAATAATATTCGTGCTTCACTTAACCCATTAGATTCATCAATAGACGGCAGGATAAAATCATCTTCTTGTTCTTCTTCAATTATATCTGGCAAAGGAATTTGCGCCATTATTAAACTGTTGTGAAGAACGGCACAGGCATACCGGTGTGAAAAACTTAACAAAATTGTGGCGTATTCTCGCGAAATTGAACGGCTTTAATCTATTGCACAATGTGTGTGGCTATGTGGCAAAATCTCCAGGATTAGCTCCACAGAATTTCCATTTTCAGATTTTTTCGTCCTAAGTATGATAAAATGAACGGCCCAAAATGCTGGACAGCTTTATCGATTACGATTCGCATGTGGCTATGAAAATGTATTTGGAAATTTTCGTTTTAATTATAATTATTTAACCGTATTTTTCGTGGGTGGTAGTACTGTGGATTTAAAAGTTTAATATTCATATTTAATAATGACGTCACTTAAAATCTTTAAAAGGTGTTTTTATTTTTTTAATCTTTGATATGTCAAATAAAATTTAAAATCAAAATCTTGTAGTTTCGTCTTAACCCTGTATAACTAACTAATACATATAAAGGAAAATGTGGCTTAGTGAAAACTTCTCATGATCCATCCGATTCGAGAAATTTTTATTAAAAATTTTACTAAACAGTTCGTAAAGAAATTAGTAAAATTTTCTCGGACATCCATAAACATCGCATCTTGGCCAACTGCACGCTGAAAGCTGCCAGTAGCGAAAAATGGTAAGGTACAGATCAATTTCAAATGTGAAGGGATTGTGTGCATTTTATATATATTTGCCGCCGAAATAGTGGCGATAGTACGATATAAATTGAATCGATATAAAGTTATGTAACATTAATAAGCCACAGAACATCCGAAACGTATCCATCAACACTGTATAAACGGAAATGCACAGTTAGCATTAAACACAAAATTGTATTCCAATATCATAAAAATCATAATTAGCATTAAATAAAAAAATTGTAACTTAATAAATAAAAACGCTAAAAAACTGACGTGATTAAAAACATCAAGCATTCGATGGCGGTAGAAATTCTGTTTACCAACCACTTTGTTAATAACGTAGATAGTATATTAAGTTTGTGTGAAAAAATTAAATAAAGTGAATATTATAAAATCATTATATCTGGAATTAGGAATCCCCCTCCCACCCTCTACTTTGGTAAAGCAAGTGAAATATTATTAACCCAAAATATAAACGATAATAGTTGGGAAGCCCTAAAACAAGCTTTAATTCTAAATCTCGCTGATAAACGCGATGAATCAACTTTAACCTTCCAAATTATGTGTTTAGTTAGGAGTAAATTAAATCACAACAATTTGTACAATAAAATAACAGAAACAATTAGTTTACTTTCAAATCAACTTAAATTACAAAAATTAGAACAGTGTATTGTCGATGCAAAAATAAAATTGTATTTGCAAATGGGTTTGACGATATTTGTGGATGGAATTAGAGAACCACTTGGCCAATGGTTACGTGCCAGAAGACCAGAAACATTGGCTGAGGCATTAGAATTTGTCAATCAAGAGGAAAATATATAACCATCATCGGCTCATAACTTTTCCGCAAGGAATATTCAACCACCATCAACTCAAAATTATCCTCCACGGAATAATTTTCAATCATCGTCCCAAAATTATCAACCACAGAATAATTTTAAATCCACATTGAACAATTATCCTTCACGGAATAATCCCAATCCAAATAGCTATCCGATAAACCAGGAAGGTAAAGTAGAACCGAGAAAACCTTACAAACAGGTTCACTATGAGTATATCTCTAAACAACAAAGTAACATCCTGTATAAAACCGTTTTACGTAAAATGTTAATAAAAGTTCCAATTCGTTTACAACGAGGTGAATTTTATATTACACCAATAACACTTCAACACAGTGTGCAAATTCAAGAAGGTATATATAGAACAATAGAACCATTCGCAGCACTAGTAGAAGTAGTTAATTTCTCGAATAATCTCAAGGAAATATTTTTATTTTAACCCTTGCATGTTGAGCCGTTCAACTCACATGAAATACACACATAAATACAAATGGCATTTCTCAAATAGCGGATTTAGTTGATAGCCTTAATTATGAACTCGGATTTAAGTGCGGTCGTAAAAAATTGGAAACGGGTTATGTAAATATTGTATATTTCAATATCAGGGGTTTGAAGTCGAAGATTCATGAGGTGGAAAATTTCTTATCGTTGTGTAATTATGGGACCGAAATCATTGTACTAGTTGAATCATGGATACAATCTGATGAGGTAGTTATGTTTAATTAATTTTCATGGTTATAATACGTATCATAGTTGTCGTAGGGGTAAAGGAGGTGGAATATGTGTTTTAGTTAAAGAGAATATTAAATTCTCTGTAATTTTTGAAAAAGATGAGCTGAAAAACAATTTTCTAGTTTTAAAATTGCTTAAGCAAAATATGCATTTAATCAGTATATATAGATGCCCGGGATCAAATGTTGATAATTTTTTAGAGTCCTTTCAAACAATTTTAGAGAAATTTTAATTTAAATATTTTAGATCCAAGAAACCCAAAAATTAGTAAATATTTAGATTTACTATCTGTAAATGGCTTCATGCTCATTAACAAATTAGCATCAAAATTTGCCACAAGAATATGCAACAGTACTTCCACTATTATAGATCATGCATTGACTGATCAATTCGGATTAGTACACAGTTTTGCATTGGAGGATGTATCTTTCTCTGACCACAGAGCAATTCAATTAGTCTTAGATGTACAAGCTCAAGAATCTAAACAGGCACAAGTATTTAAAATGTTAAATTATGATTTGGCTGCGAAAAATCGTTGTTGGCAAAAAATAGAAACCGTCGAAACTCTGGACGATCTGGTAAGCGGGCTCGAGAATGTCGTGAAGGATTGCATGCAATATAAGCTAACTAGGGAAAAATTATTTAAACTAACTTTAAAATACCCTGAGTGTGAATATTTAAAAGTTAAGTTCAATCTAATAAAATCCTCGATTGTAACCAGAGTACGGAAAGCTAAAAGAGATTTTTACGTAACTAGACTAGAACATTGTATTGGAAGTTCCAAACAATTTTGGAATCTATTGAAGTTGGCCATTTATAATAAGACACGTGAAACTAAACCAAAAAATATTTCGGTAATGTTAAATGGCTCAGTTAGCGAGGACCCAAGGGAAGTTGCCAACGCATTCAATGCTTGTTTCATACATGCATGCGATTTTCCGTGGCCAAATGTAGTCGTAATTATGCCAGAATATCATATAGATTTTAAATTTGATATAACCAATGTGAGTGAAGAGGAAGTTAGTCGAGTCATTCAATGTTTGAAAACAGCTGCAGCCACGGGGCGGGACGGCATATCAGGCAAGTTCCTTCAATTTTTTCAAGAAAAATTGAAGAGAGCGCTAACTAGCTTGATTAACAATTCGTTGCTTGAAGGCAAGTTTCCGGAAAAACTAAAAATGGCAAGAGTTATACCGGTATTTAAGGATGGGGATGCACTAGAGCCAACCAACTATAGACCAATATCTATTTTAGGCTCAGTCTCAAAAGTATTCGAAAGAATAGTGAATAACCGGTTATTGCAATTTTTGAAGGCGAATAATATTTTAGCAAGAGAGCAGTATGGGTTTACGGAAGGCTCTAGTACACAAGCAGCATGCCTTGAGTTAACTAGTTTCATTTCGGAAAATGTTGACAAGAAACGGATTGTAGCGTGCTTATTTTTGGATCTACGGAAACCGTTTGATTCGGTAGACCATGATATATTGCTCGGACTTCAGGGATTGAAGTTTGAGCCGATGCATTTGTCGTGGTTCCGATCATATCTTAAAGCTCGTCCTCAGGTTGTAGTTGTTAATCAAACAGAAAGTGATGTGATGTGTCTCGCAAGGAGTGTACCGCAAGGATCCATTCTTGGGCCGGTCCTTTTTAACATTTACATTAACGACATATGCAGACAAAACTTTAAGGGCACATTTCAGCTATATGCTGATGATGCTGTTATAAAGTATGAAAATACAAATCTTAAAAATCTTTTTGAAGATATGCAGATGGATTTGACATTGCTAAACCTGTGGCTCAATGAAAACAAACTTCAATTAAATGCCAAAAAGACTAAGTATATGATATTTACAAATAAAAAAATATCAGACGAAGTTATAAGAGAGTACAGGATTAGTTATGCGGGAATTCAGATAGAGCGTACGGATCAATTTAAGTACCTGGGTCTACTGATAGATGAAAAATTGAAATGGAGCGCCCATATCGATATGGTTAAGGCTAAAATACGACCTTTTGTATTCTCGATCAAAAAACTGAAGCATATTTTGCCGCAAAGTTCCCTGTTACTAATCTACAATTCCCTTATCTTACCACAATTAATATATTTAAACCCAGTGTGGAGTGGATGCGCTGGTTTCAGTTGTGATGAGATCGCAATTCTACAAAAAAAAAACTAAAAAACATATACCGCCTGCCACTAAGATTTTCAACAATCGAACTTTTTAAAAATATATCTCAACTCAGCTTCCATAATATAATTGATTTCGAACTCATAATGACAATATTTAAAATTCGAAGAGGTTTAATTAAATTTTACCGACCTCTGATTCATGCGTGGGATATTCATTCATATGGTACGAGACAGTGAGCCAACTTCACTTGCAATTTTTTGCAACAAACTCAAAAAACAACAATATACTGTACAAGGGTCTGAAAATGTACAACACTATACCAACCGATCTAAAAGAAATTGAAAGTATTAGCTTGTTTAAGAAATGCCTAAAAATGTATTTAAGAACAACCTAAAATAAACAATCGGACTTAAAATGTCTAAATAAATAATCATTAAAATCTTTACGGTGCGAATTTTAATTTTGATTTTAATTTTATTTTATAGTGCTTTTTTGCTTTTTCTGCAATATTTGTGCTCTTTATTGTTTAACGTAAATTTTTATTTAGTAGTATATAATCATAGTCTATTTAATTTTTAACTTCCCTTTTTTTTATATAAGTATATATTTCAAAATTATAAAACATAAAACAGCGCGCTGCTTCATTAAGTATGTTCCTTTGTTACCTTCAACACTAAGTGTTTGGTAACCAAATTAATTATTGTATCTAATTTTTAAGTAAATAAAGTAAAAAAAAAAAAAAAATTAACTTTCAAACTCCTGTCAACATTGAATCTAAAAACATAAATGTTAAAGAATTTATAAATACTGAACATATGAATAGGGAAGAAACACAACAAATTTTAAAATTATGCTCAAGCCTCGCCGACATTTTTAGTGATAAACTAATTATCTCTAACAATATCAAACATGAAATAAACCTGAATAACGATAAACTGGTGTACATAAAACAATACAGACACCCGGAAAATCGAAACCCGAAATTAAAAATGAGATAGCAAAACTCTTGAATCATCATTGGGGATCATTAGGCCTTCATTTAGTCCTTGGTCGAGTCCAATTTGGATGGTACCGAAAACACCTAATTCACAGCAACGAAAAATGGCGTTTAGTTATCGATTACAGACAACTCAACAAACAAACTATAGACGATAAATACTCATTGCCAAATATAAATAATATTTTAGATAAATGCAAATCTATTTACTACATACACCACAATAGATTTAGGAGGATTCCATCAGTGGCACTATTCTGGTAATTCCCCGGGAATAGGGAACTGGGGAAAGAATTTATATGTAATTTCTGTTCAAATATTGTTTTTCCGGCCTACTGAGGAGAAAAATTTGATATAAATATTTATAACGGTTGGGAATAATTTTTCCATATCTAAATTGGCAGGGCACATTATTCCCCAATTAATTTTATTTGTTTTAAAAAAATCACCTCAGCATGCCAGGAAAAAAATGTTTAAATAAAAATTTCATATAAAATCTTTCACCAGTTCCCTATTCCCGGGGAATTACCAGAATAGTGCCACAGATTGAAATTAAATCATCAGACATAAATAAAACAGGATTTTTAATTGAAGGAGGCCATTATGAATGGCTTGAAAAATGCACCCAGTACCTTTCAAAGGGTAATGGATAACATTTCGCGAACTCCAGGGAAATCATGTATTATGTTACATGGACGACGTTATACTATTTAGTACTAGTCTCCAAGAACATATAAACGATCTGAAAAAAGTGTTTCAAAAGCTTCAACGAACAAACCTTAAAATCCAAATAAATAAAACTCATTTTTTACAGAAAGAAATTGGATCCCTTGGACATATTATATCACAAAATGGTTTGAAACCAAATCCGTCAAAAATAGAGGCTATCACTAATTTTAAACTTCTAAAAACTCAAAAAAAAATTAAGAGTTTCGAGGGTCAAATAGGGTATTACCGCAAGTTTATTAAGGATTTCGCGAAAATAACTAAACCCCTAACAAACATGTTAAAGAAAGATACCAAAGTTATTCACAACGAGGAATACAAAACTTGTTTCGAGATTTGCAAAAACCTGTTAACATCGGAACCTATACTCCAATATCCAGGAGCAATTCTGTCTCAGGGTCCAGTAGGATCCGATCTTCCAATCTGCTATGCATCTAGAACATTGTCTAAAACCGAATGCAATTATAGCACTATTGAAAAAGAACTACTGGGTATAGTGTGGTCGGTAAAATACTTTCGTCCATATCTGTATGGCCGCAAATTTATCATTATAACCGATTACAAGCCTCTAGTATGGCTATTTAATTGCAAAGAACCAAATTCGAAAATAATTCGCTGACGATTGAAGCTTGAAGAATCTGAGTATGAAACCATACACAAAAAAGGTTCCCTAAACACAAATGCTGATGTATTTCTAGGCTCGAAGAAGACGAGCAGATTAAAAAACTCAATAGGTATTTGATAAATGACGGTTTATCATGGCCAAATACTATTGATTCAATCGAATATCCACAAGTGGATAAAACAGATATAAATCTCTTGGGTTCAGAAGAAAACCTAGATGGGATTATAGACAATTTTAATAATATAACCATTGGTAATGACGGTTTATCAGAGCCAAACGAGTTATCAAAAAGAATCTCGGAAACACATTCAATTTTAAATGAGTTCAAAACTCAAGTCGTTTTGGAAGTCGACACCAATTACAACAAAATTAAAGAAACCTACTTTATAAAACGTTTAAAGAAGAAACATTTTATTCTGTAAATATTTCAACACAAAGAATTTCACAGCAATCATGTGCAGCCATATGACGTATTTCAAATCATCCAAAAAGTTAGTGCTCTTAACCTGCACCGACCAAATTAGCCCACCCCAATGAAACCTGTACTATAATTTGTTACACATTTATAACAATTTATTACAAGAAATCACGATTTTATTACAGTTACCGTTTTCGAGTGACGAGTGGTTGGTTTAGCTTACAATTAAACCTGCACCGCCAAAATTGTAACTTTTGATGTAGCTATGATATCGGGATGAACCAGAATTTATTACAAATTAATTACATTGAATAAGTTAGTTCAAGACCACCCCTATAACTATCCTAAGGGTAAATTTCACCCCAAAAAAATCATATATTTCAAAAACGTCAATTTAACCAAATTTAATGAATTTTTTTACACCAGACTGCCACAAGATTTTAGGAAAAATGTTGCTAGAAGTCTTGTCGAGAGTAGTTAAGCCCTATCCAGATGTGTATTAAATTATCTTTGTGTCACGATACGCGGAATTGGCTCCCAACGGTAGAGGCCTCGAATAGGTAATTTAAGGGTAGATTTTACCACCTTCAATAATTTATTACACCAGACCGCCACCAGATATGGGGTCTAATGTTACTCTGTGGTCGTTGTTAATGGTAGGTCAACCTTATACAGGTGTGTAATAAATTATTTTTGAGTCAGGTTACACGGAATTTCCTCCGAACGGTAAAGATTTGAAATTTTTAATTTAAAGGTCGATTTTACCACCATTAATAATTTATTACACCAGACCGCCACCAGATATGGAGTCAAATGTTACTAGTTGGACATTGTAGTGGGCAGGTCAACCTTATCCAGTTGTGTAATAAATTATTTTTGAGTCAGGATACGCGGAATTGGCTCCCAATGGTAGAGGCTTCAAATAGGTAATTTAAGGGTCGATTTTGCCACCTTTAATAATTTATTACACCAGTCCGCCACCAGATATTGAGTCAAATGTTACTCCTTGGACATTGTGGTGGGTAGGTCAACCTTATCCAGCTGTGGATAACCAGCTGTGCGCCGGCAAGTAGAATTTAAAATTACAATTTAATCAAATATAAATTAAAAATTATCAAAATCAGTTAATTTCCAATGTGCATATAATAAATACATCCCTGACCAATGCGCGTGAACTTTTTCCTAAATCTATCCTAAAAACAAAAACAAAGAATTAGGAATAGTTTAGGAAATACTTCACAAGCCTCTTTAATACAGTGAATTTTTTCCTAAAACTGATAATATGTCTAAGTATTAGTGAATATGCTATACGAAAAAAGATGAACTGCACGATCAAATAATTGATTTAATATTGATCAATAAAACATTATCAACGCAATTTCTTTTCTCTATATAATTTATCTTATTAATTAAATTTATATCTTAGATATTAATATGAATAAACAAATACAATTACTGTTTTTATGTTTTGTATTTGAGTATCGAAAACCACTCGAATGATTTTCTGGCAAAAATTGGTCAAAGTGGGTCATCGAGCAACGATTGTATATCTGGTAATGCAGATCAGATAAGGAAATTAGAACAAAATCAGGACCTATCGCAATTGATTTCTGGTACTCGAAAAACCTCATCTGAAATTTTCATGAAAGTCGTTTGGAAAAATGGAATCCGGGTCCCACTGGAAAACTCCATAAACGAATTTTCCTGAAACCAAGACAAATCGCAAATGATTTCTGGTACTCGTAAACCTCCTTTTAGTAATTTTTATGATAATCGGTCGAGTTGTTTCCGAAATCATTTTACAACATATAAATATATACATAAAATCATAATAAAGGCCGCGTATGATTGTTTCACATTTTATGTATTTTTGTTTTTATTCACATACATATACATATACATATATATATATAAATATATATATATATATATATATATATATATATATATATATATATATATATATATATATATATATATATAATTTCGTAATAAAAATAAAGAAGCAACTAAAAAACTTAATTTTATTGTCACACATTTAAGCAAGGTCCAGAACCATTTTACCTATACATGTATAAACGTTTTGTTGAACGTTTTCTTTAGTTACAAGTCAATACACAGATGGATAGTAGTTTAAGTAAAAAAAATTGTTTGTTCTAATTTTCTTATCTGACCTGTATTACCATCTTTCGATGTGAAACTTTCGGCTAACTTTAATAGGGTCAATGTATAGATTTACACGTTATATTTATCACCGTCATCCCCAATATAATACTCATTTGGCCATACGTGTGACTAATATTTTTAGATCACGATTGGTCCACTCATGATGCATACACAGTATGAAGAAATTCTCTTGGCAATAGCAAGTTCAAATAAGACAAAAACCACCCCATGTCATATGTAGAACGATAAAAATTCAATATATCCGTTCCAGAAACCACTCCAAGCTCTTGGCCATAGATGACACTAATATTTCTATATCACGGTTGAACCATTCAAGGAGCACACACACTTTGAAGAAATTCTCTTGGAAATTACAAGTTCAAATAAGACAAAAACCACCCCGTGTGACCATGTCATATGTTGAACGGACACATTTCAATTATTTGGACCTGTTATTGCCAAGAGAATTTTTCAAATTGTGTGTGCTTCTTGAATGGATCAACCGTGATACAAAAATATCAGTCTCATCTATGGCCAAGAGCTTGGAGTGGTTTCTGGAACGGATATATTGAAATTTTTCCGTTCAACATATGACATGGGGTGGTTTATGTCTTATTTGAACCTGTTAGTGCCAAGAGAATTTTTCAAATTGTGTGTGCTTCTTGAATGGATCAACCGTGATACAAAAATATCAGTCTCATCTATGGCCAAGAGCTTTGAGTGGGTTCTGGAACGGATATATTGAAATGTGTCCGTTCAACATATGACATGGTCACATGGGGTGGTTTTTGTCTTATTTGAACCTGTTAGTGCCAAGAGAATTTCTTCAAATTGTGTGTGCTTCTTGAATGGATCAACCGTGATATAAAAATATCAGTCTCATCTATGGCCAAGAGCTTGGAGTGGTTTCTGGAACGGATATATTGAAATTTTTCCGTTCAACATATGACATGGGGTGGTTTATGTCTTATTTGAACCTGTTAGTGCCAAGAGAATTTCTTCAAATTGTGTGTGCTTCTTGAATGGACCAACCGTGATATAAAAATATCAGTCTCATCTATGGCCAAGAGCTTGGAGTGGTTTCTGAAACGGATATATTGAAATGTGTCCGTTCAACATATGACATGGTCACACGGGGTGGTTTTTGTCTTATTTGAACCTGTTATTGCCAAGAGAATTTCTTCAAATTGTGTGTACTTCTTGAATGGTTCAACCATGATCTTAAAATATCCAAGAGCTTGGAGTGGTTTCTGGAACAGATATATGGAATTGTTTCCGTTCAACATATGACATGGGGTGGTTTCCGTTTTATTTGAACCTGTTAATTGCAAGAGAATTTTTTCAAACTGTGTAGGCATGTTAAATGGACCAAACATGGTCTAAAAATATTAGTCTCATCTATGGCCAAGAGCCTGTAGTGGTTTCTGGAGCAAATTATAACTATTATTTTTTTAATTGTCATATTCAATTATTTTGTTGAATGCTTTATTATAAGCACTAATTGAAAGATTCACTAATACTATCAAACGTCATGATCTGTCATTTTTTGTTTAATTGTATTCAGTAATGTTTACAATTTCATTATGGTGAGATATACGCAAGAACAACGTTTACAAATTATTCAGAAAACGATAACGATTTTTTTAAGAAAATCACCTTCTCCGATGAGGCTCACTTTCATCTGAGTGGTGCGGTAAATAAACAAGACTGTCGATTCTGGTGCGAAGAAAATCCACAAATTATTCATGAAAAACCATTACATTCACCTAAATATACAGTTTGGTGTGGTTTTTGGTCTGGTGGAATCATCGGTCCGTATTTGTTTCGAAATGAAACTGGTAACACCGTTACTGTTAATGGAGATCGGTATAGATCGATGATAACCAACTTTTTATGGTCGAAATTGGAAGAAGTTGATCTTGACAACATTTGGTTCCAACAAGACGGGGCTACGTGCCACACAGCAAGTACAACAATTGAATTATTACGAGAAAAGTTTGGAGATTCTATTATTTCAAGAAATTGTGATATTGAATGGCCTCCTGGAAGTTGCGATTTAACATCATTAGACTATTTCTTGAGGGGCTATTTGAAGTCATTGGTCTTTAGCAATAAACCAAACTCTCTTCAATATCACTCTTATTGGAAAACCCTATATATCTCGCATTTGTAAAAAATAATAATGTTTCGATTGCCATTCTTCTTGCCTTCGCTATAATCGATCGAGTTGCCTAAAATATAATTTGGCAATAAATAAATTGTTAATCTGCACATTATTGGAAAAATCTCTTTTAATTTTGGGAACATATCTGGCTATCATCAAACATCAGCAGCGGTTCAAACCAGGGACATAATTCATATCATGCGAATTCGACGGGACGTCAAATGCTTCGTCCTCATTGTCAGTAACATCAATATGATTGAGGAAATCATGATTAATAAAAATCTTTCTACATTTAGAATAGAAATAGTTAAAAATAGATATGAAAATTTAGAAGATAGTTTAAAGAATATTTACCCAGCCATTAGAACAAAAAAGGATTATGTAATGGTTTAGGAGGGTTAGGTCACAACGATTATCTGCAAATACAAAATGCAATAACTAAACTAGAAAATGGCATTGTTTGACAGTCGATAAAATGAAAACTAATTGACAGAATGAAAATGAAAAGATTCTTTTCATTACATTTTTCCATAGAACGCGAATTGACCCCCAGGTATAACTTCAGCAACAAAAAGATTACGAAGTGACGACAACGCCCGTTAAGAAGGTAGACCTCAAATAAATCACCTGTTTTGAGTGGTGCGTTATTTTTTCGGTCAAGTATATTTTTTTAAAACCAGACCAACAAAAATTCTACCCATCTAAAATATTTAGTCCGGCTTGCAAGATAATTCAAGTGGAGATTTTTCAAACGAATACCTGGTATATGAATCTACTTTTACATTATATGTGATTTTATACTGAGGATTGAAAATGGGGATGGTTAGACTACTTACTTCCTTATACACATATATCAACATCATTATTATCGTCAAAAAAGATAAAAGCAGAAAATTTATATATACGAATATCTAAGAGTAACAGTTGCAAAATACATCGTTCGACTTTCTTGCTCTGGTATTCCACAAAAGATTTGTGTATATGAGGAGCAACGAGAGCGCACACAAGATAAAAATATTCAACACAGTGTTTGTGTATTCCATCACATATGTACGTAGGTATTTCGTATATGTGCTCGATAAAATGTTATTAAATTTAAAGACAAAGGAAAAATGGAAAATATATAGAAAATATTTTTGTTGTTGTTATTCTAACGAAAGGATGTAAGATGATTTTCCCGTTGTGCCGTTGTCTCAAGCAAAAATACATAAGTAATAAGATGACATAAGGAAAACACAAAGAATAAGTAGAAGATAATAAAAAAAAAACTGAAATTTATTATTAAAAAATATAATAATTTTTAATTCATATCTCGCACATGATCATGACATTTTCTATGCTGCTTGCTCACCGTCTTGAATGTGTACATATCAGTGTATTGTGGCAACATAAACATGTAAATCAAAACATGTAATAAAAACGTAGCTGTAATGATTATTCATTTGTTCATTGTTGCTCTTGATGTGTCATCTTAGTATACAAGAAAAACTTGTTTACTCTTAATGATCATGTTCCATTGTAATCATAGCCTGGTTATCCATACTTTGTACAAAATGTTTAATTTGATGTGAAACCGTCGTTGGCGCCAGTTTTGTACTAGTGTCGGTCAAGATTATTTTTCCAAATCGTTAGAGTTGTTTGTACAAAAAGTTTTAACAGCTTTATATTGAGACAATCTTGTCTCGACTTGACGTTGTTTACAAAAGCTTCAAATTTAGCTAAATTCAAGTTTCTACATCGCATTCAGATCCCCCATCATGATTTGATTTTAAAATTTCATAGCACGGTAGCACGAGTCTCGGGTGGCTGGGTTCTAACACACCAATTCCCCCACGTGCATCCAATGCATCATTATGTTCTTTAAATATTTGCGGTTCTCTTTTCTGTTGAGGTACTCACATCTTCCAAACAGGAATATTTGTTAAGATAGAGTTAAGATTAGGCTCAATTCTAATAAATAACACTGTGCTAGTTGAAAAAAGTGACAAGCTGGGCACCCAGGCGGTAAACCTAATTCAAGTACGCTGAATTCAATAGTGCTAGTCCCATTTCAAAGTTGGTCCCCATTTTTGAGATATCGCTTTCGACATGTTCTGGCTCTGAGTCAAAATTAGTCAAAATATATACTAATTTTCACGTTGATAGCTCTTGAACCATTAAGATTTTCGTTATGCTTTCTTCAGCAAAGTTGTTGCACAAATCAAGACAAACAATTTTGCGGAACATATCAAGACCGAAAAACAACATCCACCATATATGTGTGTTTCACTTAGGCTGGTTACGTTTGGTTAGGTTGGAGTGCTTGCGTTCACACACTTAGACCAGTAGTATTCCATTGTAATACCACAGAATCCTATTTCTCATTTACCCCTGTTCAAAACCATTCGGAGATAAGGCTAAATACAGATAAGGCTAAATACATCTGGAGGTCGGCATACTTAGGCCAAACAGCACGCTCATTAACGCGTATAAACAAATTTACAAAAAAGTACAAAAATCAAGTTGGACAGGTTAGAAGATCTTGGTTTACATTTTGGGCACAATTTGACTCATGAGTCATGAGACATTTGTATACTGTACGTATACAAATTTCTCATGAGTCATGAGTCAAACTGCGGTCAAAATCAACACAAAACCCGAAAGAAGAGATTATTCTCAAAATCGATATTTCTAAAAAAGTTAAAAAAATTGGCACAATAAGTACTAAAAACTACAATATAAAATTAAAAATAAAAAATTTTTCATTTAAATATATAAAGTGGCAAAAGAACACAAAAAATAAAGTGAAAATCGGTTAGCGAGATCTTGAGCAATCGCCGCAAAATAACTGATGAAACCGCTGATTTATGCCGACTATACTTTTCACAAAATGTTATTAGTGGTGTAAATTGAACGCCGTCTTTTTTTTTGTACGGCATGCATTTTGCATCTGCATAGATGGCAAAATACTGGAGCCGCAATGTCATTTGGTGTCTCAATGATATGGATAGATCCAGTTCAATGTTATGGGTCCACGAATTATATTCTCGGTACCGAAAAAAACTTGGTTCTTTATGCACTGCAACGAAAAATGCTCAATTACCGCTGCCGCATTCAGATGAAATTCCTGTTCCGGAAAGATCAAACGCAACTGAAGAATATTTACCACCAATATTTGAATGTGATGAAACAGGAGAGAAACATCTGCATCAATATATCAACCAACTGCGCCACCGGACGCCTGAAACTATCGCAGCGGCAAGCCATTCTTTTGTCATAGAATTTAAAACAAGTGAACATTTTGGCTCCAAATGTTCGGATACATGAAACAATAAATCGTCATCGTCATTTTATGAATTTTTTCAAATCAATTGAGAATAATTCACTCGCTTTTTGCACTGATATCCGTGGTTTGGTATCCACAATGCACAATGCATATAATCCCGAAGATTGGCGATTGTTTATCGATTCCTCCAAAAGCAGTTTGAAGGCAGTTCCCCTTCACGTTACCAACTCAAGAAATTCCATTCCAATTACACTCAGCACAAACACAAAGGAAACTTATGCATCAATGAAAAAAATCATTGATTTGATGAATTACGATGATCATCAATGGAAAGTTTGTGCTGTGTTTTATGTGCTTATGGAATACAAGTTTGAAAGGTGCCCAATACAACGTCATCGGCGACCATACCAACGAGTACATTAGATTGCGATACGACAACATCGTTGATGCACTTCTTATCAAGCTTGGAGTAGATAAAAATTTTATAAAAGCACTGAATCCAGATTGAAATGCGTTCATCGAATTGCGTCGCATTTTTCCGTGGCTAAGCGGAATGAAAATAAAAGAAGGTTAGTGTTTCAATCTATTCGAATCTAAGCGTTGATCAAATGAAATTTCATTTCGCATCTTGTTTTTTATTACAGGAATACTTAATGGACCAGATATTCGTCGTTTGATGAACGATGATTGACGACATTTGAAAATGGTCTCAGTGAACGAGAGCTTGTGGCATGAGTAAAAGAGGTTATTAAGAATTTTCTCGGAATTAATCGATTCGATGATTTGGGCAAATATATTGAAAATATGCTGACCGCTTTTCGTAATATGAACGTTCGACTATCATTGAAAATACATTTTTTGCATTCTCATGTGGAAAAATTCGCCGAACAATCACCAGCCGAATCCGATGAGCACGGCGAGCGTTTTGTCCAAGTGACGGCAAGACTCAAAAATTGGTACAGCGGCAAAAAGCTGCATGCACTATTGTATCTATTCGATGCGATGTTTATTCGATCAAATTCAATAAATGGACAAAAAATGATAAAAAAAGTGTTTTTCGTCGAAATGAAAAAAAGAATAACACAAAATAACATAAAAATGTGCATGTAGATGTGATTTTTCGGTCTTGATATGTTCCGCAAAATTGTTTGTCTTGGCTTGCGCAACAACTTTGCTGAAGAACGTCAAACGAAAATCTTAATGGTTCAAGAGCTATCAACGTGAAAATTAGTATATATTTTGACTAATTTTGACTCAGAGCCAAAACATGTGGAAAGCGATATCTCAAAAATAGGGACTAACTTTGAAATGGAACTAGTACTATTGAATTCAGCATTCGTGAATTAGGTTTACCGCCTGGGTGCTCAGCTTGTCACAAAAAAAAATGTTTGCGATTCAAGCACAGTGTTGCCATTCTGTATAGTATTATTGGAATATTTATCAGGATTCAAAATGACTTTTCCACGGATATCTACGTTTTGTATGTCCTGGATAATTGCAACGTCGAATAAATCATCTCCATGCAACAATAAATCGTCTGTTAACTCGTCTATCAAGTCACAATATATTTTGGACAGAGTATCTGGTACAACATTGTCCCGTCCTTTAATATGAACTACATTGAAATCGTAGGACTGTAACTTTAATGACCTTTCTGGCTCATTAGCCATTGCAAGCTGGCGTGATCTGTAATAACGGTTATTGTATAGCCCTCGATGGGAGACCTAAATTTTGTATACTTAATACAAAAGTTTATCATTACCTGTGTCATCCAATTGAAACAACACACCATTATACCTTTGGTATTAGCATCACCTCTTATATAGAAATGCTTTTTCTAATCGGGGTTATGCAACACGGGAACTTTATCAAATTGGAAAACCTGTGGCAAAAAATAGAAACCACGCAAAAAATGGTCAAAAACGGAAGTTCGCAACATGCGTTAAAACTGGCCCTGATTCAGATGGAAAGGCAGATGAATCAGATCTCTGATCTGGACGAAACGATATATTTGAAGGCTTGCGAAGACGAAGAGAACACATTGGACTACTTCACTGAGAAGCATTACAATGAGATATCACAATCCTATGACCACATAGTAATAGAAGTCCAATCAGCATTAGAACAACCAAAAGCTGGCAAAGAAAACTTGTTCGAAGTGAAACTTCCAAAAATTGGTATACCACACTTCAACGGAGAGCACATGAAATGGATGGCATTACATGATGTCTTCGACAAGTTAGTGCATAACAACGGAGCACTAACGAACACACACAAGATTAACAATCTAAAAACATACACCGGTGGGCAGGCAGCAAAATTAATCAACCACCTTCACGCCATTGGTGAAAACTAGGAAACAGACTGGTCGATTATCAAAGAAAGATACGACAATCGCAGAGCCATAGTAACAAGATATATCCATACATTGATGTCACAAGGGAGCATCGGAACCGAATCTGCTTCAGCCATTCGAGTGATATACGACACTACCAACGAGTGCCTTCATATATGGGTGTCAACATCAACTCTTGGGATAAAATCATAATATACGTTATAACCAAGAAGCTCGACTCTGAAACCTTAAGACTATACGAGATGTCCCTAATAAACACAAAGGAACTTCAAACTTTAGCCAATCTCATGATGTTTTTGGAAATGCGATTTACTGCATTGGAATCAGTTTTTCGCGAAAAAAATCATTACTATCCGCAAACCTTCAACTTCGGCGGTAAAATTTAATCCAACAGGTGTAGCCTTGTTAACAAATAATACGACATGTAAAATCTGCCAAAAAAATCATCATGTCCAGGACTGCGGAAAATTCAAAAACATGAATATATACGAAAAATATCAATTGGTCTCATTATTCGAGCTCTGCAGGAACTGTCTTAAAAGCAACCATTCAACAGTCGAATGCACGCTGAATCAATCATGCAAACAGTGTGGCGGACGACATAATCAGCTTCATATCATTACACACTGGTAAAGAATCACAGCACTAGTCAAAACAGCAACCAACGATGGAGACTACCGGTATCTACGAACAATTATTGAGCCTTGCTCACAAACAAGCTTCATTACTTCGAGTACCATCAACAGGTTGAAAATAACAACAAGCAAAGCCAACATGAACATAACGGGAATCTGTGGAGACCAGAAAGAAACCATAAAAAAATCAGCCAGACTGGCAATAATGCCGCGATTCAACTCTGAATTTCAATTAACTGTAAAAGCCCTTGTAATCCCCAGCAAACAATAATCAGTCAAACATGGAATAATCTAAAGAACTTACCACCAGCCGATCCAAGCTACCACACACCAGGGCTGATAGACTTACTTTTAGGAGCGGATTATTATGCGGATATTATACTACCTGAAATCATGACGCAAAACAATCAACAACCAATAGCTCAAAGTTCCGAGCTAGGATGGATAGTTCTGGGAAAAACCACCAAATCAGCTAAGACAAATGAAAACTTAACAATCACAGCTGCGATTACCACCGAGAAGAATTCTTTGGAAGAAATTGAAAAAACTCTTAAAAATTTTTGGGAAATTGAAGATTTACATCCGCCAAGAAATCAAATACCCGAAGAAGAAAAGTGTGAAGAGATATTCCAAAGCAGCGTCAAACGGTCATCAAATGGAAGGTACACCGTAAAAATACCATTTAACAGCATTGATGAAAAATTAGGCGATTCAAAAAAGATGGCAACAGCTAGATTTCTCCAACTAGAAAAACAACTCTTGAAGAACGACGACTTAACGGCACAATACAAAAAATGTATGGAAGAATATGAACAGCTTGGACATATGCAGAAAATTGATTCAACCGCTGGATCTACATACTATATGCCGCATCATGCCGACTTCAAACCATCAAGCACTACAACAAAGTTAAGAGTGGTGTTTGATGCCTCAGCAAAAACATCCAATGGTCGGTCGCTAAATGACATCATGCATGTCGGTCCAGAATTACAGCAAGACCTTTGGCATATCATTATGAGATGGCGAAAGCACAAATTCGCATTTACCGCAGACATTGAAAAAATGTTTCGGCAAATATGGATCTCTGCAGAAGACAGGAACTTTCAACGCATACTTTGGCGTGACTCACCGACTGAGAGACTTCAGGAGTACCAATTAAAAACTGTCACGTACGGAACTTCATCAGCCACTTACCTTGCCGTCAGAACACTGCAAAAACTGGCAGAGGATGAGAAAAAATCATTCCCATCTGCTTACCAGGTGGTAAAAGACGATTTTTATGTCGATGACCTCAGGACAGGATGTGACACGATAAAAGAAGCGCTGCGCGTATTAAATCAATTAAGCCAACTACTTCGAAGAGGCGGTTTCAACTTAAGGAAGTGTACAAGCAATCATAAGGAATTACTAGCTAACGTCACCGAGACCGGAAGCACAGATGTATACAAAATTAAAATAGATGAAACCATCAAAGCTCTAGGGCTTTATTGGAAACCTTGTACGGACATCTTTGAATTTAATGTAGACCTCCCTGCGCACACTATCAGAAATCCGAAGCTTGACTGAACCACATCAATGGCATCATATAAAATCAAAAGATAATCCAGCTGATTGTGTTAGTCGAGGAATAACAACAAAGGAACTTATAAATCACAACATCTGGTGGACTGGACCGCAATGGTTAAAAAATAATAAAAATTATCATTCGATGGAAAGATACCCAGAATTTGATGAACAAGCAGAAGCTGAACTGAAACATGCAAATATGGCAACTGCCACCGAGAACGACAACCAGTTCATACACTTAATAGAAAAAACTTCAAGCTTTATGAAACTAAAACGAATCATAAAGAATGTGAACATCTTTATTAAAAGATGCAAAAAAGAGAATGTAGACGAGCATGATCTACATGAAGCAGAACGTATTATCATAAAACAGACTCAGCGTAGTATTTTCAAAGCGGAAATAGAAGAATTGCTGAAGAACAAGTCAGTGAAGAAAAAAAGCAAGTTACTACAACTAAACCCTTTTCTGGATCAATATGGAATGTTGCGGGTAGGTGGAAGACTTCAGAATTCATTGCTAAATTATGAAGAAAAACATCCTGCGATACTTCCTTCTAATCATCAGCTCACTAGAGCAATAATCAATCACGCGCACTTGAAAACAGCACATGGAGGAATTCAACTTACGCTCTCATACCTACGTAAGAAGTTTTGGATCATACGTGCAAAAAATGTCACTAAAACGTTAATTTCAAAATGTGTCACTTGTCACAGATTTGGAGCTCATCAAGGGAGTAACCAAATAATGGGAAATCTGCCATCTCCAAGAGTGCAACCGTCAAGGCCATTCACTCATACTGGTGTTGATTATTCAGGTCCACTACATTTAAAAACGAGCAGAAGTAGAGGACATAAAACTTATAAAGGCTATATAGCGATTTTCATCTGTCTTGCTACCAAGGCAATTCACATAGAGGTAGCTTTCAATAGATTAAGCTCTAGACGAGGATTATGCAGTGACATGTACAGCGACAACGCAACAAACTGCATTGGAGCCAACAACCAGCTGAAAAAAATGAAAAAAGAAGCTCTAGTGGACTTTAACAAAATCGTATCAGAAGAATTAGCTTCAGAAGGTATAACATGGCATTTCCAACCACCAGCATCATCTCATTTTGGTGGATTATGGGAAGCTGGCGTGAAGTCAGTCAAAACCCACCTAAATAAGATTTTGGGAAATACCACACTGACCTACGAAGAATTGACAATCGTTTTAAATCAAATAGAGGCAGTAATAAATTCTAAACCCCTATGTCCAATAACTAATGACATAAATGATCTAGAGGTACTCACACCAGGTCACTTTCTAATAGGATCATCAATAATAACAGTGACCGAAGGTGATCTAACGACTTCAAACATTAATAGACTGCCAAGGTGGCTGAAGCCACAAATCAACATAGGGGATCTCGTTCTTCTAATAGAAGATAATTTACCTCCTTCTAAATGGATGAGAGGTAGAGTAGTTGAAGTACATCCAGGAACAGATGGACATGTACGAGTCGTCTCAGTACGCGGCGCAGGAAAGTCTATTTACAAAAGAGCCATCACAAAACTCTCAGCTCTGCCAAAAGAAGAACCACTAACAACAGATAGGTGCGAAGATACAGTTGTGGCCAGCGCCGAAACTAATCAATCGAATTTACATAGGCGAGTGACAAGAGCAAATACCAACCCAAGGCTATTGCTGTATACACTCTCAATAATCTGCATTCTGGGAGCGGTAGCAGAGTACAAGGAACAACAATGAAATACAACATATCACGATTCACCGCTGATCCTGGGATTTACTTTGATAAAATTGGTCAAGGTAATCTAATCAACGGTGAGTGGAAGATCATAACGTATTTTAATCTTACACACTATTTTGCTGAACTAGACTATCTAGAGCAATGTACTCGTCAGCTGGACAGATTATGCATAAACGGGACTAAGCATGGGGTTATGCTGATAGCTCCGGCCCACACGGATACCATGAAACACTTAAAGGAGCAAAATAATATAATAAACTCTTTAGGTGAAAACAAAATTGCTCGCCAAAAAACGGTCTCCTTTCGATTTTATTGGCACGATTGCTAATGAATTATTCGGCGTGCTTGACCAACGTGCTGGTAACGCCTACAAGGATAGCATCGAAAAATTAAATGCAAATCAACACCACCACCAGAAATTACTACAACAGATTACTACAACAGATGTCGATATTGGAATCAACGATCAATTTGATTAAGCACAACTATGAAGAAACATTCACAAATATTCTGGATAATATAATGTTGCATGAAGAGTTCACTGATTTATTTCTTCACACTATGATGGAAATAATCAAACTCCGTGCGCTTCAATCCACAATAATCGACACTATCACAGAGGTTCATCAAGGAAGACTAGACTTTCTCATACTAACACCGCACCAACACCAAGGGCAGCTCGGGCAAATCATTCAAGGCTTGAAACCAAGTCAAGACATACCTTTTCGAACCAAAACAATAAAACTAGGAGATAAATTCATATTCGAAATCAAAATTCCACTGGTTCAGAGGGCACAATTTCATTTATCTCAAGTCATACCAGTGCCTACAATTCATCAGCTGGAATATGTATACATCAAACCAACTTCGAACTGAAGAATTCAATCCATGCACTTCTTTCAACGGAGAATATCTTTGCAATATTCATCAACCACTATACGATTATAATACAAATATAAGCAACTGGGAAGTGCAACTACTCAAACGAATTGGAGATCTCTCAACAAGCTGTCAAATCAGCAAAATGAATATAACAACACTATTTATCCCCTGCGTAGATACAATGCCTGGATCTTTGTGATGAAATGAAGAACGCTCTGGAAGTGGCTTGTTACTGGCCCAGATTGATAAATACTCAAAATTTACGGTGGATAAATGCTATTTACAAGGTTGCATTTTCTCCGCTTGAGAAAACCTAATACCGGAAAATGTTCTTTAGAGATAGGCCAATTCGACCTATATAGTGGTGTCTTGCCCTAATCTCTGGAAGTGGCTTGTTATTGGCCCAGATTGATAAAATACAAAGTATTTTGATCGAGAAATTTCAATAAACAATTCTGATATTTTTTCTGTTAAAGCTTTTATTTTTATTTATTTGTTAACTAATTCTCACTTGATTTTAATTTGTTTTTTCTTATCTGTTTTAATAATCATTGCATTTCATTAATATTTTGTATTTTTGAATAAATTATATTTAAAAAACTTTAATTTTAAAATATCTTCATTCGAAAATAATTTTACACTGTAATAAATCTCACTCAAGTTATTCTAATAAGAATTTAATATTGAGTGGTACCAACACATAAAAAATTTGGTTTTTTTGTTATTTTTTGTTAGAAACTTCACACCAGTCGTATGAAAGTGTTTTTTCGAGTTTTCGTTTTTGGGCCTGCATACATACAAACCGTATTTTTTATATTTTCCTCCAACTTGGCCGTAGAAATTAAAAATACATATACAAACAATTTTTTCCAACAAAATAAGATGCTGTGCAACAAAGGGTTAAGATTGTTAATTAGTGAAATATGAGCCTCATGTTTGACACGTTTACTACAAATTAATGAAACTCACACAATGCATACGTAATTATTGAATAATTAATTATAAAAAATATTACAATTGTGTACTCACCCATTGGCTGAATAATAAAATAAATAAATAAAATTGCTGCGTTTGTTCTTTTAAGTATCCATAAATGGTGTTTGCTGTTCTGTTGTTGCTGATGTTCCAAATGTTGCTGTTTATCCATTATAAAACTACCAACAAAACTTGGGTGAATCGAATTTATTTAAACACCACCGTACGTTATGCTGTATTATAATTATTATATAATTACAATATATTATTATTATTATTATTTAATTATTTTTTTTTATAATATTAAATTATCTTTTAATTTATTCATTTTAAAAATTAATTTAATTATTTTTATTTTACTCATTTTTATTTTTGAGAAGTATATATATATATTAATACAATCATATAAATAGAGTAATCAAAAAAAATAAATAAAAAAGTTTTAAATAATAAGGTAACAAAAAATAAAAATTATAATAAAAATAAAATTATAATTTCGTTTTATATTAATTTATTTTTATTTAATTAAAAATCACAACAAACACAGTAAATTCATTTTAACGGAATCGTCTGTTAATTAAATTGTTTATTTAAATGTTTAACCAATTAACTTTTATATAGTTTTTTTTTTGTTTAGTTTAGTTAAAATAGTAATTTAATATTAATTACTTATATTTCTTTTTAATTTTAGGTTTAGCAGCGAAACGTTGATAGCTGAAATGAAATAAACAAAATTACGCTATTAATATAACATAAAATTTATTAGGTTAGGTGTCCCGCCCCTACAATTTTTAATTCGTTTCGATATCAACATTAAAGAATGGATGAATGTTTTTTTCACCGCGATTGGAGTTTCACGAAAAAAGGTTATACAAGCCAACCATTGTTAATGCAATGAGGCTATTAGCATTCTAGGCGCGCTGATATTACTGATTGCTGTCAAAAGGCAAGAGCTAAGTTCTCAAAACAAAATGGACGTCTTGAACTAATTTTACAGGCTTCATAGAATTAAGTGAAGTATGTATGTAAAGTTGGCTCAACATCCCACGCAAAAAATACTATGGAAACAGCAAAATATACGAACTAAAGTGCGCTCCATAACTATATAAATACTCGTTTTTTACTCAAGTGAAATATATCTCAAAAAATCCCAAAATTGTTGCATGCAATAAATGTCGCATAATATATAGGTTGTTGCAACAAGTTTCAATTGAGAAATCTGTTCAACAGATTTCAAAAGATTGTCATTTGGGTGGGTTTTATGGAATGCTCGTGATACGTTCTGCTACCGGTATAACCGAATCGAATGATTCCTGGGGTCGGCGATATAAACAACGGGTATTTTTCAAAGGGGTTCTTGCAATAAATTTCAATTAAAAACCCTGATAAACAAACTTCAAAAGATTGTCATTTGGGTTGGTTTTCTGCAATGCTCATAATATGGTATCGTACCGGGATAAACGAATCGAACGATTCATATGGTCGGCAATATAAATAACGATCGTTTTACAAAGTGGTTGTTGCAACAAATTTCAATAGTTTCAAGAAACCATAACACGAGCATTCCATAAAATATACCCACCACATGTCAATCTTTTGAAATATGTTGAACAGATTTTTTCTTGAAACTTGTTACAATAACCCCGTTTGTAACAGACCAGTTATTTACATCGTCGACTTTAGGGGTTGATCGATTCGTTTGTCCCGTTAGCAGACCGTATCATGAGCATTCCAGAAACCCTACTTACAGGTCAACCTTCTAAAATTTCTTGAACAGATTTCTAATGTAAATCTTTTGAAAATAAACCCTGTGTAAGTGTCTTTTAGAAGTTCACTTTTCTTATTCGCATTTTGAAAATTTACTAACATTGAGAAAACTTATCCGCACATATGTACACTTTCCTTCTTTATAATTTGGTGGTATGATTTTTTATTCCGTATTCTAAAAACGAACCAAATTCGAAAGAAACAACGAAACAACGACAATAATAATGGATTTCTTTGCAATAAAATCTTTGTATTTGACGTGCTGAAAATCTGTTATTTATTTTTATTTCAAATCAATCCTTATATTTTTGGAGATTTATGTGCAGCATTTGTTGCATGCGACAAAGTTTGGATTTTTTGGGACATATTTCACACGCATCGTTTCTCCGTTTTTTAAATAAATGATTTAGATAATATCAAGAAAAACCCGTTTCAGGATTCAATTGTTTTGAGAAAAAACAGTTTTTTCTGAAATTGCTTAGTTCCATAACTATATAACCGCAGGAGCCCTTGATTATATTTTTCTCGCTATGCCTGATAAATGAATGAATATTTTAGTTTTATTCGGTCTGTCAAAAAACGAAGTGTTGTACAAAAATAATACCACGTGGAAAATACATATCGGCCGAGGAAAAAGGCAAAAGTCATCAAACCATTTGCGGAGAACGTTTTCTTTCTGGAATATAGGTAGAATATTAGGCCGCCATCATGTAACGGTTGCAAATTATTAGAAGAAATCGTACGACTTACGAGATAAGAAAAACTGGAGGACACAAAAAAAATGCCGCCAGTAATCTCACGAAAACTATGAAGCGCTTGAAAGCGACTTCCAGTTAGATGAGTCCCAAAAAACGACCCGCCAATCTTTAACAAAATAGGTACCAAAATTATTGCCACGGCACAAAGCTTCACGAAGTGAATTTGTTAGGCAAATATGAAACTTGATTGGTCAAAGGTAATTGAAAAAATTTAGTTCTGTATTTATTATAACTAATCATGATTATTTAATAGGTGATTTTTTCCGATGGAAAAAAATTAATCTGGATGGGCCAGATGGTATTCAATACTATTAGAGGGAACTTAGAAAGTTAGAAAGGAACCAATTTACATCTCAACGCAAAGTTCTGGTGGTGGAAGTCTAATAGTCTGGGTGACATTCTCTTCTGCAAGTTCGCTCATTTTAGGCTTCTTAAAAGACCACTTCAAACCTTTCCTGTACATTTATCAAAAGGAAAACTAGATTTCCCAGCAAGAAAACGCCCCAATTCATAAGTGCCAAAATATTACATCCTGGTTTGTGGAGGACATACCAATTTTAGATTTTCCCTCTTGTTCTCCAGACTTGTTAAATTCCATAGAAAAACTTGAGTCACCGAGCAAAATTAATGGCCGATATGGGTCTAAAAAGCAAAACTGAAAATGCTTCATCGGAATATCAACGTCAGTAAGAAATTGGTAAATATCTACTCAACATTAAAATGCTGTGACTGTATGAATAAGTGATTGGCTGTATGAATACCAGTTAGAGCTTGTGAAAGTTTGCTCGTTTTATTATGTTTATTTTGTGTTTATTATGTTGCGGGGGAAGGGGGTACACATTTAATGTGTAATTATTATGTTTAATATTCAATTCATATTCCATCCTTATTCAAATCACATTCAATTCATATTAATTTCATGTTCAATTCATATTCAATTCATATCCAACTCATACTCAATTCATATTCAATTCCTTTTCAATTCAAATTCAATTCATATTCACACGGATCGTAAAAATAGACGACTTCTCCTAGGCGCGGCTTTTATTGGTAACGTATTGCTTGGTCACATTGATTCATCTTACATTTTAGAAAACATATCAATTCATGTGCTTTGCAGAACATTTCGAAACTATGAGTTTTTATCACTAGAACACCATTCCACAAACTATGGAGAAAATAACCTCAATAATAGGTTGTCTAAATCTTTCAACATCGTCGACGACCTATTTCACTTTAATTTAACAAAGGACAACTTCAAAAATATCCTTGTGTTTATCAAAAATATTTTTGTGTTTATTTGAATATTTAATATTCTTGTTTTAAATTAAATAATCTGAAATTATACAAGTAAATCACAGAATAGATTTCTTTAAATAAATTCGGTTTCAATTCATTTTCAATCCATATCCAATTCAAATCATATTAAATTCATTTTCAATTCATATTCAAATCATATTCAATTCATATTCAATTCATATTCAATTCTTATTCAATTTATATTCAATTCATATTCGATTCATATTCAATTCATATTCAATTCATATTCAATTCATATTCAATTCATATTCAATTCATATTCAATTCATATTCAATTCACATTCAACTCATATTCAGTTCATATTCAATTCGTATTAAATTCAAATCATATTCAATTTATTTAATTCATATTCAATTCACATTCACTTCATATTCAATTCATATTCAATTCACATTCAACTCATATTCAATTCATATTCAATACACATTCAACTCATATTCAATTCAATTCATAATTCATATTCGATTCAAATTCAAATCATATTCAATTCATAATTAATTCATATTCAATTCATATTCAATTCATATTCAATTCATATTCAATTCATATTCAATTCATATTCAATTCATATTCAATTCATATTCAATTCATATTCAATTCATATTCAATTCATATTCAATTCATATTCAATTCAAATTCAATTCATGTTCAATTCATATTCAATTCATATTCAATTCATATTCAATTCATATTCAATTCACATTCAATTCATGTTCAATTCTTATTCAATTCATATTCAATTCATATTCAATTCATATTCAATTCATATTCAATTCATATTCAATTCATATTCAATTCATATTCAATTCATATTCAATTCATATTCAATTCATATTCAATTCATATTCAATTCATATTCAATTCATATTCAATTCATATTCAATTCATATTCAAATTCATATTCAAATTCAATTCATATTCAATTCATATTCAAATTCAATTCATATTCAATTATTATTCAATTCATATCCCATACATATTCAAATCATATTCAATTCATATTCAATTCATATTCAATTCTAATTCATATTCAAATCATATTCAATTTTTTTAATTCATTTTCAATTCATATTCAAATTCAATTCATATTCAATTCATATTCAATTCATATTCAATTCATATTCAATTCATATTCAATTCATATTCAATTCATATTCATATTCATAATTCATATTCAGTTCATATTCAATTCATATTCAATTCATATTCATATTCAATTCATATTCAGTTCATATTCAATTCATATTCAATTCATATTCAATCCATATTCAATTCATATTCAAATCATATTCAAATTATATTCAAATCATATTAAATTCATATTCAATTCATATTCAATTCATATTCAATTCATATTCAATTCATATTCAATTCATATTCAATTCATATTCAATTCATATTCAATTCATATTCAATTCATATTCAATTCATATTCAATTCATATTCAATTCATATTCAATTCATATTCAATTCATATTCAATTCATATTCAATTCATATTCAAAATATTTTGCAGAATCTACAACATTTATCTGGACGTTGTTAAACTTTGAAATATGCGCTAATCCAGAACACCGACTAACTAGGTATAAAAAAATGTATTAAACCATTCATACTTTTCATTAGTGTTTATATCTATCTGCCATAAAAGCTTTCATGCATATTTTTAATAAATGTCAAAAATTGTCGACCCACTCCATGATGTATACCAGTTATTCTACTGTAACGCTCTACCTCACATACATATACCCTAGATGGCACATACACATATACAATAGAAAGTAAACATAAATCAAAATGATTAATCATATCTTTTTATAGTTTTCCCATTTCCCATCAAGGAATATAATTTTGTCAGGAAAAATGTTTTATTTTCCCATTTATTGATTTCAATTTTCATCAGTTTATGCTCATCACAAATAAACGGATGAGAAATATAGTTGAATTTTTGGTTATGTACGAGTAGTAGAGTTCTACTTGCATTTAAAGCTTTTGTATATTTAAATGTGGGTTGAAGAAATTTTTTGATGTATTCGCCCATTTCGAGCCCACAAACACCCCATATACAGGTAAACAATTATTTCCTTGTTTTTGTTGCAGTTTCATTTAATTTAGAAACGTTATCAATCATTCTAATTAAATTAAGGAAATTGGTTTTCGTTGTATTTTCTTTTCAATTAACCCGAATTCATATTCAGATTTTACATTACTTAATGAATAATTAATAAAATTTGATTCTAATAATTGATACGAAATTATATTTTTAAAACGTAACCTTGTGACAGCTGAAACTTCAAATTATATAACAAAATTTATGGCAAGTTTTACAGATTGCAATTTCAACATAAATGGATGAGTGCCTATATTGTTTCTAACACAAGCTCTTCTTTGACCACGAATTGATTGATTAATTGGACTGTAGAACCAGGTACTGGACAAGTGGGCCGAATAACACCTATCCTATTCCTACAAGCGGGGGGGGGGCGGGTGGCGAATGATCTCGTTTTCGTTCCACTTTATAATTAGTTTCATGCTGTTCCTAAATTTGTACTAGCCAAGCAATGGTTGTTTGATGTTGATGTTGTAGTTGTCGTCGCATTATCTCGCACTGCCACACGCCCTCATAGTCGAATAAGCATTATTTGAAATGACTTACGAAAGGCGAACGATCAATTTATGGACATTAAATGGAAATTCAACCCACCCGCGGCACCACACATGGGCGAATTATGGGAAAGACTAGTGAGGTGGACAAAATCATTCGTATTAAGTGTTTTATCTAATGGAAGCTACGAATATTGTTAACTCTAAACCACTTACCTATTCACCTATGTATTCGGAATCTCCAGAAGCAATAACACGAATTAATTGTTTGGTTGAATCGTCGAGCTGGTAATCCAGCTGGTATTAAGATCTATCATCGGTAGACTGATGATAGTTTAATGATGCTTCGAAAACAGTGGACAATTTTTAAGCAGTTTCAGACCATTTCGGAAAAGATTGGTGCGTCAATATGTACCGATTTTAACACAACGTGCGAAATGGTGACCTCAAACGGTGACCCCAAAATCTCTTGCCGATGGGTATTATGAAAACGTGAGTTAATGAAGTAACGTGTACTAAACCAGCTACCAAAACAGCTATATTCTATTTAACGGATAGTAATCATAAGAAAGTATTTGAATTAATGGTTTCATGGAACAATGTCGGAATAATGATTAATAGACGGCGTATTTCTTACCACACCATCTAGCCACTCTAATTTTCTCTGTAATCCAAACTACCAACTTCCTACTGAAAGATTGGCAAATTGGGGTCGCTAGCTGTACTGGCAGGGACTAAGGGCGAGGTAACTACGGGTTCGGTCTGGCACCTTGAAAGTGTATAAAAATGATGAACGTTGCTACTCGGAGGCGCAACCCAGTGATGATGCTCCTGCGGTTAACTCAACCGTATTTATTTGCTTCGACTGCGGTCTTGATCAAAATAATGACAAATACAGATAGAAGCTTACATTTGAAGTTCGATCCATCCGAGTAGACAATCAAATTTCAACACGCTTATTGTAGGGGAAATCTATGGAACAGCTTACCTAATTAAGAAGTCGTTTAAATAAAAGGAACACTCTATGATAACCTTTATGGAAATACAGAAGACCAACGTCTTCCAACCTTTGAAGACCAAAGACTAGCTCTCGAAAACTTTCATGTTTTCGCGTGATTGCGTAGAACAGAGTGTGAGTAGAGATGCATCGGCTCAATTCCATCTCCATGAGGTCCGGTAATAATACAAAGGCTATCTAAAACTACCAACTATGATATCTCGTAAGCTTATTTGAGAGGAGGTTTGGAACTTATAATCCTTCCAGTGAGCCCCAAAGGATTACGGTAGCCCAGAATTGTATTTCATATATGAATAAGACGAAAAATCTGATCAACATCATTCTGATGTGGATGACAGGGCGCTGCAGTTGAACGAGGGCTTATAAACGCATAAGAACGACCACCTAAACTAGGTCAATCAAAAATGTAAACGGTAGATTTGATTGTTTGATTGGAGTGTGCGCTAAAACCTAAGTAAAACCTTTATCTTTCAGAGGTTAATTTTGAGACCGACTTGCTGGCCAAATCTGACTTTTCTGCTATGCTATACTTGTCGACTTATTGCACCGCACTGGATTTCATAATATATTATATTTCAGTACAGAATTTTGAATATCTATCTTTAGTATTAAATGACAGGAACAAAAGTTGATTAGCACCTAATTAGTGCCCTCGTTAACTCAAACAATTGAGACTGACTGAGAAATGTTCAAATGTTTGTTTCATTCCATCTACAACTTGAGTGCCACCACAACCCATAAAAACTATAATTACACGCCTAACAAAACAAGAACGTGGTCTATATATATGCGACTGGATAGACAAGAAGCTACGAATGAGCTTACATCGATGTTATACTAGTCAAAGAAACAGAACACTTAGCATTGTTATTTCAATCGCGGACGGATTACCACAGCATGTTCCAGAGCTTGCAATTTTTCTAAACGTAGCAAAAATAGATATATGTCTTGTATCGGAAACTTACGTAACAGAAACTTCATTTATTCAAATACGTGATTATGAATGCTATCATGCTATTCATCCAGGAGGAAACGCTAGAGGTGGATCTACCGTAATTATTTACAGAAATATTAAACATTATGAAGTGGTCGGAATTGAAACAGAAATTATGCAAGTTAAACCCATAAAAGTTGAATCAATCAATAGTAGGAATCTCAGTATCTGCTCTTTTTAATGTCCCCCACCCCATCAGTTAAAAAAGAAGACTATAGTGCGGGCAGCTGCAGCAGGGAAACTTTCGAATTTCAAAATGAAACTTTGCATACCGATTAAACCCAATTTGTGCTAATTTGTGCTCACGGGAAAAAGTTAGTGCTAATCCAGGAGCCGAAAAAACGGGAAAAGAAAATTTCAAATACCGCCTGAAAGACGAAATAAATGAACACCGATTTCTAGAAAAAACAGAAATAATTTAAGCCTAATTTTAAAACCCTCCGAAGGCGGCTAAACCGACGAAATTTGTGCTTATCATAGAAATATAATTTTCGTAAATTTTCATTCATAAATTTAGGAAAAAGAAACTAGTCCCTTAAAGGGGCTGGGGGTGTTGAACGACAAATTAAACAGCAGAAATAAAATGTTCTAAAATCCCAGGTACCTGTCTTTGGCACAAAAAAACTTGCGCGGTTACATCATTTCAACGTTTTTACATAACTAGTTTTTCTGTTCTTCTACTAACTTAAATGGGCGGTTGCGTCAACTTGCCTGTCTGTGTGTGGTTTTGCAGTGAAAAAATAAAGGGTCTTTCAAAAGTCGCGTCTAGATACCTTTTTTAAAATAAAACTTGAAAATACAGGGTGGCGCACGAATCGTGCTACAAAAACAAAACGTAATAACTTTTTTTCTGTGTGACTAATCGGCTTTATTTTTTTTTATTGTATAGATAATTCAATTTTATTTTTATTTAACTAATTAGTTTTGAAAATGATAGACCGTAAATGACCTCCATGCTCATTCACGCATGTGCGACACCTGATCAGAAAATTATTCATTGCGCACTGAAGGGTTGAAGTCGGGATCGCCTCAATTATTGTTGTAATGGACTGCTTCAATTCAGTCAAATTCCTTGGTTTCGTTTTAAACACCTCTTGTTTGACATAACCCCATAAAAAAAAATCTGGTGCAGTGAGGTCAGGTGACCTTGGGGGCCAGCGGAAAGTGGAGTTTCTGGATATTAATTTATTTGGAAATTTTCGTTGGAGCTCCTCCATAACCGGTCTGGCTATATGTGCAGTTGCTCCATCTTGCTGGAACCAAATGCTGTTAAAAGGGATACGTCTTCGCCGCAGTTCTGGGTAAAAAAAATCTTTCAACATGTTTAAATAACGGTCCCCATTTACAGTTACTGTTTCACCGTTTACTTCAAAGAAGTATGGCCCGACAATGCATCTTGATGAAACTGCGCACCACACTGTCACTCGTTCTGGGTGCAGTTCCGTCTCATGGAGTATTTCTGGATTAGTTTCACTCCATATACGACAATTTTGCTTGTTTACATTGCCGTTTAGATCAAAATGGGCCTCATCAGACATAAACAAGCAATTTATGAAGTTGTTGTCTTCTTCGGCCATTTCAATAATTTTCCGGCAAAATTCCAGGCGAATAGGCAAATCCAGAGGTTTTAATTTGCTTGTAATTTGGATTTTGTACGGAAACAAGTTTAAGTCATCATGAATTATCCGTTGTAATGACCGTCTGCTAACTCCAATTTGCGCCGATAACTCTCGAGTCGAAACACTTGGATTTGCCTGAATTGATGATGCTACAGCTGCGATTGTGGCTTCGACCCGAACATAGGGATCTCGATTGTACGGTCTACGTGCGATGCTTCCAGATTCAGCAAACATGCGTACCAACCTCATAATGGTCCATCTACTCGGGGGAGTGCCGCCAAACTCCCGCCTAAATTCCCTCTGGACGGAAATGATGGACTGCAAAGCATGGTAGCGCTGCACTATCCAAATCCTCGTTTCGGTATTCCAAGCATCCATTTTAGTAAATTTAAATAATAATCTGCAAAATAAAAAAAATAAAAAACAGATTAGTCACACAGAAAAATAGTTATTACGTTTTGTTTTTGTAGCACGATTCGTGCGCCACCCTGTACTTAGATTTTTCCTGGTGTTTTCTATTTTTTGTAAAAAATGGCTTTAATTATTATGTGAAAAATAACAAATCATTTAAATGTCCACTACCGGCACGTCTACAGGCTTCTATACAAAAATCAAAATCTTTAAGAACTCGCTCACACATTACCGCAGTAAGTTCTTCAATTTCGGTCCGAATAATTATTTATTCACATAAATTTTACTTTTCAAGTAATCCCAAAGAAAGTAATCTAATGGCGTAAATCGCATAATCTAGGCCAGTGTTTCCAAACCTTATTTTTTACATTTTAATTTCATATTTATATTAGAAATAAATAAACTTTTCTTTTAGCAAAATTTTAATGGCCTGTTTAAGTCTAGGGCTCCCTAATTTATGAATTTAGCAAAGGTTCCTCAGATATATGGTATGCCACCCTAGGGGAGCCATATGGTTCCTCCGCGACACTTTCGGCCACAGCAGCAACGTTCTCACTAGTCCACTTTTCTGGTCTGCCACACCTTTTTCGATCCTCGCCAGAACAAGTCTCTTCAAATTTTTTCACTAATTTTCGACTGAGCTGTGCGTCTACGCGTATTTCAGAATTGTCTACATGTCGGTGTTGAAAATAACGAGAACAATTGATTTTTGCGTAGACAATGTCGACAATTGGTAGAATATGTAGATAACTCGTAGACAATGCCTAGTCAAACAAAATTTCCGCTTTTGGTTCCGCCATTAATTAATGTCGGAAAATTCGGAAAAATTGAATTTATATTTAAAAACCAGGTTATGTATTCAAATATCCTTCATCGTAACTACCAGGGTCCCTACTTTTTAAAAAAATGTGACCAATGTGTAGACCAACTCAAATCTATTTTACGCTAGTATCTTTTAGGGGCTAATTTGTTTTTTCTCAATTTATGAATGAAAATTTACGAAAATTATATTTCTATGATTAACACAAATTTCGTCGGTTAGGCGCCTTTGGAGAGTTTTAAAATTAGGCTTAAATTATTTCTCGTTTTTTGTAGAAATCGGTGTTCATTTATTTCGTCTTTCAGGCGATATTTGAAATTTTCTTTTCTCGTTTGTTTCGGCTTTTGGACTGGCACTAATTGTTTCCCCTGAGCACAAATTATGCTTAATCGGTTTGCAAAGTTTCATTTTGAAATTCGAAAGTTTCTCAGCTACAGTTACCCACACCCCACGGTACATGAGAAACGACAACCTTCATAGAATAAATTAACAAAAAAAAAAAAAATCAATCGTTTCTCGGGATATTTTTGATTACAAATCACATACCGGAAGATTTTCCGGAATTCGTGGGGCAGGTGCCTCAACTTATTAATTCGTGTATTCACTTTTTATTATAAAAAATCTTTGGTATAATTTGAACTATGTTTTTCGATTTTTAGATCAAGTTACTTTCAAATTATCATTTCAAATCAAGTTTCCATCATTTTTTATAAAAATTGGGAATGACGGAATAAACGGTGTTAAGCTTTAATCCAGCAATAGAAAATAATACTTTGTTGTACTCAAATTTCTTAAATTATTTCCTAATATGTCGGCAATGCAGATTTGTTTTTCGGCTGAAACTTTTCGGTTAACTTTCAGTAGCATATCTACCGGGTGTTTCTTTTAAACTGAGACGATCAAATATCTCGAAAAATAGCCACTCTACGGAAAAAATGTCCATAATCAAAATTTAATCATACCGCGGGGGAAATGCATTAGTGCAAAAAAAATAGTTCCCCACCCATTTAGTCCCCCACCCAATAGTCCCCCGTTTCATTTGAATGAAATATTTTGTTCGGTTCATGATAGATGGCGTTGTAATCGGCGAAATTCAATTTTTTCAATTTCTCCTTGTTAGAACACACGCATTCGATTCTGCAATACGTTTGAAATAAAAAACATCACGTTTTCATTGGCAATACTCGAAATTCGTCATCAAAACAATTTATTTATGTAAATGGCAGGTGAATAAAATAATTTTAGCTTAAAATAAGTGTTCAAAATGGTGGCCTGCGACTTCAATGCACTTATTAATACGCATTTCAAATGATTGTACACAACTGAGAAGTGTGTCTGGTTGAATTTCGGCTCCAGAAGTTCCGGTTGAATTTCGTCTTTGAGATAGCCCCACAAAAAGAAATCTGGCGAAGTAAGATCTGGTGATCTGGCAGGCCAATTTACCGGACCAGCTCTACCAATCCAGCGACCATTTAAATCACGATCAAGTATTGCACGTGCCACCACCGAATAGTGTGCAGGACAACCATCATGTTGAAACCACATGTTCCGTCTCACTTCTAAGCTCAAATTTTCTAGTAATATTGGCAGTTCATTTTCCAAAATGTTTCGGTACATTTGACCATTCAAGTTGCCTTCAATAATGTGGGGGCCTATGAGTTTGTTGCCAATTATTCCACACCACACGTTGACAGTCCAAGGACGCTGATGTTCAACTTGACGAAGCCAGTGCGGATTTGTAACACTCCAATAATGCATGTTGTGTCGATTAACCGTTCCATGGTTTGTAAAAGACGATTCGCCAGAGAACATTACGCAACGAAAAAAATTGGGGGTTTTGTTGTATTTGTTCACGTGCCCATTGAAAAAAAGTTACCCGATTTCGGAAATCAGCGCCATGAAGATCTTGGTGTAAAGACACATGATATGGATGATACTTGTGCCGTTTTAAAATTCTCCAAACACTGGTGAGGGACAATCCGGAATCGCGAACTATTTCTCGTGTACTAACATGAGGATTATGAGCCACTGCTGCCAATACAGCAATTTCATTATTTTCCCCAGTGACTGCTGCTGTACGGGTCCTCTTTTTCGGTTGAACAATTCCATCAGTAATAAATTGTTTGATAGTGCGGCCAAATGAAGCACATGAACGAATCCTATCCGGAAAACGTTGAGCGTAACTAGCAACAGCATTTTCAAGATTTTTGCAAGCTTTTCCATAAACCAGAACCATTTCAATTTTCTCTGGCACAGTTAAACGCTCCATTCTAAAGTATTTTATCGTTTATTTTGCAATTACGAAAAACATGAAGATAAGAAATAACACAAACGTAAAATGTGATTTATAAAACTGAATAAATTGTTTTGATGACGAATTTCGAGTATTTCCAATGAAAACGTGATGTTTTTTATTTCAAACGTATTGCAGAATCGAATGCGTGTGTTCTAAGAGGGAGAAATTGAAAAAATTGAATTTCGTCGATTACAACGCCATCTATCATGAACCGAACAAAATATTTCATTCAAATCATACGTACTTTTAGTCGTAGAATCCGTATCTGCAATAAAAAATATGGCTTCCTATCTTAGTTTAAAAGTTACCCCCGCCCCACCTACAAAGCGGGGGGTGGGGGACTATTTTTTTTGCACTAATGTATTTCCCCCGCGGTATGATTAAATTTTGATTATGGACATTTTTTCCGTAGAGTGGCTATTTTTCGAGATATTTGATCGTCTCAGTTTAAAAGAAACACCCGGTATAGTCTTAGTTTGAATATTCTGAGTAAAAATTCGCAATGCTCCTGCGTTTCCCATGGTTTTTCCGGGTTGTAAATTTTCAAACCGAAATTCTGATTCCGCCATCAAAACCACATTGAAATACAATTTCATTTAACACTAATTATCAATGAATAAAATCTTAGACGTCATTCATCTCCATGTTGCCCTTATTAGATTCAATGCCGGCTTAATGCAGATTGACTATAGATTTCTCGAATTTGTCAGATTGAATACACGTTATGTCGAAAATATTTCTCAAAAATGAGAGATTGCCGTATTATTTTAGTACATAAAATACACATACGAGTAAAGATATACGCTTTCGATCGATTCCGAAGATTGATGATGTTATGCACTAAATTAAATTAACAATTTTAAAATAATTATATTAAATTGATATCATTATTCTATGTTTACGTCATACCATTGTCATGATATACTCGTATGTACACACAAAAATATATTTTAAAAATAAAACTTGAATACTTCAGTGCTCAACAAAACCACTTTTCTCGTACACCCGTAGAATACAAAAGAAAAGAACTGTTATCTATTTTATAAAGTTTCCATGTTTTCCACCTTTCTTGAAGTATTTTTGAGTTTGTTATTTTAGCAGTAAAGTAGTTTTTACATTGTTTGTGTGTGTGTGTGTGTGTGTGTAGTTACTTAACAGGTACCATCCCCGCACTTTCAGTAAACAAAATAAATCCGGATGTACCAGTGCGCGCACCATCAACAATATCATGCTAACGAAGGATGTGGATACTGCTTTTCGTTGTGTTCCGTGAAAAAGGGGCGATGAGACAGGTGAAAATGTACATCACATTTAAAGGTGTAAAATAAAATTTGAAAATAAAAATTTGAGCGAGATGCGGCCAACATTATTTTAAAATTATTTATTTTTAGATAACCAAATAATACACTTTATTAAACAATTATTTAATTAAATGTTTTTTTTTGTTTATGTTTCTGTCCACGCTACTGTTTAAAATAGATAAAATAAAATGAATTCGAAATGTCAATGGCCATTAAATTTAAGAGGTTATCTAACGTTATTCTTAAACGTAAACTCGCACTCAACACATCTTCCATTCCAATCGTATGGCGTATTCGAAAATACAACATGACCGCATTTTAAATCTACATAAATTTAGTTTACTTTGTTCTTTTCGTGTTGGTTGTTTTTATGTTTTTTAGAGAAAAGGTAACCAAAACGATGGAAAATAAGAAAATCATTTTCGTAAATTTTAAATCTAATCCCTTCACATACTCGTGTTGTATTTACATTACATACATTACAAAGGTGTACGTATATGTACTGTGTACAAATATCCGACCCACCCAACGAAATGTATTTATGTGGGGGAAACAATCTAATTATGGCTTTATTTTGTTTTACAAACACCAACCTCGTATATACCCGTTTCCAGGTACCGTATCTACCTACCCCGGTTTATAACAAAATTAGATTTGATATTTAGAAAAAAGGATATTGTAGTGTCGATATGTGAAAAGGTGACTGTTGTACCATTTTTAATTGTAAAACTTTTTTACTGGCACCATGCTCACAGTAAAATTTAATTTGGTACATCTCTGACCGTTTGCATATGCATAATGTTAGTTTTAAGGCCATAAAACTTGAAGGACAAAGGATAACGCTTTAATGCTGTGAATATAAGTTCCGATAATACGCATAGTTGTTGTTCCCACACTTTGAAAAGCAACATAATCAAACATCAACGCTCGCAGACATGTAGGGAGCATGAGCCGACAGAAAACATCAAATGCTGTAATAAAATTAGCAAAACAAGCACTTTTAGAGTGCTCTAAACCTGCACCGACAAAATTAGCCCGCCTCAATTTGTTACACATTTATTACAAGTTAGTACAACAAATCCCGATTTTATTACAGTTACCGTTTTCGAGGAACGACTGGTCGGTTTAGATTACAATTAAACCATGATAGTGAAGTATTTAATAAACTTTCATAAACATTTAAATACTAAGGAGGTGCAGAAGGACTTGTAAAGAGGTAAATTTGCATATCGTAGTGCTTTCCGAGCATTTTTCTCAATGCTAGAAACACCGCTACCAAATACTAAGCGCACTTATGAGTTGTTCTGCATCAGAACTAACAGATAAACACCATTCCATTGAAAAATCTAGGGGCCTCGGGTGTTTTAGGAAATCAAATTTGTAAAGAGGTCGATTTGTATATCGTATGGTTTATCTGCTAGTTTTGATCCAGAACAAGTCAAATGGATCTTCTGGATTTGGGAAAATGCTCGGAAAAACCATACGATATGCAAATTGACCTCTTTACAAATTTTATATACTAAAACACCCGAGTCCTCTAGATTTTTCAATGGAATGGTGTTTGTTATTTTTGATGCAGAACAACTCATAAGTGCGCTTAATATTTGTTAGCAGTGTTTCTGGCATTCTGAAAAATGCTCGGAAAACCTTACGATATGCAAATTGACCTCTTTACAAATTTGATTTCCTAAAACACCCGGGGCCCCTAGATTTTTCAATGGAATGATGTTTATCTATTTGTTTTGAAGCAGAACAACTCAAAAGTGCGCTTAGTATTTGGTAGCGGTGTTTCTGGCATTGGGAAAAATGCTCGGAAAACCCTACGATATGCAAATTGACCTCTTTACAAATTTTATATACTAAAACACCCGAGGGCCCTAGATTTTTCAATGGAATGGTGTTTATCTGTTACTTTTGATGCAGAACAACTCAAAAATGCGCTTAGTATTTGATAATTAATAATTTATTACACCAGACCGCCACCAGATATTAAGTCAGTTGTTACTCCTTGAACAGGGTGTGTAGCAAAATCCCGGTTTTGTATAAAAAAAACATGTGGGAAAATGGGACTCTTAAACGATTTTTTTGACAAACCTCAAAAATAACTTTGCGATAAAGTTCTAGAAAATGGCTAATAGGGATGGAATTTGGTCATTTCTTAACATATTTTGTTGAAATTCGATACGTGCGATAGAAATGGGATTCTAAAATGATTCTTTGATAAAGTTCTGAAATATGGCCATCGCTATGGAGCTGGGCCATTTTGTAACCGATTTATTTGAAATTTAGTGAAATAGTTTTTCTGGGATCGATATAAAATATTGCATTTCAAAATGTTGCATTAACAAAATTTGCTTTTTTTTTTTAATCTTGCAACTACAAAATGGTGCAATTATTTTCCTTTTTTGTAGGTGTCATTAATAGATTCTATATAATCCGCTCCTACGTGTGACACGCAGTGCGTCATGTTTGCTGATCCCGGCTCATATGTTCCCCAAAGTTCAAATCTATAGTCGCTGCGCTGCCCCCCCGCTTTGTCCTTCGAGGGCCATTAGATTTGAATTTCGGGGGACATAGGAGCCAGGATCAGCAAATATGTCGCACTGCGTGCCGCACGTCGAACCCAATTATATAGAATGTATTAATGACACCTACAAAAAAGGAAGATAATAATAAAGGGTTAGAGAAAAAGTTCGTGGCCTTTATTGGTTCACATTGAAACTTATTCTTTAAGAATTTTCTTATGGTAGAGCCATGATCCATAACTGTAGAACTTCTGTAGTTTAGAGGCGAACAATCGAGACAACTCATTTGCGCAGGCCTCTTTTGAATTTACTGTAAAACCATTAAGATGGATCTGCATGGACCGGAACAAATGGTAGACCGATGATGCAAGGTCAGGACTATATATTGTGGGTGCATCACAACTTCCCAGCCAAGCTCTCTTAGGTTATGCCGGGTAATCAATGATGTGTGTAGTCTAGCTTTATCTTGATGGAACACAACGCATTTTCTGGTGGTCAATTCTGGACGTTTTAACTGAGTGGCTCGCTTTAAATGCGATAGTTGCTGACGGTAAAGATTAGAATCAATCGCTTAGCTCGGTGGCAGCACCTCATAATGCACGATTCCAATCGCTCCAAACACACAGCATTACCTGTCTTGGCGTCAATCCTGGCTTTGATACTGTTTGGGAAGCTTCACCTCATTTCGTCCATGATATTTTTGCACAACGTTGTCGTATCTTATCCACTTTTCATCACCAGTAATCATTCGCTTTAAAAATGGCTCAATTTCGTTCCGTTTCAGCAGCGTTTCGCAGATAGAAATCCGGTCCATTAAATTTTTAACTGTTAATTCTTGTGGTACCCAAACGTTAAGCATTTTTTTGTATCTAGCCATTTTCAACTGTTTTGTGATCTGTTTTCTTTTTTTACCAATTGCATGGCTGCTTATATGTCGGTCTTCTTCAATTTTCTACATGGTTGCATCGACTTTTCCAGTGATTGGTCGACCAGAGCGAGGTGCATTTTTGACATCCATATTACCAAAACGAAAGCGCTTGAACCATTTCTTTGTTGCTGGTTTTGATAAAGCACCTTCTCCATAAACAGCACAAATTTTTTCGCAAGCCTGAGCTGCCCCCCGTATAAAATGTGGTACCTTTCGATTCACTTCACCGATTTTAATGTTTTGTATGCCAAAGTACAAGTGTGCAAAGGTGACAGTTTAACCTTTCAAATACACAATTTGCCCGATACGAACTTTATCCCCTACCTATTAATTTTTTCTAAATGGTATATTCTAATTGGCTTGGTTATTCATTTTGTAAAATAAAATTCCCAAATAAGCGACGAACCTGATTTTATTGATGACCAAACACCAAAATGTGTTAACCAATCCTAACCTAACGATTAAGTGTGGTGAGTGGTCCCCGAGTAGCACCGCGGAATTTTTTTTAAGGTTTCCTTATTTATTTGCCTAACTAATGACCAATCCTGACCAAACGAATTGAATCATCATTTTTGCCAAAACCTTTAGATGGGGTGCTAAAAATATCTCTATAGTTCGTTATTATTTCCTTTATCAAGCATAGCTGCTAAAATGCTTTAGCGTTTAAATTAATTATACTGCTGACTTATTCAAATTGGTAGTTCCGTTCTAATTTACTTAAAGAAATTACTAATTATATTTAGTTGCATTGACAGTGCCAGGACCACCATTACACGATACGAAATTTCTAAGTAAGCCTAATGACCACTACATCAATGTCAGTCGTAGCTTCAAATAATTATTATCATAATCAAACTCAACCCATAATTTTTATGTTCTTGGTTCAATAAAATTTTAATTTATAATTTCATTTAGTTAATTGCCAAATAAACGTACGAGAAACATTAACACTCCTAGATGACTAAAAATTATTTCATTATTCATAATATAAAAAAAAAGATTTCAACTCGGTAGTTAATGGCATTGGGTAGTTTTGTAATATGTTTATGCTTGTTAGTATAATAAACTAAATCCTGACTCATTTTAAGGCTCAAACTGTTTTTAATGCAAAGCTTAGTATTGAAATAAGGTTATATTGCTTATCAATTTAACACGTTTAGTGCCATCTAAATAACGACTAATTGTTTCCCCTAAATAAAACTTACATGAGGCCAATGCGAAGGTAATCCAGCACTATGTTTAGAGTGTTTCATCAAGTGCCGAAAGAATATTTAATACTTTAAAAACATACGCATGTGACTCACCGGTGGGTCACATGGCAGTAAACCTGTTAATTATTTGGTTTAATTCCCTTTGTATAATTTGTTCTGATAGCGGACCTTTCAGCACACTCAACTACAAAAGCCATTTTAACATAAACGCGGTTTTACGAGATATAAAATGGGGTATTACGTTTTTCTCTCTCCCAGGATTTTCTTCCTGGACATTTTCAAAACACCCCCTTATTGCAGACTTATTGACTTATTTGACGCCATCTTAAATAAGTCGGTCAAGTCATTCCATGGAAGAAAAAAATTCTTGATATGTTGGCAATGTTGTGTAGATTAATTACATGCAACTACATCTATTGAAATTTTGACATTTCAATTTTATTTTTATTGTTGGCTAAAATAATTTGTTGCGTTTCTAATTTTTTTTCCATACCAATACTTGTAAATCCGGGTTTTTCGACAAATTTTAAATGCATGTATTTAGTGTAAAACTATAAAATATCAACAACCATACCACGAGATAAAAAATTTCGATTACGTTAAATTATTGTAGTAGCGTCATTAATTAGCAGATGTCAGACCCATAAAATAATCTATAATGTGTGACCTGCTCTATGAAATTGGGGCTTAGGTGTCAAAAATTGATTCGCCACTTTTTTGCCGATTCGGATAGAGAACGAGACGCTCTTTTACGTGATGAAAACCAGAAAGTCATAATTAGTGGAAAAGTTTACTAAAAGTGAAGAGAAAGCAGAATACAAATCCGAAAAAACTGACATTAACGTGATAACGAAAAAGACGGCCCGCCCGATAACAATGATAAGATTTGTAAACTCAACTTAAACGATAATGTTCCGAGCGGAAACAACACTTAAAAGGAATACAGGGACGAATAAAAAAGAAACAGATAAAACGGAACAACTAACGCGAAACTGACGCAACGTATTTTTTTACCTTTAACAGCTGTTTTCTCGATAACTTGTTCTCGCACGTAAGCCCCCTTTTCATATCTGATATATTGATTTAAAACTTTCAATAGATGTAGCTGCTTTAAATGGTTGAATGATCTACTAGAAAATAATGTATTTTAAATTATTTTAGTAATTTAATTATTTCCATACAGATGTCGCTAATTAATTACATTTTTACCGTAGGTAATAATTATTTACGTAAAAAATGTAAACAATTATTTATTACGCGCAATTTTGGAGACATTTCTGTGTAGGCACACTCATTCAAATAAGTCTCCTCGCGAGGAGAAAAAATGTGTCTTGACTAAATGTAATCATAGAGCAAAATATACATAAGAGAACTCATGTAGTGTAAATTTGTTTACACTTCCGAGGATAATCTATTTTACTATTGGCAATCTGTATAAGCCTTACAAAAACAATAAAGTATAAAATAACTATGCCGTTTTGTTTATATATCAAAAATATAATATAAGGTTAACCTCGGAAGGGAAATTGGCTTATAAAATTTGCACTACATGATTCCTCTTATATATTCATTCCTCCATGATGTAAAGGGTGTTTTTAGAGGTTGACATTTTTAAGTTGGCAACACTATTTTGTTTGACAACCGATTTTACAGCTGACATTCGCTTTGTCATTAGTATATTTAAGTCAAATTGATGCATTCTCAGACCAATTGTGAAGCTGGTGTACATTGATACTGTTGCGATACAAATTACATCGTAAAGTGGGTTGAGTGTAAGATTCAAATTTGCTTTGAAATAAAAGCGAACAATGTTTTTTCCTCCCCAATACAATCTGTGGAATTACATTTTATACTCTACCATATTTTAAAATCTCTAATAAAACATTCAGATGTCTCGCCAAACTGTACTGCTGACCGCACTGCAAATCTACGGAAAATACTTTGACCTTACATAAAAAGTACCAACACAATATCTTAGCGAATTATTTAAAATTCGCTAAAAAATAGTTGATCTTGCACATATTGAAATTTACTTTTAATGTTATTATTGCACTAGTTTTAGACGTAACTACATCGCAACTAGATTCGATGCAAGCTTCGTACCAAAACGTGATACTCCGTGTTACATCGAAAAACGCCGCAAGATTTTCGAGTGTGATGCTGTGCACATTAAAAGGATTAAAAACATTCAAAAGAAGTTTCTGACTTTCATGTAAAAGAAAAGTGACTGAGATTAGGACCACAATTCACCATTCCATTTACCATTCAACAACATGCACGGATTACAGAATATGCACGCTTGAAAATAGACGGCTTCTCTTGAGCTCGGCTTTTATTGGTAACGTTTTAGTATTGGTATCAATTCATGTGTCTTGGATACGAGAGACACACAGTTATGTATTATTAAAAGAGTAAACCCCTAAAATATAAACCAATGTATACTTGAATTGTTATAAAGAAAAATAAATGATTATTTTTTGAGGATGAAGGCAGCCGAAAGATAGCATAAAAAGAGTCAAGTCATAAATCAAACATAATTCAACCGGGGTATTTTTATAGACCAAAGCCAAGAAGAAGATAACAAATTGGGCGACGAAGAAAACAAGTAAGTGCGTGACAAAGTGAACGAGTATCAAAATTTAAAAGTGTATGAGTAATCAGAATAATACACTAGTGAAGAAACGGTACAGTGAACTTAAATTAAAAGAAAACAAAGAAATTGTGGAAACAATGACGATGATTAATTCTATGGACCGGAAATTTATACAATTTTAAAGTCACTCACAATCCCTAAGTCACCGAAAGATTTAAAATGCGGGGAAATAGTCAAAGTATTAACAAGTCCTCACATTCGGCAATAAACTACCATTGTCAAGGTCAGTCAAAGCCGAGTCAATCAACAGTCAAGCCGAGTCAAGCTACAGTTAAGCAAAGAAGTCCAAGTCCAAGTACAAGTCAAAGTTCCCACTACAGTTACAAAGATAACAAGTTCGATGAACGGCTATGCACGAGATGTGGAGTAAGGAATCACCATAAAAGTAAATGTCCTGCAGTAAACTGGAGGTGTTAAAATTGTAATCGCTTCGGTCATACATCAAATGTATGTAGAAATAAAGTAAAGGTAATCAATGCGGTAAAACAAACGGGTCAGTCACGTAATATACAATTAAAAGTGGAAGGCCATGGAATGACAATGGAAGTTGATACGGGCGCATGTGCTACAGTCATATCTCTAGGTAAGTACCATAAAACTTTTAAACATTTAGAAACTCAAAACTATAATAATAAATGTTCTACAGTTACAGGTGAATCTATCAGGATCCTTGGAGAATTGAATGTAGAAGTAGACCAGAACAAAGAGATGTACGATTTGCAATAAACGATTTTAAACCATTAATTGGGTGGTCTTGGTTAAAAACAGGGAATCAAAATGGAACGGTAAATACTGTAGCTAATAATTATAATCCACACATATTCACAAAGTACCCTAACGAGAAGTATAGTGTAGAGATCTTGTTAGAAGAGAGAGAAGACAGAGTTGAAGTCGAAAAGGAATTGGAAAAGCTGGTCAAAAAAAATATTAGAACCGGGAAAATATGCTAGTCGTTGTCGTCAAGCCCAACAAAGTAACGATAAATAAATATTTTAAGTCAGAGTATTATCCTATTCCAAGGGTTGATGACATATTTGCAAGTAAGTGTTCTTATTTTCGCGTGACAGGTTTGTCTGGGGCCTAGCTGTATCAGAATCCTCTCGTGAGTTGTTAACTATAAATACTCACAAAGGTCTTTTAGGTGCACTCGTTTACCTTTTGGTATAAAAACAGCTCCAGTCATTTTCCAATCAATTATGATATTTTAATTGGGGGCCAAACCAAATTAGATTGCGAAGAAAATCTTTATAAGGCCTTAACTCGATTAAACGAGAATAAGGTCGAAATAAATTTAGAAAAGTCTAGATTTTTAGAAAAACAAGTTAGTTACCTCGGACATGAAGAATCAACAAAAGGAATAAGTATATAAGTCAATTACAGTCGTATCTTGGGTTGCTAAACTATTATGGTAAATTTATACCAAATTTATCTGTTGAGTTGTGGGAATTATACCAATTGTTAAGAAAAGGCGAAAATTTCAAATGGTCAGAGACCTGTCAAAAATGCTTTGATGATTCAAAGCAATTAATTTTACAAAATAATTTACTCGAAATTTATGATCCAGTGAAGCCTATAGTTATTGCAGCTGATGCGAGTCCGTACGGAGAGGGTGCAGTATTAGTCGCACATAGACAATGGGCAGAATAACCCTGTTTTTTTGTGTCAAGTACATTAACTGCTGCAGAAAAAAATTATTCGCAGCTTCACAGAGATGCATTGACTAAAAAAATTCCATAAATATATTTTTGCCCCTCAGCCTAGGGTAATCAGAGGGCTTCGGCTGTCTCTGTGTACACCTAGGTAACACCAAGGTAGCCGCGTCCTCGTCGCGGGGGCGGGTACTGCTTCGACAGTAGCAAAGTGCTACCGGGGACCAAATGCCAGTGGTATAAATTGGCTAAAACAAACAATGAATACAACAAATACGGAATGCAATACCCCAGGTGGTACAGCAGCAGATATGCTGCCAAATCCACACTCTTCGGAGGCAGGCCCAACAGATTCTGGGGTGGGCCAATCATTGTTTAACCCATTTGGACGAAGTTCCAAATTATCAAGATCACCAAGATCTTCAACTGGAAATATATTTCAGTACGAGAAGGAAAATGCCGAACTCCGTGAACAACTAAGAGAAATAAAAGAATTTACTACTAAATTGAAAGAAGAATTTACAATTTTAAAGAAAGAAAATGAAGAACTCAAAAAAGCAGTTGAAACACGTGCAGAACTTGGGACGACACCTAGCCCAACAGTCGATGATGGCATTAATTCATTCCATACGGATGAAGAAGAATTAGAAAGAGAAACAAATTGGATGTTGAACCGGAATAAAAGACCAAGTAAGAAAAGGAAAGCGCAACACTCACCAGAAATGGCGGAGACTTTACCATCAACTTCAAAAGAGGTTGCGTTAATCGTCAAGAAACAACTAGCTCTAGAACAACAACCAGCTAAGCCGAAAGAAAAATCACCTCCACCAATAAATGTCGTCGGGATATCATATTTCTCCACTATACAATCGATTATAAAATCGATTACGATAGCCGAGTACAAACTCGTATCTCTAAACAACGGCGTCTGGAAAATTAATGTTGTAGACTCTGAAACTTATAGAGCTTTGGCTACAAAGCTTAATTCCGAGGGGCATCAGTGGTTTACCTATGAGAATAAGAATGATCGCCCAATTAAAGTTATGGCTAGAGGTCTTCACCCAACCTGTGCAAAAGAGGAAATTATTGAGGATCTCAAGCAAAAGGGTTATCAAATAGAAAATGCCGTAAACATAATTAAGAAAGAAAAAATCGAAACTGAACAAGGAGTTCAAATTAACAAAAGAAGGCTTCCACTATTTATGCTCACTTTTAATAACAAACAAAAAGTGGAAGATGTGTATAATGTCAAGGCAATACTTAGCATGAGAACTACAATAGAGCCATTGAAAAAAGTGGGTTAATACCGCAGTGCAAAAAATGACAAGGTATTAATCATACGCAGAAATATTGCCAAAGAGAGACTAGATGCGTCAAATGTGCCGGAAAGCATCATGCCCAGGTATGCCCGGTTAGTAAAAATATTGCTGCAAAATGTGTCAATTGCAATAAGTCACATCCCGCAAACTACCGGGGATGTGAAATAGCTAAGGAGCTACAACGAATAAGAAATAAAACGCGAAAACAAAGTCCAGGAGAATCGGTAAAAAATTATTAAACTTCCACCAAAGAGGAACCTAAACCTCATGCTAGTAAAACGGGAGAACCAAAACCAAAACTGTACTCGCAAGTAGTCATGACAAAACCAATTATTTCGGAGCACACTACTGAAGGTACAGCAGTGCTCCAAAAGATACTAAGAAGCATGGAAGCTCTTAACGTTCGTCTAGCTAAACAAGAGAAATGCCTTCAAGCTCTAAGCAACAGGTTAGATAAGCAAGACTCTCTAAATGAAATGAAATCCATGCTCTATTAAAATGATGCAAACAACAACAAATAAAACATTAAGAATAGTAACCTGGAATGCAAATGGGCTAATGCAACATATTCCAGAATTAGAAATTTTCCTAAATACTGAAAAAATAGATATATGCCTAGTATCGGAAACCTATTCTACTTCAACTTCATATCTTAAAATATATGGACACAATTGTTACCACCCCATTCATCCAGCAAGAAGGGCAAGCGGAGGATCGTCGGTGGTTATAAAAGAAAACATCAAACACCTTATAGATCTTTAAATAAAGAGGAATTATATTGAAGGATTTATAAATAATAACAAAGAATATAGTGTATCGTCACTAGATTGCCCCCCAAGATATAATTTAATTAAACACGACTATTGCACGTTATTTAAATCACTTGGATCAAGTTTCATAATCGGAGGTGATTTTAATGCAAAAAACACCTACTGGGGATCAAGAGTAACCTCTAAAAAAGGAAGAGAGCTGTTTGCAGCAGGAAGACTATGCAATTGCGATTTTCATTCTGGAGATCAACCAACTTATTGGCCTACGGATAGAAACAAAATACCCGATATCATTGACTTCTTTATCACCAAAGGTATAGACGAAAACTACATATACCTAGAAAGCAGCGAGGGGATTATGTCGTATCATACGCCTGTTATTATGACAATCAGTGCAACGATTATTAAAAAAACTAGTCCAAAAAAACCTGCTGGGAGAAATTCCAGAAACTTGTTGAGGATAATATTGATCTTCAGGTGCCAATTAAAAACCCGATAGAGCTAGAAGAAGAACTAGAACAACTCAACAACAGTATACAGGAAGCGGCGTGGAGTAGTACCCCCTCAAGTTCAAAGGAAATGCGCCGAAATGCTATTTATCCTCTAGAAGTTAGGGAACTGGTTGCAGCAAAACGAAAAGCAAGAAAGGCCTGGCAAAGAAGTCGAGCGCCAGAATATAAAACAACTCTTAATTTTTTATCCAATAAACTAAAGTTGCTAATTAAAGAAATCAAAAACGAATCCATTAATAAATACTTGAGTGGCCTTACTGGGGAAAAAGATACCGAGTACTCCCTTTGGAAAGCAACAAAAAGTTTAAAACGACCTAAACTACAAATTCCACCAGTAAAAAATGAAGATGGCACATGGGTTATAAGTGCAAAGCAAAAAGCTTCGTTGTTTGCAACCCACCTCGAGAACACGTTTCAGCCACTACCTAGACAAACTGCAGAGGAAAACATACCACCGGTATATAAAATGGATAACTGCAATATATCTCCTGTCACACTACAAGAATTAAAAGAGGAAATCAATCTCCACCTAAATACAAAGAAATCTCCAGGGTATGACTTAATTACAGGACAAATAGTAAAAGCTCTTCCTGAAAAAGGTCTGCGTAAACTACTCCAAATAATTAATGCAATATTCAGACTTAAACACGTTCCAAGTCAATGGAAAGTAGCAGAAGTAATTATGATACCTAGACCAAACAAACCACTTAATGACAAAAATTCGTATAGGCCAATTGTCTTACTCCCAATCATTTCAAAATTATTCGAGAAACTACTCCTAAAGAGACTAAAACCAATAATAGCAGAAAGAAATCTTGTTCCCCCACATCAATTTGGCTTCAGAGAAAACTATTCAACAATAGAACAAGTACACCGATTTACAAACATAATTGAAGACGTACTTGAAAAAAAGAAAGTATGTTCAAGCGTCTTCTTGGATGTAGCACAGGCCTTTGACAGAGTATGGCATAAAGGTTTGGAATATAAATTACAAAGAGACTTACCAAAGCAGTTTTATGAAATTCTAAAATCTTACATATCTAACCGACACTTTCGAGTTAAATTAGATGGCGAATACTCAGAAATAAAGAAAATATCAGCAGGGGTACCACAAGGTAGCGTTCTGGGACCAACCTTATATGTTCTATACACCTCGGACCTGCCAACGATAGAGGATACTAACATAGTGACGTTTGCGGATGATACGGCCATCTTAGCAGTTGCTAATTGCATAGAAGAATCTACAAGCAAATTGCAAAGAGCTACTAATATTGTCAGTACCTGGACCAAGAGATGGCGAATAAAACTTAATGAAACAAAATCTGTTCACGTAAACTTTACCAACAAGAAGGTCAACTGGATACCAGTAGAACTGAACTCCCAGCAAATTCCCTATGCAAATACGGCAAAATATCTAGGCATGACTCTAGACGCGAAACTAAAATGGAAAGAGCATGTGAAAAAGAAAAAAGAAGAGTTAAACATCAAATACAGAAAGATGGATTGGCTCTTAGGAAGAAATTCTGAGCTAACTCTACATAATAAATTGCTACTATACCGGCAAATCCTAAAACCTGTGTGGACTTACGGTATTCAGCTCTGGGGCTGTACAAAGAAAACCAATGTCAATATCATCCCGTCATTCCAAAGCAAAGTCCTTCGTGGAATAGTTAATGCACCGTGGTACATAAGAAATGACAACCTCCATAGAGATCTGAAGATGGATTTCGTTAGTGAAGAAATAAGAAAACACGCGAGAAAACACATGCAACGTATTAGTCTACACCAAAATGCTGAGATACGTCGTATGTTGGATGATTCAAACCTAGTAAGACGGCTGCGAAGGAAGAAACCGCATGATCTACAAGATCCAATCAGGATCGACTAAAAATATAATAAAATTGTAAAGGGGACTAGCCAAAGGGCTACAACCCTCCAAACAAGAATATAAATTATGAAAGATAAATTACTAGATGATTTGTAAATCAGTTGTAATAAATAAATATATAAAAAAAAAAAAAAATATATATATTTTTCGATTTCGTTTCAAAATATATAGTGATCATCAGGCGTTACGTGAAATACTCAATCCTAAAAAATCCACGCCATCAGTAGCAGCAGCAAGACTACATAGATGGGCAATCATATTGTATGATTATCAGATTGAATATACCGTCCCGGTAATAAAATGGGAAATGTAGATGCTTTATCGCGTTTGCCAAAGGAATCATTGACAGATGTTGACTTAGATTCAATCAACTATTTTTATTTCTCGAATAGATTTCCTATTAATTCAGAGAAAAAAACGGTTGGCCAGATAAAGTAGTAGAGATATCCAAAGACGTCAAAGAATATCACAATAAAATAATATACCTGCCTTGTGAAAACAATTGTCTGTTATATATGAGTAGGGTCATAATTCCTGCAGCCAAACAGAAAGTCTTACAACTTTTACACGAAAATCATTTAGGAATAGTAAAAAATGAAAATGGTGTCCAGATTTCACGTACGAGTAAAACATTGGTCGAAACATTGGTAAGTCAATGTCCTGTATTGATTGATTGATTGATTGGACTGTAGGACCAAGTACTGGACAAGTGACTCGGATAACGCCCGGCCTATTCCTACAGTCCAGAACGACCCGGTTTCAGACACCTAGCGAGCATACGGCACAACACAATTCTAATCTACTACAGGAAGGAAAAAGGTTTAATAGGTTTAATGGATAACGATGGTATTGGTCTTCAACAATTGCATCTCTAAATCAGCAACCTGACATTATTTTTCACAAAAATATGTCGTACTTCATCGTTTATTTAACAATAAAAATACAATTTCAATGACTCGCATTAATAAAAATCACAATTGACAGGTTTCCAAAAATATTTGGAGAAGAAAGAAATTTTAAGAGTAGTACCAACAGAATACAAATTTAGAGATTCTCTTACAAAAGTGTATTACTGAAAAACCTCTTTATTGTTAGCCTCTTAATAGTCTTAACATCAGAATCGCACGGTTAGTTATGCGAAATATTGTAGTTAAGACCTCTGTGACTATACGTCAGAATCGCACGGTTACTGTCCGAGAGTTTTAAAATATATTCACTTAGAAATTTTACTGTGTTAATTTTGTACGAGATGGGAAGTCATGACATAGAATTTATATAGCGACCAGACCAAGTATTTTTGGGTTACCAATCACAAAAAATTTTGCGTGTATTGATTTCCTGAAACAAGGATTCTTTGGTACTTTCTAACATTTAATAGCTTTCATTGCAAACGCACCCTGTCACTTCAGTGTGAATAAAAAATAACGACAGAACTGGCTGTTCTCGTTCGACGGCCGTCTTTCATATTTTTTCTAAATTTTTATTTTTCTATAGGAGGGGAATTCATGGTGAGGGTGGTTCAAGTATTTGTTCTTTTCTTCAAATTTGTCCCAATATTTGAATAAAGAGAATTTTTTTAATTTTTATTTTGAAAAGCTTTTTGAACATCATTTTAAAAAGAGTATATATTAAGTTTGAACGAACATTGTTCTACAATATTTTTTCTTATTAAAAAACTGTTAAATACTAAAATTCGGTCTTTCTACAGCCCAAACGGATTAACAGATCAGGATGAAACTTCATAAATAAAATTTTCCGATACATTCAATGATGCTAGTGATGTGGTGGACACCTGTGTATCAGATGTGGCAGCTCTAAAGGGAAATTTTCTCTTTTTCCCAAATCTTTTACAAAACCATTTTGAACAAAAATATTCGAATTAAAAGATGCCCTTGAAGTTAGACCTAACTCAATCCTATAACAATCCTTAACCTAAAACAAACGAAAATTTGTATGTATTGGTTAAAAAATAAATTAAATGTCATTTAGGCGAAATATTGAATTTGTGAACTAATTCCAATTTCAATTTATAAATTAAGAAGTGCAACATTTATTAGGATATAATACAAGAATTTAGGATTCTCTCAGGAAACCGAACATCCCCGACCCAACATGTTTATCAAGAATACTGCTATGCTTTCCGATAGGTCCAAACTAGGATCACCCATACTCCAAGCCATTCGAAAAGCCAATAATCTTTGCGCAATCCAATTATTAGCTTTTCAAACGGCCTGGAATATAGATAGTCCACATCCAGATCCATCAGCAAAACATAATAACATTCCTGGCAAAGGTACCTTGGTAACTTCTCAGGTTAGTAAAGACTAGCAAAAAAATTAATTTGATCGCGCAAAAATTACTAGCCTCTCGAACGGCCCGGAACATAGAGAATCCCAATCTAGACCCATCAGAAAAACACAACAATACTCTATCAACACTAGATCCCGCGGCATTCAACCCCTTAAGAAAATCCTAAATAAAATCCTTAAATGTTATCTAAAATGTCAATTGTTAATTCGCCTAAATGCCATTGTTTGCCATATTCAACAATACATCTACACTTTTTTAATTTTGTTGGTTTAGGATTAAGTTAGTTCCAACCTCACACACATATACAAACGTGTGAAATTTGTGCTAAACTAGTCCTAATGTTAGCTTTTCTAGATAGGTCTACTTCACATGCTTATTATGTGGTTGCTACGAAATTGATTGATTAATTTGGTAAGTCAATGTCCTGTATGTCAACAAACTCAGAATAGGAGAAACGAAGTTTTTGAAGATTAATGGCCAGAAACAAAATATCCGTTTTAGAGAATACACATGGATTTTCTGCACTTCCAAAACTATATATTTGTATTAGTTATTGATGCTTATAGTAGATATCTAGATGTAATGGTCTCGCGTAACGGAAGATTCAGTCTGTTAAAAAAGAGTTATTCCTTCCATAAGTACGTCTAAATGTCCGTCTGAGCTAGTTTTTGCATTTAAGCCAAGAATATTGATTGATTTACTTCACAGTAAAAAAGTAGCTAGTTTTAATTTGAAAAATTGTAAAAATAGTAAAACTAGAGAAAGAAATTGAAAAATAAAAAAATGTAAGGGAGATACAGTATATTTTAGGAATTTTCTAAAAGTGGCTGACAGCACGCATTATTAGACAAATCAGTCTAGTTATTCAGATAAATAATATATGTTAATGGACTGATTTGTCTACTAATGCGTGCTGTCAACCACTTTAGATAATTTCCGTGCTCACTTAAATACATTAACCCGAATTGTCCCCGTGTTGCCATATGGCAACAAAAATTATATCTCATTTTGTGTCGATATAGCAAGAGAGTCAACAAAATTAAAAACGTTTTGCCGTTAGTTTTGTTTTGTAAAGGGACAACAGTTACTTGGCTAGAAAAATTATTTCAGTTGTGCGTTGGCTCTTACTTGAGGGAGGTTGTAAAATTAAGCAAAAAAAAATATTGTGAAAAAAGTTAAAATGGACTATATGAAAAAGTAAGTTAGATTTTATTTTTAAGTTCCGCTATTTGTCCACAAAATATTTTTAGAAAATAATTAAGGTATCTTTATGCTAAACAACCCTGAATGTGCTACATGACGTAATACAAATTATTTTAAGGGGTTTGCACCTGTTTTTGTGCCTGTTGCCATACGGCAACACGAGGACATACGCCGAGATTTTTTTCCATTTTCTCAAAATGTGCATATTCATTGCGGCTTTTATTGTTTTACAATTATTACAATTATTTATGTGTTTTTCAAGAAAACTTACGTTGAAAGAGGCTCTTGATTACCTCGAAGAACTCGAAGGTTTAGAGGATAACGATACGGACGAGGTTCGTACTGTTTTTATTGAGCCTCCGGGAAATGAGGGGTTCATAAGCGGGGAGGTAGTGGCGAAGATCTGGCGAAGATGGCGAAGATGAGTTGTGCGGGGTTCCCGATGATGTCTGTCCTGTCTGTCGTGTATCCCATTATTTGCAGATGTACACAAGCCTAGTTCTCCAACATCAAACGAACCATCATCTTCAGCTTCAATCAAACAGCCACGTAGAAAATGGAAAATGAAATCTAAAACAAAAAAAACTTCAAAACGTAATTCAACTAGAAGAATTGATGCAATTTTCACCTGGAACGTCGACGACATCCCCATGACTCCAATATTTCCTGAAGAGAATTATGAAGATTGCCGAAATTTTAAGCCCCATGAGCAGTTCGAAAAAATTGTTGACGGCGAGTCAGACGAATCACCCAAATATGCGGTGTTTCGCGGAAGAAGCAATCCTAAAATTACTGTTGCTGAACTACGAACATTTATTGGAATTCTTCTGATCAGTGGTTATAATTATCACACCAGTCTTCGGCGTGTGTGGAGCAACGATGATTATTTGCGGAACTATCTTGTGTTCCACAGCATGCGAAAAAACCGATTTAACGAAAATTTCAAGTGAAGACCCGAATCCAGGTAAAATGTGGAAGCTTCGTCCAATTACGGACAGTATAAAATCCAAAATGTTGTTAAATTTTCATCCAGAACCAAATTTATCATATGATGAAAGTATGATAGGCTACTTCGGAAGACACGGATGTAAGCAATTTGTTAAAGAAAAGCCATTGCGGTTTGGCTACAAAGGGTGTGGTCATTATGCAGTCCGTCTGGATATATGGTGAATTTCGAAGTGTATCAAGGAAGAAATTCTCGTTCGAATGTAGACTACGAAGAAAAATATGGCAAATGTGCTGCATCACTCGTTAGCATGATCGACGAATTACCGGAGGCTACCCTCTTTACTGGCTTGCCTCTTTTAGAACATTTGAAGTCACGCGGATATAGTGGCAGTGCAACAATCCGCGAAAACCGTATACCTAAATCATGTCCACTCCCATTGAAAAAACAGATGAAGAAGGAGAAACGCGGCCACTGCAAATCAGCAACAATAAATGAAAGTGGAGTTCGTCTAACAAAATGGGTCGATAATAGCGTAGTTTGTATGGCTTCAACCACTTTTGGGACACATCCGTATTCTAACGCGTTTCGCTACTCGAAAGAACAAAAGAGCAAAGTCGTTGCTCCTCGTCCTTGTGTTGTGACGGAATACAACAAATATATGTGTGGGGTCGACCGTTTTAGATCAAACTGTGGCTCTTTATCACATTGCCTACAAAGGCAAAAAGTGGTGGAGCTCTATTTTTACCTGGGTGGTAGATGTTTCTGTACAGAATGCGTGGCAACTACATCGTTTGGGTCAATCGAAAATGTTGCAGCTCGAGTTCTGTCAATCCTAAGCGTAAAGTTCACGAAAACTCTGTAGAAACAACAATCCGCTTCGATGGAATTAACCACCTGATTATTCCCATAACAAATAAAAGACGCTGCGCTGGTGACCTTTGCAAATCTATTGGACGTACTGCTTTGCGTCAAATGCAACGTTGGACTTTGTGTGAAATGTTTTCAGCCATACCACACAAAACAATAAGAAATACTGAATTTAATAAATAATTACAAGAAATTTACATAAAAATTATATTTTATTTCAAATGTATATTTGGTTATATATGGAAATCATTTTGTTGAAAAAATTCTCTATGTATGTCTCCGTGTTGCCATATGGCAACGGGGGTTTTCCCGACAACTACAAATGGGGTGGATGCCCCAAAGATATGTTTCTATGTTTTAGACCCTAGAGACATGGTATTTGGGGTTTAAATAAAAAACCGTTAAAAAAAATTCTGGGACAATTCGGGTTAATATCCACGAAACATTTTGAAACCAACCTGTTCAGCATAATTAAATTGGTCTTAGGAATTAAATTTTGGACACGAAAATTCAACCGAGTCCATTGGCAAACAAACACGTTTGAGTATCTTGCCCTATTCGACAACTTCAATTGTCTAGACAGATATTTGACGATCATTTGACCACTAGAATAATCTCTGAGAATTTAACAATAAATATTAATACTACTCAAAAAAGTAAAATTCGAAATTTGTTCAAAAAATTGTAGGAAATCCCCAGGCCTTTATTTGGTAGAAACGTATGGCCCACTTGCCTCCTGCCACATCAAAGTAAAATTTCGATTTTTAGGGTACTTCGCCTACAATTGCCTAGCTAATGGCAAGCTGCCTACGATCTCTTTCAAATCCAAATTTAGCAATAAATTATATATATTTTTAATAGAAATGCATATTTGTAATTTAACAGTAAATTTAATGGTAAACAATTTATTTTCATTCGGAGGATTAAATTAAATTTATTATGCCAGGAAAATTTCGTATCTATATAAAGACAAATTTAAGAAGAAATTGAATTATACCATTAATCTAAAGGATTTATGATCATTTTTGCTGGTTTATGAGATGATATGCAATAAAAGAACGCCATAAAATTTTATATTGATTTAACTATTTCCCATATTTTTCCATAAAATAAAAATTACATGCAACTTACTTAAGCCGTATATCCAACTTAAATAAGATAATTTTCATTTTAATAGACGATTACATATAATTAAAAGCACAACGAGAAAAAGCTTTTCTCTTTTTTACATTTTGCCCCATTTTGCTTCTTCGTGTTTGTAATTTTTTTTCCAAGCCTTGAAATGTATATTTGTTTATAATTTTCCGCCTTTGTTTCTATTAACATTAATTTTAGGTGAAAAGTTAAATAAAAAATTTATAAAAATGTTTTGTTTTTCCCACTGTACTTGTGCTTTTTAATTTGTAGCAAGTTACTCACATATGCATGGTTCATGTTTGTCATATACATACAACTTGAAGAGGTACACTCTGCACCTTTCAGCAGCCAGTTAGAAATATGAAGTTGAACCTCATAACAGTGAGAGATCAACAACAATGTTTTAAGAATAAAACAAACAGTTTTCATTTTCAACCTAATGTTGTTTACGTACCATGGTCATAAGTGTGTGTTGTTAATCTATTGATGAATATTAAATGAGATTTCCAAGAAAAATGTTAGTTTTGTTCACCAAATTTTAATAATAATAGTTTTCATTCCGTATTACAATACCAACCAGCAACAAAATAAATAAATTACAAAAGCTTAAAATTACTCTATGTACTCTCATACTTTATCGATTCACAAATCTCAAATCACTATATAAACAATTTAAAATGAGAGGAAAAAAAACCAAAGTTTACCAAAAAATTATCACCCAAAAAAATTATGTATAACAAGCTCCCTCATAAAAGTTTTATTATCTTGACTGAAAATTTATGACTTTATCACCGAACGAGCACACAGTACAAAAGGAAAACACCAAACTTTTTTTGTGTGTGTGTGTGTTGTTAAAACTACTATGGTACTTAGTGGTAGTTAATAGTTCGCTAACACAAAAGTTCATGTGACAGAAGAGATTTGGACAAGGAGATAACCATATCATCCCTTTATATACATACATTACATATATTATATTAATTTGAACCTAGCACAACGCACACACAAAAATGTGAAAACAAAAGAAAAAAGGAAAAATTTAAAACAGAATTTTCATTTGGGAATATAGTGTTAGTGTCTGCGTATGTGATTAGTAGATATCATATATCTGTATGTACTCGTATATGTTTTCCTTGTGCAGGATATTGGCACAATTTTCCCCATGTGATTAGTTTTTATTCATTTCCTAAATTTCTTAATATAAAAATTACCTACGAAACTGTTAGTTTCTTGCATTGAGGAAATTATAAAGATTAACGTCTTGCATTTGTGCGACGGTTTATAAGACTGGTCGGATTAGAAAAATTGAATGTTATCGATAATGTGGAACCCTTTTCTATAATACCCACACACTGTTTACTCCATTTTAACTATTTTTTCCAAAGTTGAAACAAATAAAGTGTTAGGGGCTGAAATTTGAACTTTAGATTTTCGGGGCGATCCACCGAACTCAGAAAATCCATGTGAAATACGAGAATATCAAGAATTTTCACTAAACATTTTTTCACAAAACGACTTATAAAAATATGCGAATCTTTTACTGATATTTTTTTTTATTATTCTAAATAAAAGCCGATAGCTTCGCTTTGAGCCTATTACGAAACATACCCACACAGACACAACACAAGACACATTGATTTTGGGGTCATGCTAATGTTTTTCAGACAACAAAAATTTGATTAAGTCTGATAATTCGAACTTTGCGCCTATAGAATTTGTGACGTTATCAGAAAATACACGAATGCGTAAGACGATGTTTGTTAATTCACGTGTGAGTCACGACAGAAATCCGAGTACTATTTTGTGCGTTTAATGGTAAAATTTGTGCATAATGTATTTTGGGACATAATGTGGGATTTCCCTACTTTAGTTTAATTGTGCCAACCTGTGCATTGCAAAAACAATTTAGTTATTCACCAGAATTGGTCAGGATTATTCCTAGAACGGCTTTATCAGCCCATTTACCTGCGTTATGCACAAAATCTGTTAAAGTAGTACAACTATGTAAAAAATGTCGGAGTTCTCTAGTCAAATTGTTTAAACTAGCTGTATATAACCTGGTAAGACCAGAATTCACTGGTAACATACTCCATATTAGCCAAAGATGGCAATAGAAAATTGTTAATTCAACCCTATTTTTACGAGGTAAATTTTTGAAATGCATTTTATGAATGATTTCTGGAAATCTCACCTTTTATTAATGAAATCACTTAAACCAACTTAGATGAACATTCTGATTAAATTTCATGCTTGTGCCTACTCCCTACTAGCAGAATCATCCATAGCAAACTCCTATTCCAACCCTGATTCCAAAAGATCATTTCTGAAAAATTTTATTTGAGTGATTTCTGGAAATCCCACCTTTTATTAATGAAATCACTTAAACCAATTTAGATGAACATTCTGATCAAATTTCACGATTGTGCCTATTCCCCATCAGCCAGAATCACCCATAGAAAACCCTCATTTCAACCCTAATTTCTAAAGATCATTTCTGAAAAATTGTATTTGATTGATTTCATAAAATCCCACCTTTTATTAATGAAATCACTTAAACCAACTTAGATGAACATTCTGATTAAATTTCTTGCTTGTGCCTACTCCCCACTAGCCAGAATCATCCATAGCAAACCCCCATTTCAACCATGATTCCAAAAGATCATTTCTGCTGAAAATGCATTTGAGTGATTTCTGGAAATCCCACCTTTTATTAATGAAATCCCTTAGTTGAAATGAACAATCAGATCAATTTTCATGATTGTGCCTACTCCTAACCAGAAAGAATCATCCATAAAAAAACCACATTTCAACCCTAATTTATAAAGATAATTTCTGAAAAATTATATTTAAGTGATTTCTGGAAATCCCACCTTTTATTAATGAAATCACTTAAACTAGGTAAAATGAACATTCTGATCAAATTTCATGATTGTGCCTACTCCTTATCAACCAGAATTAGCCACAGAAAATTCCCATTTCAACCCTAATTTCTAAAGATCATTTCCGAAAAAAAATTTATTTGAGTGATTTCTGGAAATCCCACCTTTTATTAATGAAATCATTTACAGTAGTTGAAATGAAGTCAGATCAATTTTCATGATTGTGCCAACCCCTAACCAGAAAGAAGCATCCATAAAAGAACCCCACTTCAACCCTAATTTCTAAAGATCATTTCTGAAAAATTGTATTTGATTGATTTCATAAAATCCCACCTTTTATTAATGAAATCACTTAAACCAACTTAGATGAACATTCTGATTAAATTTCTTGCTTGTGCCTACTCCCCACTAGCCAGAATCATCCATAGCAAACCCCCATTTCAACCATGATTCCAAAAGATCATTTCTGCTGAAAATGCATTTGAGTGATTTCTGGAAATCCCACCTTTTATTAATGAAATCACTTAAACTAATTGAAATGAACAATCAGATCAAATTTCATGAATGTGTTTACTTTTCATCAGCCAGAATCATCCATAAAAATCCCCATTTCAATCCTAATTTCAAAAGATCATTTCTGAATAAAAAAATTTGACTGATTTCTAGAAATCTCACCTTTTATTCCCCATTAGCCAGAATCACGCATAGAAAACCCCATTTCAACCCTCATTCCAAAAGATCATTTCTGAAAATTTGTATATGTGTGATTTCTGGAAATCCCACCTTTTATTAATGAAATCACTTAAACTAATTGAAATAAACATTCTGATTAAATTTCGTGATTGTGCCTACTCCCCATCAGCCAGAATCAACCATAGAAACCCCCCATTTCAACCCTAGTTTCTAAAGATCATTTCTGAAAAATTTTATTTGAGTGATTTCTGGAAATCTCACCTTTTATTAATGAGATCACTTAAACTAGTAAAAAATGAACATTCTGATCAAATTTCATGATTGTGCCTACTCCTTATCAGCCAGAATCACCCACAGAAAATTCCCAATTCAACCCTGATTCCAAAAGATCATTTCTGAACAAATTTATTTGAGTGATTTCTGGAAATCTCACCTTTTATTCCCGATAAGCCAGGATCACCCATAGCAAACCCCCATTTCAACCCTGATTCCAAAAAATCATTTCTGATAAAGTTTATTTGAGTGATTTCTGGAAATCCCACCATTTATTAATGAAATCACTTAGAGTAGTTGAAATGAACAATCAGATCAATATTCATGATTGTGCCTACTTCTAACCAGAAAGAATCATCCATAAAAAACCACCATTTCAACTCTAATTTCTAAAGATCATTTCTGAAAAATTGTATTTGAGTGATTTCTGGAAATTCCACCTTTTATTAATGAAATCACTTAAACTAGTTTAAATTAACATTCTGATCAAATTTCATGATTGTGCCTACTCATTATCAGCTAGAATCACCCACAGAAAATTCCTATTTCAACTTTAATTTCTAAAGATCATTTCTGAAAAAAAATTATTTGAGTGATTTCTGGAAATCCCACCTTTTATTAATGAAATCACTTAGACTAGTTAAAATGAACATTCCGATCAAATTTCATGATTGTGCCTACTCCTTATCAGCCAGAATCACCCATAGAAAACCCCCACTTCACCCCTAATTTCTAAAGACCAATTTCTGAAAAATTTTAATTGAGTGATTTCTGGAACTCTAATCCTTATTAATGAAATCACTTAAACTAGTTGAAATGAACAATCAGATCAATTTTCATGATTGTGCCTACTCTCCTTTAGCTCGAATCATCCATAGCAAACTCCCATTTCAACCCTGATTCCAAAATTACATTTCTGAAAAACTGTATTTGAGTGATTTCTGGAAATCCCACCTTTTATTAATCACTTAACTAGTTGAAATGAACAATCAGATCAATTTTCATGACTGTACCTACTCCCAATCAGCCAGAATCACCCACAGAAAATTCTCAATTCAACCCTAATTTCTAAAGATCATTTCTGAAAAATTGTATTTGAGTGATTTCTGGAAATCCCACCTTTTATTAATGAAATCAATTAAACTAGTTTAAATGACCATTATGATCAAATTTCATGATTGTGGCTACTCCTCATCAGCCAGAATCACCCATAGAAAACCCCCATTTCAACCCTAATTTCTAAAGACCATTTTCTGAAAAAAAAATTTTGAGTGATTTCTGGAACTCCCATCTTTTATTAATGAAATCACTTAAACTAGTTGAAATGAAGAATTAGATCAATTTTCATGATTGTGCCTACTCCCCTTTAGCTCGAATCCATAGGAAACTAACAAAATTTTCAGAATTTTTCAAAAATTTTCAGAGATGATCTTTTGAAATGGGGGTTTCCTATGGGTGATTCTGGCTGATGGTGAGTAGGCACAATCATGAAATTTGTTCAGAATCAACTAGTTTAAGTGATTTCATTACTAAAAGGTGGGATTTCCAGAAATCCCCTTATAAATGTCATAATCGAATTTATTATATTGTTTGGGTCTTGACCAATTATAAATTTAGAAAATAGGTGATAGATGTCTCTAAAATCTGTTAGAAGAATGAAATAAATAAAATAAAAGAGTACGCTAATAAAGATGAGGTAGCTGCGACGACTAAAGCAGTTGGTTGATATTTTATTATTTTAGTAATCAAACAAGACGCAATAAAGTTCGTGGTTGAAAAAGGAGTAATAATTTTTCAGAAGTGGGATCGAGCGATAAATAAGCACCATTGCTAAGATAGAACTGGAATAATTATTTTGTGAATTAATTGATGGTGTTGAATAATTTTGGAGAATTGTACAACAGCGGGGTTATAGCCTAAAACTAAAAAATAAAAATATTAAAATCAAAAATGATCGAAGACATTGGTAAAGAACGCGATGATTCAGATGGAGAAAGAGACAATAAAAAAAGGAAACAACTGGAAGGAAGACTCCACTTCAGAGGAAGATAACTTGGATAATCAGAAGGAGGTGAACCATGGAAGTTAAGTTAGTTTCCGCTGTCGCACACAACGTACGTGTTGTAAAAGTCATGCACAAATAGTGGATGATTTGCCATCATTCGACAGAATCAAGTCTATGCAAAGTGTGGACGAGTGGATAGAAAACATAGAAGCATTTGGGGTAATGTACGTTTTGGAACGGGGACAAGGCGTTTTGGAAAAGCTGTATAATGAAATTGCTTTCTAAATGGCAACGAATTACGGGGAAAAAGCGCCGCATGTTTGAGCCAAAACGAATGAGTATATATAGCCATGTTAAACAAAGCCCCGAAATAAATGTAAAAATAATGGATTTATTTTTTCCCTTAACATCTCTGAGATTTTTGTTAATTGGTATGATGTGTGAGTCATCCCATTCGCATTTCATTATACGAATTTATTCGATTTCTAGAAGTGAGTGTCTTCTGTCTATATATATAATATTTGAGGTGATGATTTCGATTTTTTGTCTACTATTCTAATCGAACTTCTCCCGATACTTGATTCGGTAGGATTAGACGTAAATGAACTCAAGTCTGAAATTCGCGTAAGAATGTTTAATGAAAATATTACAACCCTAACAGTAGGTGGTTTAAAATTCCATGTTAGCTCTGCTTTACATTATCTAGGTACTTATTTGACTGCCGGACTGAGTCGTCCAGAGACAATTCGAAAACAGTGTCGACAAGCACATGGTGTTTTACAAATGATGGCTAGAGTTCTACATCGATTGCGTTTTGCGATCGTGATCCAGATGTATAAGCAACTATAGTAATTGCTATCATGTCATATGGTTTAAGAGTCGTTGTTGGACTAAAGCAGTAGTTTACACGTAATTTACATGTAAATTACATAGCTTATATTTTACATTATGTAAAGTAAATAACTACTTTTTCATGACAAGCGCGCGATCTGTTATATAATTTTATAATTATTTAATTATTAATAAAAATTAACTGTGTAACGTTGAAAATAAAAAATAAAATTTAATATGTCAAATAATTTGAGGTTAGGTATTAGTTTTCTCGTGTTTCATAACATCGTTTGGATAATACCCGTAAGTTTTAACATATCTAATCTGTATTTTAAATTTGATACATTACAAATTATTTTATTCCTATGAAGTCGCCGCAGAAGCATGGCCAAACCAGAGGTGCACGGCCAAAAAGCAGATACAATTAAAACACTGGATGACCGCGAATCTGGAACCAAATAATATTTTGATCCATAATTTACCGGTGAAATCTTTACATGATACGGTTCCCCACGCTACTTTCAACTCAGTCTTTGAGTTTGAACCCTACGTGAAATACAAATATATTTGTGTGTAATGTAATGACATATTTTGGTTATTAGCAAAATCTGCGTAATTAGATTTTGGTTATTGGGGTATTCACATATTTACTGTTACATAAAATTTATAGCGGAGCGGGGAAAATTATTATTACCGCTTCCATTAAAGCTTTTAATATTTTCGTTTTTTTAATACAAGCAAAAAAAATCAAAGTGATTTTATTAAAAATAATTACGGGTGGTTCACCTACAAACTGCTGTATTAGTTTGACGTCAAGCAACGAAAAATAAAATTTCGAAAGATCAAAGTGTATTTGGCCACATGGTAAAATAGAAAAGATTCGTCTATACCCAACAATTCGAGATGTTTCTGGACCAGTTTTATAACGGATATATTATGTAAAATATTACGATCGTTCTTGCGGACGAGTATAAAGCGTTAGAATGTCAAACAATGGGGCTATTGTATCCGGAATTCATTCTAAGGACTAAAAACTGCCACAAGAAGTCATAAATCGATTGAAAGGATCCGTTCCTAATCAGGTAAATAATTTAATTAAACCGTATCTGTCTAAACCTTAACTATGTTGCAAATATATACTGTGCCTTGGCACCATAAGAATCTAAGATATACTAATACTCGCTTTGGAGACTTCAAAATCCTCAACGTTATTACACTTTCATATAATTAATAACGGATTTTTATAATGTCTGTTCTATATTTCACGACATAAAAACTACTGATCCAAAATTATTAAAAAACAAGCTCCCTGAATAACCGGCACTTCCAGTGAATTACAATGCCCATAAAATAGAGGAGAGAAGACGTACCATCCTTTTACATGATGTAATGAAGCAGCACCTCAAACTTTAATTTCAGCCGCAACTGGTCCTGTGATTGGAATGATGTTGAAAGACAAGAGTTCATCAAGTCGGCACTCTAGATCACGAGACAGAGACAGAAGACGATCTAGATCACGCCGCTCACTTAAACGTTCAAGATCAAAGTGTAAGTCTAAGGCGAACTCTCAGGGTGGTTCTAAAGATTACAAATCATCACACCTGCTGATGAAAAGATATTATTCGGCAAAAAAGCGTATTATTTCTCAACGTCTCTGGTTCCTAGAATTGAAGATAACTAATGTTGCACTGTCGTGATACTTTAGACGATGACGTTCAAGCGATTCCCTTGCCCCCAATGTCCTCCAGCAATTTACTTACAAAATAACGTGTAAATTTCGATGCTTCGATGTAGAAATCTAGTGTTGGGTTGATGCATCATGCATCCCCCATGGACGATTAAATGATTTTGAACAATTCTCCAGTCGCATTTATAAGTGTGTGGCCAATCTCTTCTCTGTTGCTGTCGGTTGCGTAGCTTTTACACTGATCACAAATTATTCCGAGTGAGTATGTTTATTGAGTCACATTTTGATTGTGTCGATTAGAAATAACATGTATTCGATTTCAGATTTAACGAGAACTATGAAGTAAAATATTTAAAGTTACCAATTGAAGATTTTATTAAACCTGACCGGCCGTATCTAGAGATAAAATGATCGTACTCATTTACCGAAATACCAATTAAAACGGCATCGATTTCGTGAATTAAAAACCTCGAAAATTGGAACCCTGGTTTATATTTCGGGCCAAGTGCTTCACACTCATAATGTACATGAATTTTTTACGGTACATTTGGGTGTTGTGATTATCAAACAGAAATTAGAGATGTATATACCAACAGTATAGTTTGGGGCTGTACACCAGACCACGATCGGTAGAAATTATTTTGCTCGCTGAAATTGTCGAAATTGTTCATGGTGATGATCGATGTGATTTTATCGGAATCTTAATTGTACTGCCCAAAGTGGAGGCGATTCAATCACCGAAGGCCAATGGCGGGAAATGGTTCGAAACATAAGCACGGTAATTCGGCGTCTACCGAAGGTGTCCGAGGATTAAAATCGCTTGATGCGTGTGATTTACGTAGTAACATACGATCTGACTTAGATGGTGAATAAGGTGAGAACCCCTTTACCGGTTAAATTTGTATCTGGACAGTAAACACCATCATGCAAGAAGACGTTAAAATCCAAGGTAAAAAACTCGTTACTGTTGAAATCGTTATTATTAATAACTAATTAATCTCAATGAGTGTAAAAATGTCAAATGCAAGCCTTTGAATTGCTGAGAAAACGTCGTGAGATTTAGTTCTTTGTCCCTTGCGTTCTGTAAGGGTGGTTAAATTTTAAGGGCCGCATTTAATTTGACATTTCTCAATTTCAGACTAACTCAATTTGAACCATGGAAAGATACACAATCGAGCAACGCGTTAAAGTTATTCAGGCATATTATCAAATCAAAATGCATATCGTGCACTTCGAGATTTTTTCAGTCAATTTAATCGTCAAAATGTGCGTACAATCGGAAAAATCGTGCAAAAATTTGAGCAAACCGGGTCTGTAGGAGATTTTAAAACACAAGTGCATGCTCGTACAGCTCGTACAGCAGAAAATATTGCTGCTGTTCGCGATAGTGTGGCTGAAGAGCCGTCCACCTCAACTCGTCGTCGTGCCCAACAATTGCACCTCTCACGCTCGTCGTTGATGAACATTATGCATAAGGACTTGTATTTACACGCTTATAAGGTTATAAGAACTAAAGCCTCTTGACCATTCCAAACGTCGTCAATGGTCAGAATGGTGGCAAGAAATGGCAACAGTGGATGATCAATTTTCGAACAAAATCATCTTCAGTGATGAGGCACATTTTCACCTCAGTGGATTCGTCAATAAGCAGAATTGCCGCATTTGGGTGAATCATAATCCAAGAGTGATTGTCGAAAAACCAATGCACCCACAAAGAGTGACTGTTTGGTGCGGTTTATGGGCTGGCGGCATCATCGGGCCGTATTTTTTCCAAAATGAGGCCGGTTAGGCAGTTACTGTGAATGGTGTTCGCTATCGTGAGATGATAACGAACTTTTTATGGCCCGAATTCTAAGATATGGATGTGGACGATATGTGGTTTCAACAGGACGGTGCCACTTGCCACACAGCTAACGAAACAATGGCTCTTTTGCGCGACAAATTCAATGGCCGTGTTATCTCACGTGGTGGCGATGTCAATTGGCCGCCAAGATCATGTGATTTGACACCGTTGGACTTCTTTCTTTGGGGTTATTTGAAAGAAAAGGTGTACGTCGATAAGCCAGCAACAATTCAAGAGCTTAAGGATGAGATAATTCGGCACATTAACGGCATAGAACCTCAATTATGCCTAAGCGTCATCGAAAATTTGAACCATCGGGTGGAGGTGTGCCGCCGAGGTTGCGGCCGCCATTTGGCCGATATTTTGTTCCATACATAATGGAACCATATCATATTATCATAATAAAAAAAATTGATAATAATTTCCTAAATAATTTGTGTTTTATTCAAAATCAACTTCGGCCCTTAAATTTAGTAGAGAGTTAAGAGTTTAAGTTTTTTGGTACTGTCAGGTTATTGAAATTATCTCGGGGAGTACCAGATTAACAGCATCCACGAAGTATTCATAAATGGATACGGACGTACTCTGGGCAATGTTCTGTAGAACGAACGGTTGTGGTGCCCAATCCCTTCATAGTAGTGAAGCAGAATCGCTAATTAATCAATCAAAACTATGAAGTGGTACCAACAGTAGGAAATAATACCCCAGGTAGTACACCAACATCAACATTGGTAAATCCACTTTCTGTGGAGACTGGCCCTATGGATTCTGGGGAGGGCCATCTATTGCATTATCAGGGAACATCAAATCCGTTCGAGAGGAGATCAAATTTACAAAGATCACCGATAAAGAAAAATAGAAGCAACTCGGTTGCTGACCAAGCCGATGCTTTTTCTAACGTTACAACTAGATGAAACAAACATTACACGAAATAAGTGATGGTAAAACAACTGTTGACCTAGAAATGGAGAATATGGATCTCTGGCGAGACTAGAGCATATGGAGCAATTATTTGCCAAACTAAGTGAAGAAATTGAAGCGAGAAAATGAAAACCTAAAATGAATCGAGATTCAAAAGAAGATTGCGATATAGGAAGCATTGAACCAGACAAACTCATCTATTCTACTGATGAAAATGAATTACAAAGAGAGATGGACTGGATCCTAAAGAAGAAAAAACAGTCCAGGAAGAGTAAGAAAAGAAAAGCTCAATCGTCACCTGAGGCTGAGCAATTAAAAGGTATCAGACAATCTAGTCCAGATTCAAAAGATGTTCTACCCAAAGCCAATCAACACCAAATTTGGTGCAACCGAAAGAAAAATCACCCCCACCAATAAATATTGTGAGGATAACCAGTTACCCAGAAATTCAGACCCTGATGAAATCGGTTAATGACAAAGACTATAAGGTAACAGAGCTAAATGACGTTTAGAAAATTAATACTCTGGACTCAGATTCTTATAGAACGTTATCTATGAAATTGAATGCTGGAAAGTATCAGTGGTTCACTTACGAGAACAAACAGGCCTGACCTATAAAAGTCATGGCAAGAGGTTTGCATTACACTTGCTCGAGCTAATAAATAATGGAAGACTTACAAAATAAAAACCTTAAAATGCTGTGAAAATTGTTAAAAAAGAGAGAACAGAAATCCAGGAAGGAAACCAAATTATCAGTAAAAGGGGACTCCCAATTTTTATGCTGGTATTTGACAACAAAGAGAATGTTCAAAACATTTATGCAATAAAAGGAATCCTTCACATGAAGGTGAAAATCGAACCAATGAGGAGCACCACAACACGCATACCTGATCATACCCTATTGTCATCAGGCATGTACAATAGGGAGAGGTGTGCCATCCAAGTGTTCAAATTGTAAGGGCCAACATCCGGCTAATTATCGAGGCGATGAGGTTGCTAAACAACTACAAAAGTTAAGAAATAAAACAAGAAATCAATCGCAAAATCACGAAATTGAAGGGTTCAAATATCAAATCAGATGGATCAAAACCCACAACCAAGCAACATAGTGCAAAGAAGTTCACTTGCCCAAGTAGTGAAAGGTTTCGGTCCAACCAACCATATGGGCTCCGAAAGTAACCAAATTATGGAAAACATTATGAACAGCATTGCAGCTATTACAAAGCGGCTAGATGACCAAAGTAATCTGAACAACATGATACTTGATCAACTGAAGAAAATGCAACTCCCTCAACGCAATCCAACACAAAATGTTAAGTAAGAACACAACTTTCAAAATAGCAATCTGGAATGCGAATGGCATTATGCAGCATATTCCAGAAATAGAAATATTTTTAAATTCAGAAAAAATCGACATTTTCTTAATATCTGAAAGCCATCGAGTTAAATCTTAGTTTGTTAAAATACGGGGTTTTAACTTATATCACTCCAGCGGAAAGAGCAAGAGGTGGTTCGGCATTACTAATAACAGAAAATATAAAACACCATTTAGAATCAAATATCGAAGAAGAATGCAATATATTGTCCTCCCCGGCATAACTTGAAAAGGGAGGACTACCTTAAACTATTTAAATCCCTTGGACGTGATTTTATTATTGGAGATGACTTTAATGCGAAAAACACCTATTGGGGATCTAGACTAACGACGTCAAAAGGTAAAAATTGCTTCAAGCAGGCCAGACATCAAAATCTGAATTTTACTCTGGTGGTTCCCCAACATACTGACCTAGTGACGGAACGAAGATACCTGACCTAATAGACATTTATGTAACAAGAGATATATCCCAGAACTACATTCACGTTGAAAACAGTAATTCTCTATAGTATCGGATCATTCCCCGGTTATCATGACAATCAGTGAAAAGGTAGTTCAAAGGAAGAGTGCACCAGATTAACAAATTCAAAAACAAACTGGGATCTCTTTCGTGAAGTATTGGAGGAAAAAGTCAATCTTCAGTACCGATAAGAAATTCCCACCAATTGGAAGATGAATTAGAACAACTCAATGAAACAATCCACCATGCTGCTTTGGCAAGTACCATAATGGGGGTATGTACAAAATAAGAAGAAGCTTAACTTATTCTACGCAATGGAAGTTAGAGAGTTGGTAAGAGAAAAGCGACGAACACGTAAAACCTGGCATATAACTAGAACACCGGAGAACAAAACAATTCTTAATAATTAAGATAATAGTCTCAAATCTCTTCTTAAAGAAGTTAAAATGCATCAATCAACAGATACCTAGTTAGCCTAACCGAAGAAAAAAATTCTAAATATTCACTTTGAAAGGAGATCAAAAGCCCCAAAATGGAGGAATCAAAAGACCCAAAATGCAAGTGCCTCCACTTAAAAAGGAGGATGGAACCTGGGCAAAAGGTCCTAAAGAGAATGCTGATTTGTTTACGGAGTGTCTTGAGGATACCTTCCAATCACTACTAAGACAAACGGCCAATAAAAATATAATGTCAAGCCACAAGCTAGATGCTTTTGATATACGTCCAGTAACTCTCAAAGAATTAAAAGAAGAAGTAAAAAGCAACTCGAATGTTAAAAAAGACCCCAGAGTATGACTTGAATACCTGCCAAATAATCAAGGCTCTATCAGGTAAAGGATTTCGTAAGCTATTACACATAATCAATGCAAGCTTTCGGTTAAAATATGTTTCGTGGCAATGGAAAGTAGCTGAAGTATTCATGATAGCAAAACCTGATAAACCACCTAACGATAAAAAATCATACAGGCCATTTTCATTACTGCCAATTATACCAAAACTCTTTGAAAAATTATTACTAGAAAGACTTAAACCAATAATTGAGAACCGACAACTAATTCCTCCACATCAATTTGGATTCAGAGAAAAGCACTCCACACCTGTTCAGTTGAACAGGTGCATAGAATTACCAACATTATTGAAACATTCGATAAAGGCCGGCACAGTGGACTGGCATTTAAGCTGCATAGAGATTTGCCGAGGCAATTCTATGCCATACTAAGATCTATTTATCCAATAGACATTTTCCTGTGAAATATGAGGACGAATACTCCGAACTAACGAAAATCTTTGCCGGTGTCCCGCAGGGGAGTGACTTAGGACCAATCCTATATTTATTATAAGCAAGGGATATTCCAACAACAGATGAAGGAACCATAGCCACCTTTGCAGATAACACAGCAATCATTGCGATTGGTTGTAATGTCGCTGATGCAACGAGCAAACTCCAGAAGACGACCAACGCGGTTTGTAACTGGACTAAGCGCTGGAGAATCAAGCTTAATGAGACGAAATCCACGCATATTAACTTTACATATCAAAAGGCTTCCCATCTACCGATAGAAATTAACTCTCGACCGGTGCCATATGCAAACATAGCTAAATATCTTGGCACGACACCCGATGCTAAGCTCAAGTGGAGAGTGCATGTCAAAAAGAAAAAAGTAGAACTTAATATTAAGTTCAAAAAATCTATTGGTTAATCTGCTGATATATCGGTAAATACTGAAGCCGATATGGACCTACGGTATTCAACTCTGGGGATGTACTAAGCAGACATTTCAAAACAAGGTTATCCGTAGCATCGTAAAGGCTCCGTGGTACACAAGAAATGAAGACCTGCACAGGGACTTACAGATGGAATACATCAAAATCATGCCGCCAAACACGAAACAAGGCTCCAGGAATATGGAAACCCCTATATTCGCCATATGATAGATAACCTTGTTGTTGAAAGAAGACTTCAAAGAACGAGGCCACCTGACCTAGTAAACATACTAAATTAAAATTAGTATTTTAAATAGGTTTAATTAATGGGCCAATGGTTAGCCCCAAAATTAGTTAAGATGATCACAGTCTCAGTTGTCTCAAGTTGTTTCGGGCCTTAATTCTGGGGAAATTAATAGGTCAAACATTGCTTCAGGAATCGTTAAATTGAACGACGCAACTTGTCCGTTGATACGGGTTATATTTTTACTGAAATCTCATCGGCGTTAGTTATATTGTTACACAACCTGGATACAAATATGATCTTTGGAATTTAGAAACTGCCCTTAGAACGCATGGAAGATTAACATTGCTCCTGCTGCTGTGTTGAGAGTTGCTGGAGTTGGTATCAATAATAGCAGGAATTCAGAAGAGTTTCGGAATATTAGCACGATCTGATATTACAGCTGGTTTTTGAATTAAGGGGGAATTCGTTAAATCATATAGCAAGCATCACTGGTAGTTCTCAATTCCAGGTCAGTTAATGTTGTCAGTTGTAAGTTGATTGTTGTGTTGGATGTTGGTCAAGTTGTTCTTAATACCAGAAACAATTGATTAAATTTTATTGCTGGCCGAAAATCGAAATTGTCGATACACTTACTAATTTTCGCGGAATACTTTTCGTTGCTGAAATTAGAAAGCGCGGTTGATTTGGTATTAGCGTCACATTTCGATTCGATCCAAGGAGGAAAAATTTTCGTAGAAACATTAATAGCCTACCATATCAACGTGATAGTGCTAAGGTTTTAACGATAACTACAATCCATATTGCCCAACTAAACAAACCGAACTGTTGCTCATATGTTATCAGCAGACACTTAAGAACAAACAAAACAAATTTGCGTTCCAATCTGCAAGGCGAAATATTAATTTCGAAATTTTTTCTGTAGCTCTTTAACAGTTTCTTGCTGCAAATTAATACATTCGGTTGTATAAAAGCCAAAAAATGTGTAACCTTAATTCAACAATTTTCTTTTCTACAACACATAAAGTACAACACAAACTACATTTTATTGAACTTGGCATTAAAACTATCAAGCCATTTTTTTCAACCAATTTGAACGTTTGCCAAAAAATAAATAGGAAAAATGGGCGGTGGGAAATTTTTATTCCATATTATCACCCCATATTCCACCACCTGTTTGTTTCACATTACACAGTACACAAAATTGCACATTTTTCATGTGTTTTTTGTCGCCCCTCTAAAAATTCGAATAACAGGCAAAATATCTAATTAAATTAAATTCCAATCAATCATTATGCTATTTAGCTAAAACATTTCAATAAAATTATTGGGTAGGTAACATAAACAAAATACTTGATTTATTCCTTTTTTTCGTGTTGTGGCATCACATCCACCACACCACTAACACCCCAGACCATCGACCAACGACGACATAATATTTATAGAGAGCTTAATCTAAAAATAAAAATAAAATAAAAAAAACTGATTTTTGTATGTATGACATGTATGTGTTTGATCAATTTTTCATCATGTGATGCTTAGAGAAGACTAAATCGAAAATAACTCAATCATCATACATAAACCCAAAATGGAACTAAAAATACAGTAAGCATATCAATAAAAGGGAATTTTCCATCTAAAGAAATTTTTATTTTGTTATAATTTTCATCGTCATCATCATCAACATCATCAGGCAAAAAAATCCGTAAAATTGGACATGCGTCAAAAAGGAACTCTGTATATTACATTTTTCTCTATAAAGGAGTTTTCCCTTAAATTTTTTATTATTTTTTTCCAACTGGTATAGAAATAAAGTACAGAGAGACAGTAAATAGTATGTACACAGTAAACTGATATGCCCATAAATTCCTATTTATTTATTTTAATAAATTTCACTTAAAGTGTACACTTAGTATGGTGTAACATACACCCGTTTTCCTACATCGAGAATTTGTACTGCAAATTAAACCATAAAATTATTTAATTAAGCAGCTCACACAAATAGTGATAATTTAGAAAAATAAATTAAAATATGGCTGATCGTGTACCGCGAAACATTAATCATATCAATTAGCTAAAATATCATTTAACAAATCACACATTCCACCCCTCTCGAAAATTTTAAGTGCATCGCGATATACAACAAACACACCTCCTGTATCCACAATCCAATCAAAATGTAATTATATCCAGTAAAAATTTATCGGAAAAACCAGATAAATAAATCAAATTATAATTAAAATCATATACTCGTCTATTGTACCCGCACTAGAGCACAGATTACATGTGAACTTAAAACTGGTACAATATTAAATGAATTTTCTTTGTCTTAATTGACCTAATTTTCCTAGTTTATATTTTAATTGAACTAATCTAAATTATTATTACAGACGGATCTCGTATACTATTCTATAGCATAGTTAAGAGAAAAGAGTTTCCCTAGTATATATAAGTATGGCAATTTAAACCGTATATACAGCTAACAGCTGATGTGCCATATATTTAGGTTTGGTAAATCAACGAAACTATGTCAATGGATTACGTTTCCTAAAAAATTATAAAAAAATTTCTTTACAAGACTAATAAAAATTTCCTCTATATATACTCAGCACAAACTGAAGAAAGAAAAGCTCCCCATTTTTCGTGCTTAACATTTTTTTTTTTTGTTTTGTTTTGTGTGTAGGTGGAACTCATAAAGACAGAAAAGCAAATTTATAAAACATTTTGCAAGTAATTTTTTTTTTGCAGTTTTTTGTTTGTTGCCTTGACTCAATAAAAATTCAATTCAGTTCGAGAAAACACAAAAAATGGAAAACTAATCAAAATTCACAAACAAAAAATCGTTATGTATCGATTTCATTTAAACAACTTGTTGTGTACGTTTTTCGATTTTGTTTTGTGAGAAATGAAAATTTATTCAGTTTTATCTTAAAAGATAACAACCATTTTTCTTTTCTTGAAAAAATTAATCAAGTAACAGCGATGAAAAAATCCATTTGGTTACAAATATTTCCTTCAGAATTTCAATGAATTAGAATTTTTTTTTTGTAGGTCCTGAAAACGGTTTTCTTTTTTTTCTTTTTTGACTTTATACAAAGATTTTAAGAAAATTGTTAAAATATATAATAAAATTCACCAACATTTTCTTTTTTTCCATGTTTCCATATTTGATGAAACCTCCAAATATTAAATTGAACTACTAAACCAACACAAAACAAAAATAAAAAATTGTAAAAATTAAAACGAGTCAAATTAAATTTAAGCACAGACACGTCTTATAAGATACAAATTTATTTTTTTTTATTAATTTATATTTTTCTCTCTAATATTGCAAAGTTGAATTATTATATTTAATAATTTGTAAATTATTTTTAATTAGTATATATTTAATTATCACACAGAGAAACACTTTAAACAACATTATTAATTATTTAAAACAAAAAACAACAAAAAAAATTTATTTCCACCAAAAACTATATTTTATTACATATTACGTTTTCCGCAAATTACGAAAATTATTTTTTTTTATTATGCTCGGTACTTAATTTGGTTTTTATTTTATTTTTATTTTTTTATTAATTTTAATTTCCTTAAAGAGGAAAGAAACGCTTAACTTAAAATAAAAACGAAAGAAAATGATAAATTTTCACAGACATTTTTTTTTTTCGTTTTGTTAATTTCATTTTGCACCAACAACTTTTTTTCGTATTTTAATTAATTTTAAATTATCCATTTTGTGGGTGTTTTCGTGGGGTTGATTTATTTGTGCTAAGATTATTCACTTTACACCGATTAGAGTAAAATTATTATTTTTTAATAAATTTGTGATAAACTTAAATTATAATTTTATTTTATTTTTTTCTGTAACTTTTCCTTTTTTTTGCTTGTAAGTGAAAATGTTTGTCTGTGTTCTGCACTAAATAACAAAAAAATTAAAAACAAATCAACAGCTCGACCCGAAACCGGAACACCAACTGCTGAATGTGATTTTTTTATACCCGAAAAAAAATTTATTTTTTGTTTCCCCTCTTTCGCAAAAAAAAAACAAAAAACAGAAGACCAAAACGGAATATTTTTCCAGGATAATTTTTGTTCATCTCGCATATCGCGAGTTTTCTAAGTTTTATGAGAACGGAGGAAACGAAAAGAAGAACGGAGGAGAGATTGAGCAACGGAGCAGATGTATTATTTTTGGTGTTGATGTTGGTTATTTTATTATCCTTCAGTCATGTGTATTCGAGTCTATTTTATTATAACCAGGCTGTCAAAGATGATAACCTTACAGACAATGCGACTGACTAAATTCATACGAACGATTTACCAACCAAAAATGTGTTCATAATTGTAAACGGTTGTCCATAGAATTTCAAAAAAAAAATTACGCGGAAAAATATGCTAAAGTTACGAAAGCTCAATCAAAGAGTTTTAATAGTCTCTCTTATCGAAAAGACAAGTCTCTTTTCCAGCTGTTGATTGATGCTAATAAATTTAGAACATCGCGCACTTATATTCTTTACCAACCCAAATACACACAAAGATAAAAATTTTAACAAAATCAAAACAATGTACAAACTTATTAACAAAAAATATAAATGTTATAAAACAAAAGCAATTTCTAACATTTCACAAAACTCAAAATTCAACTATCAATTTTAATTATGAATTGTAGCCCACAAATTAAATAAAATAGAAGATCATTTATCCGTATATACGCGGGGTCTTCCAAAAAAAACTTTTTTTAATTTGAAATTAAACATCTCTTGGACTCGAAAATTTTGGGGTGTCGGGGACTCGGGGTCCGATTTTTTTTTTAATTTTTTTCTAAGTTGGTTTGATACACAACCAAACACAATCAAATCAAGATCAAGACTTATTCATCGAAATAGTTTTGTTGTAAGCCCATTTCGTCCAAAGTCTTCAGTTAAAAATCGACCCACTTGGACTCGAAAATGTTGGGGTGTAAGTAGTTGGGTTCAGAATTTTTTTCAGACTCTTGTCTAATTTGGTTTGATACACAACCAAACACAATCAAATCAATATCAAAACTTATTCATCGAAATAGTTTTGTTGTAATCCCATTTCGTCCAAAGTGTTCCGTAAGAGATCAATACACTTGGACTCGAAAATTTTGAGGTGTAAGTACTTGGGTTCAGAATTGTTTTCAGATTTTTGTCTAATTTGGTTTGATACACAACCAAACACAATCAAATCAATATCAAAACTTATTCATCAAAATAGTTTTGTTGTAAGCCTATTTCGTCCACAGTCTTCGGAAATTTTGAGGTGTAAGTACTTGGGGTCAGAATTTTTCTCGAATTTTTGTCTAATCAAACCCAATACACAACCAAACACGATCAAATCAATATCAAAACTCATTCATCGAAATAGTTTTGTTGTAAGCCCATTTCGTCCATAGTCTTCAGTTAAAAATCGATCCACTTGGACTCGAAAGTTTTGGGGTGTAAGTACTTGGGGTCCGAATTTTTTTCGTATTTTTGTCTAATTTGGTTTGATACACAACCAAACACAATCAAATCAATATCAAAACTTATTCATCGAAATAGTTTTGTTGTAAGCCACTTCGTCCAAAGTCTTCAGTTAAAAATCGATCCACTTGGACTCGAAAGTTTTGAGGTGTAAGTACTTGGGGTCCGAATTTTTTTCGTATTTTTGTCTAATTTGGTTTGATACACAACCAAACACAATCAAATCAATATCAAAACTCATTCATCGAAATAGTTTTGTTGTAAGCCCATTTCGTCCAAAGTCTTCAGTTAAAAATCGATCCACTTGGACTCGAAAGTTTTGGGGTGTAAGTACTTGGGGTCCGAATTTTTTTCGTATTTTTGTCTAATTTGGTTTGATACACAACCAAACACAATCAAATCAATATCAAAACTTATTCATCGAAATAGTTTTGTTGTAAGCCTATTTCGTCCAAAGTCTTCGGAAATTTTGAGGTGTAAGTACTTGGGGTCCGAATTTTTTTCGAATTTTTGTCTAATCAAACCCAATACACAACCAAACACAATCAAATCAGTATCAAAACTCATTCATCGAAATAGTTTTGTTGTAAGCCCATTTCGTCCAAAGTCTTCAGCTAAAAATCGATCCACTTGGACTCGAAAGTTTTGGGGTGTAAGTACTTGGGGTCCGAATTTTTTTCGTATTTTTGTCTAATTTGGTTTGATACACAACCAAACACAATCAAATCAATATCAAAACTTATTCATCGAAATAGTTTTGTTGTAAGCCACTTCGTCCAAAGTCTTCAGTTAAAAATCGATCCACTTGGACTCGAAAATTTTGAGGTGTAAGTACTTGGGTTCAGAATTGTTTTCAGATTTTTCTCTAATTTGATTTGATACACAACCAAACACAATCAAATCAACATCAAAACTTATTCATCGAAATAGTTTTGTTGTAAGCCCATTTCGTCCAAAGTCTTCCGTAAGAGATCAATACACTTGGACTCGAAAATTTTGGGGTGTAAGTACTTGGGGTCCGAATTTTTTTCGGATTTTTGTCTAATTTGGTTTGATACACAACCAAACACAATCAAATCAATATCAAAACTTATTCATCGAAACAGTTTTGTTGTAAGCCCATTTCGTCCAAAGTCTTCAGTTAAAAATCGATCCACTTGGACCCGAAAATTGTGAGGTGTAAGTACTTGGGTTCAGAATTGTTTTCAGATTTTTGTCTAATTTGGTTTGATACACAACCAAACACAATCAAATCAGTTACAAAACTTATTCATCCGGCTAATTATCGAGGCGATGAGGTTGCTAAACAACTACAAAAGTTAAGAAATAAAACAAGAAATCAATCGCAAAATCACGAAATTGAAGGGTTCAAATATCAAATCAGATGGATCAAAACCCACAACCAAGCAACATAGTGCAAAGAAGTTCACTTGCCCAAGTAGAGAAAGGTTTCGGTCCAACCAACCATATGGGCTCCGAAAGTAACCAAATTATGGAAAACGTTATGAACAGCATTGCAGCTATTATAAAGCGGCTAGATGACCAAAGTAATCTGAACAACATGATACTTGATCAACTGAAGAAAATGCAACTCCCTCAACGCAATCCAACACAAAATGTTAAGTAGGAACTCAACTTTCAAAATAGCAATCTGGAATGCGAATGGCATTATGCAACATATTCCAGAAATAGAAATATTTTTAAATTCAGAAAAAATCGACATTTTCTTAATATCTGAAAGCCATCGAGTTAAATCTTCGTTTGTTAAAATACAAGAGCAAGAGGTGGTTCGACATTACTAAAAGAAACAATGCTAGTCACTACTGTAAGGATCCAAATTAAAGACAAACAGCTTACTGTCTCTGCAATATATAGTCCTCCCCGGCATAACTTGAAAAGGGAGGACTACCTTAAACTATTTAAATCCCTTGGACGTGATTTTATTATTGGAGATGACTTTAATGCGAAAGACACCTATTGGGGATCTAGACTAACGACGTCAAAAGGTAAAAAATTGCTTCAAGCAGGCCAGACATCAAAATCTGAATTTTACTCTGGTAGTTCCCCAACATACTGACCTAGTGACGGAACGAAGATACCTGACCTAATAGACATTTATGTAACAATGAATGTGTGAATTTTTTTCGTATTTTTGTCTAATTTGGTTTGATACACAACCAAACACAATCAAATCAATATCAAAACTTATTCATCGAAATAGTTTTGTTGTAAGCCTATTTCGTCCAAAGTCTTCGGAAATTTTGAGGTGTAAGTACTTGGGGTCCGAATTTTTTTCGAATTTTTGTCTAATTTGGTTTGATACACAACCAAACACAATCAAATCAATATCAAAACTTATTCATCGAAATAGTTTTGTTGTAAGCCACTTCGTCCAAAGTCTTCAGTTAAAAATCGATCCACTTGGACTCGAAAATTTTGAGGTGTAAATACTTGGGTTCAGAATTGTTTTCAGATTTTTCTCTAATTTGATTTGATACACAACCAAACACAATCAAATCAACATCAAAACTTATTCATCGAAATAGTTTTGTTGTAAGCCCATTTCGTCCAAAGTCTTCCGTAAGAGATCAATACACTTGGACTCGAAAATTTTGGGGTGTAAGTACTTGGGGTCCGAATTTTTTTCGGATTTTTGTCTAATTTGGTTTGATACACAACCAAACACAATCAAATCAATATCAAAACTTATTCATCGAAACAGTTTTGTTGTAAGCCCATTTCGTCCAAAGTCTTCAGTTAAAAATCGATCCACTTGGACCCGAAAATTGTGAGGTGTAAGTACTTGGGTTCAGAATTGTTTTCAGATTTTTGTCTAATTTGGTTTGATACACAACCAAACACAATCAAATCAGTTACAAAACTTATTCATCGAAATAGTTTTGTTGTAAGCCCATTTCGTCCAAAGTCTTCCGTAAGAGATCAATACACTTGGGCTCGAAAATTTTGGGGTGTAAGTACTTGGGGTCCGAATTTTTTTCGGATTTTTGTCTAATTTGGTTTGATACACAACCAAACACAATCAAATCAATATCAAAACTCATTCATCGAAACAGTTTTGTTGTAAGCCCATTTCGTCCAAAGTCTTCAGTTAAAAATCGATCCACTTGGACCCGAAAATTGTGAGGTGTAAGTACTTGGGTTCAGAATTGTTTTCAGATTTTTGTCTAATTTGGTTTGATACACAACCAAACACAATCAAATCAATATCAAAACTTATTCATCGAAATAGTTTTGTTGTAAGCCCATTTCGTCCAAAGTCTTCCGTAAGAGATCAATACACTTGGACTCAGCGTGTAAAACGAAAAGTCGTGTCGAATGCTTGTTTGAAATGAAAGAATAATTTTTTTTTTAATTTAAAATACAGAATACAATCTTTAAAATGCGTGAGAGACTTTCAACCATTGGAACAAAATATTGGAACAAAAACAAAATCAATAATAATTTAAGTATCAGAAAAGCGCCAAGTTGTGTCTTAATTACTGAGCAAATTCGTCAATGGAAGTTGGCTGCAAAAATTTTGATTCCTAGATAAGCAAACAATAAACAAGTTTATAGACCGATACAACTGCATCCGGTCATATCAGAAACATTTGAAAAATTGTTATTCATGAGGCTCATAATAAAAGAAAGATGTAATTCCATTACACCAATTTGGGTTTAGAGAAAAACGCTCTAATGTATATCAAGTTAATAGAATAACAGATGTCACTGCAGATGCACTTATGAGAATAAGAAGATAATGGACCAGCATTTTCTTAGATGTATCTCAAGCTTTCGATAAAATTTGGCACCAAGGGTTTGAATTTAAACTTCATCGAGACCTACCTACACAAGATTGTTGAGTTACATTAGCAAGTATACCACAAGGTAGCATACTTCGACCTATTCTGTTCTTCCTTCATCGATAAAGCAAAAATCAAACTTCAAACCTTCAAACACATCAATATAAAACAAATTAACTTAACATTTTAACAATTGTAATTCACCCCGAAGTTAATATTACAAGATATAGAATTCATCAGAATACTATAAAAACTATTTATCAAGTTTAACTAATTGAGTTGGTGACATATTCCCGAAAAACAAAATCCCGCGGAACAAAAACCCGAGATTCATAATCTCGAGGATATAACTTCCCGATGATGCAAAATCCCGAGGGTACAAAATCCCAAAGTTACATAATCCCGAGGATCAAAATCCCGAAAGTACAAAATCCCGAGGGACATAATTCCGAAAAGACAAAATCCCGCAATCCCGAGAAAATCTCAAATAAAATTGAATTCCGCGCGGAATTCAATTTAATTCGGGATTATCTCAATATTAACAGAGATCAACAGATTTACGAAGAAGGTTTAAAATAGTTAAACTTAAATTTTTAATATGTTTGCTTCACTGTTTTCTTGTGTTGTGCGTCATTGAGCGAATGTATACCAATGCTGGACCAATACGTTGATGTAACTTCGCCGTTCTTAAAATCAGCCATAGTTTTCTAACAAATAGACTTTGAAATTTTCATAGGTTTTCGGGATTTTGTTCCTCGCGATTTTGTTCCCGAGAGATTTTGAACCTTGGGATTTTGAATTCTCGGGATTTTGTATTTTCGGGATTTTGTATCCTCAGGATTTTTTACTCTCGGGATTTTATTACTTCGGTATTTTTATAAACCTTCGGGATTATTAATATCGGGATTTTGTCCCTCTCCCTAACAAATTAACTAGCGAAATTATTTAATTAATAACGTTACACCTAAATAATTATATTAAAAATAAAAAAACGTGTCATGCATAAAGGTCTGGTGTTTTTTTTTTTGGTTTTAGGTTATTGCTAGCAATGCTAAGAAGTACCACAACTATTACCAATAATTATTTAAAAATAAGACAAATGAAATGAAAATAACTTCCGACTGCGCACATGACATCGGGGGTTAGTTTGGAAAAAATACCATGGTATCGTACGGAATGTATTAAAACAACAACAAAGTTAAAAATATTTCAACTCGAGTGTGGAACTAGTAGGCGGGGCAAAAATCATTTCACGAAATTTGATTGGTTTTGAGTACGAGAACGAGTGTGATGCTTTTTATTTCCAATGTCATGTACGCAGCATAAAACTAATTAAAATAAATAAATTATGAAATTCTTAATGTAAACTAATCAAAACTGAGTGCTGATTAACATAAATTCATTACATTTAGTATTTATTTCTTACAGCAATCGAAACACTATAAACAACACTCGTTAGATGAAGCTACCAACTAATACTAACATATTTACAACCGGTATATTGGGTTTGGAAAATTTTATCGGACGTTAATCCTCCTTAAAATAATTAGGCCCCCATCGCCTCCGAGAATGGAGGAGGCAAATAATTCCAACATTAAATATGATTAGATGATAAAACAAGGTTTACATTTTAAAATTTACAAAAAAAATAATGAAAACCGCTCACCTGTAGGGGAGCCTGTCTTTATGGTATAACCTGACAAACCAATCGGTGTATAACACTTAGTTAGTCTGAACTACATTTTTGGTCACTGTTCACTTTGAATGGATCTAATTTATCACACCACTGTACCCAACTTAACTGTTTGGTTATTTTAAATAAATAAAAAAAATATATTTGTTTACTTTTTACAAACAAGTACCGATCAGCTTGGAATTCTGATTTACACTAATTTTATTTTAATTTCGTTCTTCAGATAATCAGAGAAGTTCGGGTCTTGTGTATGCTCGTCAAAAAAACCATATTCGGTTGATAACGGATATCAGATTATGTGATTTACAATCAAAGCCAAAACACCAATGTAAAGTTTGGTGTTGATTGTATTGGAACGAAGATATGGTACGTCACATATACGAAACCAATAATCAATCATACACAAGTAAGTGACAATAAACTCTTTCTCTGCCTATGACGTTACACAGTGAGTAACTGAAGCTACTGAACTAAAAAAAAATTTTTATTTATGGGCTTGGCTAGTCCCCTTTACAATTTTATTATATTTTTAGTCGATCTTGATTGGATCTAGTAGACCATGTGGTTTCTTCCTTCGCAGTCGTCTTACTGGGTTTGAATCGTCCAACATACGACGTATCTCAGCATTTTGGTGTAGACTAATACGTTGCTTGTGTTTTCTCGCGTGTTTGTTTATTTCAGTGCTCTAAACCTGCACCGACAAAATTAGCCCGCCTCAATGAAACCTGTACTATAATTTGTTACACATTTATTACAATTTATTACAACAAACCCCGATTTTATTACAGTTACCGTTTTCGAAGAACGAGTGGTCGGTTTAGCTTACAATTAAACCTGCACCGCCAAAATTGTAATAACAAATTAATTACATTGAACAAGTAAGTTCAAGACCACCCCTATAACTTGCCTAAGGGTAAATTTCACCCCAAAACGATTATATATTTCAAAAACGTCAATTTAACTAACTTTAATAAAACAAAAACACCATACCGCCATCAGATTTTGGAAAAAATGTTGCAAGAAGTCTTGTCGAGGGTAGGTCAGCCTTATCCAGGTGTATAATAAATTATTTTTGTGTCAGTATACGCGAACCTGACTCCAAACGGTGGAGGCTTCAAATTTTTATTTTGAAGGTCGATTTTACAAAATTTATTAATTTATTACACCAGACCGCCACCAGATATTTTTTTTTTAACTATTGCCAAAGGCTTTATTCTTGAATCTTTCTTTATACGAAACTAACAAGAAGTGTGAAATTCTTAAAAACTATATATTTTTTTATTACTTAAGCCTTAACCTATGTTAGTACTTAATATTAGTATGCATTATTATTTTTAAATTATTATTAGTTACTTAATTTAAGTGTGTTAGGTCAACATGCGTGTAATTATTAAATATTTCAGTTGATTAAATCTAGAGGATCTGCTCTGCGAAGCCGTTTATATTTCGGTTGCCTTAGTAGTTCTCTAGCTAATTCGTTAGGGTGTGATTCCAGTTTCAGATGGTATTTTAGACTGCATGATTTTATTGTCTCTTTAACCGTTTTAATTCCTAGGTCTCTATGGATGTTGCTGTTTCGAATATACCAGGGCGCATTTGTAATGCTACGAAGTATCTTTGCTTGTGTTCTTTGTACAATACCTATATTTGAGGCACTAGTTGAGCCCCATAGTTGGATACCATATGTCCATATGGGGATTAGGATCGCTTTGTATAGTAGAACCTTGCAGTCTAGAGAGAGTTTCGATTTTCTTCCGATCAACCAGTACATTTTAGAAAATTTTATTTTTACTTGATTACGTTTTGTTTCAATGTGCTTGCCTGTTTGAGGATTTTTGTGTGAAAACAATACAGCTGTGTCATCAGCAAAAGTTGAAGTGATTATGTTTTCAGTTATTGGTAAGTCAGCTGTTAACAACAAGTATAGCACAGGTCCCAATACACTACCTTGCGGTACTCCTGCCTTTATCTCGGTTAAATCAGTAGTGGCCGTACTTTGTTTCACCTGGAACATCCTTTGGGATAAGTAGTTTTCAAGAATTGCATGAAATTGTCTAGGCAGAAGAGTTTTAATTTTGTAATTTAATCCTTCATGCCATACTTTGTCAAAAGCTTGCGCAATATCCAAGAAAACTGCCGAGCAATATTTCTATTCTTCTAAGGAGAGCTTAATTGTGTTTACAATTCTGTGCACCTGTTCTATTGTGCCGTGCTGCTCTCTAAATCCAAATTGGTGATCTGGTATAATGCGACCTACAGTTAATATAGGTATTAGTTCTTCTAGTATAGCATCTTTTCAAAGAGTATCGGAAGTAGACTTATTGGCCTGTACGACGAGACTAGGGTTTCGTCTTTATAATTTGAGACATTTTCCATTTTTGGGGAAAGTATCCACATCTCATAATCGCATTAAAAATATATGTTATATATTTTATGCATCTATCGGGTAATTCTTTGATCATTTTTCCAGTTATTAGATCATGGCCTGGAGCTTTCTTAGGATTTATCCTGTTTTTGATAACCGTTTTGACGCATTTCCATTTAAATTTTACTGGATTTGGGTTCGACTCGTTCCTCGTAAACTGTGGTAGTACGCAGTCATTATTTTTTTCGTTTGGAGTGAAAGTGTTCACTCCAAACGAAAAAAATAATGACTGCGTACTACCACAGTTTACGAGGGACGAGTCGAACCCAAATCCAGTAAAATTTAAATGGAAATGCGTCAAAACGGTTATCAAAAACAGGATGTAGATGGTTAGAGAAAGCGATAGCCTTTTCTAAATCACTTCTGGCCCAATGACCATCTGGTTTCCTTACCGGTGGGTTCGATAGCTCTGACCTTTTTAAATTGCTTGCTGTCTTCCACAGTGAGTAATCTGTTTTCTCTGTTGCTGTGAGCTCACTTAGGTAATTCTGCATTCCAAGATTGTGTTCTTCCCGTATTGCTTCTCTTAGAGCTTTAATAGCTCTATTTAATTTCCATTTATGAAAAGGAGATTGGTGCAGCTGCCATAGCCGCCGAGTCGCCCGCTTATCTGCCAATAACTTTTGAATGTTACTTGAAAGCTTACTATTTTTTCCGAATTTTTGTACTCCGGAGTAGCATGTTTGTTAAATGTTGGGGTGGTTCAGTTTTTAATGCTTGCGTACTTAGTGTTACGATTATTGGTGAGTGATCTGATGATAAATCATAGCAGTCAACGACTTGAGCATTGGTGCGTGCTATTCCTCGTATTACACAGAAATCTATTAAATCAGGAATTTTCTTTCTATCGGTAGGCCAATAAGTGGGATGTCCAGATGATAAATAATCTAGATGTTTCTCGTTTATGGCTTCGTAGAGTTGCTTGCCCTTGGGTGACGTCAACCTCGAACCCCATTGCACATGTTTAGCGTTGTAATCACGTCCTGCTAGAAATTTCATTCCCAACTGATTAAAGTAGTCGATAAATTGCTGTTTTTAATTGCATGTTTCGGTGCACAGTAAACAGCCGATATTACAAATTTCCCAGACCATTCGTCCAAACAAATAGTTGTAGCTTGGACGTGATCTTTAGCATATTTCTGGAGCTCGTAGTGCTTTAACCTTCTTTTTATCAAGACTGCGGTGCCGCCGTGTGCTTTTCCATCCGGATGTTTGGTGTCATAAACGGAATAGCCGGTAATATTAAAAAAATTGTGTTTGGTGAAGTGTCTTTCAAATATTAACATGATGTCTATATTTTGTTCGATAAGAAAGGTATGTACCTCAGCTGTATGTTGCGGAAGCCCGTTCGCATTCCAAATAGCTATTTTTAGAACTGTCATTTTTGGTTTTTAACTATTATTTGCATAAGCGTATTCATATTTTGCATCATCATGCTCATTTGCCTTTCCATCATCGTCATGAAACTTTGGATGGTCTCGGTTAATTTATTTAGCGTGGTATGAATATTTAGGTCCTCTTCATTAAAACGAACTTTGGGTTTCGGTTTGTTACCTTTTAGGATGTTTGCATAAGAAACACCTGGCTGTGCAAAACTGCTATCAAACGTCTCCAAGTTATCATTTTGTGTGTTTGCACCCGAAGGTTTGGTGACTATTGTATTTTTTGGTAACATGGCCCTCTGATTAAATTGCATCTTGAGCATTCGTTGCTCAGCTCTCATTTTAGGGTTTATTTTCCGTTTTAAGTCCAGATACACTGCACATCCCCTGTAATTTGCAGTATGATTTACACCGCAGTTACTGCAACGTTTCACAGATGGGTCATTGCGAGATTTGTCACACTGTTTGGAGTCGTGAAGTTCACCACAAATAACACAAACATCATTTAAGGTGCAGTATGCTTTCGAGTGTCCGTATTCTTGGCACTTTATGCATTGAACTGGTCCTGACCTCTTCCTAGGTTCTTCAATTACTATTTTGCGATGTAGCAAATATTTTAGGTTGTAAATGTTGTGAACTCCTTTTGACTTTTCTTCCACCAGATATGCGGTCTTATGTTACTCTGTGGTCATTGCAAAAGGCAAGTCAACCTTATACAGGTGTGTAATAAATTATTTTTGTGTCAGGTTACACGAACGGTAAACTACGAACGGTAAAGATTCGAAATTTTTAATTTAAAGGTCGATTTGACCACATTTAATAATTTATTACACCAGACCGCCACCAGATATTGAGTCAAATGTTATTCCTTGAACACTGTGGTGGGCAGGACAACCTTATCCAGTTGTGTAATAAATTATTTTTATGTCAGGATACGCGGAATTGGCTCCCAACAGCAGAGGCTTGCAATAGGTAATTTAAAGCTCGATTCCACCTTTAATAATTTATTACACCAGGCCGCCACCAGATATTGAGTCAAATGTTATTCCTTGAACACTGTGGTGGGCAGGACAACCTTATCCAGTTGTGTAATAAATTATTTTTGAGTCGGGATACGCGGAATTGGCTCCCAACGGCAGAGGCTTGAAATAGGTAATTTAAAGCTCGATTTGACCACCTTTAATCATTTATTACACCAGACCGCCACCAGATATGGGGTCTAATCTAACTCTTTGGACATTGTGGTGGGCAAGATAACCTTATCCAATTGTGTAATAAATTGTTTTTGAGTCGGGATACGCGGAATTGGCTCCCAACTGTAGAGGCTTCAAATAGGTAATTTAAGGGTCGATTTTACCACCTTTAATAATTTATTACACCAGACCGCCACCAGATATTGAGTCTAAAAACGACTTGTTACAATATTGCATTTAATAAAGTGTTGTACTTGACTGTTGCCATGTTCGTAAAATCCATGTTGGGGGAAAAGCCCTAAAACCCACGATTATCCACGAACAAAATGATCGTGATTTGTTTCCCCAGTTTTATGAACTTGATGAAAGTAAATTTCAAGACTTTATTAATTTTACTTTATTAAATGTGGTAAAATCGACCTTCAAATAACATATTTGAGACTTTACAGTTTGGAGCTAATTACGTCTAAACCTACACAAAAATAATTTATTACACACATGTATAAGGTTGACCTACCCTTTACAACGACCACATTAGACCCTATGTCTGGTGGCGATCTGGTGTAATAAATTATTAAAGGTGATAAAATCGATCTTTGTTAAACAAATCTTTATAAAACTATATATTATTGCCATGGCATGCGCCTGTGTTGCCCAGGGTAATCAGGTATGACCAGGGCCTATATCGCCGTATACGCCACTACACATATTTATCTCTAGTATTGGCTCTAGAAAATTTAAGATTTTGTCATAATACGATTAATAAGTCTATCTATAACTTTAGTTTATGAAATTAACCATTGCCCTCTGTCATTTAAAGGCATTAAAATTTAAATATAGGTGTCTCTCTCTCTCTCATTTATATTATTATTTGGTTTGATATTATTAAAATTCTGACTAATATGGTAATAAAATAATACCACTTTTTTCATGAAAAATGTGTCTACATTTTGCATATGTATTTTTCGGGATGAGACTACACTTTTTCAATATTTACATCATTTCTCGGAATGACTACACTTTAGCGAGGAAACGAACCAAACAATTCGGGATGATTTTTCGGACCAACTTTGGGGCATTTCCTTTGAACTTTGGGAGGACTACTCCACGCCGCTTCTTGTATACTGTTGTTGAGTTGTTCTAGTTCTTCTAGCTGTATCGGGTTTTTAATTGGTACCTGAACATCAATATTATCCTCAACAAGTTTCTGGAATTTCCCCCAATCGTTGCACAGACTGTCATAATAACATGCGTGTGACCCGATATAATCCCCTCGCTGCTTTCTAGGTATATATAGTTTTCGTCTATACCTTTGGTGATAAAGAAGTCAATGATATCGGGTATTTTATTTCTATCCTTAGGACAATAAGTTGGTTGATCTTCAGATGAAAATCGCAATTGTATAGTATTCCATGCAAACAGCTCTCTTCCTCTTTTAAAGGTTACTCTTGATCCCCAGTAGGTGTTTTTTGCATTAAAATCACCTCCGATTACGAAACTTGATCCAAGCGATTTAAATAACGTGCAATAGTCTTGTTTAATTAAATTATATCTTGGGGGCAATATATTGACCATAAACTATGTTCTTTGCTATTATTTATAAATCATCCAATATAATTCCTCTTCATTTTAAGATCTATAAAGTATTTGATGTTTTCTTTTATAGCCACCGACGATCCCCCCTTTGCCCTTCCTGCTGGATGAATAGCGTGGTAAAAACGGTATCCATATATTTTAAGATATGAAGTTGAAGTAAAATGGGTTTCCGATACTAGGCTAAGATTTCTAATTCTGGAATATGTTGCATTAGCCCATTTGCATTCCAGGTTACTATTCTTAATGTTTTATTTGTTGTTGTTTGCATCATTTTAATAGAGCATGGATTTCATTTCATTTAGGGAGTTAACCTGTTGCTTACAGCTTGAAGGCATTTCTCTTGTTTAGCCAGACGAATGTTAAGAGCTTCCATGCTTCTTAGTATCTTTTGGAGCACTACTGTCTCTTCGGTAGTCCCCTCCCAAAGAACTAGTCATAACTTTGTCAAGAGTACTTGCGAGTGTAGTTTTAGTTCTCCCGTTTTACTAGCATGACGGTTAGGTTCCTCGTTGGTGAAACTTTGATATTTTTTACCGATATTCCTGGGCTTTCTTTTGCAGGATGTGGCTTATTGCAATTAACACATTTTGCACAATATCTTTACTAACCAGGCATACTTGGGCATGATGCTTTCCGGCACATTTGACGCATCTAGTCTCTCTTTGGCAATATTTCTGCGTATGATTAATACCTTGTCATTTTTTGCACTGCGGTATTAACCCACTTTTTTCAATGGCTCTATTGTAGTTCTCATGCTAAGTATTGCCTTGACATTATACACATCTTCCACTTTTTGTTTGTTATTAAAAGTGAGCATAAATAGTGGAATTCCTCTTTTGTTAATTTGAACTCCTTGTTCAGGTTCGATTTTTCCTTTCTTAATGATGTTTCTTCAGAGTCTACAACATTATTTTTCCAGACGCCATTGTTTAGAGATACGAGTTTGTACTTGGCTACCGTAACCGATTTCATAATCGATTGTATAGTGGAGAAATTTGATATCCCGACGACATTTATTGTTGGAGGTGATTTCTCTTTAGGTTTAGCTGGTTGTTGTTCTAGAACTAGTTGTTTCTTGATGATAAATTGGTTTCTAGAAGTTGATGGTAAAGTTACTGCCATTTTTGATGCCATTTCTTTATTGCGGTTCAACATCCAATTTGTTTCTCTTTCTAATTCTTCCTCATCCGTATGGAATGGATTAAGGGCATCATCGATTGCAGGTCTAGGTATCGTCCCAAGTTCTGCACGTGTTTCAACCGCTTTTTTGAGTTCTTCATTCTCTTTCTTTAAAATTGTAAACTCTTCTTTAAATTTAGTTGTAAATTCCTTTATTTCTCTTAATTGCTTTTTGTCAATGGTAAATTTTTCAACATCATTGCAAAAACTGAAAAGCTCCCACTGCCACTTCCAGTACATAGATTTCCACCAAATTTCGCAACGGATCTCCCATTTAATTTGCCGAGGTCCCGAATTTTGAATCGGAAATTTCCGATAAAATTTAAAAAAATTATTTAAATTAATTTTCGATGAAATTTAATTTACAATCTTTTTGATTTCAAAATAATTGCAAAAAGCGAAAAGCTTCTATGGAAGCTGCCACTACCGATGGACCCGTTTCGGTCAAACATCACTTGAACCACCAAATTTGTGAAAAAAAAACTAAAAAACTTAAGTGTGAAATTTTCTCCCAGTCAAACCGCCTAAGTTGTTCAGAGGTCGAACTTTTCTTGAAAAATAATTTTTTGTCAAAAAATATCATTTCAACCTATATTTTGGAAAACTAATGTGAGCCAATATTATTGCAAATTTAATTTAGAGTCTCTTAGATCATTGTTACTTGTCCCTGAAATGATGTATTTTCTAAAATATTGCAAACAACGAAAAAGCTCCTACGAAAGCTGCCACTTCCGGTGAACCAATTTCGGTTGAAAATCCCTAGAGCTCCTAACTTGTGGAAATCGCTTATGTATGAAGTTTCACCCTGATTAGACAAACCGTCTGAGCTGTAAGGAGGACACAGATAGAACATATACGTTCACCGCTTCTTTCGCGTATGACTTCTTGACTTCCGGCCAATACCACATCAAAATCCAGCAAATCCACCAAATAAAATTGTAACTATGATAAACTTAAGAGCTGGATGTATTTTACCGTTATGGATATTTATGATTAGAATTAGCAAGGTGTTGTGGATAAGAATCCATATAACAATAAGTGATGCAATAATAAATTGTTTCGAGGGCATATCATATCACTTATTGATGATAATAATATTCCCTGACAATCGATCCCATTTACCTAATCTCTTTGTGATCTTATTGGAATTACATCCGCTAACAAAAAGATTGCTTCATTTTGACAATTTATGCCTTCTAAATGTTCATTAAGAGTTTTTGTACGAAAATCCTAGACGCAAAAAACCATGGGATGATCCAGACCAGCCACCAGCATCAGTTGTAAAAATGAATATTTAGTGAATATTCCGCTAGTCATTTACTACGAGCTTCTGAAACAAGGTCCAACTGTTACAGCTGGCTCAATTGATCAAATTAAGTGATGCTCTGGAGGAAAAAAGACCAGGGCCAAAGAAGGCGAAAGGTGATATTGCTGAACGACAACGCTCGTCCACATACAGCAAAATCAACCAAGGAACTCATCTGCGCACACTCCAGACTTGGCTTCCTCTAACCTCTTTTTCAGATCGATGTCATCATATTTGAAAGACCTGAGGTTCACGAAAGTTGAGACCCATGACCAAAACCGAAAATATCAACTTCTATTAAATATTATGGATGTTCATAAAACGGCTGAATATAGACCAATCTCGGTATGTGGGCCTCATCACAACCTCCTGAAACTTATTACTCATAAAGGCTAGAACCTGATCTGTTCGAAAATCTTAGTGAAACCAATGATCAACACGGAAAATCTCAACTTCCACTAAATATTATGGTTGTTCGTAAAGCAACAGAATATAGGCCATTATCTGTGTAAGGACCCCATCACAACCTCCTGAAATTTCTTACTCGTAGTGATGCCGATGAGCAACACCGAAAATCTATACTCCCGCTCCACCATAAACAAGTTAAAATGCCGCACGATTACAAAATAATGCAGTAGCAAATTAAAATAAAAGACGCAGGACTATCAATCAAAATGAACAGCAATCGAAGCCTATCAGATGACTTCGTTCTTCATTGAGAACAGAACCAAGGAAGAACGACAGCCTCATTAATTTAAATACGTTGAAGAGTATCAGGATAATTTTCCCGAGATTGTTCTAAAATCCACTGTTAACTGTACAAATGAGAAATTTCATGTCATACAATTTTCTTTGTTTATCTCTGCCATACTGGTAAATCGAAGCGAAAAAGAGCATTAGTATCTGTATTTATAATTACAGTAAAACCTCGATTTAACGGACTAATTGGGGAGTCCATTAAATCCGATAGTCCGTTAAATCCGAATGATTTTAAATTTAATCGTCTATAGGGTTTTTGTTTCTTTTCCCTGATCTGTTCTGGGGCCGAGGCTCTCCCAACTCTTTCGCGGTTCGCTTATTTACGTCCTTACCTTTACGCCTGTATTGGTCGTACGGATATGGGTCCCCTCGCCAATTCGAGGACGTACGGATATAGGTCCGATTTTTATTACCATCTGCACATTGCATAGCTCCATGCCAGCCTACAAGGGCATGGAAGATGGGTCGGCCCGTGAGCCCCGCACTCCGACAGGGGGTCATAGATGTGTTCCTTCTCATCCTAAATCGTAATTTGTTGATGAAAATTCTCTTTGCATCCTGCCCCTATCGGGATTCGAACCCGGTATCTCCTGATCCAAACGCCAAAGCTTTAACCACTAAGCCATTTCGTCGGTGTCTATAGGTTTTGCACTTGTTCTGAAATATGGCCACCTAGGAGAGAACTCGTTCAATTCTTAATCGATTATAATGGGATTTTAATTGTTGGATGGAAATAGGATTCCTAACTGATTTTGGGAAGAAACTCTGGAATATGGCCACTTGGAACTGGGATGAATTACGATGGGATTGGATTTGTTTAATGAAAATGAGATTCATTATTGATTTATAGAAGAAGCATTTTAATGTGGTCGATATTGATGAAATTCGGCACGTTGGATAAATATGGGATTGTAAAATGATAAACTGCTGTACTCGCCAGAGGATGAGAAACTCTTTTCTGATTATTGCTGTAGTGGAGAGACATACCATTTATCTTTTTGTATTGCAAGTACCTCAAACGTGTAAATTTCCGCTTGGTTCGAAAGGTTCTAAAGATCTCAAAGTCTTACAAGATATCATATTCCATGTTCCCGTGAATAGTTTTCGAGGTCGTTGCTGACAAGAATACTATAAATTCATCCGAGGCCTTTGTGTAGGATTCATAACGTGATTTCTTGTGAGAGTAGGCAGTTGGCCCGCCGCTCAACTCACTAATCCCATGAGTGGGTCACGTACTAGTTTAAATTACCGAGTTTCGTCCCAGGTGACCATAGTCCAAAATGTCTTCCAAAAATCATTTAAGAATCCAATTTCCTTCCAGCATACCCAATCCCACCATAATCGTTTACTGTACTTCTAACTTTAAACATGAATTTTGCTTAAAATGTTGATATAAACTATAAAAATTAAAATCATAAAACAATTTCAAAAAACCCTAAATCATTGTTTTACTCAAAAATTCAGGCAAAAAAGCTTACCCGAGTTAAGCTCATAAATAAAAAAATTGAATTTATTTTGATTTAAGCTGAGGCTGAATCCAACAGACTCCAAAAATAAAGTAAAGTCGCCGCTCTGCAATTCAGGTTTCAATAGCAGAGGCTGTCCATTATCAAGGCATGCGATTCTTTATGGCACTGCCAATGACTTCATCGAGCCAATAATAAACCCCTACTTCGCAAGTATGACAGGAGCAGTTGAAAATTATTTAAAATAAGGCCAAACGAATAATCAACTGGTTGACTTATCTGATTTCTTTTTATATATTACATCGCCTGAAAAGTTCCCGGTCTGACACATAGATGGTGCTATAAATTTAAAATCTATATGATTTTAAATTCTACCAACCGTCAAATGATACCTGCTAAAATTATACCATTCTAGCAAAGCAGTGGCTTGATAAGTGCTATCCGGACTCTGCAACAGGAAAATTAACCATCATCGACAGAGAACATGCTGGTCATGTTTTACACGAACATTTGTCCGTGAGAAAGCTGTGTTCGAAGTGGGTACCGCTCATAATGGATCAAAAACGACAACGCGTCGATGATTCCGTGCGCTATTTGGAACTGTTTAAGCGTAATAAATAGGATTTTTTATGCGAAATGTGACAATGGATGAAACTTGGATCCAGCACTATACACCAGAATCAAATCGTCAATCAGCTGAATGGCGGGACGCCGGTGAACCTCGTCCAAAGCGACCAAAAGCATAATAGTCGCATGGGATGAAAAAAAAGATCAATAGCGAATATTATATCTGGTTATTGGGGCGTTTGAAGAAAGAAATCGCTAAAAAATGACCTCAAATGGAGAAGAAAAAAATGTCTCTTTCACCACAACAATTCACCAAGAATTACGTTCGCACCCAGCGTATTCGTCAGATTTGGCTCCCAAATAAGAAATTTGGCTCCAATGAGGAAGTGGTTGCCGAAACTGAAGCTTAGTTTGAATACAAAGATAAATCCTTCTATAAAAAAGGCATCGAAATCTTAGAGAGGCGTTGAACTTATTGTATCGCTCTAGAAGGAAATTATGTTGATAAATAAAACACATTTTTCCCCAACAAATTGTGTTTTGTTTGTTAGACCGGAAACTTTTCAGACCAAAGAAGTCCTAAGAGAGAGTTTGGTGCCCAAAATTTTATAATCGACTCGACTAAGCAATGCTCATGATCAACTAAAAAACGCAAAGAACCGCCTCCTCGACTGCATTTACTGGATTGACTTCCATAAGGACAGTGAACTGTACTCATATCTTATTCGATCAGTAGTCTACAGGCGCTAAATTAATATTCGCTTTTAAATTAATTTAAACCCTTACATGCCACAACGTGGAAATGGGTTTCTGCACATATTTCTTGAAGGAGGTTGGAATTGGTGCCAAAATGCTGAAGAAATCCTAATAAATATATAGGGTAATGTCTCCAATTACATCCGTTAAGTCCCAATCAACATGTGCGTCAATATCAACAGATACGGCTTTTAAAGCTCAATGGCATTCCACAGAGTGAGCTTGTCTCACCTTAACGCGTAGTATAGCAAAGTTCATTTAAAGGGAATATAATGAACGGTATTTTTAAGATTGTTTGGCCTGTAACAAAATTTAAACTAATTCAACATAAGGCATCCCTTCCGTGAATTTCAGTTTCCCACTAGTTTAATAATTTTTTTAAAATAAAGTTCAACCTGTAATTAAACAACTCATTAGTAGTAATAGTGGTGTAATGCAAGCCAAACTTTATCTTAAAACGAAATTCCCTTATGCATATTTAATTATTAAAATAAATTGCAACGCAACGTTCTACTTAAAAAATTTTTATAATAAAACCAAAAACCATAAAACTATATAAAAAGTATTAATATAGTTTTAAGTATATTTATCAATTAATTTATAAAAATAATAACCAAAAAAAAATTTCCACTATCTACATCTTTATCTTAGTAAAAAGTTGTTGGTGCGGATGGGAAATGTTTTTCTACATAAATTAAAATACTGTACGACCTTTGAAGGATACTTTAGAAATTTTATATTAACTTCGTGTGCCTCATCAACTATTTGTATGTACGTGATCTACTGTTGGCCTAGTGTTTAATCTAAGCATTGTACTGTGCTATATTATACCAATATAGAGATTATCGGGACGAACTCTCAATTTACAAAACACTTCAACGGGAAAATAGTATTCAAAACTATTTACGTGAAGATTTCAATATGTTTAACTCCCGCGCGAATCAGGGGAAACTCCTAAATACGAAATAATGTGGGACTCTTCAATACATTTTGCGTTTGTACCTACATACGAAAGAAATCCTTCCTTCGATTACAAAAAATCAATTTTCTAAATTTCCAGAGAAAAATGATAAAAATACTCTAAATTTGTTTCAACTCTCCCGCAAATTATTTTGGTGTACATGTATCTTTTACTTGTGTGTGTTCATATAAAATATGGAAAATTCATTGGGAAAATACAAAATGAATAAATGTGGAGCTTTTCTCGATATGTATACGAAAAAGTGTTTAAGAGTAATTTTGCGCGCGCAAAATAATACGAGCAAATCCAGTTTCCTATCCACAACACAAAAAAAAACGCACATAATTCCATATATGCTCAATGAGAGGGGACACATAATTTTTTATTATGGAAGTACTGTACCATGGTCTCGCATTTCCGTATAATAAGATATAAAGCTCGAGTGTGTTGTGCCAGCAAACGGCATAGTCAATAAATAAATATTCCACCATTTTGCGTCCATAACATCACATAAATTATTTACGTTTAATTACTTAATTATTTTGAATTTAAAAATATTCATTCGAGTCTAATTAATGAGATAAATGTGTATGGTCGTATGTGTAAATGCGTATTATTTGTCTTTTATATTTTCTTAGCGTGATGCTGTAAATTAAAATGACTGAGGTGATATATTTTCTCATGGTTACGTATGTCCACAATTCTTTATCATAACAACAAATTCAGTCTACAAGTATCTCTCGAATTAAAGCATTCCAAAACAGTACGTACGAAATTATTTCAGGGACGCGAACCGAATTTTGCGCGTTTGGATTTTGGATCAAAACATTTATTTTATCTTTATTTATTTAAGAAAATGTGATAAACATTCAAATAGAATGAAGCTGGCCCGAAAAACGATTTTTCAATTTTGGTGTGCTGCTTTGCTAATTTCAGAGCCACTCCGAGAAAAAGTATCAAAATTGCTTGGATAGCGCATACCTAATCCCGAATAATATTTTCTTCTTCTGTCATATTGGAAGATTATACAGAAAAGTATATCTACTACAGCGTTTTTTATAACTCAATAAGATATCAATCTTAACGACTCACGGGTGCGAAGTATGTCCTAACTTTGTCCTAACCTTAAAAAATGTGTATGTATGGGTTAAACTCTCGTTATAACGAATTTTAAAATTTAAAATTATTTTATATGTAAATTGGGTAGAAACGAATAGTTATAAAGTCTTATATTACCTATTTAACTACCGAGAAATATTTAATGCACCAAGGGATGATATTGTACGTAAAATTAAAATAAAATACAAATAAATTTCGCGAATCAATTAATATAGAAAACTTGATATAGACGAAAGACTAAGAACCTTTTAAAAATGAAATTTATAGCATTGCCAAAGGTTTCAAGCGAAATTCTAAGCCGTAATCTTTCCAACACACAGAAAAATTTCGCAATACTACTTATCGAAAATATCTCATTTTCGAGTAAAACCTTACGTGCGATTTACGAGTGGTGCTGATGTTATTGTTAAAAGCGATGAATGGCACCGTGACGTATATCGTTTCATTTTCCGTATTACCTTCCATGCGATTTACGAGTATAGATTGAACGGCTTGCACTTGGTGCTGATATTAATGTTAAAAGCGATTAATGGTACCGTGACGTATATCGTAAGATTCGTTGGAGTGTCTTCTATCACTCAACCAACAAACAAAAAAAATTCCATGACCTTTTACGGAAATATCTCATTTTCCGTATTACCTTCCATGCGATTTACGAGTATAGATTGAGCGGCTTGCACTTGGTGCTGATATTAATGTTAAAAGCGATTAATGGTACCGTGACGTATATCGTAAGATTCGTTGGAGTGTCTTCTATCACTCAACCAACAAACAAAAAAAATTCCATGACCTTTTACGGAAATATATCATTTTCCGTATTACCTTCCATACGATTTACGAGTATAGATTGAACGGCTTGCACTTGGTGCATTTTGGTACTGTGACGTATATCATTAGATTTGTTGGAGTGTCTTCTATCACCCGACGAACACACAGAAAAATTCTATGACCTTTTACGGAAATATCTCATTTTCCGTATTACCTTCCATGCAATTTACGAGTATAGATTGAACGGCTTGCACTTGGTGCTGATATTAATGTTAAAACCAATTAATGGTACCGTGACGTATATCGTAAGATTCGTTGGAGTGTCTTCTATCACTCAACCAACAAACAAAAAAAATTCCATGACCTTTTACGGAAATATCTCATTTTCCGTATTACCTTCCATGCGATTTACGAGTATAGATTGAACGGCTTGCACTTGGTGCTGATATTAATGTTAAAAGCGATTAATGGTACTGTGACGTACATCGTTAGATTCGTTGGAGTGTCTTCTATCAACTGACCAACATACAGAAAAATTCTATGACCTTTTACGGAAATATCTCATTTTCCGTATTACCTTCCATGCAATTTACGAGTATAGATTGAACGGCTTGCACTTGGTGCTGATATTAATGTTAAAAGCGATTAATGGTGCCGTGACGTATATCGTAAGATTCGTTGGAGTGTCTTCTATCACCTGACTAACATACAGAAAAATTCTAAGACCTTTTACGGAAATATCTCATTTTCCGTATTACCTTCCACGCAAATTTACGAGTATAGATTGAACGGCTTACAGTTTTTTTTTTGTTTCACTCATCAATTATTCTTTATTTGTTTATTTATTTAACCTGGAAATTTCTCTCTCGATTCCTAGTACTTTTCAACAATTTTTTATCGAAAACGTTGGGACTTAGAAAAAAGTTAAAAACGTAACCTAGGCCCCAACGAGGGACCCTGTAAACAAAATTTCCTTAAGCTGTGACCCAACCGCATCGATTTCTGGTACTCGGAAACATCCTTTCTGAAATTTTTATTGAAACCGTTTGAACTAAAAAAAGTGGAACCTGGGTCCCGGCGGAGGACCCTGTACATTTTGTTACCCGAAATTTATATCCAGCACACTCGATTCCTGGAACTTGAAAACCCCCTTTCAATTCTTTTTACCAAAATTGTTCGGAGTTAGAAAAAAATTTAAAACGGAATCTGGGCTTCGACGGAGGATCCTGTAAACAAAATTTCCTTAAGCCCTACAAACAAAATTCCGTTAAGCTGAGGCCCAACTCTAAAATCACCAGCCGCATTTGCGCCAAGAAGCAAAGTTAACCGCCCCTTGGAGACTTTGAATCCTAAAGCTGATCTTTCATCTTTGGAAATATAAGTACGATCCGGCATTCGCTTCCAATAAAGGTCAGTCTCATCGACGTTAAACACTGGTTCGGGAACATATCCGACGGCTTCTATGATACTTTTTCAAGTATTCAGATTTTCAATAGCAGCATTTTCATCAGCAGTAGCTGCTTCTCCTTTCATTTTAATATTATATAGGTTATGATGTAAATTTATTTATTTATTTATTTATTTATTTTACCAACAGTATTAATTTACATCTGGTATTTTTAAAATTAGGTTTAGTTATATAAATCAAATTTGAATAAAAAAAGTTTTTAGAATTCTTTTAAATTCATCTCTGGACAAATTAAAATCGAACACGGTAGATACATTATTAAATACACGGCTAGAATTACAAACCGGGTCCGACATACCAAAATTAGACCCATGGAAGTGCAGATTAATCACTAAGCCTCGGTGTCTGAGTGATCTCACTGGGGCACGTATTGAAAACAAGGATAGTAGTTGTGAACAATCAATTCGGCCCATTATAACGTCGCGCACAAACATTGCGGAAGAAATTTGTCTTCGAACGAACAATGGTTCAATATTCAATATCAAACAACGGCCTAGATACGGCGGAAGCACATACTTAGGAGCGTTTACCTCTCGAGGAAGTCGCCTTAAGGCAAACAGCATAAATCGCTTCTGGATTGATTCTATACGGTTAGAGGAATTGATATAGTACGGATTCCAGACAATTGACGCATACTCCAAGTGCGATCGAACAAATGAAGCAAAGAGGACTTTTAGAGTATATGGATCATGAAAGTCTTTGGAGAAACGGATTAAAAACCCTAACATTAAATTAGCCTTAATAATACATCTGTCAATATGGTCCTTAAACGATAAATCTCGTGAAAACAAAACCCCTAAATCTAGAAAATAATGAACTCGCTCTATCATAACGCCATTTAAGAATAAACTATTATCATGTCCATTACGTCCATAACGTCTTCTAGAAAAGTTCATAACTTTACATTTCGAAACGTTCAGGCAAAGCTTATTCAAGCTACACCAGTCGCAGAAAACGTTTAATTCCTGTTGTAGATTTAGCAGATCGCGATCATTTCTAATCTTACAAAAGATTTTTACATCATCAGCGTAAATCAGAAACTTACAATGTTTGAAGCACCGCTTCACATCATCTATGAATGCAATAAATAATAGAGGTCCAATGTGGCTACCTTGTGGGACGCCAGACAAAACATTGATGTCTCTAGATAAAATATTATTTTAAAAAACTTTTTGAGTTCTGTTGACGAACAGATATGAAAAAATCCACTTTAAAGGAAGGGCATCACACTTGTTGAGCTGTCCCAGTTTCTTTACCAATAAAACATGATCAATTTTATCAAAAGCTTTGCTAAGATCAGTAAACACTACCTCAACACCATCACCACTTTCTAATGCTAGCGTCAAAAAATTTGTAAACAAAGCAAGATTTGTCACAGTTGACTGTCCGGGGTAAAACCCATGCTGGTTTACTGAGATGGAATTTTTAATTGAGAAAAAGATGCGGTCCTTGACCATCGATTCAAATAATTTAGGAATAGCCGATAATATAGAAATACCGCGGTAATTTTCGATATCCGTTCTCCGTCCACTCTTGAAAATTGGTTTAATGAAACTGGATTTCCAAATTGAAGGGAAAACCCCACTTTTCAAACTCAAATTGAAGATGTTCGTCAGCGACTGAACTAAGACCGAAGCACACTTTTACAACACAAGCGGGTGAATTTTGTCAGGGCCACAACTCATATTCACATTTACATTCAAAAGAGCGTGCAGAACGTCATCGGTAGTAAATTGAAATTGAATGTTTGGATTATTATTAAAAACAAGTTCGTCATTCCCTCTCGAAGACGGGACATACACATTTTCAAAAAATGCTGCAAACATGTCAGTGAAAATTTGTGGATCACTAGCCGTCAAAGAATTGAAAGACATTTGCGAGGGTATACCTCTACAATTCCGTTTCGAATCAACATAACTCCAGAAACATTTAGGGTTGTTTCTAATATTCGATTCGATCTCGACAATATATAAATTATACAAGAAACGATTTAAAATTTTAAATTGAGATCTGAGAGCGCTAAATATTTCATAATTTACGGCGGATGGGTTTATTAAACCATGGCTCGCGCATCGACGAAACTACAGGTGAACGGGGAATAAATTGTTCAATTGCCAAGTTCATTATTTTATAAAACTGATCAATATAAGCGCCTAAACTACCCGTTATATATTGATCCCAATTAATATTGTCCGGAAACTCATTTAAAGCATTATAATTTCCCTTATTAAAATTGAAAGACTCACTAGAATTAAAATTTACGTTAACATTAACACAATTTTCAAATATTAATTGGATATGTAGTGGTATGTGAAAAATACTTGAAGAACCGCCGAGATCATTACAAGCAATGATTGTGCCATGTACTTCTACTAGAACGAACACCAGATCGAGGATATTGCTGCACTGGTTCTCGATGTTATTAATCTGTCTTAGCCCGAGTGAACAGATTGAGTCCATAACCAGATCTGAAGTTAGATCACCATTGAATGGCAGAAGTTCATCATCTACTGTAAGCCATTTTATTTTCGGTAAGTTAAGATCTCCCAAAATCATCACACAATCAAAATCAGGAGTTGCAGCTGCTAGTTGGTTTGAGAAAAATAAATATAGCTCACCATATATATTAACTGAGGATCCGTATGGTATGTAAACAGCAACTATCAACACCAGCTTTCCATTGAAAGCAAGTTTAACAGCCAAAATCTCCAACTCGTTACTCCCAAGGTCAATAATATCCGCACGTATATCTTTCGTGACCGCTAGCAGAACTCCGCCACCTCTCGCTGTCGATTCAAGATCCGTATAACGATCGCGTCTGAAAACATAGTAGTCTGGAGGGAAGTACTCTGCAGAATTGTGCGAGCTTGTCAGCCATGTTTCCGTGATGCAGATGACATCATATTCATTTTCCAACACTGATAGGTACATTTCACGCGATTTTGATCGTATTCCGCTAGCGTTGTGATAATAAATAGACAATGTGTTGGTTACATCTGAGAGTGGCAGTGTCAGTTGAGCGATAGGTGCAGACAGCGGCATCGGATTTGAAGAAGGTATAAAATCAGTTGAGGTCGCAGTAGATATTGTTACAACGTCGTTAGAGCTGAGCGTGGGACTAAAAAATTATTATTCATTGATTTCCGACGTGAATTTAAAAATTCTTTAATCAACACTCCAGAAGGCCACGCCGATGAATCCAGCATTTGGTTAAATTTGCTTACAGGAATACCGATTTTAAATGATACATAATCGCGCTCATCATTACGTCGAAAGCAATATAATACAGGTTTCTCGACTTCAAATTTGTTTTTGATATACATCATAAGATCATCATCAGTAACGTCCTTGCATAATCGAGAAATAAAAATCCATCGTAGCGGTTCAACGGTACGCAAAGTAGAGTTCAAGTCACCACTACTAATAAAAAAAATTTTTATTTTTATTTTTTTTTTTTATGTCTACCTTTAAATTTGTCGAACCAACATCGACTTGCCAGGAAGGAAACATCCCCGTCTGTTTCATTCGTATATGCAGTCTTGGATTGTCATTTGACTAATGGGCATTCTGCGATTATTATTATCCTCAATTAATTTTAATAATATTTTTCCATCTTTTCAAAGTTATTGCTTCTTCTTTTCTGGTAGTTAGCCTTGAGGTAGTTGATGCTGTCAATTGTGAACGCTCCTTGATTTTATCGGCGTTATCACGGAATGTTGGGACAGTTCTTTTGGCAAGTCCCATTGCGTTACAAATATGCACGATTTTCTCACCAGATTCAATACGGCACAAAACTTTTGTAGATTTACAGACACACAGCATCTCTATATATTCCCCTTGTTTTCTTCATTAGAAGTGTGCTAAATAAATTAACCAAAAATACATGGTTAATTAGTTTGTTACGGTTATTAACACAAATTAGTTCAGATTAATTAATTACTTAAGTGCAAGCCTTTCAATCTATACTCGTAAATCGCATGGAAGGTAATACCGAAAATGAGATATTTCAGTAAAAGATCATAGAATCTTTCTCTATGTTGGTCGGGTGATAGAAGACACTCCAACAAATCTAACGATCTACGTCACGGTACCATTAATCTCATGGAACACTCTGTCAGACCCATTAGAAAATCGTAATACATGCTACCAGTATCACTGAAGTTCATGCTAAATGCTTAGAAAATACTTAGAATGACTTTGAAATGTACCTATGGCTCATTAATATAATTACATTTTTAAAACTCATGGGACACCCTGTCAGACCCATTAGAAAATCATATAACTTGCTTGAAACACTCCTTTCTGTTTCAGTAGTCCACCAGTATCACTGAAATTCATGTTAAATGCTTTGAAAATACTTAGAATGTCTTTGGAATGTACCTAAGGCCCAATAAAATAATTGCATTTTTAAAACCCATGGAATATCCTGTCAGACCCATTAAAAAATCATAAGACTGGCTTGGGATACTCCTTCTTGTTCAGTAGTACACCAATATCACTGAAGTTCATGCTAAATGCTTTGAAAATACTTAGAATGACTTTGAAATGTACCTAATGCCTACATTAAAATAATTACTAAAATAATTACATTTTTAAGTCTCATGGAACACTCTGTCAGACCCATTAGAAGATCGTAATACTTGCTTGGGACACTTCTTTTTGTTTCAGTAGTCCACCAGTATCACTGAAGTTCGTGCTAACTGCTTAGAAAATACTTAGAAAACTTTGGAATGTACCTAAGGCCCAATAAAATAATTACATTTTTAAAACTCATGGGACATCCTGTCAGACCCATTAGAAAATAATATAACTTGCTTGGGACACTCCTTCTTGTTTCAGCAGTCCACTAGTATCACTGAAGTTCATGTTAAATACTTAGAAAGACTTTGGAATGTACCTAAGGCCCACTAAAATAGTTGCATTTTTAAAACCCATGGAATATCCTGTCAGACCAATTAAAAAATCGTAAGACTGGCTTGGGACACTCCTTCTTGTTTCAGCAGTCCACTAGTATCACCGAAGTTCATTCTAACTGGTTAGAAAATACGTAGAATGACTTTGGAATGTACATAAGGCCTATTAAAATAATTACATTTTTAAAACTCATGGGACACTCTGTCAGACCCATTAGAAGATCGTAATATTTGCTTGGGACACTTCTTTTTGTTTCAGTAGTACGCCAGTATCACTGAAGTTCGTGCTAACTGCTTAGAAAATACTTAGAATGACTTTGAAATGTACCTAAGGCCCAATAAAATAATTACATTTTTAAAACTCATGGGACATCCTGTCAGACCCATTAGAAAATAATATAACTTGCTTGGGACACTCCTTCTTGTTTCAGCAGTCCACTAGTATCACTGAAGTTCATGTTAAATACTTAGAAAGACTTTGGAATGTACCTAAGGCCCACTAAAATAGTTGCATTTTTAAAACCCATGGAATATCCTGTCAGACCAATTAAAAAATCGTAAGACTGGCTTGGGATATTCCTTCTTGTTCAGTAGTACACCAATATCACTGAAGTTCATGCTAAATGCTTTGAAAATACCTAGAATGACTTTGAAATGTACCTAAGGACCAATAAAATAATTACATTTTTAAAACCAATGGAATACCCTGTCAGACCCATTAAAAAATCGTAACTGGCTTGGGATACACCAATATCCGTGAAGTTCATGCTAAATGCTTTGAAAAATGACTTTGGAATGTACTAGAGAATGACTTTGGAATGTACCTAAGGCCAATTAAAAAAATCGCATCTCCTCTAAATTACTTAATAAAATTCGCCTGAATGTTTATTTTATCAATATATTACAATAAGTGTGTTGTTGTATTTTTTGGATTAATTTGGATAAACTTTACTAGCATGCATATATTTTGAATTTGGCTAACGACATAAATAAGGAATTTCAGGCGCAATCTCTTAGAATGCACCTTCTCTCACCTACAATGGAATCGTATATGAAAACAATATTGAACAATTTTCTCAAACAAGAAATTTTAGATTCTACTTCTAATATCAGTGATGTTGATTTCTCAAGAGAAGAATTGTATTTACAATTGGAGGACGTTTATTTATGAGGGCGGAGTAAAACGCGGAAATAATTATACAATCAATTAAAGCTTGCTATGTAGGTTATTATGTCGAATTATGTCAACAAATACTCTAAAGAATTAATTTTAAAGATCACAGATTAATTACATTAAAGGGATTGAACCCACAAAGTGTAACAACTTTAAGTTCATGCTTCCCTAATCTCATTTCTTCGGAAAATGTATTTGAAATTGAAAAATTATACAGGAAATGATAAAAATTTAGATCTGGAGGAATTTTGGGACGGCGTATTTAAAACAAAGAATGGTCTCAAAGAACATATGTTTCCAAATTTTAAAAAGTTTGTTGGTGCAATTTTATGTCTTCCTCATAGTAGCACAACTGCTGAAAGAGTTTTTTCACAGCTGAATTTGATAAAAGATAAAAAAAGAAATCGATTACATGTTTCTACAATCAATTCTATTATGATAGCAAAAGACATCTTAAACGGATCGATCGGTCATTAAAACACAATAAAATAAAATGCATTTTTATTTTAAATAAAATTACGGAAGAAAATATTTTCCTCCATAATATTTTGTAAACGGCAACCCTGGTTATACTCCTAAATCTACAAAGACCCATGCTGGCCCTGTATAAAGGATTTGAAAATGTTTTCCACAGATCAGTGGTATATTCGTAGTTCGATCTAAATTCGCATGCCGCTATTAGTATTCCAAGGAATGGACGTTTCCACGTTTGATAGCTGCACTGTGCTTTGCGATTTGATTCCCTTATCACGATGTTACACATTTCAGTTGTGAGAAAACGCTTAAATGTTTGAAGCAATGTGAGGTTGATTGTTGATCTATGTGGTCCACCGTGCTGGCTCATCGAGAAGTAGGTCTTCTTCACTCTGTACCGTTATGTGAAAGGAACGCCTAATCTAATGTAGCATTTTCAAGTTCCTCGTCATTTGATTCAACCTCTAAATCAATTTAGGGTGGATGTGATTCTTGATTCGTTCGTCAACTCCTGTTTCGTTCGTCATATGTCGGATTCGGAGAACTTGACGCCCTTGATTGGCCATATACACAAAAAATACTCTCTCTTCGTCAGCTATTTTTACTATTCTTATTTTGGTTCGCAAATTTATGCCATCGTAAATTTCATTTTTATGTACGAACGTAAACATGAACATACCCGGGTATGTTTGTGTTGAGTAAAAGATGTAATAATATACATTAAGGTCCCAGAAAGTCCCAATTGGCAATATAAAATTAGTTTAGTTTTTTGAAGTGCATATTTTCTATATTTAGGCAGCTCCTGAAGAGTTCAGTTTGCAAGGTACTCTTTGGTAGATCGATTTTATCGTATAAAAAATCAAATACATACCCGGGTGTCAACACAAGGGTTAAAACCATCAATCTCCTGACTAGCCAATAATTAATACTGCAAAAAATATAATAATAATGCTGCATCGATGTTAAGCAATGTACTGTTAATCACTGTACTCGCATAAAAGATAAGGCAGTTCGCGCCTTATCTCTAAAATTTTCGCATGCAATCGAATAAAAATTTTAGTACTACGGTAGATATGAAAACATTAAGATCGTGACCGTATAATTTTAAGTGGATTGCAAAGAAAATTAATTACTAGTGATTAGATAATTAGTTAAGAAAGCATATAAATAAATTAGATCAATTATTCTAGAATGTTCAATAAAATACTAATAATTTTGTTAATAATAAATAATTTGAAATTAATTTTATCGCGGGGCCGGCTAGAAAATAATAGTAGTTCAGTGATTTTTGAAAATTGTTCGATTCACGATTTACGCAACATTGGTGAATACCATAATGATCCGCACCAGGTGATCATAAGAATGTGTTCACTTTACGAGATTCCAAATGCACTATTTATACGTTTTTCGAATTTGGACACACTCGAGATTATTGACAGCCGATTATCACATTTACAAGATTACGCGCTAAATGGATTAAAAAAATTGCAGCACTTGACGTTATCGAAAAATAATTTGACCGTAGTAAAATCATGGAGTGATCACGATCTACCCGCCTTGGTATCATTAGATCTACGGCGGAACATAATTAAGGAGATACATCCGGAAGCATTCGAAAAATATCCAAATTTAACCAAATTAAATTTAGCCTTAAACGCATTGGAGAGTTTACCAGACGGCATATTCAAGTTTACTCCGAATTTGAAAAATCTAAATTTAGGGAAAAATTTACTGCGAGCAATTCATGATGATGCATTTAAAGGGCTCCACAAACTTGTACATCTATCGTTGCACCACAATAAAATTCGAATTATCGATTTTTTCGGATTCAACAGTTTAACCCACTTAAAAACGTTACATCTAGAGGCGAATGAACTGACTGCACTCGAACCCGAACTATTGACAAATCTGCCGATGCTACATTATTTCAATATGAGCTATAATCTCGTTGAAAATTTTATCAATGACACGTTCAAGAAGAACGCTGAATTGAGAATTCTGGATATAAGTTCGAATAAACTACGCGCATTCAATGAGACAACATTCAGGGGCATCGAAGCATTAGAGGTAAATATTATCTTTTGTCGTCACCTGTGTGATTCATTCGTTTATCGGTCAAGCCTTAAAACAGGTGTCGCGTATGGTTATTAAACAGTCACGTCCAATTTTAATCTGAGTTATATATTCTAAATAAATATAAACATTAAAACTAGACTTCGTAGAGTGTACATATCTTATCATGCGCCCGATAACAATTTATAAATTTGTTTAATATTATTTCAAATGTGTATTTATTTACCGTAGGTGTTCAACGCAAGCCGCAATAAAATTCAGCATATTACCAAATACATGTTTCACGAATTCTCGCATCTTCGGAGTTTTGATATCTCACACAATAACATTACGATACTCACCGATAACGTGTTCGAATTTGCCCCCAAATTAGAGTACGTTAATTTTTCACGCAACGCTATCTATCTAATCGAACGTGAAATATTTTTACATTTATTTAGTCTATACAAGCTAGACCTATCCTATAATCAGCTAGACAGTGACAATTTTCTTGATATATCGTCAAATAGTTTACTGTATTTAAATTTAACGGGGAATTTATATCGGCGACTGGATTCAACCAAATTTTATGGGCTCGATGAGGTGCGACTGCAAAATAATCCGTGGAATTGCAAATGGTTGATTGGAGAGTTGATCAAGGGCGATCGTAAACTAAAGTTTGGGCACAATTTTATTATTGCCCGTGAAAATGGCACAACCGATTTGGATGGCATTGACTGTTACGGTGAAAATAATACGCTACGTAATATTATTATTATGGAGCCACGGGAGAAGGATAAAGAAAGCTACATCACCTCAACTGTAAGCATAATTAAACGAATATAAATATTTTTAACTGATTGTTCTAACTATCCCGCATTCATATGTTTATGAGGTAAACGAAAAACCGAGTGTCGTCCAACACAATAATTATCGTTCAATCACCGACAAGGAATTCGACTGGAAAACTACTGTGATATGGTTGGGTATTGGGATTTTTCTTGTATTCGGCATTACAAAAACATGCCGAATTCTATTGAAACGGTCCGAAGAGAAAACGGAAAACTGGCGACGGTCACAACAAGTAAGTTTACTCAAGCACATCTACACTGAAGAATTTTAATAATAATTTACTAATTAATTAACACAAATATATTTTAAAGCCTCCGGCTAGGGTTAAACCTAATCGAGTAAAATATTATCCCACTACTAATTACTATCAAAATAACTTCCAAGCCAATGATAGTCGTAATGTGTCCATCTTTACGTCATCACTACTTGTCATTAACCCAATGGATTTGGATTTAATTTAATACATAAAATAGTTATAGGTGTCGTGCTTGTTATGTATAATTTAAATGTTTTAATTTATTTTTGTGACGTGTGTAGGTTATGTTAAATTATATTTTTTTGTAATAAAATTGTTAAGTGTTTTACTAACCTCAAAACATCATCTCAGAGTCCAGTAACAAATATTCAAATATTTAACGATCTTTTTTTCAATTTTTCAGCAAGATTTCTTTGAAGATCCTGATCTTGAATTAGAAACGAGTAGTTTAAAATAAAATTATTTTACAAAATTAAAAGAACACTAAAGAGTTTTATTAAATGTTTTTCAATGTTCTGTGTATTAGAGATTGTCAACACTTTTCTGAATTACATTGCTATAATGTGATTTAACCGGAGTCATTTTTGAGTTCCTAGTTGAGTGTCACTGCTCAGGTTCCCAAAAACTTGCGCAATTTCAATAGACACAAATGCCGCCACTGCAATTGATTTTTCCTGAATTTGTGAGATTCTGTTTGCGGCGAAAGATTTATACTTGTGAGGATGTCCTTGAATTCATGATACTGTAACTGAAATGCTTCGCTTACTTCCCCCACCAGTTTTGTAATAAAAGTTGTAAAAGTTTAAATAATTTTGATTTTGTTCATCTATCGGCACAATAGATGCAGTTTAGATGGTGAATTATTTGTCCAGATTTATTTCCGGACACCCCACAATGGATGTTGAACTGTTCGTTCAAGGAAGATTGGTTTTAGCGCGCCAATCGAACCCCCTCTCTCTCTCTCTTTCGCTTTAACGTTCACATCCCATGAAGGGATTTTACCTCCAGCACTGTGGTCCGAGATTCGTCTCGATCTCTCGCTCTCAGCTTCCAGTTCGACATCCTATTCCTATTGTACGCAGGTCTTGTTCAACGTCGTCATGCCAGCAAACATGGCACCTTTCTCTATCACGAACACCGGCTGGTTGTTGGAGACACTTTATTAATCATACGTAGTTCTGAGGACCTTGCAACGTGGCCAATCCGATGAATCCGATGATATCGCTGCCTCCGAAAAGTTTCTTTATAGCAGTTTCGATCCGATGTTCGTTTGGCGCAATTTTAACTGGCAGCTGGTTCAACTCTCACTTCCGAAAGCCAGCACAGGTCTTATGAGTGCTTTATAAGGTGCGAGCAGTCATGCACTTCGATAGATATTTAGATCGCAATAGCCTTGATTGGGCGTAACATACTCTGTGTGCGGCAGTGATACGGGCTTTGGCTTGTTATTCTTATACTCGACGGAATAATGTAATAAAACAAATGTGTTAACGACTATTTTATTTCCGTTGTTTCTGCATTCGACTATTCGAGTTTTAAAATCGACTGTCTTTTGTGTACACTCATTCTCATATTCTATACATGTTCGAATTCTCTCTCTTTTCGTATACAGTGAGACGAAATGATGAGACGATAAATTCTACCCAATCGACAAAATACAATACATTAAATTTCGGTAATTTATACAAGTTAAAAAAATGAAAATTAATTCGTCTAATAAAATATTTAAATTAAATTAAAATGATTTCGTATGCTTATGCTAAGAGCACCACAGTACTCCCCCTTCAGCGATAGCGATGTGGTATTTGAACGCGTCGATGGGGTCGATCGTTTTTTACTGAAGCCTGTGGATGGTGTGGACCTAGTGTTAGTTACATTCGGTGGAACATCCGCTGTGTATGGTTCTTCATTCCAAATAAAATCCGGTTTAAGTTGATCAATGGATAAGTTAACAACGCGATGACCCATCTGAATTGTATAATATTTGTGACTTCTTTTTAGTACTTCGAAAGGTCCTTCGTAAGGTGGCGTTAAGGCCGCTCTGATAGCATCGGTGCGTACGAAGACGTGACTACATGAGCTCAACTCCTTGTTTATATAAGACGTTGACTTAATATGGAATGACGTGTTCATCGGATTCACGTTTGCCATTGATTCTCGCAGATTTTTTAGTACCTCACTCTGAGTATCCATTGATTTATTAATATCGTAGAATTCCCCTGGTATCCGTATTGTAGTGCCATAGACTAGTTCGGCAGGCGTCGTTAGAAGGTCTTTCTTAAAAGATACACGTAGACTTAACATAATGATTGGCAAATTATCAACCCAAGAGTCTGGTCTCGCTGCCATAATCGATGATTTCAGCGTCCTGTGCCATCTTTCTATCAACCCGTTTGATTGTGGATGATATGGTGTACTTCGAAAACGATCTGCTCCGATGATTTTATAGATTTCCCTCATCAAAAAAGACTCAAATTGTCTCCCTTGGTCAGTTGTGATGTATGGACGGATGTCCAGAATCCGAAACGAGCAATCCAGCCGGTTACTAAACCTCTTGCAACGGATTCAGCGGTCATATCAGTTAGCGGAATCGCTTCTGGCCAGCGAGTAAAGCGATCGATAATCGTTAAACAATATCGGTATCCTTGTTGTAATGGTAAAGGACCAATGAGATCCATGTTAATGTGACTAAAAATCTTGCAGTTTATATTGAGAAACCGCTGTTTTATTATGACGATTAATTTTCGATTTCTGACACTGTATACATCCGCGTACATAGTTCGTGACATCCTTGCGCATATTTGGCCATACATATCGATCGGATACTAGCTTAATAGTCGTTCTGACTCCTGGATGCGAAAGTTTATGAGTTGACGATATGATATAGCGTCGGGATTTGGGAGATATGTAAGGTCAAATTTTAGATGTTGACGTATCGCACCAGAGCATGCGGTTGCTATCTGGAATAGAGAATTGTTTAAATATTAACGAAGTCGTTTTACCTTCACGTATTTGGGTAAATTCGTCATCTGTCCCTTGTTCCTTTGACAATTGCTCGTAATCAAACGTCTCAATCAGCTGGATTCTTGACAGTAGATCAGCTGTTTGGTTATCGCGGCCGCTAATATAACGGATGTCGGTTGTGAGTTGGCTCACAAAATCTAAATGACGGATCTATCGCGGGGAAGCCTTGTCCATTTTTTGCTGATATGCAAAGACCAGCTGTTAGTGATCCGTATAGATTCGACTTATTCTTCCTTCCAACATATACCGAAAATGTTTGACACTCAAATACATCGCCAAAAGTTCCCGGTCGTAGGTACTGTATCTTTGTTGCGCATCTGTCAACTTTTTTGAAAAATAGCCTAATGGTTCGAAGCTTCCATCGACGACCTGATGCAGAACTGCTCCTACTGCGAAGTTTGAAGCGTCTACGTTATGAGATAATTCGGCATGCATCTTCGGAAACGCTAATGAAGTAGCTGCCGCGAGTTCTTGTTTGCATCTTTCGAATGCTTCGATTGCTTCGTCGGTCCAGATCAACACAGTTTTGTCATTTTTGATATTGCCCTTGATCATCGAATGAAGTTTCATTTGCGAATTCATGGCATTCGGTATAAATTTGCGATAATAATTTATCATCGCTAAGACAGTTTTTAATTCTTTCGCCAATAGAGGTTTACTATAGTTTTTAATGACATCAACTTTACTAGGAAGTGGAAAAATCCCATTTTTCGAAATGATATGTCCTAAGAATTCTAATTCGGCCACAGCTAATTCACATTTAGCTACATTGATCGTCAGCCGATATTTGCGAAGCCGTTCGAATACTAGTCTTAAATGTTGTTCGTGTTCAATGATGTCTTCGGATGCAATTAAAATACCGTCCAGATATGGAAAAACAAATTGTAAGCCTCTTAATGCTTCATGTGTTAGCCGTTGAAATGTTGTGATGCATTTCGTAACCCAAACGTCATAAACGCAAACTCGTACAACCCAAACGGAGTCGTGATGGCGGTTTTTGCTACATGATCTGGATGAATTGGCACCTGATGAAATGCTTTTTGTAAATCTATTTTGCTAAAGACGGTTTTACCACTTAATATCGACGTACAATCGTGGTTATACGGTATTGGGTACCGATCGGGCACTGTTTGAGCTTTTAAAGAACGGTAGTCGCCATACAGGGTCGCCATATTCCATCTGATTTTCGGACCATGTGTAAGGGGCTGGCCCAGTTACTAGTAGACGGACGGCAAATTCCCATTTTCATCAAATATTCGAATTCTTCCTTCGCAGCGGCTAATTTGTCCGGATCCAACCTTCGGGGTCGAGCGAACGTTGGCTGCCCAGTTGTTTCAATACGGTGTACAATGCTCGAGCCGTTGTCGTTTAGTGACTGTATATCCATTTCCGTGATGTCCGCAAATTCGAGTAATAGGCAAGCAAACGGTGATTGAGGATTAAATGTCTTAATTTCTGCCACTTTGACTTTTTGGGAACCATAAACTGTCAGATTGTAATCCCATCAACTAAATGACCTCTATTCAAATCGATGAGCAAATCGAAATTGCGTATAAAATCGGCTCCAATAATAGGCGTGTTGACGTCCGCAACAATAAATTCCCACTCGAAATTTCGTCGTAAATTGAGGTCCACTTTAATTCGCTTTTTACCATAGACATTAATCGTTGTTCCATTCGCCGCAAACAGTTTAGATCCGTTTGGTTCATGGTTTTGTACTGGTTTCAATTGGTGTTCTATGTCACATGGACTTCGACATTTACGAGACTTTTGGCCGAATTTCCAATGGTACCAACATTCTTGATTAGGTGCACTCGGTGTCTGGTCTCGTGTACGCGACGAGGAACGCGATGCATTTCGGGAGTAACTTCGTCCACGTTGTGACCATAATTTGCCAATTTGACTAAATAATTGGGCTATTTCAGCTTTTAATTCGTGATGAATCAATGTTTGTTTCGATTGTGTGCTCGTTTCCTCAGCAGATGTGACTATAGCATCAGCTATCTTCGTAAATTCGTTCACGGAGCCGGTGGAGGCAGCTACCGCTGCACGTGCGTGATCGGGCAAACGTTGAGCCCATAAACCTTTAAGTGCTGCATCGCTGATAGAATTACTAGCAACTCGGCGCATTTCATGGAAAAGTTGACTAGGTTTCATATCGCCCCATAATGATGGCCTCATAATGATGAGACGATAAATTCTACCCAATCGACAAAATACAATACATTAAATTTCGGTAATTTATACAAGTTAAAAAAATGAAAATTAATTCGTCTAATAAAATATTTAAATTAAATTAAAATGATTTCGTATGCTTATGCTAAGAGCACCACAGGCTTTTATTTCTGCCCACATATCATTTAACGATATTATTACTGAACCGAGGTATTTAAAGTTCTCAATGCTCTCAAAGTTATGGTCGCCGATTCCGGGATTAGCCATCTGGAGATGCTCCTGGGCATTGCTAAGAATTTGGTGTTGCTGCTCTGCAGTGTTGTGCGTCTACCCGTGTTTCCAAATTGTTTACGTGTTGATGCCGAAATATCGTAGCCAATTGATTTTTGGCCAAAATGGAGATTACTGCTTTTTTGTTGTGTTCTTCCATTCTTTTTCTGTACGAAGTAGTCATCTTATATAGTTTTACAGTTTAAATATGGGCTTACCTATATTTTATATGTTAAAATTCAATTTTTATAAAACAATAAGATGAGAATGAAATATCTTGGTCAATCGATCTATTCGATATTGGTACAACCATCAGCGATTTCATTTTCGTTCGTGGAATAAAATTAAATTTTATAAATCGTAAATTGTAAATAGTTGGCATTTCTTTAGCAATCACCGGTACCTCCAGTAACTTTCATATTCATTACACGAGCCTGCAACATTTTCTGGTTTGTAGTATCGATTCTATAATGGCGTCGATATAATCCTTCGAAAAGGAATGGGAGAACCTTCTAAGATTTTTTTCTGTATCCAGCGGGCTTTATAGAAATTAATAATTTTTTTTCTGGTTCAAATCGAGTTAATTGCGTAACGAGATTAATAAAATGTTTGTGTGCAATGCACCTTCTTGAGCTTAATCGATTGTCATAACGCTGTACGAGGCTAACTTCGGTTATGGTTTAAAAGAAATTCACTGTGCCAAATGTGCCGCCTGTCATGAACATTTTCGAAATGAATCGTTTCTTCGTCATCTACATTTCTGATTTTAATTCGGATAATTGAGCTTTTTTGATTGATTTTACTGTTTTTGGTTGTGTTTCGACCAAATTAAACAAAAGTAAGAAAAAACGTGGCGTACACCACAAAATGTGGCATGGAGATATTTTAATGCAAGCGATATCCATTTTGATCAGATTAGCTCAGGATTACATTTGTCCGAGAGATTCACCAATTGATTATCAATCGACTTTTGTTTTTCTTGCGCCCTTTTCCATTGAAGTTATCTTGCTTGAAATGGGGCGGCTAGTGGCAGATATACATAAGACAACTTCATCAATAACGTCAAGCAACCATTGCTTGGATTAGTACAAATTTGGGTGACACCATAGAATTTGGGAACATCATAGAAGAAAGTGAAGAATAATGGAGTGGAACGAAAAAACGATCCCCTCGGCATGTCTGTATCATCGCCCCTCTCCCCTGCGTTCATTACTCCAAATTCAAAATTATTACAGAAACGGCTTATCTTACACGAGCACAAATCGGTAATTGAAATTTCGGAACTCTAACAGAAACATGAAGGCTAGCACAACAGAGAAAGAAATAAAGTGTATATTCTATATAGTCACGATGAATATAAGGGTCGTCGCCACATTATCAAACCGCTAAAGCAAAGCAGGCACTAGTGGAATAAGAAACCAGTGAAATAGCAGAATAATCGTAGAATCGTAATAAAAAATTCCATTCAAAAATACGAGAAACTCAATAATTGTTATATTCAGTGATATGGCCAATAAAAGACGCAGCCGAATCAACAAACCAAATACATGTGTCCTTATGACACCAAACAACACAAGCCTCACAAAAAAATATACAAGGAGTTTTTTCAATGCACAAATTGGAGAACGATAATTATAAATAACAAACACACCGATCTGATAAAACCACTTGTGTGTAAATAATGGAGAACGATTCATTCACCGTTCCACAACAAACCAAATTCCCTAAATGATTAACAAAAAATGGCTTACGGCATTACAAAAGTTTTCAGGGCTTTTAAATAAAATGAATGGTGCGGAAATTCACAGAGAGAAATTTTAACACTGACAGGATTTTATTAGAAGATGCCGCCGACACAAGGAAAAGCACACTGCGCTCAAGCTCGCTTAGATCAGCCTCCAAACGAATGAAGAAATAGTCAAATTTAGAGCAATATTGCAAAACGAGGAAGCATGTATCGAAACAGCTACCAAAACACACTCGTAATTCATATGTAAACCACTGGAATTGTGGCGTAAAAACACATGGAAAAAAAATTGAAGAACGCATGCCTGCCACTCAAGTTGCAAATGTGTGTCGTCAACACAATACGTCGGAGCTGAAACGTCAAGAAGATAAGGCGCGAGAAATCAAGAAAATGGCAAGGAGTTACCATAGGCAACACACTGAAAATCTTCTCAAGCCAACAGAAGAGTCTGCAGCAACCCGAGATGCGGGTACTACAACTATGCCAATGCGTATGTCTGGCAACTAGAAAATTCACTGGTATCTCTTACCAATAGCGGAGCGGGAAGTCTAGCAAAGCGGGAAATTAGCGGAGTTATTACTAAAATTAAATAACAAGGACAAGGAATGAACAAAAAATATACAACCTGAAATATTTAAATGGGCTTATCGACAACTGCAAGAATTTCTAACACCAACCATTAAATATCAAAAGTGTGGAATTCCGGTAGAATACCGCGAGAAAGAAGTTATATAATTTCCTCCTATACCTCCTTTCCACCAAGGGGATCATCAGCAAGGGAGGTAGGTTAAGGGATCAAGAAATAATTATTCGTGAAAACCATTTAACAAATTTTTAATTTCGTACATTTAACGATTTCGCCCTTTAACCGTAATATTTACAAAAATGTGCTTCATTACCATATAAAAGTTGGCGTCAAATTTTTAAATGTGAAGAAAGAATGAATTTATGACAGACGAATTGTCGACGCCAGTTTTTTAATTTTCTACATACATTTTCTAGACGTGTAGAATATTAATTATCGACGCGGTGTAGACAATACGGCACAACAGTGCTGTTCTGTTCACCTCCAAATCAAGCCTTCTTACATAGCTACCGAGCGGTATGAAACTGTCCTTGATATCGTTAGGCGTTCACGTAGTCGAGTGCCAAATTGAATAGCGCAGGCGCGAGTGCATCTTCCTGTCGTACACCAGTACCACTATTCTGGCTTTCTCTGTGAACCTAGTTTGGTGTACATTTTTTCGAAATAAAGTGGATTGGGAAATTTTAGTTCCACAAAATTGTTATAGGGGAAAAAAATGCCCAATATGCCTTTGTTTTAAAAATATTTACACCGATCTAATTCTAACAGTAGGCCGGAAAATTATAATTTTGACAAAAATGCTATGGAAATAAATTTTCCAATTCCCTATTCCAAGGCAAAGCCAGAATAGTGCCATAGGGATATGATTTCAATGAAGTCTGATACAGTTCCTTCGATTACGATTCTGCCTACTGACCCAGACTTTGATAATTTACGCAGCGAAATGAGTTTATTTGGAATTCCTAGACACATGAGCATGGTCCAAGGTTTTCGCAGTCGATACTGTTATATGCCTGCCGGAAGTTAGTTAGTTGTATTGCACTCCCAACATTTTCCGAAAATCATCCTCATGGGAAAACACTGGTCTGGCAAGTACAACATTAGCTAACACTTATAAGCAGTGTTCAATAGAGCTGTTTTTTAGTTTGTGACAGTTTTCACATTTAAGGCGGTTGCCTTGGTCCCAAATAGGGATGATGAGACCATATAGGTTTGATGCAGGAGTAGCGCCTAATTGTAGCCGCGTCTACTTTCTTCACTGTGGGATATTCGACAAATACCTCTTCACCTGGTGGTCCAATTGCTCTAATAAGGGGTTACTTCATTATCCAAATTTAGTCGATTTCGACAGTAAATTTTCCATACTGAGAGAACTGACTTCACTCCTGTCTTAGAAGTCTGTACTTATTGGATGAAAGTCTTAAGGGAGATTCCTGGCGTTAGCAAACCATCCCTTTGTATTTCCTTGTTCCACTTGGAAGCTGATGTTTTCGATGCATGATCTCATATATTTGCACTTCTTTTGACGGAGGTATTTAGAGATGGTCTTCTTTCGATAGTATTTTGCGTATTGCTAGCCACTGCTCCTGAATATTAAGAGGAGTTTTATCGCTTTTGCTGCGCAGACTAACTAACTCTGGATAACTGTGCAGTGATGCAGGATCATTTAAAGCATCGTCATTCTGTCGAACAGTTTTTTGTACATGTCTATTGAATGTAGATGGCAGTTTGTACTTACAGTTGAATAAGACGCTTGATTAACATGCTATTTGGCTGGCACAAAAGGTTCTGGATATATCCAAGTCTTAAGAGGCTAAACCTATATGATAATCCGACGCTTTTGAGTAAGGTTCATAACTTAGTTGTTTTTATGAGAGAAGATTGGTAGCCTGCTTTTTACCCGCTTATTACATGTCTGGGTCACGTACTGGTGAAGAATCGCTTCAGCCGCCTCTAACCAAGTGACCAGGTGAATAGACGCTGATTCGGTATTGTTTTTAGAACACCAATAATCCACAATGACATGTATAGTGTGCTTGATTATAAACAGAATTTCTCTACTCGTTTTCATTACACCGCCTAATTCATTTACAGTTAACGAGACCACCGCGAGGAGGTATGGTTATAGGACGCGGGTCTCCATCATTCAAAGCCTACTAGCCATAAAAATTCGAATTTTGCTTCCAGATATTAATTTATACCATAACTAGTGTACGGCCAATTGTATCGGAATTAATACAGTTTAGTACACGCTGCAGGTTTTGGGAGCCAGAAATAGAATTAAGTTCAATGCATCACAGAACATCCCACTACCAACTTTACTATCCATTTTTGAACCATACGTTCTCTCTGGGAGAATATCAATGTCCTAACTCTCTCCGCCAAAGATGGTGATGGCACAACGTAGTCGTACTACTTAGGGCTGTCTCAGTTACTTAAGACAGTTGGTCCAGATGGGAAATAGTAGGATGTTGTTGGTGAATGACCAGGCCTACACAATTGAAATAGGTACTGGTGCAGCATACAATGTTAAACGCGTTTCGAAAAATCCGCTAAGCACTAAGAGAATATGGTAATATCCTATCAATAGCTAACTTCCCGAGATACTTATGTGAAGTGGACCGACGCACCTACTAGAGATAGAACTTACCTTAATGTTAGGTTTAAAAAATGTAGTTAGCTTCTTTTAAATTGGACACCATACGCAGCAGGTGCAGACAAGGGGCTACATAGCGAACGGAAATGAGGGAACGGGGCAAAGGACGTTCCTGAATTGGATTATAACTAGTTACAGAAGAGGAAACAAACAGAGAGGAATCAACAAGCCGCAGAGTGCTTGAATAGTCACAAAAGTGTTTCGGGCAACAAAACCCAGTCGCAATAGTATTACGAATAGCGAACCAACGAGAGGAGTTTTTATAGTTCCCTCAAACCAGCTAATTAAGAATTGATTGCATCATAAACCTCACCGGCCTCAGCATAGAACATATACCTACCTTCCAAAGGGGCTGGTATAACTCCATTCCCGATGTAATTTTCGAATCTGAGAGAATCGTGAGCCGGTTTAGGAGAAGAAAAGTTTTAAATGAGAAAAGTCTCAGCAACCACCGCAGTATCATGTCCGAGGTCGAATACACACGAATCAGCTGGGCAAGTTTAATGGAGCGCTGAAATCAATAGAAGCTGGACGGTAGAGGAACCAAAACGAGAGAGCAATTAGTTGCAGCTGCAACAGATGCAAGTGGCGAGATGTTACAACTTAGAGAGCGAAATATTAAAAGAGCTGTATATTGGTGAACCAGGAAAATATTACAGAGAGAGAATAAGCCTACTCGAGGTAGCGACAATGAGATCGAGAAAGAAATGCAAGGAAGTGTATTACAATAATATTGAAAAATGATGAAGAAATTCGGTCGAACCGTGCCTACCCTGACCGCGGAAACTATTAATATTATTAATACTATTGTCACACGTTTTCTGACACATGAACGAGTAATTCACGAGAACATAGTGCCCCAAGAGATTTTACCTCTCACTATGCAGAAACTGGAGACAACATGGCACAAAACAAATTGCTTTAAGAAAGGGAAACTTACCGCCAACCGGAAACTGAAAAAATGAAAAAATTCTGCCCGACGACCGGAAGTCCGTTTGTAGAGGTTGACAATTGGCTACTGATATAATGGCAATTAGAACAGAAAGAAAATTTAACTTTTACCTCTAGGAGGTATGACCATGTTAATGGTGTATGTTTAAAACACATGGTTTAATGATGAGTGCGCCATCTTTTATGTTGGTATGTAAACATTGAATAACTGGGGCATTTATCAATCGATTGACTTGATTAGACATGTTTTTCACATGACAATCGCTTCACACCGAAGCAACGCGCCGAAATAGTGACGCTGTACATTGAAAAAAGTCATTCAGTTGTGTTAACTCAACGTGCACGTCGTCGAAAACATCGTGGCCAACAGGCACCGTCTGACAACACTATTCGTTATTTTGTGTCGAATTTTGTTCAGCACGGGACAGTCGGAGATTGTCAACGCGCCGTTCATCAACGATCAAAACGTTCCAATGAACTGGTTGAAGCGATCAGAGAGAGAGGAGCTCTGAATCCGAAAGTGTCGTATCGTCGCCGCACTCAGCATTTTGGGATCAGTGGAACAAGTGCAGCGCATTTTGAAGGATAATTTGCATATGTTTCTGTATAGAATGCAATTAACACAAAGAATATTGCCGACAGATCGTCCACGTAACTTGGAATACGACCAAACAGTCGCACGGATGGTTGACACTGAACCTTATTTTTGGAAGCAAACTTTGATGACCAACGAGGCCCATTTCACACTTTCTGGCGGCGATAATAAGCAAACGAGATCCATGAAACGCCATTGCATGACCAAAAAGTGACTGTTTGAGCCAGCGTTTGCACCAAAACCAGCACTGGACTATATTTTTCAGAGAAAACGAAACAATCAATTTAAACCGATATCGGTTTGTGTTGGCTCATTATGTCTGCCCGCAAATGAGTGAAAAAGGTCTTCAGATTGTGTGAAAAAAAAGTTCAGATTCTGCTACAAAAGTTCCCTGGACGTCTGATGTCAAAAAGAGGTGACATTGACTGGCCACCCAGATCTCCAGATTTGAGCCCTCTGGACTTCTTTTTGCTGAGTTATTTGAAAGGGAAGCCTCACACATTCGTGCCGAAATCATCGCTATACTGTCCGAGATGCTCGAAAAGGTTATGGAAAACGCAACAAATAGGGCACATTTTACTTTAGCCAATAAAGGCCAACTTAGTAGTGTTAGAGGCACATTTTACTTTGGCCAATAAAGGCCTAGTTCAAATAAATTACAAATGACCAAATTGAATAAAAGTACCTCATATATAAAAATCGGTTGTTGTTTTTCAAAGTTATTCAATGTTTTCATACCGACATAAAAGATGGCGCACCCGTTATGAACTTGAGAGTTAAGTCTCTTAAAATATTTTCTCTTTATATTAGATATCATGCTTACCCAAAGTGTAAATTTGTTAATCATTCTTATGAATCATTTGGATTAGATAATTGAGAAATTACTGGACAACGGATTAGGGTGGGGCTGTAATTATTTACTATCCAGTGCATGCCGAAAACATCAGCTTAAGACTGGTTTATAGATTTTTGAATGTTGTTGCAAAAATGGTTTTCTGTGAACTCCTTCGTTCCGCAAAATGCTTTGTTTAATTTTCAGACCGGCATTTTCATAAGACGAAAGATTGTTGGGGATTGTCCTCAAACTGGGAACCTAGGTATCTGGTGACCGCGCTTTATTCTAGAATAGGAGACTGAGGTCCTGTTGAAATAAATACAAAAAAAGAAGCAACATCTATATGTTGCTTCTAGCAATCTAACCGAATTAATCGAATATATGTTCTTGGAGAATAACGTTATACCAATTAAAAATTACAACAAGGCAACAATCATGAAATTAGAGACCAAAGCTCACTGCGTGAATCTGAACCATTGTAACCCCGCTCCGTTAAGAGTTCCAAAAAGTTGGAATTACGCAAACGATTCTGAAAGACCTCGAAAGAATTTTTAACTCATGATACTTAGCCGTACCTGAGGCTGTATGAAAATATATCCAAATGTCCTAATTCGTTGTTTATGACGAAGTTAAATATATAATTGAGGTATTAAACTAATACATGATTATCGAAATAAGATATGTGGTTTATCTTAGAAAGTAGAAAATATAAAGTTTAATTTAAAAATATTAAAAATTTCGTTGTTTATCCATCGAAAAATTACGTGTCTTACCGTTTGTTTTTACGCCGCAATGACGATGTTAATTTGCTATATTTTACTGTCCCTAGATGGTACACTCAAATCAAATAATAATTAATGTGTCCAAGATAAATGGTCATTAATTTATTATCATATCAGAAATAATGAAAATGAAATATTTATTAGTTAATTTTACACATGCAAACAAAATAAGTAAAATTTAGTAAGTAATTTTACAAAATTTCGGTACTCACGTTTATTAAAGACACAAACCGTTTGCATACTTTACAGGGGCATTTCAATATCGATACCAAAAAAGAAATTTGTTTTCTCAGTAACATACAGCCTTATGATAGGGGACTGGTACGCACCTGATTCAATTGAAATTAAAACAGTACTCACCAAATTAATAGGAATTTCTTTATATTTATCAATCATTCGCTACGCTAAATTGACCATTTTGGCCCATTTTACATTTAAAAACCCAACAATTTTTTACAAAATACTTAACTTTAATTTTAACTCTATTTAATACTAAATCTATTAATAATTAAATTAACAAAAAAACAACAAAGGATTGATTTGAAAACATAAAACATGATATTATGTAATATGTAGGTAACAACAAATTCCAACTGAAAAAAAATTCACCCCCCCAAAAAATATTGCACTATTAAACTTAACAAATGGCACCCAATAAATAATAAGTAATTGCCATATAGTTTGTAATTATAAGTAATAACTAAAATTCTAACTAGCTAATCTTATTTGGTTGGAAGCAATTCTTGTAGGAGCTGGTTTGTACATACAAAATTTTTATTTGTAAAAGTCTTCAATAATATCGTGATATTTATTCACCACAACATTCCTTTTGACTTTCAGTGTTGGTCCTGTAATTAAAAAGAAACAAGGCCGGTTAGTAATGATACATGAAATTAAACAGGCTGTGAAACTTACCTAATTCGCCGGTTGGCACTGTGAAATCTTGTGGTAGAATTGCGAATTTTTGTACTTTCTGTGCATTTGATATGGCATTTTTATTCGCTCGAATAATGCCGGCTTCTATAGCTTTATATACAACGGGGCACGGTCCAGCCGCAATAATCTCTGATAATTTTGTATACGAAAGACCCAATGATTTTACCCATGCTAGTGATTCATGTGTTAATTCATCTTGGGCATCACCTGATTCAGGATGTATACCAGTCTTTATAGTAACCAACATCGATAAGAATTTTCGTTTATCACCAATTAAAAAGGCTTGGCTTAAAGCAGGCAATTCATTTTTAACTAATTGTTCTATATACACTGGTGGTATATTTTCACCACCAGCTGTGATAATTAATTCTTTCAGTCTACCAGTTATATACATAAAACCTTTGTCGTCCATATAACCTAAATCACCGGAATGTACATAACCCTCTTCATCGAGTGCCTCTTTCGTTTTTTCTAATTCGTTTATGTAGCCCATGAAAATGTGTCGCCCCTTCATTAAAACCTCACCATGGCCATTTCCATCCTTGTTTATGAATTTAGTATCAGTGCCCATCATTTCTGTTCCGATTGTATCGAAATTATATTCCTCTGGTTTCGTAAATGTATGCGCACCGGAACATTCTGACATGCCAAAAGCCTCCATAAGCGGTAAATCTAAACTTATAAAATATTTCTTAACTTCAGCCGATATAGGAGCAGCACCGTTGGCTAGGGTTAAGCAACGATCTAAACCTAACGTTTTTTTAACTCGATTTAACACCATTGTACGTGCAAAACTGTACTGCCACGAACTAGTTGGATTTCCACTCATACGATTTAGATGATATTGCAGTGTAACATCTTTGGCCCAATCAGCAACATATCGTTTTAATCCTGTAATTTGTGAACCAACTTGTAACATTTTCTCGTGAATTTTTTCGAATACACGTGGTACGCCCAAAAAGCGTGTCGGCCGAACTTCGGTAAATGTTTTAACCAGGGAACCTTTTAGGGCTTCACGATCGGCAAAATAGATCGTAGCGGCAAATTGTACGGTTAGAAAAATGTCAACCATTTGGGCGGCGACATGGCTTAGTGGAAGATAAGAAACTAAAACTTCTTTGCCATATTGAATTCCTTCGAGGCGGCGACCAATTGAACCCGCCTCCCATGTTAAATTGTCGTGATTCAACATTACACCTTTTGGAACACCAACGGTACCGGACTGTAAAATAAATACTTTATAGAAATATACTAATTCGTTTATTATAATATAACCAAAACTTACCGTATAAATTAGACAACAACATTCATTAATTGAAATATTTTCTAATCTGCGTTGATACTCCTCATTCTGCTCGTCAGCTTGCTGCATCAATTCTAGAATATCCTCCCAAGTATAGTAACCATCCTCTTTTTTTATATACGACTCGTACGGTGGTAGAGTTTGTATGGCTACTTTCAATTTAGGACAGTCACCACGAATTTGTTTGATCTTAGCCATTTGTTTCGAATCATCGACCACAACAATATTTGAATTGGATGACTTCAGCACATGAAGCACAGCATCAGCAGAATTTGTTGTGTAAATTCCGGTAGCAATACCACCAGCATGGACGGCCGCCAATTCCGAAAAAAACCATTCGGGACTATTGTACGCAAGAATACCGACGGCATGTCGCTCCTCGAGCCCCAATTTAATAAACACTTTAGCTAATGTTTCAACCTGTTTTTGGTATTGTCTGCCAAAGTAACACACACAATTATTACATAAAGTTATACAAAAGAGCAAATCTTTTTTCCCATACATACGTGTAACTAATTGTTTCCCATTCATTGTTCTTATTTTTAAATCCGATTGCCGCGTGATCTGGATAATCACGTGCCGATCGTGCCAACAGACCTGGAATGGAGATTGGTTCACGTCCCGATACCTCGTCATCACTAATTCGTAATTTAACGCATACATTCGGATCGATTGAATAAAAATTTGTTGATGGTTTGATACGATTTGGTCCTTTTTTATCCTCCGCCATTTTCTCGTTACAAATGTTCAATGTTAATTAAATCTATAAATAATAGAAAAACAAATCTTATGTTAATCATAATTAATGAACTTGGCATCACACAATCAAGCAGTGACTTTGAAAAATAAAAATAAAAAATTATCACGCACACAGTAATTCAACCGTACAGAGAAGAGATACGCGCGTCTAACGTACGACAAAACACTTAACACTCAACATAATATTATGCATTATATAGAAAATTGAATTTAAAAAAAAAATGTCGCACGATATCTGTGAGATAAGGGATAATTGATAAGAGGCACTATTATACCTATTATATCGTATGGTGTTATCAATAAATATTCAATGCTTAAATAATATTTGGATATCTCGATTATTCAATTTAGCGATTATTACGATTATTGGGTTTAAGTTGTATGGTGTGTGCTGGTTCAAATGTACAATCCCGCAGGTAAGTATGGATATAAGTAAACAGCGAGAATTCTTTGCTTATCTTGATTGATTGCTGTGTCGCGAGGTAATAAAATTACGTGGGCAGGAGGATTACCTTAGCATTTCATCTAATTTTTTTTTTTTAAAATAGTATTCTTTTGTTTTTCTTTTTAATAGATAAGAATTATAAATGTTTTATCACTTTATTATATTTTATATAGACGATAACAAACATTATTTATCGTGCAATATTTATATTGATTGTAGGTTATTATGCAAATTGATATAAAGTCGTGATGGCACTCACTTCCAAATTTAACAACAACGTCTAATCACTTTAATGATAGGGATGAATCCAGTTTTACGTAAGAAATAATTATATAGCGTGTTATTTAGATTTGATAAATTGATTTAAGAGCCACTTATAACTTTTCTGTACTGATAAGAACAAATTATAAAATGTTTTTAAAACTTTAACCCTGTATCATAAACTGTTGGTATTTTACTCGTACTCGTATACTTTGCCCTCGACGTTTATGCATTTGGTTTATTTTTGGGATCGTATAGCTAAAACACACTTGATTGATCACAACATTTACTCACGATACCCGGTTGCATACCTGATGGGTTAGTTGATATAAAATCTATTAACTGACTAACTTCAGAATTTAAAATTCATTCACTATAATTTTAAATAACACGTGTACACCGTTGGCTACTTTCAAGTAAACTGAAGAAATATTTTTTTTCTGTAATAATAAATTGAACTTATCACACAACAACTTGTATACGTATAATAGAACATATAATAAGCACACTGTAATCAAACTGATTAGAAAATAAATAAATTAAAATGAAAATGTTTAAAATCTAAAGTTTTTTTTTTTAATTTACACTGCGGTAATCAATAATTTCAGTTATGAGTTGATATGGTTTGGAGTTTCGACTTGTTTACAGATTTCGATCTTACAGAATATGCTGCTATCAAAGGTTCACCTTCTTTAATTATAAATAGGCTCACGTTGTACTGTATAATACAGTATCAGTAAGTGACTCAACAATATATGACCATACAGTTCCGTTGGCCGCAAAAATTTTAGCTTTACCACACTATCGACCTTGGATGATGGTTTGTTTTCTCAAAAATTGATTACAATCCGTATACCTTACGAGATGAAACAAAGTTCAAGGATTTGCGTTTACATGCTACAAGCTACCAAATGTATGGAAGAGCTGTTGTAACCTACGTTGTGTATGATACCTATTAATCGTTAAAAAGTAGTCAATAGTATTTCGCTGACGTTGCCCTCGGAATGCTGAAAACCAGAAGTGTACTCAGAGAAAAATGCGTTGTTGATACTTACAATTTTCATATTTGATACTCCAAAAGAAAAACATTAAGGGTAAAGTTTTAAATTTAAATAAAACATTGTTGTTTGCTACAATTTTATGTAGTTCATTGAACAGTTTATCTCTTGTCGCGAATATCACGTTTCGTTTAGCGTTTCAAAATTAAAATTTATTGCCGTAACAATTTTTCGTTTTAAACTGAATTAGAAGAAAATCGTTCAGTGGCAAGTTCCCGAAATTGAACTCTGGGCTGGGAATTTCATTGATTTTTATATAATTTCTCGTCCCACTCGATAAATCTAAAACTATTTCGCCAAAACTAAAAATGTCTCGGATCAGGGCTACATGATTCTGAAATGTATACACTAGTAGCTCATTTTAAGCTGAATTAGAAGAAAATCTTGCAGTGGCAAGTTCCCGAAAATGAACTCTGAGCTGGGAATTTCATTGATTTTTATATAATTTTTGCCCCGCTCGATAAATCAAAAATTATTTCGCCAAAACTAAAAATGTCTCGGATCAGGGCTACATGATTTTGAAATGTATACACTAGTACCTCATTTTAAGCTGAATTAGAAGAAAATCTTTCAGTGGCAAGTTTTCGAAAATGAACTCTGAGCTGGGAATTTCATTGATTTGTATATCATTTTTCGTCCCGCTCGATAAATCTAAAATTATTTCGCCAAAACTCAAAACGTCTCGGATCAGGGCTACATGATTTTGAAATGTATACACTAGTAGCTCATTTTAAGCTGAATTAGAAGAAAATTTTTCAGTGGTAAGTTCCCGAAAATGAACTCTGGGCTGGGAATTTCATTAATTTTTATATAATTTTTCGTCCCGCTCGATAAATCTAAAATTATTTCGCCAAAACTAAAAATGTTTCGCAGCACATTTTTTTCTTCCACATTGCACCGTTGTAGTACCAGATTATCCAGATCCACGACCATCTGGTATTTCTCATATAACATCCAGTCCGATGATGCATTCATCAATTATTCTAGCTACGATAAACCGAGTTTGGACAGCATTCTACCGAACGTAGAATTCACTTGTTGCTAACAGCAGTTAACGACGAATAACATTAATCTGTTATAGATCTACCATATCAGGGCGAGCAACTGATTTTGAAGCTCCGGTATCCAGTGTAAAAATTTTAATAACAGTGATACATTTGTAATACTACCGCAGTTGTGAGTTTTAACGGGGTTCTTGAGATATTTAATCCCTTCCACCAGCCTATACACCTCCTTGAACTAGCTATCTACTTTTACCTCGAGACTTTATTTCGGCCTTTAGCTATTTACCTTGGAAATCTTGGGCGTGCTGAATTTGGTCGAGTTTCTGGTCTAACACAGCAAACCGCCCATCTTGTTCTGGTCGTAGTTCTGCGAATTGTACACTATGCTGCTCGAATTGCTATTCTAACTTGGCACTTTCTTTGTTAAACTAAGCAGCCTGGTCTGCTCGCATTTCATTAATTTGAAGTAACAGCTCTTTCACTTTCTGCTCATCGTTTGGTGTAACCCTGATGGTCCTTGCGCCTATGATGATTGTCGCGATCTAGGCGCTCGAGGCTCTGCAGCTTATCCTTCAATTTCTGGGATGTAGTGGTGTTTATGTTTTAAAACATTGTTGATATTTGCAAAATCCCACTTCTAACCCCGATACGGCGTCGTACTGGATTTTGTAAATAAAACACTCAGTGTTTAAGTGACGAATTTTATTTACGCCAACAACAATAACTTTTTGAAAAATTCACTATTTCACTTTTTATCACTGTTCACTATTTACTTTTACTTCACACTGTTCACCTTTCACAACCTTTCAGCTTTAATTATTTGACTATGATGCTACAAAAAATATTTCCTGACCGCTTTATATTTAGTTCTTAACTTAAAGCCATAACAGCTGTAATTTTGAGAAAGGTTATGGAAAATGTGTTGAAAGCGAATGAATGTGTGAAGCAGTCAGCCCAATTATATGATTTCTTTGTAATTCATAAACGGGAATGGAATCCTGTTTAGTACTTAAAAACAATTTACATGTATATCAGGGCCGCTTTATAATCAGCGTCCGAACTATTTGGTCAATACAAGTCAGCGTTAGAATTTGAATACGAAGGCTTTGGAATGAGAACAAACGCAATGTTATCACTATCAGAGAGTAGACAGCTTGAATTGAAATGAATTACAAATTTCGTTGGAAGCAAAGCCAGTTTTAGCAGATGCATTTAAATTCCCAGTTGAATACAAAATAGTACTTTTTCTGTAAGTTCGTAATATCACGTTCCTCCTCGATAAAATATCGCATAATCTCGTGCAGATGCTGATAGTAATTAAATGTATCTATACATTTGTGAAGTAAGTCCAGAATTTCAACCCAGAAAGATAAAAATAATTATCGGGTAACAATAAAACTTCAATGATACCCCAGCCCAGAATTTAATATCATTCAATCTCAATATTTTTCCTAGCCCAGCCTTCAGGCTCAATAAGGGCACATAAATTACCAGAGATCGCATTGAACAAATCAATGCCATCGAGTGTTCGTTTCTTTATTAAGAGAACTGAATTTACGTCCTCTCACTTTAACCTACAAAACTCAACTAGGATGTACAAGATCATTAGAAATATTGAAAAATAAATGCACGGAGTTATCCAATTTTTCGCAACAATAATTTCTGAGGCTTTATCCAAGTGTCACATCTCAAAAATTAATATATTTTGCGGTCTATAAGCTGTAGTCACATACAGCCGGCATAATAGCAGTGCAAACAACCACAGATTTAAAAGAATACTTTGTACATTGCAAGTATTACTGAGTGTTTGTTGACCGTCCAACGGTCGGTAAAATATTAAATACTGGGTAATACTGGGTATTAGCTCAGATACATAATATTTTTACAAAACCTAGACCTAGCTATCAATTTTATTCGCTAGGAGATGTAGTTTGGCTAATACTGGATGATATACTTAAGCGTAAAATATACTAACCAATTTTTGCTGTATTCCTCTGGTAAATTTACAACAACATTTGCATGGATTTCTAAATTGAGAAAAAATTTACCTAAATTGAAAAATTTTACGAAAGCTATTTGATTGTTACTAACCGTTGAAAAACAAATCTTAAAGTTATCTCCGAGTGGTAAGCACCTTAACTAAAAACAAACTTTAGCTTTTGTAAATTTTTTTTTTCAATTTAGCTAAATTTTTTCTCAATTTAGATACATGCAATTGTTGTTGTAAATTTACCAAAGAAATACAGCATTTGTTGTCAAACTTCAATTGAACTTGAGTAAAGGTATAAACAGAACCAGAGATGCAGCGACAAAAAACAACGCCTGTCAAATTACAATACACATAAACCATAGGGTGTTAACGCAACCATTGTCGCTGGCGACGACGACATTGTCGATGAATTGTTTTTAGTACTACCAATATAAATGTCAGATTATTATGTTTGTTAACATTTTTTAGAACTGTTTTTAAATGAATTTCAACTAAATCTGAAAATTGTACACAATGTTTTAATTTAAAAAAAAAAATTTAAATTTAAATTGTGTTTCGTCGCTTCAACGCTGATGCGCTTGTTGTGTTTACCAAAGCGACATCGCCAGCAGACAAATGTATTTTGTCGATGAATCTTGTCGTTGTATTTCTGGTTCCGTTTATACCTTAAATTCGAAAATGTTGAATATGTACACTCTTAAAATATATTTGTTTAGTTTTAATCAAATTTAGTTAGATGTAAATGCCGAGAAAGAGAAAACACTGCCTATCGAAGTAATATAAAGCTGTGGTTCCATACATAAATGATCACCAGCGCTCAAGAAGCGACTAAAAATGCTATTGCGGTAAATTCTAAAGTTGTGATCCCATGTAAAAAAATATCTAAAATCACGGCCAAATAAATCGTCAATAGGATTTAATTTTGTCACATTTTAGAACTAGTCGAAAATGAAACAACTGGAATTTAAATTGTAAATGAAATTTTTAAATATAAATAACTCAAAACAACAATAAACTACATGCTTTACGTATAGTTTACATAGCTTACCCATTGTCGATACTTTCTACACTACAACCTATGGTCTACGCTAATTCCGACAACATGATGTAGACAATTCCGAAATACGCATAAACTTCTTGTGCCTTCTTGGCTATGATTGAAAAAAACGTCATATAAATTTACATGTGGCGAGCCCGGGGAAATTCGGTCGAATAAAAATTTCACAAAAAATCTGTATAAAACTAACCTCCAAATTTACCTCCCCAAATATTTAATAAAGCGCACTTACAAAAATTTGGATTGAATTCTAATTTTCATTATTTCGGAATAAAATTTTTCAATTGAATATTTTTAGTTGATTTTTAGAAGCAACTAAATAAAACTTTCGGTAGATATTTTACCGACATTAACTGGCTGTCATTTTCCGTTGATTAGTTTGAATCTACATCATCGACATGTTTCGACTGAAAATTGGCGGTTAGGGTACTTGAAGCACAATAGGGTTTATTGAAGCTTGTACGAGTAAAAAAAATAATTCGAACTGAAAGTACATATTTTTTCTATAAATGTAATATTTTTATTAATTATTTTAAAATAATAATTTGTTTATTTGAAAATGGTACTGCCTAAATCGTTAATAAAATGCTCAATTGAACAACAGTTGACTGAACGACAATCATATTTCTCAACGATTAATTTTTATCAAATGTTTTGACAGCATTACGATTTCTAAAATTTCAATGAAAACTTGATTTTTAAGAAATGAATTTGTGTCTCGTACTATTGAGTATTCCATAAGCAAGATTTCATATAGCAGTCTCTTTCTGAGAGTGTAAAAAATAACTTGTAACTTGTAACAAAGTTTCAATTTTGTTATACAAGGTGTTCCAAAATTAATGACTCCATTTGCTTTTGATATATTTTGATTTTCTTTTATTTTTAATGTACGCCCGAAACAATAACTCAATTGTCGCTACGCAACGAGAATTCCGAAGAACATACCGTCAAGAACAAGCGCCTGCTAGCCAAATAATTTGACGTTTAGTGCCTATTCGAGGCAGAACGAAACCACTAGTGGTTGTAGATGTACCGGAAGAAATCGAAGAAGTCTGTCATTGCAAAATGTTGAGTGTATTAAGGAAAATTGGAAGAAGATTATCAAACATCTTTAAGGTGACGATCCACACGGTTGGGGATTCCAATAACAACTATCCACAGAATAATGCATTCCGATTTACACTTGTTTCCCTACAAGATGCAGGTAGTTTAAACTTTAATTCAGTTGATTTCAAAACATATCGTGAATACTAGGAAAGGATCTTAAACCTAAACCATTTCACACCCTTACACTCTCAAATTGTAACAATTTACGGTGGCGTAACTCCCAAGGCTCCCAGGCCCATATTTTTTTAAGATGGCGGAGAAAATGTCAAAACAATTAACGGTCATCGCATTAGAGTGATGATAAAGGAATTTTTCTTCCAAAAGTTGTTTCAAAAAGACGGGACAACAGTCCACACAGCTCGCTTAACAATGGACATGCTGGGGCAAAATTTGTCAGAGGTGTAACGGACACATATTTGATATAATTTTTCGAAGTTCAAAATATTATTAAACTATGAAATAAAATAGTGGTTGCTATTTATAATCACTTATTTCATACAGCAGAATTCGTATCTCTACACCACCAAGTGTTATCAACCCAAAGAGCGCCAGTTCGAATCTTGTCATAGTCTAAAATTGTATTGAGACAATTATTATTCATTCATAATCGATGTTGTCGCATCAAGTATTCTCCCAATAATGATTCGTAATCGGATTTTAGAGAGGCATTCTAAGTGGAGGGGAATATGGAGATAACGAAAGCAAGACAGGGGAATTCATGACGTTAATGTTCGCGTAAGGAAAGAAAGTATTAATTTTCCAGTGTATTGAATGTCTTTTGAAGGCCAACTAATACCTTCCGTTTCACTCACGCACACACCTTACAGTATACCACCAACAAATTGCGCTGTGTTCTGCACGCTCCAACAGAGGGTCTTAGCTGTGTTTATTAACATCACCGATCATAATCGATGACGAAAATTCGCTTTACATCCGGCCTCAGGTGGAATTCGAAACCGGTACCTCGCGCTCCAAGTGCCGAAGCTTTAATCACTGCACTACTTGTCCGGTAAAATTTAGAATTTACAATTGCAATACACATACATCTCCAGATACAATAAAAAGAATAATCTCGAACAGCGATAGACAAGTATAAAAGCGCGAGCAATTTGGGGCGCAGACAGTTGTAATTAAACCAGTAAACAGTGCAAGTCGAAAAGTAATGAACAGTAAAGTGAACAGTTAAAGTGAACATAGTAAAAGCAAATTAGTGAGCAGTCAACGAGTGAAATAAGTGAATTGCTGTATAGTTTGGAACTTGAAAATCGCTGAGTTTTTATTTGCAAAATCGAGTACGAATCCGTATCAAGCACCCGAAATTCGTAACATTTGTTGTCAGATGTGGGGTTTTGCAAATACTTACAAAAATGGGCTTAGTGGATATCAAGTTCTACGAGTCACAGAAATTAAAGGAAATGCTGCTGTTTCGTGGATTTTCAGTCGAAGGAAATAGGAAAGAGCTGTTGCCGAGGTTGCAAACGTTAGATGGGAAGAGGAAGCTCGAGCATACAGGGATGTATTCGGAGGGCGATTACGGTCATTATCATCGGCTCCAGAACCGTCATTAAAAGACCAAAATTTGCAACGTACCGAAAAGCAGTTAAAAAGTGAGGAAATCGGTGCGTAAAACAAAACGAACTTTTTTGGTGCAATCGCTTACTTCCTAGTAACAAAACCCACCACTCGATTTAGGAAACATGACGAACACGCGTCTGCTGCAGGTGGAGAGAATAAACGATAACTAGACAAGCTAGATTCCAAATGTGAGCAGCAATATCAGTGTGCCGCGCTGAATAAACAACAGAGCACGCAGATCGAGAAACTACAAAGAGTTAAAAACCGATGGAACAACCGAGCTGAAGAGTTAAAATTCAAAATCAAGCAAGAAGTTGAAAGTAAAATTAAAGAAGTCGATGCCAGCTTTGGGAGTCACTTCTCACAAACAAAGGAGAGGTTCACAGATTGTACTGAACATTGTTGCAGGGAGCTTGAATGAAGTTTTGAACCCTCAGACAGTTCGAATATTTCAAGATTGAAGATGAAGTACAATAGTTTGGTTCGAAAGAATTGGTAGCGGATATCTTGCAGACGACACTCAAGATAGGGAGATGTCAATTTGGACGTCGTTACAGCGATCGAGGCGCTGGTGGAGCGAGCATTGAAAAAATTGGCAACTAGCGTTCGGAGTCAAGAATAATTGCGTCGATGCGGGAAGTTATATCGCTGCATACGAGAGTGTAGGCAACAATAAAACGATCGTTTTGCGCGGCAATCTGATTCCAGAGATAAGCAGCATGAAGGTGGCGAGAGGAACTGACACCGGGAATAAAGAAAACCAAAGAGGGATCAAGAAACAACCAAAACAAGAGGCAAATGTTTTGTGCTAACTCGAAGAGTAGAAGTCTGCTTAAATACAATTTACGGAGAAAAAGAAGAACGAATTGGCTTATCCAAACAAGCAACGGTTCTTTGGAAAGACCCAGCAGAAGATTTCAGTACGATTGTTGAGGGTGAGTCCGGCAGTGGAGCTGAGGATGTGTCCGGCAGTGGAATTGATTGCTGAAGAGAGGGAGAGAACAATCCGGAAGGCCGCGACGGTGGCACGCATTGGAGTTGAGAAGGTGGTATGCTGCGTAGTGGAAAAACGACAAGAAATGGACATAGATCGATCCGCAGTAGAGAGCAACAGCACGAACGGCAGAAATAAATTAGAAGCGCAAAACGACCAGTGTGAGATATTTCCCGATTTTCGAAGAGGTAACTTAGTGTGGCTGAATTCCAAAAAGCGGAAAAGCAGATCTCAAGATGCACAATGAGATTGGAAAGGTATATACAAAATTGTCAAAAGGATCAGCGGCTATGTGTATCGAATACAAGAACGTTTTGAAGGTGGACGGACAATCGAGCGCAGAGCGACAAACTAAAGCGATACGACATTGGTTGTATTTTTTCTGAACGGACAGATTTAAGGTGTTGGTAGTGATACGAATTCTACTCTACACAAGCATATCACTTCGAGGTCAAGCGGTGAAGATGTACACCACCTCCGTAATTTAGGAGATTATTATTCATTTACATCATCGGTGTTGTCGAATCAGGTATTCCTCCAATACTTGGGAATTGGTTTTTCAAATGGCATTCTAAGTGGAGGGGAATATGAAGTTAACACAGTAAGCAAGAAAACGAGTGAAATAAGTGAATTGCTGTACAAATTAAAGGTGTTGGAAAATAAAATGTGTAACTTGAAAATTGCTCAATTTTTATTTGCAAAATCGAGTACGAATCTGTATGAAGCACCCGACAACAACACTTTAATGAAAAAAGTATAAAATGAAAATAAAAAATTTGTCCTGCGTGAGTGGTATTCTGAAAGTTTTTGTTTTACTGGGGTGAACCACCTTCAATTGTGTTATAAATTTTACCGGTATAAATCAAAACAAAAACAAAAAAGGTGCAACCTCTTCACAATACAATAGAGACAAGACAACAATAGAGACACAATAGAGACTCTATCTTACTCCTAAGCACAGATTCTGACGTTTCCAAGAAACTAGCTCAGAGCTGAAACTCAGTACGAATTGCAAACGGGATCGGTGAGAGTGATGTGTGACTTTTTAAAAACGGAATAATGTAGACAACTTTTTACTTAACGTTTTCACCAATCGTAACGATAATCCGGAAACGAAGTAAATCATAAAGCATGAACGATTATTAGACGTTGTCCAATTGCAACAATTATCATTTAACCTTTTGATATTAAAAATATAAAACATTCAAGAACTTTATTGATGCGAGCTTGATCGAAGTACGATCTCGTAGAGGCTCAACTTTGTATCGGATGTTTTCAAACAATAAATCTACTCGAGTGATTTCTTATAAAAATTGTAAAAACGTGAATGAATGTGTAAGTTTATAGGCATCAATTAAATATGCAGAATGAGTTAGCAATTTATTTATTTGAAAAGTATATACGAGTACCTCTTCAGTATTTCTTCAGCCGATTGAAATTAAAGGTTATCTATAAATAAAGGTTTCAGTTTGGTTTACTCGTTTGAGTTGAATATACTGGCTATACGGAAGTGGGAGTCGCAAAATATAAACATCTTAGCTGACGCGTGCGAATGATAGAAATCAATGTCACACATGTCAGACAGTAAAGTTATGTTTGAAAGTAATACTCAACTCTCACGTCATTGAATCAATAAGTAAACGTCATTTGAAAGCCAATAAATAAATAAGTCTGTACCAGCTACAATGAAGAACTATTTTTACTAATTAGAGCTGGGGGAAAAATTAGTTCTGAAACCAACGAACTCGGCCCATCTGATTAAATATTCCTGTGCCACTGCTCATGGCCATCCGAAAAATATAGGGGCTAAATTCATGCTAGGAAGAATTGGCATTATTCCATTACACAAAGCTTTATTAAACTAAAGAAACTTTAGTAAACGAATTTTTGACGTATTTGAAAGTATTCGAGAAACTAACAACTTGGCACTGTAAATTACATATTCCTGTTGGTTTCCAATACACCTCGAATTCGTTTGAAATTTAAAAGGAAATGTTTTTGATTCAATTTTTTTGTCTAAAATTCATTTTCTGCTGAAGTCTGCTAAGACGGATTAACTGATCGAGATGAATATTCAAACGTAAATTGCTTCTATATGGGAAAATTAGCGCAAAATTATGCGAAAACCAATGTACCGGAAGTGGCTAGTTATTCTAAGAAAGTTACTGATTAAAAATTTAGCATGAGTTGTCCTTATTGGTTTACAAAAAGGGAACTGACGATTTTTGATTAGCGAAACTGTTTTACCAAAAGTCTGTTAAGTTTTATTTTTCGCTTCAGATATCAAGTGAGGTGTATTCGAGATGCACGTATACGCTCGTGATAAAAGAAATCCAAATGTTGAAAACAATATACACACCCCTCACACACTTTAAAGGTTCATTCTGCCTTCCACGTTCGCGGTGCATTTATAAATTTACCGATGATTTGTGTATTGCACGCGATAAGACGTTCAAACATTAAAAGACTAATTCGAAATATTTTATCTATAGGAATCGCTAGTTCAGTTAGTTCCAATTAATTCGTCGAAGTCATATTCAAATTATGTAGCTTTTGACTCGAACAGTATCTCTGTAAATATTTACACCTAAGGCCAATTAAAAATTGATTATCAGGGCACAGCTTTCACTGATTTAAGATTATTGCGATTTTGATTATTGGGCATCGAACCAATTCTGATTTACGAGTTACTCGTAGTTGATACTTTGACGAGAATTATTTATGGAATATAACATCGTTCAAATGTCCGCCGCGGCTTCTCACGGTGGCACGGATGCGGGTGGTCCAATTTTCAATGACTCTGCCGCATAGATCCGGCAGAATTTGAGCGGTGCTATTGGTTATGTTGGCTTTATAAGGGCATCGGTCGCGGGGTCAAATCGCACGATCTTCGTGGAAAATTCACGTCACTCCTGCGAAAGATAACCCGACCCTCAAATCGTTCATTCAGAATGTCCATCGTTGCGTCTGCTGTGTGGCACATATAGCCTCGTCCTGCAGGAAACACATGTCGTCTTCCTCAATATCATTCAATTTGGGCCAAAATAAATCTGGTAGCATCGTACTGTAGCACTCGCCGTTGAAGGTGATGGCCTACCAACGTCATTTTCAAGAAAGGACGGACCAATGACGCCGCCGACCCAAAATCCATACCAAACAGTAACATTTTGTGGATGCATTGTCACCTGGTGAACCTCGTGTGAGTTAGTGTCGTCCCATATATGGCAATTTTGCTTGTTAAGGTTATTTTTCGGCCAAAATTGGAGCCCTCTTCCAAACGCTCTGAAGCTCAGTCAGCGAACAAACGGCGTTGTCTATGGTCATTAACTTTGAATTCCTGGGTCAGTTGGATCTTGTACGAGTGTAGATCCTAGTCCCGGCTGAAAATTCGCTAAGTTGAATGCTCTCGAAGGCCAAGTTTATGTACACGACGAGGAATTGTCTAGCTCGGGTCGTCCTTTACACTTTCACGGTTCGTGGCACTGGTCTCGGTCGATCTGGCCTTCCCTCACGTACGAGTGTTGGCTGATTGTTTACCGAACCGGTTGTCTCGAATTTGACCACCAAACGTTGGAAAGTCGACTTTGAAGGGCCACTGCGTCTGCCGTAAAATGGGCGCAACGCGTGCTACGTTCATACTATAATGAACACTGATTTTGATAATAAAGTTTTATCATTTGAATGTGCTGCTCAATCGTGTAACTTGTCATGGTGATTTGACATCAGTGACTGAAAAAAGAACGCCAGATTAGACATACGCCACCAAAACAACAGGACCGCCACAGGCTGCCAACATCGACCCGCCCAAATTTAAAAACCCTTTATAAGCAGCTATATTGTTTCGACGCCTTCGCAGAGACATCAGCTATCTGGTTCAATACAGAATTTGTTATTGGTATAAAAAAATTAATTCCGTCTTCTTGTTTTTGTTATCGTGCAACAAATTTTGTTATTCGAACAAAACTAATTTGTGTGACGGGGATTGCTCGCCAAAACTGTATAAAAAGGCGAGGAAATTACAAATCAAGCTCGGTCATTATTACCACCACTGAAGAAACGACCAACCTCATGTAATGTGAACTTTTAAAGCGGCTATGCTGGTGGTATCCACCGACACCACTGGAATGGTAAAAACATCATAGCAACGACTACCTGTTTGTTCCTATAGTACCTGAAGGTTGGTTGGTGCAGTTGTTGAAAAGGTACCGAATTTGGTCAACCAGCAAGTCAGCAAGATGTTGACCAGAGGAATAAGTGAGTTGTATTAAAGGAGGGCTGTCATGTTATGAGGCATTAGCATGTTCCGGTTACAGAGAGCTGAAGAGATAGGGCGTTGTGGCGGACAATGGATGCAAGTTTCATTTATTGAAATAATGTAGACGACAAAAAAACAATTTGTTTTTAGTTTCACGCAACTAGCACATGCTGGGCATTACAATCATTATCGTGTTATATTACAAAATCAGTTACGGCCTAAATTATATGACAAATTAGATTGCATTCGATCTACAGGACGGACCGAAACACAATGTAAGTTAAATTCAGCCCGGACTGCCAAAACTTCATGGAAAATATTGGCAGGCTCATCCTGTGTTGCCAGTGGAATTGTGGTATGAATTTGGCAGTTATTGCCATGTCAGTTTTAGATAAATTTATGAGCAGATTCTTATTAACGCATCAAAACTCCACAGTATGGAGGGCTTGTTGCATCAGGTCAGACTTGACATTCAGATGCTTCCCCTGCATACCCTTAGATGCAAAACCCAAACTGTTGAAATTTGACTAAAAGATCATCGATAACCCAGAACCACAGCAGTGGTGAAAGTACGCCACGTTTCGATACTAAACTTGATACACGAATTTGATTGCAGCAAAAGACGTGCTATTAAATGCTCGCCTAATATCCAGGAAGGTATCAATGAGAAATTGTTCGTTATGCAGAGATCTTCCAATCTTAGTAACCAGCTCATACAGCGCCGTTTCACAGGATCTTACTGAAGGAAGTAATCGACAAAAAGCGATCCCTTCTTTAGACCTTGAATCTATCTACAATTCTAACTATTCTATTTCAAAAAGTTCGAGGACAGACCTGCTCGAAAGCCATGCTGTAATTCAGCGAAGAAAATCCCTTAAGGCCACCCGCTTTAAACGATCACGAACGAAATCAGCTCTAGGAGCAAAATTCACCAGGAAAATAAACACTGACAAGCCGTTCACCAAGCTCTTTTTTGAAAAAGTTAACTTTACGTTGGGAAAACAAAGAGTTTCACGAATACAATTGTCATTTTTTGCCAAAATTTTGTAGAGCTTGGTGACCACCGAGATACTATTTACGAGGGCGGATTGAAAATGAAGCTACCTAAGTAGGAAAACAAAATTTTTTTTTGCCAAAAACCATTTATTTCTCAACATAGTCTCCATTTAGTTCGACACACTAAGTAAGACGATATTCTAACTTTTTTATACCATCTGAATAATACGATTTCGGGAACCCCGCAAAATACGCGTTAGTTTCGATAATCACTTTTTCCAAGTTTGGAAACAGGAAAAAGTCACTAGGAGCTAAATCTGGACTATAAGGTGGATGATCAACCAATACGAAGTGTATTTCACGTAATTTTAGTATCGTATCTAATGCTGTGTGAACCGGTGCGTTGTCTTGAAGAAAGAACACTTTTTTCTTCTTTAAATGTGGTCGTTTTTCCTTGATTACATCAACCAATCGATCCAATAATGCACGATAATATTTTCCTGTGATTGTGGATCCTTTTTTAAGATAATCGATGAGCAATATTCCGTGTTCATCCCAAAATATAGTGGCCATAACCTTACCAGCCGATTTCACTGCCTTTGCCTTCTTCGGAGCACTTCCACCAGCTTCCACCCATTGTTTCGATTGATTTTTGGTTTCAGGTGTGTAGTGGTGGACCCACGTTACATCAACAGTAATTAATCGACGCCAAAAATCAACAGGATTACGCTTTATCATATCCAAACACCGCTGTGAAGTGGTCTGTCGAACTCGTTTTTGTTCGACACTGAGCAAACGCGGCACCCATCTTGCCGATAGCTTTTTCATATGCAAATGTTCATGCAAAATGTTGAACACACGTTCATATGATATGTTTACCATTTCAACAATCTCACGCAACTTGACTCGACGATCATTCATAACGATATCGAGGATTTTCTTGATATTTTCTTCAGTAACCACCTCTTTTGGCCTTCCTGTTGATGGTATTGTTGCACTCACCGTAATGTTTATCGAGCTTTTCTTTTGTCTCTTTCGCCGTTTTCCCTTTCAAATAATAGTGTTTAATCACTGCACGAAATTCGTTTTTTTTCCATTTTTCAAGAAACACAAAAGTTGCTTACTTCAAACGACTACAACACATAAACTAATCGATGAATTTGGGTGAAATTTTAACAGCTGACGTTTGACAGATCGCAATTTCTAAAAAACAAAAAATGTTTGTGTTTGTGCTGCCATCTAGCGCTAGGTAGTTTCATTTTCAATCCGCCCTCGGATATCGTCGTAGAAACTATCCTTACCCCCGAGCAAGGTATGATTCCAGAGTTAAAAAGACATCTGTTTGGTTATGGAATGCTAAATACGGAGAAATTTCAAGAAGACACAGATAGATTATGTCAACAGCGAAGTATTGCAAAGAGTCACTGAGGTTATGGTTTAGATATTTAAGTAAAATTGCACAGAGGTGATCAAAGTGATTCTCAACTAGTTAAGTTAATGTAAGAAACAAATCTTACCTAACCACATGCTCGGAAATCTCAGAAATTTTTATCATTCGAGGCACAATATCATTGAATGTAATACACAAATTCTTAAACATTTGAAATTTGTAACTCGGGCCCTACGGATTGAAGAAGTTTGTATTACACTCAGTGATAGTCTCTCTCGAATAACAAAATTATCATAGATTTCCAAGCATGTGGTTAAGTATGAAAGTTCAATTTTTGTGTGGTTTTTCAATTCTAAGTACTTATGGACCCAGTCAAAGGACAACTTCAAAAATATCCTGAAGTATGTATTATTTTATAAAATTTTGATTTTGATTTTTTGTTTTAATTTAATTTAGGTTTTAAATCTGAAATCATACATGTACCTCACAGAATAGATTTCTTTACAAAATAAATAAACAGAGTTCAGCGTTTTCCTTCTCGCATTCCATTGGCGCTTGGTCCCTGGTTACTACCATTACTACTGCCGAAGCAGTTCCCACTCCGGCTCCCTAGTTGCTACCTAGATCACAGAGATAGCCGAAGCCCACTGACTACTCTAGGGTGAGGGGTTATATAATATGTACCAAGTGCTAAAACTTTTATTTTCTCAAACAACAAACTATAAAAATTGTACATTTCCAAACAGGTGTTTCGTTCCCAACGACCTTTATTAACGCTAATCACGTTTTTAATCATCCCATCGAACAAAATTTATTGTTCTACAGTGGAATTTCACACAAAATGATTGGTCTTCAAACAAAAACAATTCATTGTTAATATTATGCATTTCTTTAGTACCGCGATAAAGCGGAACACACACGTCTAATAAAATCGATTAGAAATTCATGTTGATATCTCGCAGATAACGTACCATGCGAGTATATACAATTAAGTCACACAATATCGCCAGTATATTTATGTTGCAGTTGATTACGTTGAAGTACACGCGATTTTATTATATTGACACTCAATGGTTGATTTGGTAGCATGTTTCATATTCGACTCTCTATATAATTATGACAATCTAAGGAAATAGATAATTGCACGCTTGCGACTAGAATTTTTAAACAGTTTTTTTTAGATTTAAATTACATTATGTAGTAAATAAAGACATTTCGAATGTAGACGCGTGTTGACGTTGACATAACATATGATTGATTGGCTATCAATTGATGATGACAAACGAAAAACTGTGATTAGCGAATTTTGTGTATAGTTTTTATTTTTTCGACACTTGTAAAATGTTGATTAGATACAATTACTTGGATGTACATTTCTTTATCAATAATCAATAATACGAACACGACCAATTACAGGTTCTAATACAAATGATTCACACAAAATGCATCCATTCCGCATTACAGAATTTGTTGGTATTAGCAAACGACAGTAAAATATTCATGTTTGTTAACTTTCAAATGGCTCGCGGGTCTTTATTTATTGTATGCATACAATAATCGCTTCGTTCGAAGTCTGATAAGGCCGCGTATAAAAGTTATCAATTTGTATATGTATATTTATAAAGAATTGTGAAAATGTGATAATTTAATATTTATAGAAAATTTATAAAAAAAATTAGAAAAAATGATTTACGATTTGAAACCTATATCTATCTATAGCTATACGATATATCACAAACAAAGCCGAAGCTAATATTACAATGTAGTGGCGTGGGTATATACGCGCGGCTTCAAATTGTAATATAAAGCCTGTTCCAAAGGTTGTAAATTATTTACAAGCAAAATTAATTTTGCAGTCTCATGCAAATATTACGTTTGCTTTGCACATATTATAAATTACAGCATAACACGCACATTTTTGTTACGTAAGCCGTGCATTGTATTACTGAATCGTTGTATACTTTTGAAGGTGTGAAAAAATGTTATTAGTAGTTATTATAATGATTTGATGATTAGTGACAGACACTGAAATAATTGTCAGGTGTTTGCCCAACAATTTTGATAGCACAATGACTATCCTTATAACGAGGATCAACATACCAAAACCACATTAACAACAATTGTATCGCCAACTGAATCATTGCACTTTCAACCCTATTATTATTATCTTTATTTCAATCAAGGTTACAAAATACAATAAAATACATAGGTAGAAATAAAGTTATATTTCGTTTTATTAAAATTAACTGATATTTTGTTTAAGTGAAGAAAATCTAAAAGTAAAATAATATCATCCCTCATATGTGACATTGTTACCTGACAATCTCTGGACGCGTGAGCGGTAAATTGGCCATATCATTTACATAGATTAGAAATAGTAGAGGGCCAAGGACACTCCCTTGAGGAACACCACAGTTCACACCTAAAGTGGAGCTTTTTACACCATTTAGAATCACAAACTGCTTTCGGTTACTAAGGTAGCTTGCTAACAGTTTGTATGATAGGCCACGGAAGCCATAAATTTGTAATTTTTGCAAAAGTAAACTGTGATCTATACAATCAAAAGCTTTACGAAGATCAAGAAATAAGCCACAGATATAGTTTTGCCTGTCAAAATCCATACTGACGAGAATAGAAAAAATTAGATTTATTCAGGAAGTCTATCATCCGGTTAGCAATAATTTTTTCTAAAATTTTGTCAAATACCGACACAAAACTGAAATTGGACGATAATTATTAACTAGTTTAGAATTTCCAGACTTAAAGATAGGTGTCACTTTAGCAATTTTAAGGCAATCGGATTAAACACCGGTTTCCAAAACCACATTAAATAGATCGGCTAGTAATTGTGAAAAAAATGGCAAATAATTCTTCAGAACCACATTACGAATGTTATCATAACCACCACCCTTTGTATTCAGCTGAGATTTGAAATTAAATTCGCTATTTCGCTGCAGGAAGCGGGCGAAAAGAAACACGAATTAATACTACACACCATAGTATGAAATTTATTCAAATCATCTGAGCCTGGACTAGAACTACTTGCTGATACAGAAGAATCAACAGAATTAACAAAACTGAAATTAAATAAATTAACAATAGCAGTAGGGTCATGATACTCAACATCATTACAAATAACCGAGTGGATCCTATTATTAGAGTTATTTACCATGAACTGATTTAACTGTTTTCAGATTTCTTTTTGGCTCAAATTATTAAATAAATTGTCAAAATAATGCTTCATTGCAAAATATTTTCCATTTTTGATCTCCCTATTTAGCAAATGTAATTTATGTTTTAGTTCTAAATGTGTACTGTTCCTTTTAAAACGCTTCAACATCTGGTTTTTAAGTTTAATTAAATCCCAGAGTTCAAGAGTCATCCAAGGACAAACACTTGTATTTTTCATTTTTACATGTACTTCCTTCAAAACGGAAAACTGTAGAACAAGTGTATTATACATAACAAAAATCCGTTCTAGCGTAGACTCAGGATTTCTCACGTCAAACACGGTACTCATTAAAAAATATTCAAAGGGCTCATTAACCTTTTTGTAATTAACGTATCTCTTCGTGTCCGAGTAAAATATTTAGGCTTGAAGCGAAATTTTGAGAATACAAAACTATGATCACTTATGTCGGCTACAATGTTAAAATCCCGAACTTGCTCAATATTATGAAAACTGCTAACAGAGTGGTCTAAAATATTACGGCTCAGTGGTCTGGTAAAGAAAGTGTTTGTTACAATCATACCATGAGAGATCAAGGTTGCGTTATAGTCTGAGATTAAGTTAGAATTTTTATTAACAGGTATGTTCATGTCACCAACTAAGAATAAAATCGTGTGTAGATTTATGGTTTCTGAGAGGTTGTTCTAAAAAATCAAGAAACGATGCTGGATCAGAATTAGGAGGCCTATATATTCTGCATACCTTCGTTAGATTAAACTGCAAAAGTTGAATGCATATGTATTGGAATGTTAAAGAACCGTCATCCATAATTTTCATGGTGAATGGAATATCATTCCTAATGAACATAGCAATACCACCACCCTCCATAACTTATCGAATTTAGCTACATCGTTCCTACCCCAAATATTTATTTGAAGTATATTTAAATTAATAGAATTTGAACGCGATACATCAATATTTGCCGAAGAATCATTAACACTTTCCAAATAAAGGTTGTGGCACTTATATTTTAATGATTTAAGGCTCATAACCACAATAATAATTTAAACTTATAACCATCAGAAGAATAATAACAAGGGATATGAGAACAGAAAATAATGATAAAGAAACATAGAACCATTACCAGAAGATTAATATTAATAAAACCATTACACAAATAATTATTAATAGGGAAAAAATCCATCTTAATATATTGAAATAATATAATAATTACCGCACAGAGAAAATTTGCATTGTATATCAATATTCCATGGATAATACTTATAAATAAAATATTGTAGTGTGTTATGTACTTTAAAAAATGCTGAATTCTTATTTAGCGTTTACAGCTAAAAAATAATGAAAATAAATAAAAAATAAACAAAAACTGTATAATATGATTAAAATTGAGTACAATCGGGGATAGAAATAAGTAATAACAAACAAATAAGCGTTTACAGCTAGACCCGTACATAGAAGAATACAGAAAAACAAAATAAAATTTAAATAGTGCTGAATTGAGTATAAAATGTCAATATTTAGATAAACAAATACATAATTAAAATTTAACGGTGACGTGTCAAAAGTGTTTGTAAACAAACTTTTAAAAATTGAAATAAAAGTGTTAAAATTAAAGTTTAGAAGAATAAAATTAAATAAAAAGATTAATAATAAGACAATATTTACACTAATACTGGTGGTGTTAGATGACATTCTGTGGTGATGTGATTGTTGGAGTATCAGCTGCTGCAAAAGATGACTGGTGGGCTTTATGTAAACGGCTAATATCGTTGAAGGAATAAATATGATACACTTTCGAGTCCGATGTTTTGCGTAAGTAAATCTTATTTCGCTTACACCATAAAGACTGGTACTTATAGTTAAATTTAATCTCTTTAGCTGTGAAACCGTGTAAGGTGAAGTATCCAGATTTTGTGATTAGGAGACACCATTGAAAACTCCGCACCAAGTTGATGTAAGTAAACATACTTCTTTTTGCGAAATGTGTTTAATATTGTAGTTTTTAGATCGACGGTATTTAGTTTAACAATGTATGAGTGTTTGACTTGTGATGCCGATTCATTGTTATGAACCATTGGTTTAACAGAAATTAAATCGTCACTGGAGATACGAACGTCGATTGCACCAATAACTTTAAGAATCAAATTGGGGATATCTTCACTCTTTGCTGGAATTCCACATACCACAATGTTGGAATTATTTGATTTTCATGAAATTCCATTTTATTTTCCAGAATAGAGATTCTACGGGTACAACTGACGGAATCATTGGTCAACTTCTCAACGTACTTTTCATCTCGTCCAGTACTTTGCAGCAGAAACTTACTGATGCTTCAAGTGTGTCAAGCTGAGTTTTGACGAGTAATAACCACATCGCTTAAAGCTGGAGTATCATTGTTAAATAAATTTGGATTATGGCTACCATCGCCAATATCATCTAAGATGGAACTGTTGGATTTACTGCGACAATCAGGGCACAGCCATGAAGTTGAACCACTGCTAAGCTCTCTAAGCACCTCGTCAGATATGCCGGCACATTTAACATGGAATAAACTCGCGCAAACACCACATTTAACACCAGAAAACCGTGCTTTAGATATTCCCTTGAAACACTTCTCACAATTGGAACTCATTTAGAATTCGCACCAAGAAATACGTCAAAACAAAAACTTAAATTTGCTATTAATTATTAAATTTATTATTAATTATTATTATTGTAGTTAAGCGTTTTCTGTGACAATTAAATTAAGCAAGTCATACAAATTAGTGTCAACTAGCACAAGTGACAAGCTGGGCACCCAGAGGGTAAACCTAATACGAGTATGCTGAATTCAATAGTGCTAGTCCCATTTCAAAGTTAGTCCCCATTTTTGAGATATCGCTTTCGACATGTTTTGGCTCTGAGTCAAAATATACACTCATTTTCACGATGATAGCTCTTGAGCCATTAAGATTTTCCTTTTGCTTTTTTCAGCGAAGTTGTTCCTATTATTCCGGCCAAATAATTGCATCCAGTGGGTGTTTTTTATACAAAATATCGTAAAAAACAGGCATTGTTTTCGTTATTCACCAATAGTATTTGAACCATTAAGATTTTAGTTACGCTTTCTTCAGCAAAGTTGTTGCGCAAGTCACGACAAACAACTTTGCCGAACATATCAAGACCGAAAAACCACATCCACCATATATAGTTTTACTTAGGCCAAGGTTAGATAAGGTTTGGTTGGAGTGGTTGCTTCCGCACACTTAGATCAGTAGTGGCCCGTTGTGATACCACAGGATCCTATTTCCCCTTTACCCCTATTCAAAACCAATCGGAGCTACGTATGTAGCGCAAAATATCTCACATTCCATACTCCGCGAGATTTGAAAGTCTAGCCATACTACGCCCAAATACGAACCGGACACGAGCATAGGAAGTTATCTAAAGTCTCTTCATCCTCTTCGTCCATGCAACTTCTACAAAGTCATTCGTCTGCAGATCCAGCCTTCTCGCATGTTCCACGACTCCGGCTCCTACCTTGCAGTCTAGAGAAACATGGGTCCACCTGTGCAGAGATCCGTATACACGGGTAGGGCTAAATACAACTGGAGGTCGGCATACTTAGGCCAAACAGGACGCTCATTTCAAATAAGATACAAAGGACACACCAATGACATAACCAAATTTAAAAAAAAATACATAATCAAGTTTCACACAACACGTAAAAACTGAAAATCATAGGTACAATATAAATTCATTCATTTCATTCATTTATACATTGGTATAAATTTTGGACACAATTTGACTCAAGAGTCATGAGACATTTGTATACTGTACGTACACAAATTTTTCATGAGTCATGAGTCAAATTGCGGCCAAAATTCACACCCTGAAAATATACAAAATTTATTGCGCCTATCAACAGTATATAAACAGCTTCAAAATAAATTATGTAATAGTAGTAAAAAATAAAACGAAGAAAAGATTATTCTCGAGATCGATATTTCTAAAAAAGTTAAAAAACTGGCACTATAAGGCAATAAAAACAATTACAATTACGAGCAATCGCCGCAAAATAAGTGATGAAACCGCTGAGATTTATATCGACTATACTTTTCACAAAATGTTATTAGTGGTGTAAATTGGACGCCGTCTTTTGCTTGTACGGCATGCATTTTCCAAAACACTGGGGCCGCAATGTCATTTAGTGTCCCGATGATATGGATAGATCCACAACTACATGATCCAGTTCAATGTTATGAAAACAGAAAAAAATTGGTCCATTGACATACACAGCAACGACAAATGCTCAACAGCGCTACCGCATTCAGATTAAATTCCTGATTCGGAAAGATCAACATTTGAATCTGATGAAACCGAAGAAACATCTGCATCAATATATGAACATTTTGGCTAATATATGTCTAATATATGGAGCAATAAATCGTCATCGTCATTTTTTCAAATCACTTGAGAATAATTCACATTTTTGCACTGATATCCTTGGTTTGGTATTTACAATGCACAATGCATATAATTCCGAAAATTGGCGATTGTTAATCGATTCCCCAAAAACAGTTTGAAGGCAGCAAAAATCATTGATTTGATTAAATACATTGACCATCAGTGGAAAGTTTGTGCAGATTTAAAAGTGCTAACTCTTTTAAGAGGCATGCAATTGGGTTACACTAGAAACATGTGTTTTATATGCTTATGGAATACACGTTTTAAAGGCGACCAATCCAACAAACGGAACTAGGCTTTACGTGAGAACATTAGATTGCGATACGACAACATCGTTGAGGCTCCACTTGTGCCAATTGAAAAAATATTGCTACCACCACTTCATATCAAGTATTTTTTTTTTTTTAGGTTTCAGTGGTTGCTTACTGCACACTTTTAGGTCCATTGTGATACCACTCATTCACTCCACATCATTAACCCACCTACTACACCTACTCACACAACTACAGTATACCACCTGCACATTGCAGCTCCATGTCAACCTGTACATTGACATGAAAGGTGGGTCGGCGCGTGACACGGAATTCTGCACTCCATCAGAGGGTCTTAGTTGTATTTATTAGCATCACCGATCGTAATCGATGATGAAAATTCGATTTGCATCTAGCCTCTGATGGGACTCGAACCCAGCACCTCCCGGTCCAAGTGCCGAAGCTTTAACCACTGCACCACTTGTCCAGTTCATATCAAGTTTGGAGTAGTTAAAAATTATACATATAAAAGCGCTGAATCCAGATGTAAATGCGACCATCGAATTGCGTCGTCTTTTTCCACGGTTAATTGAAATGAAAATAAAAGAAGGTTGGTGTTTGAATCTATTCGAATCTAAGTTTTGATCAAATGGAATTTTATTTCGCATCTTGTTTTTTATTACAGGAATATTTAATGGACCAGATATTCGTCGTTTGATGAACGATGATTGATGACATTTGAAAATGCTCTCAGTGAACGAGAGCTTGTGGCGTGAGTAAAAGAGGTTATTAAGAATTTTCGCGGAATTAATCGATTCGATGATTGGGGCAAATATATTGAAAATATGCTGACCGCTTTTCGTAATATAAACGTTCGACCATCATTGAAAATATGTTTTTTCGATTCTCATGTGGAAAAATTCGCCGAACAATCACCAGCCGAATCCGATGAGCACGGCGAGCGTTTTCACCAAGTGATGGCAAGGCTCGAACATTGGTACAGCGGCAAAAAGCTACGTGCACTCTTGGGTGACATTTGTTGGAAATTGCAAGAGGAAGAAGATCTTGAAGACGGCACGAACGAATCAGAAAATTAAAATTAAAAAAGTTAAGAAAAATCACCATAAAACCAACTGAATCGATTTAATTTTCTTTTAAATAGTTTCTATTGCATCCATATTTGTCGATGCGATTCGACCGATTTCCATCGATTTAAATTCAGTAAATGGACAAAAAATTATAAAAAGTGTTTTTCGTCGAAATGAAAATAAAAAAGAAAAATAACACAAAAATGTGAATGTAATACTGTAGGCAAAAAGTAGTGAGACTTTTTAATTTACATTTCGCGCGGAGAACCATTCGTCGAAATATTTTTTTTTATGTACCAAATATGTTGGTATGACTGTCAGTGACATCTGTGCCAAATGTCACATCAAAATAATCATTAGTGTTTAGTGTACGCTTGTGTTTCTGAAGTACAAAAAGTGCATTCGACGATTTTTACAATGACTGAAATTATTCAACATAGAAGTTCCATTAAATTTTGTGTGTGGAATCAATTTTGTGGTGCCGAAACGTTCAGAATGTTGCGATGTCGGCCTTCGGTGATAATTGTATGTCGCAAACAAGTGTTTTTGATTGGTTCAAATTGTTCAAAGAGGGTCGATAACGTGTTGACGACGAACCACGTCTAGGGCGGCCATCAACATCATCTGATGATCACACGTTAATAAAATCAAGGAATTGGTGCTCGAGAATTGACGATTAAAAGACAGAGACCTTACTGGCATCGTTGAAATATCGGAAGGATCAGTGAAAACCATTTTGAAAGATCATTTGGGCCTAAGAAAAGTGAAAGCAAAATTGGTTCCAGATTTTTTCGCCAAAAATTCCACCCATATCATTCCGCAACCACCGTATTTGCCTGATTTAGCTCCGTGTAACTTCTGACTGTTCAGCAAACTCAAACGACCGCTACAGGGAAACCGTTTTGAGTCGATTGAAGATATTAAACGTGAATCGCTACGCGCATTGGAGGTTATTCCAGAAATTGACTTTAACAACTGTTTCGAGGATTGGAAAAAACGTTAGCACAAGTGTATTGAGGCCGGGGGGGGTTACTTTGAGGGGGACGAAATAGATTTGGAGAAATAAATAAAGAATTTTAAAATTATGAACAAAGTCTTACTATTTTGTCCCCATATGTGGTATATGTGGTTTTTCGGTCTTGATATGTTCGGCAAAGTTGTTTGTCTTGGCTTGCGCAACAACTTTGCTAAAATAATCAAAACGAAAATATTAATGGTTCAAGAGCTATCAACGTGAAAATGAGTGTATATTTTGACAAATTTTTGACTCAAGTCAAAACATGTCGAAAGCGATATCTCAAAAATGGGGACTAATTTACGCTTTACTTGCGACAAGTAAAGTTTGCGATTCAAGCACAGTGCAATTATTAAAACATTGATATTGGAACTTTACAAGCTTAAATCATATTTAAAAAAAAAAGAAAAATATGCAGAGCTGTAGTTAAAAATATTGCTCAATATCATTTATATTAGACAGCCAAATTCGTAATTCACGTTCGAATTGGTATTTGCGCTCTATTGTGAGAAGTTTTAAATGCTTTGGTAACATATGAAACCAGTAAGGTGCCATAAAGATATAAAAACGCCCATATTTTTCATTATTGCATCGCACACCAGCAAAGATGTTTGGATTCATCATGTTATAAGTATGTATTACACGATCGTGAAAACTATGACTGCGAATGGAAAACATTTGCAACACTTTAAAAACGTATAAATATCTTAATGGGAGAAGCTCACGGAAAAGTGGAACTGTGCTGGTCCTTACAGAACGGTTATAAATTAATTTAACAATCCGTTTCCGTGCAATATAGAGATCTTCAATATGTGAAAAATAAATCCTAGCCCAACTTGAGATGCCATACATAATTACCGATTCAACCAGGGCCTGATAGAGTTTTCTTAATGTGGCTTGAGAGCAGAACGGGTTCAGATTGTAAAATTTATAAACAGCAGCGATAACGCTTTTCCTCACTTTATAAAGGTGAGAATTCCAATTTAACTGCGAGTCAACAATTGAAGTTGAGCGCACTGTGAATGTATTTCATTCTCATAACTCTTCTCATTTACTAAGTTTTGTTTGAAATCACTTTGCAACGCCAGGTTGTCGGCAAACGTTGGTGGTCTGACCCAATAGATCGATATCGAAAATGGAATTAATGTAAATACGAAATAGCAAGGGTCCAAGCACAGAGCCCTGGGGAACACCACAACTCAAGTTATCTGGGTCACTGATAGAGCTTTCCACTTTAACCACTTGACGACGATTTTTAAGATAACCACCAAACTTATCTAGTATGACGCCTCTCATCCCTATGAACTTAAATTTCGTAAGCAGAATGTCGTGATCAACACTATCGAATGCTTTAGATATATCTAGAAATGAAGCAGTAGGCTTTTGAGACTTGTTTACATAGCCAAATATATACTACTTAGAAAGTGTAACAATGCCTCCTCAGTAGATTTTCTCGCTGTGAAACCGAATTGTTTCTCGTTTAGGAACTTAATCTTATCGAGATAGTTAATCGAGTCTGCGCTTCACCATTTTCTCAAATAGTTTAGAAAAAGTACATAAAAGAGCCATGGGTCTATAGTTATTAAGCTCCAACTAATCTTCTTTTTTATAAAGCGATATTGCCAGAGCTAGTTTAAATACATCTGGAAATATTCCCCTATCCAGGCTTAAATTAAACAGATATTTCAAAATATCTAACAAATACCAAGAACAATTTTTCACTAAAAAGTTGTCAATCAATACCTTTGGATGGTTTGTTTTTTAATTTTTTAATTTCGGATATAAGTTCAACCGATTTTATTGGTTCAAAAACGCAGGATGTCCGCAGGAAGTCTCAGCGCCAAAACGGTGGATTTATCAACTAGCTGGCTAATACAAAATTTGTATGTTTTTCCAAGCCCTTTCAAATGATATGCTAGACGATTATATGGGAATGAGAAAAATTGTAACTGCTTCTAGCGCTACAACTGTAGTTTAAATACTAAGGTGCTTCAGAAAATTTTGCGGCATTCTTCAAGACTGCTTCAATGATATAGGATACGTATACTCGTATATATAAATAATTAGCTACTAGCGCTAACACATGATGTGGAATAATAAAAGTTGTAACTGTTTCCAGCGCCACAACGGTAGTTTTAGTACTAAGATTTTCTGGAATTTAAGACATTCTTCAAGGATTTTTCAAAGACATGCGACTAGTACATATTTTATGATAATCGTGAAATTGGCTGCCAACGACAAAACTTTGTTCTAATAGAATACGTGTTTAATAGAAATTGTTGTCTGATTCAAAAATTTTCAAACGATATACTGCACGAGAATATAGGAAAAATGTAAAGCAATATCGTGGTATTGAGTGATTTTCTATGGCAGGTACCGACCAATTTGAGGCAGGTACCAGACAAATTACAAATTTTTTTGAAATTTTTTGATCAGAAACCTTCGAACCTCGAGAAAATTGGTTTCGGACCAGGGTCATTTTTTATCATTTTTATCAGGATTTAAATAGCTTGACCTTGACAGACCGAAGTTAAAACAACAAAAGAAAGTAATAATCTAAATTGTCTACAAATATTCTTCATACTCTACGCATTGTCGACATTTTATACGCCAAAGGAATTGTCTACACTATTTTCTACTCCAGCATGTCGACAATTCCGAATTAAGCGTAGACACACAACACTGATGCTTTGTTATGTAATATGATTGGAGATAAGGAAGCACGCGCGTTTAAAAATCGAAATATTGAAGAAACGTTTGGAATCTTCTGGCGATATAATAAGAAGGCTTGCAAAACAGAAGCGACCAATTATCCTGTTCTTGGACAACGCACCTTGTCATCCGGGAATACAGTAACGTAAAGCTTCAATTTGTTCCTCCTAATACGACATCAGAATTGCAGCCACTAAGGGGATAATTAGAAGCTTGGAATAAGGTTTCACCTGAAACAATTTCGAATTGTTTCAGGAAAGCAGAGTTCATCGATATAGCAGTGGAGTCAGAATTAGAAATCGTCGAAACAGGCGAATCTGAAAATGAGTATCTCGGATGGGATGAAAATTTACAAATTTTTGAAGAATTAGCCGATGATTGGTAAGAAAATGTATTCTCATCATTACAAATGGCTGTAGAACCAGTATCTCAAAGTTCGTCATTCAATGCAGATGAATCGATTATTTTTGAAGAAGCGGATCCCAAACAGATCATTTCGTTTTTAGAAGTGCAAAAAAACTAAAAGAATTGAAAGAATAAGCGCTAAAGGTTTGGACGGGATCTTTTGGTCCGGTTTGTTATATAGCTGACATGCCTTCAGTGATTATTTTGAACTATTTTTTGAAATATGTACTTGCGAGTACTCTCACAATTGAAATAAAAATCACCTGACACTTTTGTTTTAACTGTTACGTTTTTTTTATTTAACTTTATTTTTTTTTATTCCATAAACGGACCATCTCTAAACCGGATCATTTTTGTTTGGTCCGAAAGGTGGTCTGGTTAGAGAGGTTAGACTGTATTCATGTCGTGTCAGTTTACCAGCAAATCAATTTTCAACTGTATTTGATTCCACGTTGTGGCTATCTGAACTACTGGTGAAAGAATTCAAATGGACACGGCACCAGCCAAACTTTCTGCTTGGGAGTGTTAAGTTTACAAAATAGCAATCGGTTTTTCGGAATTCAAAAAACAACAGCCAATTAACTTAAAAACCTGCACACCTAGCAAATTAGCATGCAAATTCTTTGATGGTTTCCATATACGTACTACGGATGAGGTTGATGATGTCAATGCGCGATTCAAATGGAGGCTTATTGCATTTTTCATCGTCAGAAAACTAGTCAAAGACTCCAAGGCTGAGTAACATCTACGCATCTAAACATTGCGAAACTCAAACTGATATTGCTATTAAACCAACACGTAACAAATCAATCTTCTCATGATTTAAATCATTAGGTGTAAATAACAACCACCATGAAGATTATATATGGATAGGAGTTTGCTAAAGATATCCCTACCCAAAAATTCCTACTTGCTGAACCTCAAATTTCAACCTGGATAAATGGTAAACACTCAGTAAAATCACCTATTTTTATTTTTGTTGAATTCGACAGAAAACATCTGTTTCGTAACGGACTTTAACTACATAATTTCTACATTAAATCCGTTAATGCAGTTACAAAGGTTTATAAAATTAGGGAAAAATACTCATCAATCTAAAACTGATTGCAAGGTTACTTGCAACAACGAAAAGGTGAGCCTTTCACAATTACTTTGGATGTTAACCACCATGTCAACAAACTTATGTCGGTATTGGATTATATTAGAAACTATCCATCTAACAACATCAAATGGGTTTTAAATATTCCATTCAATATGCCAACTTAGTATGAAAGAGCGCTATCTTCCCGTTGAATTACAGGCTATCCGTTGAAGTTCTCACATAGTAACTGTACGGATTTCCCACCAACATCTCCGATTTTTTACTAGGTGTTGTCTGCAGAGTCCAGCTATAAAAATCTGATCATAGAAATAATGTTTTACATGAAACGATTATCTTCTACAAGAAGCGGGCTACAAAAGAATGACTTGCTGACATTCATTTAAAGGAAACATCTCGTTGCGAGCATGAACACATTGATTTGAATAAAATCAAATTAAACTACAAAACGATTGCCTCGTATCTAATAAATGGTAATCGGACCATCGATACTGTTTTTATTGATGAGTACATGATGGTGCATGCTGGATATATAGGCTATCAAAAGTAAATGTTCTAAAATATATCTTTCAGGTGATAAAATCAAATACCATATATTGACCGATTACATCATGTCAATATGCAATTTTTCGTGACGCAAGGAATACAACCCTAACATCAGTAGTATGCATACCGTAGAAACTTCCACCAAATTTATAAACTTACCACCAACATTGTCGTCGTTACCAGTGTAAGATAACACATTAAATCTAAATTTTACCACACATGATAAAAAATTAATCTCCCAGCTTAAGATATCAGAAATCAGTAAAGTCAGGACGATCCAAGAAGCACACGGTTTAACCTCACATAATGTGATATGTAAGAATCAATTATCAACTACTTGGGCTATTCGATAGTGTACCGCATGCCATAGTTGCAATTTCAAGACACACGCAATCATTTAAATATTTTACACCAGTGGCTAATGATTGACTACACTCCCTTTTAATGAAAGCTCGAACCTACACAACTACTCAAAAAGTAAATCAACCCATAAAATTCACGAAAAGTTTGGTTCATCAACAAAATGGCATCAAAAGCATCTAAGTTTATAACTTCGTTTTAAAATCAAACTACCAAATCTATGTAATTTGTGAAACTTCATTAAAACCCAGCATAAAGATCAGTGAATTTTTTTTGTCATGATTACGTTGTTTACAGATGCGATCGCTCTCTCGAAACTAGCTCAAAGAAATCCAGTAGTGGCGTACTGAGAGCAGTACATTCTAAACTCTGGAATGATCCAGTAACTTTAGCCCCGTCGAAATCAACCAAACAAATCTCATCTACGCAGCATACATACCACCTCAATCGAATAGTGATGAAATTATTAATATTAGGAATACAAATTAATTCGGCCCGTTTTCAAAAAGTGACTTGTTTCAGACAGAATAGACATCTGCCGTTAACATTTAGTTTGTATTGCTTGCTTTGAGTATCATACAAAACGTGTTGTTTACGGTGTCGAATATGTCGGATTTTGCGATAAATAAACAGCATTTGCAGGAAGTGTTAATTTTTTGTTTTAATTGGAAAAAAGTGCAGCTGACGCACATCGAATGCTTGTGGAAGTTTACGATGACAATGCTCCAACAGATAAATCATGTAGAGAATGGTTTCGACGTTTCAAAAATGATGATTTCAGTATTGAAGATAAGCCTCGCTTGGGACAGCCAAAAAATTAGAGGCATTACTCGATGAATATCCAAAATCACTGGGATCTTCTAATTTATGAAAAGAGCTTAGTTATGAGGTTTCATCCCGATTAATCAATCAATGTGTGCTGTACGGGATCAAATTTTTACTAAAAACAGTTTTTTGGCAAAAAGTGGTAATTTCCACTTAAATTTTGGAAAACTGATCTCTAGCGGTATTGTTGCAAAATTAAATTAGAATATGTTAGTTCTTATTAAGTTTTCTTGTAACTGATATGCTTTTCAAAATACATGCAAAAAACGAAAAAGCTCCTTTTGAAGCTGTCACTTCCAGCGGAAAAACGTAAAAGCTCCTATGGAGGCTGTCACTGCAAAAAAGCTTAAATACGAAGTTTCATCCAGATTAATCAATCAAGCCGATGTTTTGTTAAAAAAACGTCATTTCTGCTTAAATTTTGGAAAACTGATCTGGACCGATATTCTTGCAAAATTAATTTAGAATCTTTTAGTTCATAAACATTTTTCTTGTAAATGATATAATTTTCAAATTATTTACAAAAAACGAAAAAGCTTTTACGGAAGCTTGCAGTTCCGTAAAAGCTTCGGTGGGCCAATTTCAGCCAAAAATCACCAGGATTTCTCAATTTATGAAAACAACTTATGTTTGAAGTTTCACCCCGATCAGACAAACCGTCTGAACTGTGGAGACGACACAGACATCCAGTCTGCATGCACACATGGAGATTTTTTAAAAAGTACTTTTTGACTTCGGCGATATAGCGAATGGTAAATCTGCAAAAATCTCGAGTTCAAAATTTTTCATAGCTACTAAGCTTTATTTTACTATGTGAAAGAAAATAAACCCATTCAATTGATTTGTAGAGGGTCAATGCAAATTTTGCTATGTCCTAAACATCTAAAACCATAATTTTGTGAAAATTGGGGTGAATTTCGGTTTGATGTGGCCTGGTAGAATCTCAATAAATAAGTCATGTTGATATTGGGTTCCTAGGATTTTCCCAGACAATTTTATAGAGGATTGATAAAATTTGCGCTGTTTTTAACAGCAATGAAATGTCTGTCATTTTGGTTTCAGCATCCCAATAATTCGTAAAATCATAACTTCATCTATACACGTTTTATGTGTTTGTTGTTTTTAGAACAGGTTTAGGAAATTTCCATTCATGTTTAAATAAATGGCGAAGTTTTGAGGTATCCAGATCGATTCTGGAATTTAAACAAAATTTTAAAGCAAGTACTTAAAAATTAACTAGCGCCGAAATCAAAAAATTGGGGTAAAATAATGAAATGCATCTAAACTTCATATCAGATGGGTATTGATCACAGTATCAATCACGATATCGTAAATATTCAATCAAGACCAGTAGAGGACGTTCCTTAATGATGTCACAAATTTATGGGGCGAGAGGGATTGAATATTTGGGACAATTTGTAACAAAGGGCTGGGAAGGGCTACAGGAAAAAAACATCACACAAGAATGCACAATGTTTAATGTACGAGTATACTCTCCCAAGAACTGTCATAATGCTTACGTAGGGACGTTCCTCATTTTAAATTTTACATAATGTAACCACGGAGAGGGGAGGGAGTCATTGCAATGTAACATACTGTGATATAGAGGAGGGAGGGAGTCAAAATAGCTAAAAATTGTGTCACATCATTAAAGAACGTCATACGAACAATAAGCGTTTAATAAATCATGACATTGAAAAAAACGACAACAAAATTGACTATTAATGGCCGTGACTTTGTGCAATACTCATGTTTTAATGATAAGGCAGTTTAATCAAATCTAAGAATACGAACCAAAACAATAAAATGCTACCAAAGTTCATTCAAACTTTCAAATTGGCGCAAATAACGTAAACGGCTTCGAGGTGACCACCTTTATACAGGGTGCCCCGCAACTGACTGTTAAATCCTGCGAAACGTTGCCATGAAAAAAATTTTAAATGTCCAGTTTCTTACTAAATTTCGGATTTAAATAATTGAAAATTATTAATTTATTGGAGAGTGATCGTGTACCGTTCGTGTCACTCAGTTGCGGGCACCCTGTACATTATATAATAAATAAATATAATCCACACGTTTGTTGGTTGGTGTCGTGTATTATACAAGTAACGTTCTTTTATTATTTTTTGCTGACTAGGTAGTTCAGGCATCAAATATCGCTAAATCGCGAGGTAATTCGTTCAGGAAATAAACACGGTATTTGTGACGAACTGCAAAGTGCAGAGTGCAAAGTGCAACCTAAGCAATTAATTAACAATAATATTATTATTAAATATTACGACAGGGTTAATGATACTAAACAATTATTGTGTTTGGATTACACTAATTATTTTGGACTATTTGTATTTTTATGAAACATGCGTTTTGGCTAAAAATACATTTTATGTACATTAATTCGAAGCACATTATTTAGCACTCGTCCACACATCGTACCATGCCACACATTTAAAAGAAAATATTATCTATTCTCTAGCTCTCTTCTATTCGTCATCCAAACCCATTAAAAAAATAATAAATTTTTCTATTTTCTATTCTAACATTTATCGTAGCATAATGATGTATGCTAAGTGGTAATAATGGCATGTGTAGAAAGTTGCTGTTGTGGTTGGGGAACCACGTCGAATGAAGAATTTAGGTGTTCTTAGAATTGTAAAACCCATACACTCAAAATGAAATTCTACATAAATCTCACCTGTTGATACGGGGAGAATATTGTTATCAGTTTTATCAGTTATCACATATAGCACAAAACAAAGAACAATTTTATATTGCGTCAATCGAAAAATTTTCGATTGCCGTTTCAACTGCATATAACTATACGACACGACAATTTTTATTTATCTAACTTTAACATGATTGCAATGTACAACATAAAACACATTTATTTTTGGATAACCATTATTTTACTAGAATGTCAACGATCGCATCGTAACGGTATTATTTACTACTACCTAGTTTAAAAACATGTATGTACCTTGAAAGGTTGTTGAAAACAAAAATAAAAATCATTCGATGCCTCTGTTGCTCTTTTGAGAACGCGTATACGAGTACACTGTTGTTCTTATTTTCTTTATAAGATCGATCGTATGATCTTTTCTTTTATTTGATATTTTTACCACGTGTCTTATATATTTTTAGGTCGATGCATCCGCGCGCACCTATTCAATTTTTTTCCGAGCGCACTAATCACACAATTTTATCACTTATTAGCACTCGTATGCAAACAAAAAATCAGATCACGCACGCACTACTGTAAAACAAACCACAAATCAAGATTAGGCTACGCGTTCCGCAACCGCTTCAATCAATTTTAATTCTACAACTGCTTATTGTTGTTATTATGTCGAGTGATTTTATTTTGCTTCATTTTTTATGCTTTACGTGTACTCGGTGCACTACACGTCTCTATTAAAAAAAAAAATGAAACGTAAACCGCGAAATTGAAACAATGAAATATTTTTTTGGTACATTTCTTCATGATCGCGTGAGAATACCATCTGAAGTACTTACTATACAACCTATTAGGGAGTCGATATTAACATTTTATGGATTGCTTACCGCGGGACAGAGAAACACTGAACGTACTAAAATTTTATTAAATTCGGCACCGTCGTATAAAATTAAGATAAAGAAAAGCTAAAGTAATACAATAAATGTAACTGTTAACATGTTTAAATAGTAAATAAAATAAGAATTTACAATTCAAAAAAAAAATCGCGAACGCGAATCTTCTCAATTATTCTCTGTTTTGATACGTTCGCCAACAACACGCGACATATGCTCATCGTGTATTATACTCATATGTATGCATCGCGTATATCACTGAGTTGAGATTAAATGCGAATTCGTACTGAAATAAAAACCACGTTGGTTGACAGCGATGTTTGCAATTGTGCGCATCATAAATAGCAAGTATTAGTCATTGGGAAATGTGTACGTCAAGCATACTCAAAATCATACGATTCAATCAAATGATTCAATATTGGCTGCGTACCAATAGTCGGGTAAGTAAATTTTTCGGTACATTCAATTATTTTTGAAAAATTCTATGGTAAACTGATCGATTTTTACCGTAGTAAACGATTTACGCGACTATTGGTACGCAGCCATTAGGCACGTTCACAACCGCCAACTGTTGGCATCATGATTAGTGAAATCATCGCCAATTTGATTTCAAAATGTCATACTGAAAGCGCCCATTGTGGAAATTTAATCACATTTATGATACGCTTTTGATAGTAAAGGTAGAGGGTGAGCCAATAATTTTTTTTAAATGCTATAAAACAAAAAGTTTTCAATATTTTTTCAAATTTATTTTTTCATTGTAAAGAACAATCCTTCCGATTAATTATGGAATACTATTTCATTCATATGACTGCCTCGGCTGGCCTTGACGTACCCCATACAGTCGGTCCAATTTTCGAGCACATTTTCGATGGTATGCGGCATTATGTCTTCAATGGCAATGCGAATATTGTTCTTGAGAGCGTCAATCGTTGCTATTTATCCGCGTAACACTTATCTTTGACGGCACTCCAAAGATAATAGTCCAACGGCGTCAAATCACAGCTCCGAAGCGGCCAAACCACATCAGCGTCTCGGCTGATAATTCGATCTTCGAAGACAGTGCGCAAAAGATCAATTGAAAAGTGTGCTGTGTGGCACGGAGCGCCGTCTTGTTGAAACCAAATGCTGCCTATGTCCTCCTCTTCAAGTGCCGAGAACAAAAAATAGTTTATCATGGTGCGGTAGCGCTCACCATTGACAGTAACGGCGGTTCCTTGCTCATTTTCAAAGAAAAATTGCCCAATGATACCACCGGACCAAAATCAGCACCAAGCAGTCACTCGTTGAGGATGCATCGGCTTCTCTACGATCACGTGTGGGTTCTCCGTGCCCCAAATGCGACAATTCTGCTTATGTAAACAAGCCGCCAAGAATGAAATGCGCCTCATCCGAAAAGATGATTTTTTTACCATGATTTTCGAAGTAATGTTTCAATATTTCCCAGCGTTGTTCAAGCGAATACTCATCCATTTTCGTTCAGCAGCAGGATAAAACTAACTTTCTGTCAAATCAGAAGTGACATAACCCTTACCAAACTCAAAATAGCCGCTAGTTCAAAAAAAAATTTTAGATGGCCCACCCTGGATTTAGTTGATCTACTTTGTGTTGGGTGAGGATAGGCATGATCCAGAGTTGTAGTGGATGGACATGTTTATTAATTTTTATTTTTCGTAACGTAAATGCGCGCGCATAGAGTTTGTTTCGTTTGAGGCATGTTTGTTGATGGTATTTTTGTACGCGACTGTTTCTTTGCTCGGTACACTTTTATTGTATTTACATGAAATTTGTTGGCACTGTTTGTAATTTTATTGACAACATAGGACTTTATTGTGCGCGATATGAGTGGAGTTGGAAGTTGGGGGTTTTGTCCAGTGAATAGGAGCTTTCTTTGGTCAGCGTTTTACTGCTGGCTGTGGGCCTCACGTGTTGTGTAGGGCTGAATCATGAACTTTTTTTGTTTTGAAGTTTGGTTTGTCGTTGAGTGTGTGTGGCTTATGGCGGTGTTTATATACATAGAACACAGTCTTCAAATCTAATTACGCTCACCATTACCTAACAGTAATCCACACAATGGAAAAATGCAATATGTTGGATCGAATAGAAGCGTATAAAATATGTAAGCACCGACATAGCCCGCACGTACTCGGTGACGGATTGAATTTTGGAGAGGACAAGATTTGTGATTTGGCTTTGCACGGCGGGTGAGGAACGGTTGTTGGCGGGTGCATTATAGGAGGCGTGATTTTTCTGTGTTCGTAGTTAGTAGTGGAGCGTTGACTGGTAGTGGGTGGAGTCTGTGGCCGGTTTCTTATTTTGGTCTATTGTAGTTGTCGCGGTTTTTGTATGCTGTACGAGGTTTTTAGACTTTTAATTTTGTTTGTGTTGTGCTGAGTAGAGTTTTGTGTTGTTGGTAGGATTGTAAATTTGTGTTAATAAATTAATTTAGTAACTTACTTTTAATTATTTGTTTGGAGGACTTTTATTATTATTTATTATTTATTTTTAATATTTATTTATTATTTTGATTGCTTGTGGTTGTGTTAACACATCGGAGTTCTGGGGAGAATCGTGTTTGTGAGATTTTTTGATCAAGAGGTGTCTTTGTTTGGAGTTTTGTTGATTGGGTGGGCATATTTCAAGGACCTTTTGCAATAAAGTGTTGTTTTAGGTGTTTTGTCTGGTTGGGTTTGGGTGTGTTTGTTTCTGTTATTGAGGGGAAATAAGTGTTGTATTGTGAATCTGAGTGATTTGGTGATTGATACGGCGGCTGAATGACTGGCGGTGCTAAGTTGGAGTTTGGTAGTTAACGATGGACTGGGAATCATGGGGTCATCATATGTATATACATGCTGTGGAACTTACGAACAAGTGTCCCTCGAGCTAATTGGTGTTGGTGCAGCCGTGTTGACCAGCGTGGGATAAGATAGCCCCTGGATGCGATTGTTTGATTGTTCCGGTCATTTGTGACTGATAACGATGGATACATCGAAAGGTTTTTAGAAAGGCAAAACATAAAAAACTGTCCCTCCTCATCTTTAACGTGGATCTTTAACTTTTATGTTTAATTCATCTTCATGGTGATAAAAAGAGACCAAACAAGAAAGTTACTTATCCTTACTAACAAACTAACGCTTTTTCACAGACCATGAATGGTCAAAATATTAACGGGGACTAGAAAACTGATATTTGGTAATTGCAGAAGAAGAAAAAATCGAACTGGGATACGTTGTATAACGGCAGTTTGCTCTTGCAGTTCTTCTATTGTTAGAACCAATAACTATAACTATAATAACTATATCCTTAACCTGTAGAATTAGAGAGCCTCGTAGGATCAGGATAACTAGTCAGTTCGGTCACCGAACCTTGTCACAGATTGATACAATTGTTGGATGATTAAGTGATAATCAAATGCAGTAGTAGTAAAGTGTGCTCAAGTCTTTCAGTTGTCGTGTCATCAAAGGAATGTATTAACTATGGACTTGGGTCAGCTTAACAGCTGTCCTACGTTGTAAAGAATCATATCATATCGTATGATACGTTTTTGATTGTGGTTTTCATTTCGAGTTATATTCCACGTCCCGGGTTTTGTCAAACTGTTCCTTGTCATGTAAAGGGTGGGCCATTTAAAGGTTTGTTTTTGAAAACGCTACAAAATTAGTACACATACATTTTTATTTTGTGGGAACATTTTTTTATTGTGTAAGTTGGAGTCACCGATTTAAGAATGAAATCAATTTCATTCATGTGGCTGGGGTACGCTGACTATACAAGCTCCTCGCACTGCACCCTGGGGTAACACTAAAAGTATAACCCCGCGAGTACGGGCTCGGTTAAACCCTAGCTACTTGCCGTGAGGGAAAATATCCATGCCAAATCCTGAAGCGTCTATACTCCACGTTAGAAGCGGCTTTTTCTAGCATATGTTCTCCATATTAGAGGCAGCTATAAAAAACTTGGCAGTTGGAATAAAATTCTAATGGAAGAAACCCAGAATCTAAATACTCAATGAAGTGAACCATGGAAAAAAACGTTACGGTGCAGGGAATCGGATGCCCAGTACCGGCGGCTTGCGTGAGTGAGCAAGCGAGTATCGCCCACCTCAACATGATGGGCACTAAAATATTGGATCAGAGATATGTGAATGCATCTCCACCCACGACATAGATATATTATGAATGCGAGAATCACACCCGGTCAATGGTCAAATCAGCGGCATCCCTGCTATAGCCAGAGTAGCAACTGGATGATCTGAGAATCCCAAGACTGCAATTAGTATTCATAGCGGTGGCATGAACATGGTGAAGCTAAGTCAGTTCTGTGATAGCCACTGCACATGTGTTAAAATATCATCGGAAGTTGGTTCTTTCTACCTATTTTCAATATATGCCCAATACAGTGAACCGATTGAGTACCATCTGCGCAAAATCGAAACGATCCTAAGCTCTTTAATGATCACCGGAGACTTCAATGCTAGAAGTAAAATGTGGCATAACCGTTTAACCGATGAAAACAGAAGAAATATAGAGGACTTTGTGTCCAGGAGTGATCTTATGAATGAGCAGGGAAACCCAACGATGTTCTCGTCTAATGGGAACTCCAACAATGACTTGAAAATGATTAACGGAGCCTTGCTGGGCTCGATAGTTGGGTGGTGTGAAAGAGAAAGTTGGACATCTAGTGACGATAGAATCATTACGTTTAAATTATCAAACGCGGCACAGAATAGTCCGCTTGCAAGTAGCAAAACTCTGAGATTTGCCATTAATATAGCTGACTGCAGTCTTTTTGCTAAACACTTGGTTGGCTCTTGGGACAGTGTAGAAGCACTTCCAGAAGATAATTAGATAGATGAAATTGATGCTCGTGTGTAGTTGATCTCAATACAGTTAACCAGTGTTTGCAAGAAATCAATTCCGAGGAAGAGATTAGCTAAGAAACGAAATAGTAGGTGGAACTCTAATCTAAGGAAACTTAGATGTTCTAAGCGTAAGCTTAGAAGAGCATACCAGACGGAAAGGCACCAAAGAGTAAAAGAGTTAAATTTAACTCTCTTCAGAGTAGCAAGAAATACATACTTCCCTGAAGTATTTAAAGCAAAGCAAAGCAGTTTCCAACGGTACGTCACGGAACATGGTAATAAAGACCCCTGGGGTCTTGTATACAAATTTGCCACCGGCAAAGCAAGATCTCTTGAAGTTTTGAATACCATTAGGAAGACAAATGGAGTCGTCACTGATACGTGGCATGACACACGCTTGGAGTTACTCAACTCACTTCTGCCAGACGAAACACCAGACGAAACTGAGCCTCAAGCAGAAATGCGCGAGATCGCCACCAACAGCAGTTGGACATCCACAGATGCTGAAGACCCCCCATTTACGTGGGATGAAGTCACCAGTCTTACTTGCTTCAAGCGCAATAAGTCACCGGGACTTGACAACTTAAACGCTGAAATAATCCAACTGACATGGCCCATCAATAGGGCCTAGCATAGTAAAATTTGTAAACAGCTGCTTAAAATTTGGTTTTAATCAGGAAACCTGGCGATATAGATCCACTATAGACCCATAATGTTACTACGGTTATGGGGAAACTCCTAGAAAGCCATATAACTCCTAGAGAGCGGACTGTTCTCGGACAAACAATTCGGCTTCCGACGTATCATGTCTACTGAAGATGCGATAGTCCGACTAATCAACAAAGTTCGAAATATGTTATGGGTATATTCTTTTACATTAGCGGAGCATTTGAAACCCTTACGTGACCTAGTGTAGTAGTGTCATCGCCATCTTATCGGTCTACAATCTCCCTAAACACACTATGAATGTTTTTAGAAGCTACTTCAGTAACCAATACGCAATATTCAGAGATATGTATGGTTCTGTTTCTAAACAAGTTACAAAAGAATTTCCTCAGGGCTCTATCCTAAGTCCTCTAGTCTGGAATATTGTGTTTAACACAAGCATGATTGATGACTTGGACGAAAGTGAATTCGCGGATGACAAAGTCATGCTGGTGCATGGTAACTCGAGACTCGAACTTCAGCGTCAGTGTGGAAAAAATAAAATGTCACTATCTGCTGAGAAAACAGTAATGCTGTAGCTAAAAGGCCAATTTGACTCTTGTCGACCTCCAACAATATCTTTAAACGGTCGAAACATGAAAATGGTCAAGTCTGTGGGGTATCTAGGAGTTGAGCTAGATGAACAAATGGGCGTAACTTCTCACGTTCTAAGAGTCTGTGAAAATGCTAAGAAGCTATTCCACTCCTTGGCGAGAGTGCTCAGAGAGGGATGGGGACTGCATCACAAAACACTTGTAGTAATCTACAAAGGTGTGGCGGAGGCGTTATTTACGTATGCCACGGCTGGTTGGTATGACAGATTAAATTGTCACCTTACCTCAGATCATTGGGAAGTGCTCAGAGGAATATCTTGCTAGGGAGTAACAAGGACCTACCGAACAGTGTCTAAAGAGGCTGTTGTGGTACTGGCCAGCGTACTCCCGATAAATATTCTAATCCAAAAGCGAGCCCACTTGTACTACTTAAGAAGGTGTGCGCAAAATGAAATAGGTATCCATGTGCAGAAGGTGGAATGAATCAGCCAATGGTAGCCATACATTTCGCTTTATTCGTGATATAACAGCACGACTCAAATTACCACGGACGAGCTCGATGAGCCAATTTATCTGTGGACATGGCAAGTTTAACGTTTACCTGCAGAGATTTAAAATAATAGACCATTGTCAATGTTAATGCGAATCGGAAGTAGAAGATGTTAAACACCTACTTTTCGAATGCAACGAGGTGGCTGTTATGTCACTAAAACATAAGTGGCTGGGTAATATAAACATACAAGAATTACCAGTGCCAGCACTAAGTTCCGGCCATATTGTGCTGAACTGATCAAAGTCTTAAAAGATCGGAATAGTGCGATATAGTAGACCGGAATCCCGGACTGTACATGTCTCCACGCGCTGTCTGCAACGGCTAAATGTACTAGCACTGATATCAGTTTACAATGCTTATTATTGTAATATAACAATACAGACGGTTCTGTAAACTGATATTAATTTAAAAATTACTCGTTTACTGTCTAAGCCATAAGTGTTAGATGACTCGATGAATAAACTCCTCGAAAAGCACAGTAGCGACACAAGCTTTAAAGAGAGCAGTAAACGTAATGTACATATGACACATTTGTGATCATACTATAGTATCGATCACTATATTACTGTAAAATGGAAAAGGGATAGTCCAAAAACAGAAAAACTACTGATAAGTAAAAACCAGATTTGAAACGTTCACCGACAAGAATGCGGAAGAGAGCCAAACTGTAAATCCAAATATTCAAGAACAGGCTAATCGAAAATACAAGCCACCTCCAACCTACTTGCGCGAAACTAATACACACAAGGTGCAAGAACTCAAATCTAGCGTGTTAACGAGTGGAAAAACATCTCACGTAACAAATTTACTGCAAGGCAAAATACACGAAGTAAAAATTCAAACACATGAGGTCAACGACTCTATAGTCGTTAATTAATTATTACGATGCTCACAACAGAAACTATTATGCATACCGATTGAAGTAGCACCGATGTCCATGTTGAAACATCCGAAATCCAGGACGCGCTTGTTGAAGATGGATTTAAGATACAGAGTGTATAGGTTCATGAACCACAACCAATGGTCAAAATTGAACTGGATCTATCCGAAAGCATTTTGAAAAAGGGAGAAGTTCATCTATATATTGGATATATTGGAACTAAAGTACCTCATACGCAGACGCATAACTGTTGAAGAACCAAAGAAAAGGACCGAACCAATACAGTGTTTAAACTGCCAAGAATATGGTCACTCAAGAACATATTGCAAGTTGGTATCAGCGTTGTATGCGAGGAACTACACCAAACCAAAAGTTGCCCAAAACCAAAGAACTCTGCAACAGAAAAGAAGTGCAACAATTGCGGTGGAAACCACACTGAAAACTACCGAGGATGCCCAGTCTACAGAAATATTAGCCAATTGCCACCTCCCAGGAGGTAGTATAAAACTACAACAGATGCGCAGTATAATATACCTTCGCATACGCTAAATGACTCTCATTCGCCCCAGAACACTAACCAGCAAACCAACATACGCAAGCGTTCTCCAAAGGCGAATCCTCAAATGCTGAACCTACTCTGACAACAATGCAAAATATGGTCCTAGCAATGTTACAAAATCAAATCATCCAGAAACTAGAATGTCTCCGATAAATTATCTGAAGTATGCCACTGGAACGCAAACGGTATAAGCCAGAACAAACTCGAATTAGAACACTTCCTAGCAAAACACGAAATTGATCTTATGTTAGTTTCTGAAGCCCACTTAACCGATAAACACAATTTCGGAATAAATGGTTACGAAGTTTATGACACAAAAAATCCCTTGGGTAGAAGTCGAGGAGGAACTGCTATTATTATAAAACAGCGGAATTCCCATTATGTTGAACTGAGGAAATTCAAGCAACCTCTGTATTTGTGGTTCTCGACAAAGAAACTTAGTCAACACTTCAATATATTCCCCTCCAAATAATAACGTTTTGGCAGACATTTACAAAAAAAATTTTGAAACCCTGGATCAACGTTTTATGGTCGCCGGCGACTTTAATGCCAAACATACCTACTGGGGTTCCAGATTGACTACTCCAAGGGGACGTCAATTAATGAATATTATTCAAGAAAACAACTACGATGTCGCGTCGTGCAGCTATCCAACATATTGGCCTACTGATCGTCGAAAAATCCCTGACGTTCTTGATTTTGCGTCTTGTGAGCACTCTCCGGTCTTACTACATTACTGGGCCGACCAAAAGCCATGTTCTACAAACAACTATCTAACGAACACCTTCACTAACTGGTTGAAATTCAAGATGTACATCAGTTCACAAATCGATCTGACGGCTACATTGCAGACGGCTAATGATATAAACCTTGCTATGGAAAACTTTAATGATTTACTGGTCAACGCAGCTATTTCAGCCTCGTCTAAACCAAAGAGCAAACATACGCAAGACACGCCATAACATCCGCTGAAAAAGAAAATATGTTAACAGAGAAACGTCGCTTAAGACACATCTGGCATATTAATCGATCACCAAATGCGAAACATAACTTTAATCAGCAAAAAGCAAACTACAAGGCCTCCTAATTCGAACACAAACTATTCATTATGGAAGGCCTCTAAATACCGTAAACGGCCTCAACAACCAATCCCACCAATTCGTTTTTTAACGGTGAATGGGCTAAGAATGACCAGGAAAAAGCTTAAATGCTTAAACAACTGCCTGAGTGTACCTTTGGTCCACTGGCTTAAATATTCAATTCAATTTACGAGTCATGATATATCCCTAAATGGTGGAAATTGTCAACTATAAAAATGATCCCGAAGCCTGGCATAAGGATCCTACCAAAGTCTCGTCATATAGACCAATAAGCCTATACTACCTACTGGCCTACTATTGAGCAAGTGCACCACCGAGTAGCTACAGAAATAAAATCAGCATACAAAGAGAAAAAATACTGCTCCGCCGTCTTCTTGGATGTTGCCCAAGTATTCGATAAAGTTTGGCACGAGGGTCTACTTCATAAAATTAATCTTAAATTGCCAGAAATTTACCAACTTATGAGGTCGTATTTATCAATTCGCAGGTATTATGTCAAATACAATACTTCTGAATCAGGCGAGAAAAACATTTTGGCTGGAGTACCATAAGGAAGTGTGCTTGGCCCAACGTTATATTTAATTTTCACTTCAGATCTACCAATGTCTTCGGAAATTATGACGTCTACTGTCGCAAAGGATACGGCAATCGTATGTAGCCATAAAAATCCACAAACGGCGTCCGAAACTCTGCCACAACACATTATATCTAGGCGTCCATATATATCTAGGCGTCCATCTGGACCGACGATTAACTTAGCAAAAACATTTTGAAATGAAATGAGACCATAGCAAATTAAAAATTGAAGAAATACACTGGTTGATGGTTAAATATTGAACCATTGACCTAGAATACAAACCTCCTGTATAACACAATGATTAAACCAATTTGGTCGTATGGGTGTCAATTCAACGAAATTGTCCAACGAACAAAGTCAAAAATTCTCAGAATGATTACAGAAGCACCCTGGTTCGTAAGAAACAAAATATGCATAAGGACCCTAGCATCCTAACTATGAAAGACGAATTACAAAACATATGGATTACGAGTAGCTATGCAAGGGAACTAGCATCTCAGCAAGCGAATAATGTACCCAAAACGTTCTCTAACGTTTTGCGTACATATTATTCGCTTGCTGATCCAGCACCCCTTGCAGCTTCAATATGTCGTTTTTGTCGATGAACGCCCATGTTCAATCCTAACAATTGGGATTTCAGCGATCTTATGTGCAGTAACCGTTATATTCTTATGGCGTTGTTCTCGTCGATATTATTGGTGAATATTTTAAACTTTAATTTTATTTAACATGGTTTAGAGCTCTTATTAATATTTTTAATTACTATTTGTATTGCTTGCGACCTTTCGAGATCTGTCCGACATCATTTTCATATGCTAAACAGATATCGAAAACACAAGCAATAAATTTATAATAAAATTTTTTTGATAAGATCTCAAAATCATTAAATAAAATTAATTAATAAAAGCTTACAAATTTAATTTGAAACTTTGTCATTTATCTTATATGGAGGGCTCGCTTTGCGCCCATGGTTGCTGTAAACACATGGTAATGGTTAAATTAGTATCGTGTTGTGTCTGCTGCTATGCTTTTGAGCTGGAATGATGTACAGAAGACTTCGGCTTCTCCCCCTTCTCTCCGGCTGACTGTAAATTAGAATTTTTAGTATTGTTGTTTCTCTTGCTCCGCTGGTTATTGGTAGTTGATACGTAATTAATTCGATTTGAGGTAAATCTTCGTTAATTTGATCTATTCGATTAACCACAATCCGTCCAAGCAAACATTATCATAGACACGGCGCTGAAGTTGACTTGATCGGATCCAAATCGTCCACCACTTTGGATATATGTGCTTCGCCGTTGCTATTTTTATGACATAAGTTTTATTCATTTACAAGCTGTCGTTCCGTGTGCATCAATTTTAAGAGATGGATGTCGATAAGCAACATTTACGTCATTGCATTATATTCTGTTTTCAAATGAAATAAAAAAATGCTACTCAAGCTATGGAATTGATTAATTCGACTTTGAGTGAACATTCTGTGAGTCATTCAACAGTAAAAAGTGATTTACAAGATTTCGTAAGGGTAATTTTAGTCTTGAGGACAATTTGGAGACGAAGAACTTAAAGTTTTACTGGATGCAAATCCGTGTCAAACTCAAAAAGTGCTTGAGGAACAGTTAGGAGTTACTCAAGAAGCAATATCACTTCGATTGCATGCAAGGAAAAATACAGCAAGAAGGGAAATGGGTTCCTCATAAACTTACCGATGAAAACAAAAACCGAAGAATTGACGCAAGAAACTGCTTTCTCGGTACAAAAGAAAAATTTTTGCACAAAATCATTACGGGCGATAAAAAGTGAATTTTGTACGATAATACTAAACGCAGAAAACCATGGGTTGTTTCAGGCAAGCCATCAACATTAGTTGCAAAACAGACATGCCAAGAAAGTGTTACTGAGTGTCTGGTGGGATTGGAAACGTGTCATTTATTACGAGCTTCTGCAACATGTTCAAACTGTTAAAGTTGAAGATTAAGGGATGCTCTGGAGGAAAAAATACTATTTACGGGCCAAGGAAGGCGTAAGGTGATATTGCTGCATGACAACGCTCGTCCACATACAGCAAAATCTACCCAGGAACTCATCTTCTCCTTAGACTGGGACGTTTTACAACATGCGGCGAATTCTCAGACTTGGCTCCCTCTGATTACCACTTATTCAGATCGATGTCATCATATTTGAAAGACTAAGGGTTCACGAAAATTGAAGATATTTGCATGAATGGTTCGATGACTATTTTGCTTCGAAACCACCAAGTTTCCATCGCGAAGGCCTTCATTATCTAGCCATTACATTTTCAATAAAGTTGAATTTGACCGAAAAAAGCAAAGTTTCTATTTGTACACCTAACATAATAGAAGCCTTTTGTATATCTGCCGCCATTGACGTATTCCTTAGAGTAGATTATCACCCCATGGTATTTTACTTCTCCAAGTTCCCTGCATTAACAGTGCTTTAGTCATTATTAGTGACAGCCAGGCAGTTGGGTTGAATAACTTTGACGCATGCTTGAGATGAGTTTGACGACGGCTCTTCGTCGGCTTTCGGTAAGCTTTACCATTTGGTGGCGAATGGTAACAACTTGTTCGATTGTATCACCCCCGTCAGTAATTCGTCAACAAAAAAAATTGTCTTATGTGACATCTCAGATGACAGTGAATAGTTCTTTCTTTCACAAATTGCCAATTGGATGAGTGTCCTTATGGCTAGACAGGTCCCAGCCTTTGTTCCACCAGTTTTGCAATTTATATTCTTTGATTGATTAAGATGGGCAGTCCTTCACAATATACGTTGTAAATAAATCTGTGGTAACATTTTTCGAATATTTATGCGGTTAATACAAATCTGTATTTTGCTCCACCTAAAGATGGTCTCAGCTTGATTACTTTGGGTTTTTGGTCCATTCTTCATCGTGCCATTCTGCACCAGTTTCGATTATGTTCTGTTAAACACAACCTCTTGTTTAGTGGTATTGCTGTCGAAATTAGTATTACTCCATGATATGGCATGTAATAATGATATTCCTCCTAGGGCTCCTAACATAATTTGGCGTATGGCTTCTCGCTTAGAAATTTTTCTCAACTTGTAAGAACCGAACCATCAGTTCCCTGGAATCACCTGGAACACACAAGATTATTTTTTCAATGGTAACTGCACTTTATACTTTCAATTCGGTACCCGAGTGGTTTCGTTGAACATCTTTTCTATGAATAAATATAGTTAATGAGTAATTGTTTTCCTGGTACCCTGCTCATGGACATTTTGGTGGTTTCTGTGGTGGGACTTGAGCTAATAATCCAACTTAGCTGAGTTTCTAGGGCTTCCTAAAATCCCTTGACCATGTTACTATTCATAGCATCAAGGAATAGAAGACGACTCGAAATACAACGTCATTATCACCTAATCGGCTATAGCGTGGAGCAGTAAGATGCAAATGACTTAGATGAGCCCACTTACTGATGGCAAAGTATCTGTATGCCATTTTATTATTAAAATTCTTTAATACCATTGCCTCAAGTTTCATTTTGACCAGAGTTTGAATTCTTGAGTATAAGGTTTAGTTCTGCCTCGTGATTGAATATAATAGCTTTCCTTCCATCCATTCCTGATACATTGAGTTGTTTCCTGATGAAAGAGAGAGCCTTTGGTTTCTCCTGTTCTTAAGTTGCCACAAAAGATTTGGTTACATCGTGTCGATTTGTGTTATTGTTGTTGAGAAGTCCTGAGCAATGTTTATCATCCATTGGTTTCGTGCTTTCCAGCTAAACAATTTCTGGATATAATTTATGCAGCATCACTATTTGTACTTTCTCGCTGTAGTTTAACTTAAAGAACTTACATTAAAAACAAAAGGTTTTTGTTGATAAAAGACTCATTTGACTGTTTGATTATTATTATGTTTTTTTTTGTCGGAGTGGTTATCATCATTGGTCTCGATTGCCGATGAGCACTCTCCTGTTGTTACATCGTTTGTTAGAAAATTTGTTATTTAGCTAAACCATTTCTCAATAGATTAAGAACAAGCTTGGTTTGTAAGAATAAATCGGCGGCCCAACGCAAATTTTGGACGTAGCTCTGAAAAAATTTCAATTGGAATAACATGAAATAGAATTTGTATGGTGCGGGGGCAAATGGGACTCTCACTCTAGAAATGTCTTTTGAACTTAAGTTCTTAACCTTATTATGTTGGAACTATAAAACTCTGAGACTCTTGGATAAAACTCTGTATATCTGTTAGAAATAGGTTTGCAATATGAGTTAGGGATGTTTTCTGTGCTCATATTACCTTTCTGAAACAAACTATGTAACATGTTTCCACATCAACAGTCCCAGCACTTACAATTTGTTCTGATGTTTTGACCCATTAAGAGATTAATTACCGCTCCATCGAGGTGTTGGTAATCATTTTAATTCTATTCTTTCTAAAACTCTTTACGAATCAAACCGGCATTATCCAGGACTACCGCTAGACTGGTGGTTGGTGTCTCAATCATTTAAGAATGTTTAAAACCCGATAGGGGTGTCATGGAATCAGGTTGGGCCAGCTGTAGTTCAAACGTAAAATATAACTAATTATCTAATCATTTTATTTTAGGTGTCTAAATTTCGAACCCAAGAATACATTCAGATCCCTATATCGCAAATTCTTTCCAAAACAGATGATCAGAATTACATTTACCTAAATTTGGGCAATTGATTTAAAAAAATGTCGTATTCTCTGAATGTTTCAGAAATTAATAAATAAATCAATGGCAACTATACAATCACCAGTACCGCTGCACTACTAGACCGCTTCCTAATTCTGTCAGCCACATCCAGAAACCTGTTTTAATTTTAAACTCCCAACTAACTTCTCAGGAAACCAATCCAAATCCAATAAATTAATGTTCGAACAGCAGGATTGTCATATGATTTAATGACAAAAAATTCATTGTCTCTACTACAAATTCCATCAGACTTTTAGTTCTTCATACTGGGGAACAAGAATTAATACCATCTAAGCAAACACAAATACACTGGAAACAACGACGGGAAGTTGGTATTGATTAAGCGGGATATTGGTATTAATTAAATTTATGCAAAAGAGACAAAACAAAAAAGTCCTTGGCATCTCTCAGCAGTGATTAAACATGAATAAAAACGACATTGTTTGGACTTAAATACAGTATTCGCGATGACCATGTAATACTTACCTGGGAAACAAACTCTCATCCTGAAATGCATTACATAAATTCCATAAACCTAAAAATAAAGATTGTAGCAATTAATTAATACTTACCTTGTCATCCTTAAAACTTACCTTTTCATTTAATGCAAAACAAAGGAATCATATGTAAACAATACACATAAAATAATTTGGCCTTGAACTTGAACTTCAATTTGGGAATTTTAGCAAACCAAATTATCTTATGGATACTGTACACAATATTAATGTAATTTCACTTTATTTGTATTATTCACTTTAATTCGTAGATACTTACCTAAAAACACAGCAATTATCATTATACAAAACTAAGAAATTAATATTATTAATTAATTAGAATGTACACTTGATTGTTATGCCAACCAATTTTTTTGTGTTGACATTTCATTAGTATACCACTACTAATGCAATGTTGATGCAACCAAATTTATTATAGAGTGCGGTTTATAATGCCATCTAGTGACCGGTATAACCCTATTTTGATAACACTCTATGATAAATGGAAGAGATTTTGTAATTAACTTATAAGGAAATTATATTTTTTTGTCATTATTATTGTAATCAACCAACGAGGAAACAAGTAAAAAATAAAATTAGCGAATTTAAAGTAGCGCCTCAGAAAATTAAACCAAGTGTTTTGAGTAGAGAAAATTCAACTTAAATCACGCATCCACCCAAATCTGAACCAAATAAACATTGAAATACACAACATATTTTCTGGTCCTTCGAGCCGGATTTGGGCATCAACGCTGCTTTAAAAAAAAAAAAAAAAACCGGACATCTTGAAAAAAAAAAAAAATTTCGAGCATCATCATCGCCTGCCGCTGTACGGTACATTGGATAGCAGCCTCGTGGTTTCTCGATCGCAAAGGTTCCATCATCATCGCCTGCCGCTGTACGGTACATTGGATAGCAGCCTCGTGGTTTCTCGATCGCAAAGGTTCCATCATCATCGCCTGCCGCTGTACGGTACATTGGATAGCAACCTCGTGGTTTCTCGATCGCAAAGGTAAGCGTTTTACATTTTTAAGTGATTAGTGATTAGTGAATTCGTGCAACAAATGGCCGACGAAACCATAGACGCCGACTCCATAATTACTCAACAGCATCAATTGCTCGAGTATGTGCACAAGCAATTGACGAATTTTAAAAAGGATCCGGCAGTGAGGAAAACAAAATCCTATTTCGAACGTCGTTTGTCCTGTTTGGATAAATTTTATTCCGAATTCCACGCAAATCATCGTCTAATCATTCCTTTAATAGACAAAAACGAAGATTATCTGAAAGAAGATATTCCGAATCAATTTGAAGAAGCATTTCTTGATTCAACTGCCGAAATAGATGAAGCCTATGCACTCGCATTTCCCCCGTCTACCCAATCGGATAGACGAGCATCGTCAATGCTTTCGCATACGGAACCTTCAAATGTGCGGTTACCAAAGTTGGATTTGCCTAAATTTGCTGGTAATATTTTGGAATGGCCTTCATTTTTCGATTCGTTCAAACAAATTCATGGTAGTCTAACGTTGTCTTCCTCACAAAAATTTCAATACCTCAAAGGTTGTTTACATGGCGAAGCTGAATTAAAAATACGGCATTTAGCAATCACCGATAGCAATTATACGAACGCCATCGACGAACTTGAGAAAAATTATAATAATAAACGATTGCTATTCGCGCAACAATTGAACGCATTTTTGTCACAAGCAGAAATCAAAAAAGATACTCGGGAAGAAATCCAACAATTATTAAGCTTTTCTCGGGCTTCAATGCATGTGATTTCAAAATTAGGTGTTGAATCGAGTGAAGCGATTTTTGTTCACATTGTACTGCAGAAATTACATCAAGATACCCGAACATTCTGCCTCCAATCGTTCGACGCAAAGAAAATTCCATTATGGTGTAATTTAGAAAACGCAATAGAGATTCGATTAGCTTCTCTTCCGTTCAATAATTCAAGTGATGCCAAGAAGCCATCCTCCAGTCCGAATGCATCACTTTCCTCGTCTAAGGAAGTATCAAAATGGAATAAAATCACGCCCAATTCAGCGAATAAAAAATCAAATTCATTCCACTTATCTAATTCAATATCAGTACAATGTCCACATTGCAAAGAATCACATATTCTACGAAAATGTCCATCATTTCTCAAACTATCCGTACAAGAACGCAAAATAATAGTTGAGAAACTTAGGTATTGTTTTAATTGTCTCGGATTCAATCATGTACTGCCAAGTTGTCCAAGTCAAAAGAATTGCGCCACATGTGGTGGTCGTCACCATACATTACTTCATTTTGTGAAATCCAATGACGGTTCGGCTGCATCACCATCTGTGCCTAACGCTACTACACAAACTAAAATATGTAGTCACGCTACAAAACCAACAAATCGAGGCAGTCAAGTATTATTAGCTACTGCAATCATCTATATTCGTGCTAATAATGGGGAACTTATTCCATTCCGTGCTTTGGTCGATCAAGGATCACAAGCCACCTTAATCACCCAATCAGCTGCTCAACGTTTAGGCTTACCTAAAACATCCCTTCGTGCTCAAGTCAATGGTATTGGTAACGCCCAAACTAATCAAAGTAAATCTTCAATTTCAATTGCCATCAGATCATGTCACGACGACCGTTTCGAATGTCACACTAATGCATTGATTCTTGAAAAATTGACATCACAATTGCCGTCATATACCGTCGATTTCACCGATTGGGATCATATTCAAAGGTTACCTCTAGCGGATCCACATTTTTCGCAACCGAGCCATATCGACTTACTTCTAGGTGCCGAAGTATATGCTTCAATCCTACGACCAGGTCTATGCCGTGGAAAAATTGGGACTCCAATCGCTCAATATACTGCTTTGGGATGGATATTGTCTGGTGAGATCATTCAAACTCATCCTGCGACCATTACTGTATCCAGCTTTCATTCTCAAATCGAAATTGACTCACTTATACGCAAATTCTGGGAAATAGAAGAGATCCCATTTGAAAGGACATTATCCAATGAAGACAAGTGGTGTGAAGAGTTTTTTCAGCGAACGCACAAACGGCAATCTGATGGTAAATATGTAGTCAAACTGCCACTCAAAACACATTATGATTCGAACGCAGTCATTGGCTCATCTCACAAAATGGCGTATGATCGGTTCCTAAAACTGGAAGGACGTTTCCATCGAGATCCATCATTCCATTCAGTATATTCTGCAGTTATCAACGAATATCTCGAATTAGGACAAATGGAATTGGAAATTGCTCCCGAGTCGGAATACAAAACCATCAAAAATGGAGTCTCATCCTTTCAATGTTGCTATTTACCACACCATCCGGTATTCAAATCTACGAGTTCCACCACCAAACTTCGGGTAGTTTTTGATGCGTCTGCGACGACGTCGAATAAACATTCACTGAACGACATTTTATTATCGGGGCCAGCACTTCAATCCGATTTACCATCTGTCATCATCAACTGGCGTTTCTTCAAGTATGTTTTCACAAGTGACATTGAGAAGATGTATCGTCGAATCGATATGTATCCGCAACACACTCAATATCAGCGAATTTTATGGAGAGATTCACCGGATGAAAGCATCAAAACATATCGATTGAAGACAGTGACGTTTGGAACGGCTAGCGCACCCTATACCGCAATTCGTGTAATGCATCAGTTAGCTCAAGATGAAGAAACCCATTTTCCACTAGCTGCATTCGCTATTAAAAATCAAATGTATGTCGATGACATACTGTCTGGAAGTCACACAATCGAATCGACTATTGAACTTCAACACCAAATCATACAATGTCTTCAGTCAGCCGGATTTGAATTGAGAAAATGGTCCAGCAATGCACCACCAGTGTTATCGGCAATTCCACAGGAGTATCGTGAAAGTAAATCAGATTTCTTAGTCGGACAAAATGACTCGATTAAAGCACTCGGAACTAAGAATCATACAAAACGAACAATTTTGTCCACAATTGCTCGCTTATTTGACCCATTGGGATGGATCAATCCGATTATTATAGTCGCCAAAACATTCCTTAAACGTTTGTGGTGCGAAGGACTTGATTGGGATGATCAGCTTCCACACAATCTAGCTAACATTTGGCAATCATTCATCGAGAGTTTGAACAGCGTCAATCAACTCACAATTCCTCGTTGGATACACACTGACAACAGTCACCAAACAGTCGAATTACATACGTTCTGTGATGGATCAATACACGCGTATTCTGCTGCAACGTATGTACGAATCGAAACAGTTCATGGAGAAGTTTTCGTCCATCTACTGTTTGCCAAATGCAAGGTAACTCCCAAGCGAGCTCTTACAATTCCAAGAATTGAATTGTGCGGAGCAGTTCTGGCAACTAAATTGCATCAATACGTCAAGTCAAACCTCCAAATTTCGTCTAATCAAATAAATAGTCATTTTTGGACCGATTCAACTATTGTTCTATCATGGATTCGAGGAGATCCCAATCGATGGAAAACATTTGTGTGCAATAGAGTTCATACAATTCTCGACACTAGCAACATCAATCAATGGCATCATGTCTCTACTTCAGATAATCCAGCAGATGTTTCAAGTCGTGGTCTAACAGCTGAACAATTACTCCATAAGAAGCTATGGTGGCATGGACCGTATTGGCTCAGAGAGAATGCCTCTAAATGGCCGGAATCTTCCGTTCCATCATCAAACTTCATCGAAAAGGATATCGACTCAGAAATGAAGAAAAGTTACATCATTGCATCGATTACTATCGATCCTCAAGAATGCATTAGCCGTCGTTATTCATCGTATATTCGTTTACGTAAAATTACTGCGTGGATTTTACGTTTCATCAATAACTGTCGGGAAAAAACTATCACTTATCGAACCACTGCAGGTTACTTAACTCTTATCGAATGGAACCAGAGCGTTATTCCATTACACAAAATCGTTCAATTTGAAGCATTTTCATCAGAAATCGCAGCCCTCAAACACCAACAACCGTTACCAACCAAAAGCAAACTGAGTGGTCTGAATCCATTCATCGATCTTGATGGCATACTGAGAGTGGGTGGCCGTCTTCGAAATTCGTTATTACCATTTGATCAAAAACATCCAGTCATCATTCCATCAACGCATCACTTCACAAAACTGCTAATCGAACATTGTCACCGAATTTGTTTGCATGGAGGTATTCAACTTACATTGAACCAAATTCGCAAAAGCTATTGGATTTTACATGCACGTCGAATCGTCAGCTCACAATTGAAAACCTGTCATGACTGTTTCAAAGTGAATCCAATACCACGCTCACAATTAATGGGAGATTTGCCTCATGTAAGAGTTCGACCTACCTTTCCATTCTTCGCCACTGGGGTTGACTACGCAGGTCCGATCAACTTTCGAGTATCAAAAGGACGTGGAAACAAATCCTACAAGGGCTACATCGCTGTTTTTGTTTGTCTCAGTACGAAGGCAATTCATTTGGAACCAGTGAGTGATCTCACTACCTCAGCATTTCTAGCCGCACTACAAAGATTCTTTGCTCGTCGTGGATTTTGTCGAGACATGTATAGCGATTGTGGCACAACATTCATCGGAGCAAACAATCAACTGAAAGTAAATGAAAATGCTATCAAGAAACTATTCGACAAGGAAATTCTGCCAATTCTTATCCCACATGGAATACAGTGGCATTTTATTCCACCCTTTTCACCACACTTCGGTGGGCTTTGGGAAGCCGGCGTAAAATCGGTAAAGTACCATTTGAAACGAATAATTCCAAATTCAACACTCACCTTCGAAGAAATGGCAACTGTACTTTGTCGTATCGAATCATGTCTCAACTCGAGGCCATTATTTCCGCTCAACGACCGATTCGATGATATTACCGCATTAACTCCAGGACATTTCATAAGAGGAGATGCTTTATTAGCACCGCCCCCTGAACAACCAATCGAAAATTTGTCGCCAGTCAATCGTTGGCATCAATTACAAAAAATCATACACGAATTTTGGAACGTCTGGCATAAAGAATACCTATCAAGACTACAAATTCGTCCAAAATGGAATCAAGTCAAGGAAAACATCGCGATTGGCGAATTGGTTTTAGTAAAAGATGAACGATTACCACCTAACCAATGGAGATTAGGTCGAGTCATTGAAGTTCATGAAGGCAAAGACAAATTGGTTCGAGTAGCTTCATTAAAAACAGCGAATGGAATTATCAAACGTCCGATCGTCAAATTATGTCCATTACCTCGTCAAGAGCCAGCTGACAAAAGCGTAATTGATCAGCTCCAATCGATAAAGGAGCGTCTGTTGCACACTAATCAAAATTAAATAAACCTTGCTTTCATTGTAGCTATCCAATGTACCCACCGTCATCTCGTCAATCAACACATTTACTCCGCCGAGTCGTGGCGGCGTAATAACCACCAAATTTCAACTGATTATGGAGGAAATGCCGATCAGTTTTTTATTTATTTCACCAAGTTGCATCTATAATTAACACCATCAGGTCATGTGTAATCAATTAAACATAATTAAAACACAATTCTCTCACAAAATTCTCGTTTCTAGATACAACGAATATATTACGAATATCAATCAAATGTGCCACATAATCATTGAAGATTTATCCTGATATACATCAGCCCGGGCGGCATGTTTGGACTTAAATACAGTATTCGCGATGACCATGTAATACTTACCTGGGAAACAAACTCTCATCCTGAAATGCATTACATAAATTCCATAAACCTAAAAATAAAGATTGTAGCAATTAATTAATACTTACCTTGTCATCCTTAAAACTTACCTTTTCATTTAATGCAAAACAAAGGAATCATATGTAAACAATACACATAAAATAATTTGGCCTTGAACTTGAACTTCAATTTGGGAATTTTAGCAAACCAAATTATCTTATGGATACTGTACACAATATTAATGTAATTTCACTTTATTTGTATTATTCACTTTAATTCGTAGATACTTACCTAAAAACACAGCAATTATCATTATACAAAACTAAGAAATTAATATTATTAATTAATTAGAATGTACACTTGATTGTTATGCCAACCAATTTTTTTGTGTTGACATTTCATTAGTATACCACTACTAATGCAATGTTGATGCAACCAAATTTATTATAGAGTGCGGTTTATAATGCCATCTAGTGACCGGTATAACCCTATTTTGATAACACTCTATGATAAATGGAAGAGATTTTGTAATTAACTTATAAGGAAATTATATTTTTTTGTCATTATTATTGTAATCAACCAACGAGGAAACAAGTAAAAAATAAAATTAGCGAATTTAAAGTAGCGCCTCAGAAAATTAAACCAAGTGTTTTGAGTAGAGAAAATTCAACTTAAATCACGCATCCACCCAAATCTGAACCAAATAAACATTGAAATACACAACAAAATTCGAATTTTTGGATTTTTCAAATTTTTATATTTTTTTATTCGAATAATTTAAGAAAAGCTCATTATTATCAATCTATCCTATTCGCTGGACGAAATGATATTTCGCATTTGTCGTATGGCCGTGACTAATTTCGGATCGCATCCCACGCTCAATTGCAAATAATTTTCTGCCGGCGCTCTTAATAAAGCGGCCATTTGCTGCAAATGTGAATTTAACGAGAGGCCCAGCTCCTCCAATACACTACCCAAGTATTCTATGTCGGTCGCTATTTGTTTCGCATCGCCACTTGAAATTTCGCATATTTGAACAATTTGCTCTTGAAACATGGCGCAACATTCGTCCGCGATTAAAGAAAGCAATACATCAGCGCATGGAATGTTACGGGAATATTTTACGTCACATAATTCTAAAGCCAATTTTAGTTGTGGTGATGGTGCTAGCAATAATGGTTCCAAATGTTGTGGTAGCGTAAGTAAATACTGTCCAACTTGAGTTATGTACTCTTGCGGAGCATAGCTGTAATCGGGTAGATCCACTGCTCCCGAAGTATTAAACGTTTCATTCAATTCAATATGTTTTAAATGATTTTCCATAGGGGTAAAAATTGATGCCAAAGTTATATCATGAATCTCCTCACAAAGCGGTTTGATTAGTTCGTGCACTGAACTAAATATACCACAATTCGAATTAGGTAAATACGAATTTTTCTTATATCCATTCACCGTATCGATTAATTTTGTGAAATCATTAAGCTCTCGTTTACCCGAAATTCGATAACTAAAATCTGATTCCAATTGCTGATTGAAACGATCATTGCTGCTCAAGATGATTTCGGTTAGCTTCTTTTCAAGCGTGTCTAGGCTTATTTCAAAATCGCCTACACAATTTAGAAGCGAAATACAAGTTTGCAATAAGCTCCAATCTTGCTCGGTCGATCGACTTGCCCGTAATTGCTTTTGCGCCTTTTTATATTTTTCTAGATAGTTTTTGAAGAAAGTATTGAGCACGAGCACCAGTTGTGCCATGGCACAATTTTGGGTTATCTCATCACATTTCCTGATTGCAATTTCGGCCCATTGAATAATTTTCCCATTGGAAGAACTCAAAGCGCGAATACTTTCGGCTACCGTTGAATAATTGAGGTTCAAATTGGTCATATTGGTGTTTAGATTGTTTTGCTCGATTGCCGCGTACTGGCCAATAAAAATGTTAAAATAATCGAAAATTGATCGGGCTAAATTTTTTAACTGTGCTTGGGTTAATTTAAAATTGGCCGCCTCAATATTTTTCATCATCATAGTACCCATGTACACATTAGCATTAGAAATTTCAACCAAAGCCGATATTTTATCATTCGTGCGTTTTAATGCGGTCATAACGGCTGTTTCCCGATTTGGCTGAACTGAATTTAAAACTTCGGATAGTATTAGAATTGGTTCAATGTAGCCGTTTGTACCAAATACTTGGGTGCACCATTTATTTTGTTTATGGTAGTGTTCTAAAAGAACGTCGTAGAAATCCCGAAGAAAACGATTTGGATTCGAATTTTCAGATAATTCAGTTATTTCGACCCAATGTCGTTCCAAAATATTTTTCTGTACCTGGCGATAATACTGGGACAATTGGGCGAGGCGATCCATATTCTCAAATAATTTAACATATTTCTTTGATTGTTCAATATCGCCAGAGCTAAAGTTCTGAACAACTGATGGGCTTGCTAATGCCTCCACTCGATTTTTATACCCTTCCACTTGTATTTCACGTTCATTCTGCCCTGGTAATCCAGTTTGAGCAGCCAACGATTTTTGCAAGGAATGCAATTTATCACAAGCTTTTACAAGATCATTTTGCTCCAAAAATTCTTCCAGTTCAGAAGTAAGACGACCCCATCCATCCGATTCTTGCAATCCTTGTTTCGCAACTTGCAACGTAGTTTTCAACTTATCCAATTTCTCCAAATGTTCCATACATGAACCAGTTTCTTCTTGGACTTGGGCGATTTCCTGTTGTACATCGGACATACGTTTACGTAATGCCAATGCCTCATTCTGTAGGGTTTGGGTGTCTTTCACAACTCGTGGTAAATTTAGTAGGAATTGTTGACTAGTATCTTCCACCGCTGAGTTCACTTGTTGCACATAAAGTTGGAGTTTCGTGACAAATGATTGAACGAACTGCTCCTTATTTTCATTGCTTGATTCAGTATTTTTGTAAGTAGTGTTAATCCAATTGTAAACATCGAAGTTATCGTCAGAAAATGCAGCAACATCCATTTTTTAGTTTTTATGACAACACCTAACCGTAAACGTCAACTACAAATGTCAAAACTGGTAAACACGACGAGCAGCGACTCGATGTGTTGAATATTTTAACAAGATTATAAGTGTAGAGTTGTTTTGTAGAGATAATCAAGTCAAAAATTTCTGTAGTAAAGTATGTAATGTACTATTGTACTAGCATTGCAACTAGCTAGCAAGTAGTTTGCACAAAGTACAAGCTAGATGATTAAATGATCAATACTTCATTAGCATTAATTATAGAGAAACACGATATATCTTTTGAAGACAATTAAAACGATACGTAATCTTACATATTTTTGGAGAGTTTAGTAAGAAACACGCCTTGCGCTTATACGGTATGCTAATTATAATAGTGACCGATCATTACAAGCGCATATTAAGTTGACGATCAGTTCAGAAGACAGCAAGGGGTTTAATAAGCTCAACAATTACTTGTTTACAACGTAAGTAAGTTTAGATAAGTACAAAGGCATTTAAATAAATAATGTACAAAATTCCAGGTGGTTCCCCTGATTGCAATATCTAATTGAAGCTAGCAATGGATTATGCTGATGAAACCAATGCTCAGCTCACCAACGAATCATATACAATTAAATGCGGCATTGATTCGACGAACCGAGCCACTTTCCTCGAGGACGTTGTCGCAAAAATTGTTTCTGATAAACCAGCCATCATCCACGTTTACACGTCGGATGGTGACTTTCAATTTCCCGACCTTAACGCAGATCAATGGACGCAGAATTATGAGAAGGAAACTTATTTCATAGCGGCGAGTGAACGATGGAATGGGACCGATTTAAAAGAATGTGCCTCACTAATGGAATTTGAATTGGGGGCACTATGGATTCAGCTTGTACCTGCAATTAATCGCAATCAAGTTGATTCGGTTAAGTTTTATGAGGCGATCGATAAAATTTGTCTAGGCAGACGAGAATGTCATCCATACGAATGTATAGGGTTAGTGGCTGACGGTCAAGAATTTATTTGGGATAATCCGAATGTAGCTGAAGTATTCAAATTGCAGCCAGATATTAAGCAGATTGCGCAAGAATATGAAATTAATTTAAACTTTGTTGATAAACGAACCTAATTTGGAATAAACATATATTTAATTTGTTAGTTCTGGCTATCATTGCACATTTTTGGCAGCAGAAAAACAGGTTTTACTTTTAAACGGGGCCAGTAAAAATTATTCAGCAAATATCTATTGATTCATATAAATTGTAATTTTATTTATTTATTAACAAGCAAAACCAATTAGGCCATTTTATTAATTATAGCCAATTGAAGCGAATTGATTTGATTCGACCATTTATCCATTGCATTGTATCGAGAGGCTTGACGGGTTTCTTGATTTAATTCCAATACTTGGTGAACTTGGTCTATCCTTCCTTGAATGGTACTGCAGAAATACAAAAAAGAAAACAAATTAAATTCTCGAGTTAAGATATTTATCCGATTACAATTCACTTACTTATCCAAAATGCACGATACAAGTAAACCTTCCACTTCGGACGATTCAATATTCAACTCCATTGAAATAAAATCAATTGCAATGCGAGTATAGGGCCGAATTAATTTTATCAATACTTGGGTACGAATATTCCGCAACAAATCTTCGATGTGCTCTTTTATAAATGGATCAGCCATTATGTTGTGTTTATGATTTTTAAGGATTAGTTCGAACTCGTTTATATCATTATTTTGATATGCGCTTACTAAATTGGTCATAGCCGTTATTTCTGGGTCATTTTTATAGGGTTTTGCTTCTTGTGAATCGAATGGATTTATACCAGATTTCATAAGCATATTAGCCAATACAAGATATTTGAGGCAGGTAGTTCGACGCGGAGATCCAGATTCATCATAATTTTTAAATGCCTCAAAGAAATCCGTATGAGCTTTCTCGAATTCTCCCTCACGTAAATGCATTTTACCTCCGCACTCACGTATTACGCCCATGATAAGAGGATGCGGAATTGCCGATTTTATGTGCAATGACTGTTCGTACAGGGCTTTTAATTTTTTGTTATTCTTTTGGAAAGTGTACATCTGTATCTCTAGCGCATAGATTTCGAGTAATTGAGTCCCCTTTTTTAAATCATCTTCACCGTCTGCTGTCTGTAAATAGCGTAATATAATTTTAATTATGTGCACTCCGGACTGAACAATACTGTACCTGGCAAGAGTGATGCAATTGTTTCAAAATTTTTTGTAATTTCGTAAAATCCTGACGATCAAAATATAATTTCCCTAGTTTAGTGTTTGTTTTAAACCAAAGGCGATCATTTTTCGCGTCTTTAAGTGCTTCTAGTGTTGTTTCGTAAAAATTTTGAAGCAGTTCCATCTAAAAACCGATAAATCAAAATCAATAAACTCGCTAGTAAAATTAATTAGCCGGATTCCATTGACGTTAGCAAAGTACTTGCAAGTACCTGTGAGTGGATGTTCAATGGAACACAATTTTTATTGAGATGTGAGTAGTTAAAGTAGTTGCGAGTACTTTGCTAATGCCAATGGAACCTGGCTAATAAGTAATGTACATTTTTTGATGTTGATATATAGTCCAATATCGAATTAATCGATTTTTCTGAATGATTTCTAGTCACAGCACTTTTGATATACGTTAAAAGTTGTTTATAACGTGTCATCATTTCCGCGTAATTGGTCAGCTTAAAGTTTATCTTTATCATCTGTTTCAGTGCCTTGAAACCCCACTCGCCCTTCTCACCATTCTCCAAATCAAGCACCTTTTGAAACGATTGTAACGCAGCTAATGGTTCTTCCTCTTTCAATGCCTTGCTATTATAGTATTGGTTCTCAAGATCTACATCGGGCTCAGAATTGCTATCCTCCGAGTACTCCTGAAACAATCACAACAAAAGACGACATAACCTCAAAACTTTATCAAAATTGAATTTTTTTGATACTCACCAAGCCATAATCCTCTTCATCTTCACACATGAAATCATCATCAATATCCGACATATTTAAGGGGCACACAGGAAAATTACAACTATAAGATTAAATTATCGATAATTTTTGCAAATTAATGCAAAATGAAAAATTTTCGGCGTTAAGATAACTATTTTTTGACGTTTTCTGATTGTAATGATATTAGCGACGATTGAAAAATCTTAAGCTTTTAGTATTCGAACAATAGATGACGGGCAAAGCGTTTTACTGGGAGTGCGTTCACGAGTTCTACATTGTTACTATATTTTTAACAATAATGGCTGCCGCATGAAAATGGTCTACAGCATGGCTCAACATAACGAAGTTAAAAATGTGTGATCTCAAAACGGCATTACCAACTTTTATTTATATTTTTTGAAAAATTAATTTATTGCGATATTTCTACCACTACACCTAGGCCATTCATTCCCCTAAATTTCCGAAAACAAGTTTTCGATGCTTTTCATAATCCTTCTCATCCTGGCGCTTCCATCAAACTTTTGACTTAGAATGTCATCTGGTCATCGATTAAAAAAGACGTTCGGAAAATGGCTCAAAGTTGTGTAGCTTGCCAAAAGGCTAAAATCTCTCGACATACTAAATCTCCACTTAGTAACTATAAATTAACTTCTCAACGCTTTTTGATTATTCACCTCGATATCATTGGTCTTTACCAGTTTCTGATATTCAGCGATACACTCGCTGGCCCAAGGCGCCGGTTCCAGTTGCGGATATAACTTCTGCAACCGTCGCTTTCGCTGTCTACTCGCATTGAATAGCTCGCTTTGGTGTTCCAAAGTTCATCGTCACGGGCCAAGGCTTGCAATTCGAATCAAGACTTTTTCACGAGAACAACTAGCATCGTGTTGTCAAATCTGCCATTATGTGCTATGACCGAACTGATTGGACTAGTGTTCTTCCTTCAATCTTACTAGGTCTACGGACGATTTACAGTGACGAACTAAAAGCTACTCCAGCCGAACTTGTTTATGGATGTACGACTCGAGTTCCAGGAACAATTTTAGATACTACCAACGATCAAATTTTACAATCAGACTTTATTACGAACTTAACACGACACTTTGATTAAATTCGACCTGTACTCTCTTCTCGACATACTATGGACAAAATTTTCATCAGATCTGCTAACTTGCTGAATTGCTCGCACGTTTTCATACGGACGGACGCAGTACGCAGATCACTGCAACCTTTCACTGCAATTTTTCACTTTGGATCTGAACGGACGTCACGCTAAAATTTTCATCGGCTAACTCAGACCGTGTTACTCGGACAATCAATCACAAATTACGGACGCGCCAACTATACAAACTGGATTACTTTTACCGACTCACGAACCAGAACTCATTATTTCGGCTGACGGACCAAAAGTTCGCAAAAAGGTTCGTTTTGATCTTTCACCAAGTACTAAAACAGTTACCAGATTCTTAAATTCTCGATAGATCTTCGATCTTTCTGGGAGGGGAGTATTGTGGCGTCTTCACACCTTGTATCGAAATTCATTTTATAAATTAATTAAAATTGACTAGCATCTGAATGGTTAGTTGGGTATAAACCAACTTTTTGTAATATTTTCAATTCTAGAAGCCAATGTAAACAACAAAAAATAGATTAGTTTTAAGTTTTTGTTTTAGAGTTTTTCATGATTTCTTTGACACAACAAGAACACACCATAACATCCGCTGAAATAACAAAAATGTTAACAGAGAAACGTTGCTTAAGACGTATCTGGCAAATTAATCGATCGCCAGATGCTAAACATAACTTTAACTAGAAAGCCTACTACAACAAACAAGATGAATTATATGCAAAACTATCTTAAGGAATTATTTCCCCATTCGGACACAAACTATTCATTATTTTAACGAGGGAAAGGCTAAATCCTTCGCTGATCACCTTGAAAGTGTATTCACTCCTCAGACCTGCGAGGTGATTAAAGATAAATAAACCACTAGTAAAGTTTATTATTGCACATCAATTAAAAAAGCCCCTGGATATGATCGAATTACAGGTGAAATGCTAAAACAACTGACTGCGAGTGTGCCTTTGGACGACTGGCTTAAACACTCAATTCAATTTACGAATCAGAATATATCCCTGAGTGGTGGAAATTGTCAACTATAATGATCCCGAAGCCTGGCAAGGATCCTACCAAAGTCTTGTCATATAGACCAATAAGCCTACTACCAATCATCTCGAAAGTATTCGAAAAAACTATTATCGAAAATTTTAAACCGGAACTACGAAATGTCATCCCTAATCATCAATTTGGTTTCAGAGTCAAGTACTGAACCATTGAGCAAGTGCACCGAGTAGCTGCAGAAATTAGGTCAGCGTACGAAGAGAAAAAAAACTGCTCCTCCGTCTTCTTGGATGTTGCCCAAGCATTCGATAAAGTTTGGCACGAGGATCTACTTCATAAAATTAATCTTAAATTACCAGAAATTTACCAACTTATGAAGTCGTATTTGTCAAATCGCAGATATTATGTCAAATACAATACCTCTGAATCAGGCGAGAAAAACATTTTGGCTGGAGTACCACAAGGTAGTGTGCTTGGCACAACGTTATATTTAATTTTCACTTCAGATCTACCAACGTCTTTGGAAATTATGACGTCTACTGTCGCAAAGGATACGGCAATCGTATGTAGCCATAAAAATCCACAAACGGCGTCCTAAACTGTGCAACAACATATATATGACATCGAAATATGGCTAAAACAATCGAAAATAAAGGTCAATGAAGAGAAATCGACTCACGTAACATTCACATTAAATAAGGTTACTGCCCACCTGTCACAATGAACGGAATACAAATCTCTCAATCAAATGGAGCAAAATATCTAGGCGTCCATCTGGACCGACGGTTAACTTGGCGAAAACATTTTGAAATGAATCGAGACCATATCAAATTAAAAGTTGATAAAGTGCACTGGTCCATGGGGAAATATTCAACCATTGACATAGAAAACCAATTATAATTTGGTCGTATGGGTCAATTATGGCAATCAACCTCAAATTCGAATATTGACATTGTCCAATGAACACAGTCAAAAATTTTCAGAATGATTACACGGGCACCCTATGGTCCATAAAAAACAAAAATATACATAAGGACCTTAGCATCCTAACTATCAAAGACGAATTCCAAAAGCTGTGGATCAGCTACATATATGCAGGGAAATCAGCATCTTATCCGAATTTGCTGGCGCGAAACCTAACAGATATACCTATGTATTCACGATTAAAGAAGATAACGGCTGGGTCATCAGATTACGATCTGTGATGAAAATGAACACAACTATGACGCCCTGTCGGAGTGCAGAATTCATGGGTCGACCCATCTTCCATGCCAGTACTAATTGAACCTATAGCCCTACGTCCTCGAATTGGGTGGGAAACGGCGAAAAAGTAAGGACGGGAAAAACGAACCGCGGAAGAGTTGGGAACGCCTAGGCCCCAGAATAGATTAAAGATAAATTTTTTTTATATGTTTATAAATAAAACATTGCATGCGTATACACATATTAAGAACCACTCGAACCCCAACACGTTGTCAATTCATTAAATACGAAAATCTGACTCTTTATGTTATTCGATGCTGTCGTCGGTTGTAAAGCTTAACATTTTTTTCAGAACTGTGCCACGTATTCGGATTGGGTGAATCACTTTTTGACTGAATTTCAAACGGGTATATTTTCACCATATAGACTAACTCTGCGGACGTGCTTTTAAAACCGTCCTGAAATACTACCTTAAGGCCGAGGTACTTCATTCCCAGTACTTTTGATACCTCCTCATAAGAAGACTTGAACTGCCTGCTTCTATCGGTGACGATGGCCGATATGTGACGTGTGGCCTCGGGCCAACGCGTGAATCGACAATCATAGCGAAACAGTAGGTAAGCCCTCAGATGGTGTCACTGGTCTTATCAAATTTATCTGAATTTCAGTAAAACGTTTACTGGCCGGATAATATAATCCTGTTTCGCTTTTAACATTCCGTGATATTTTGCATTTTAATTGCTAGTGTGATTAAATCCAAATGTCTGGGTCAAGGTCAAAGCCAAATCGGTAATGATTCCATCATATTGGGTGCTTTTGAACCTGGTCGTGTGCTGGTTGTCGGCGTGTCAGCGGAGAATTGTGATCTGGATAGATTCTCAACGCGATTTGACAAAGCGTCAATTCGTGTTGTTAACTCGCAAATTGTGAGTTAATGCATCGGTACGAATTTGAATGGAACTTGTGAATACTCTCAGATATATTAACGTCCATTATTTTTAATAAATTGACGTCTTCCATTCACTACAAAATTGCTTGCTTATGTGTTGGTAGCTGTTATAACCACAAGTTCCTATAAGCACCGATTCCGTGATTTAATTCTCGGATAATGATTCCATTTTCGGTAGAAACTGGTATGACTTTTTATCGCCGAGATGATGACCGGATAATAGACGATCGAGCTTTATCTTGGCTAATTCGCACTATCGTTTGTTACAGCCTCTTTGAGAGCCTTTTCCCGGGTATGGGGGTTTGAGAATTTTGCCATGCACGTGTTTGACCGTATCGGGGTCGAGAGCCGCAAACGCCCAGTTGTTGGCAGAACTACGTGCAAAACAAGATGGGCGGTATGCCTAAAAGGATAAATAGAGTCTCTGAACCAGTTGCTGGAACGTCAAGGGGAATTTTTAAACCTCCGACATTCTTTGGCGAAATCCGATTCGAGAATTTTAAAGTTCAGTTTTAAGCGGCAGTGCAGCACAATTGTTAGTGTGCAGGAGAGTAGCTCAACGCACTCATTTTAGGTATTCGTGGGAAATTTGCAGATATCTTGCAAACCGTCTCAGAAAGGAGCTATGAGCGGGTTATGACTGAGTTGAAGCTAAGATTTGGGCAGTCACAAAGCAAGTGGCAAGTACGTGGGGAAATCCTCCAAGATCTGGAGAGAGAAGTAATAAAATTGGCGCATCAAGTATATGGCAATGCACCTGCAGATGTGTTGAATGGACTAACAGTGGACGCGTTTATTAGTGCTGTCAAGGACGACTATCTAGAGCAAGTTTAGCCACTAATGCAGAATATTGGAGCCACAGAAAATTACAACAGTCAAAATGGTGAGCCAGGTGACATCAAAAGTCAAAGACGGGCGTGACGTTAGGTCACTACATACGAAAGTGTACGCAACGATGGAATGTTCGTTTAGCAAGGCAGCCTGATTCCCGAGATAAGCAGCATTCAACTGACGTGAGGAACAAACACTGTGAATAAATGAAACCACAGAGATTTCAAGTAACAAATAAGGCCAAAGGCAAATGTTTAGTTCAAAACCGGAAAGTGGAGGATGGCTAGAAGGGGATGCACGACCAGAGAAATCGATGGACATATTGGAGCAGAATGGAGCAAAGATCCTTGGGAGAGGCCCACCACAAGATTGAAGTACGATTATTGAGGGTGAGACCGGCAGAGGGGTTAATTGCTCAAGAGAGAGTGATCTAGGAGGCTCAAAGGTGACACGCTATGGAGTTAAGAAGATGTGCTGGAATACGACGAGGCAGAGAGAGAACAGACACATGATGAGTCAATAGTGGAAAGCGTTGAAAAAGCCGAGAAACTACTGATTTGTCAAGATTTGAAAGATTCAATCAATAAATAAAATAAATAAAAATCTAAGTTGCTTAATTATTTTATAAAAATTGACTAGTTTAATTTATTACAACTTATTTGAAACTTATTTTATTGTGTTTTTGTAGGTCAGACTACCCAACAATTAAATTCAGTCGGTCCACTTGAAAAACCTGTGCCCAAAAACAGCAAACTTTGTGGTCTTAAATTTTACGACTAAAAAAAAGTTATTCGCGGTGGATCGAATATTAGGATTTCAATCGAAAAAAATTTCATAATAGGCGGCGGTGATTCATCCAAACAACAGGAAAAACCAACTCCAGGATTTCACATCAGGTAAATACATCGCTTCAGATAGGTTTTAGGGGTGGGTGGGTGGTCAAATAAAATGAAAATGCTCAAAAAAATAACGTCCAATAGGAAAACTGAATAGGAAAACAATAACATAATTTAAATTTCAAATTAAATTTATTTACAAAGTTATATAATTTTTTTTTATTATGTCATGGTATTTTTGTTATTTTTATTATTTTCTAAATAATAATATGAATACAGAATTTATTTTATTTATTTGTGTTAATAAATATTTTATTTCATTTATACGAAAAATCTTCTTCTACATAATGTTAATTGTTGCTCTTGTTGTTTAATTTTAAATTTTTTTTTTTTCAAGTTTTATAAATCTTAGAAAATAAATAATAATTATAATAATAATTAATCTTTTAAAAATAAGCATACAAATATATTTTTGTTTTAATTTATTTATGTATGTATAATATAATGAGTATTTCGTGATTTTTAAGCAAATATTTTTGGCAAATTTACTAATTAATTTAAAAATATATTGACTGCGCCAAAAATTAATTATTTTAATTAAGCCATTTAATTTTTGCTTTATTTTGATGTAAATTTTGTTTATATAATTTTTTTATTTAACGAAAAATTATTACTACTAAAAAATTGGTATTGGCACAAAATATTTCCCAAGGTTCCCATTATTTGTTTTTGGAGTAAGTTGTGTATAAAGAAAAATGCATGTTATAAAATATGTTAATGCATTTCATTGTATTTTGCTTATAAATTAATAGTACGTAACAATCTCTTTTCCTAATCCTCAACATATTCATTTAGCAATCATTTATTACTTAATAAAAAAAAACTTATATAAATTAATTAAATTAAATCTTATTTAAAATTTATCACACGAAAAAAACAAAATAAAAATAAAAGAAATCGAATTTTAAACATAACTTAAAGCTCCTGGCTATTTACAGTAACTAATAAATTTAATTATTTTGCATCCTGGATTCAAACATGGCTGCTACATCTTTTATAGAACGATGTGGTGATATTTTATCACGTCTAAAAACGAAATAACAAAACTTTAATAATTCTTTCGAATGCACATCATTCAGGCACATGTTACTCACTTTGTTATCTGCGAACACTTTACCGGTTGATTTGGTATGCATTCGAATACATTCTCATTCGTGGTATAATCACGTTCGCGATTATTATATTCTGGTACCTCAGTCGGTTTATTATTGTCGGGTTTCGTGGTAGTTGTCGTTATCGTATTCGGCGTACTACTACATTTATTCGCCGCAAAATTTAATTTCATCGGATTCAGTACATTATTTGGGGGATCGCATAAATTATTTTGATTTTTCTCATCGCTAATACGTCTCACACGGCTATTTATACTTATCAAATCACCATCGGCACAGCCATCAGATGAGGATGATGTTGAATTTGTCTGGAACAATTTCGATTTAAAATTTCTTTGCGCTAATGAATTATTTATTGTACTGGTATTTTGATCATCATCGTCCACCGGCCCAGCCATTAGTTCTAATTTATTATTCGGTTGTTTGATTTTAAACGATGATGTTAGATTATCACGGTTAAATTTTTCATTTAGCTGATGTCTACGCTCTTCTTTAATTTTTTCGATCCGTTCCCGATCTAATTTACAATTTTCAATTAATTTATTTGCCGACGTTGCTACCGCCGCTAAATTTGTCGTCGTTTTATCATCGTAATTATTTTGTATCAGAGAGATTCGATTTTCAGTAGTTGGAGTTATTTTAATAGGCGCTTCTTCCTCATTCCCTCCGTCGTCATCCATTTTGTTGTAAAATTCTAATTTTAAATTTAATTTTTTACAAACGTCATTGCTATTCGGTTTAATTAAATCGTTTGGTAATTTTTTCGGCTGGTTTAAACTTTTCGGACGCATCAATTCAAGTGATTTCCTTCGCGACAATTCATTCTCCTCGATTGTATGAATATTTATCTGTTGACTACTTTTATGGTTCTCAAAGGATGCTCGCTTATTTTTACCAAATTCACGTATGAAAGCGTTTTCATCGAGACTACGAGTTATCTTAAGCTGTTTGTTCGAAGCCGCTACATTATTATTAATGTTATTAAGATTTTTTTCGGAAAGTTCAAATTTCGTAGCCAGCTGTTTAACATTATTCGTATTTGTCGCGACTTTATTATTCAGCTTTACGTTCTCGTACAATTTTGGCGATGGCTTGACCAAAACATTTTCGTACATAGAGACATTATTTGGATCATACTCCAAACTGTCTTGTATGTCACAGTCCAAATCGGACCCCATCGGTATATCATCGTTGTTCGGTACAATGGAATCATCGTTATCATCATCCAACATATCGTTAATTTCGCTAATGGCCGACCGATAAAATTTCACTTGCTCGTAAACCATTTTATCGTCAAAAGTCGTTTCTAAAACTTTTTTTGTTTTGTCTAGATTGGACGGAGACGTGTGACACACATCTTCGTATACATTATCATCATCGTCAACCAACGTTTTAGTGCTTTTGGTAGGCGATTTATACGTTATTTGGATCGTAGTCGATTTTAGATTAAAAGAATTTTCCAAATTTTCATAATCGTTTGAAATGTTACTTTTGGGCGAGCCGTCTAACGAGACAACATTCGATTGTATACGATTTAAATTATGATAACCAAACTCACTTGGCGTTATCGATTGACTAGTATTATCTGATGTGGTCGTATTATGAGTTACGTGATTCGGAGTATTTGGCGTTGACTTATTATTTAGCTTACTACTGTTATTGTTATTTAAATTATTATTGTAACTATTCAAATCAAGTGACATGTTTAATTTAAATTTATCTAAATTATCTTTGGTATTTGCTGCTGCTTGCTGTTCAAATGAATTTCGCGTTGAATTATTGTCATAGGTCGGAGTATTTAAACTACTGCTCGCATCTGAGCTTGTGTCGCCCACTAAAAGTGAATAGCGCGGCGATTGATTTGGACTTTGAGGTGTTGCAATGCTTAATTTTGATCGATTCATCGAGCTTGCCGAACTTTTACTCGCCAACGCGCTCGAATTAAACATTTCCGCCGAATTACTACGCAAAACGATCACATTGTTTTTCGTCTCATTCGGTAATATCCCGCTTGAAGTGGTGGTTTGCTCAAAAAAACTGTAACGATTTTTAATTTGCTTTGCCGGTTGACCAGCTCGAATTATATTTTTATTAGTCGCGGGTGGCCTGAAATGTAGAAAAAAAAAACCAAAAAATGTATTAATTTTTAGGCGCCCGGACATAAATTTCAAAATTACCTTTGAACGCTGTTCGTAGGTGGTAGGTCATCAAAATAATTCATTTCCAATTTTGTTCGACCATCCGATACGCCCGGATAACTAAACCGCCCCTCCTTTGCACACGTTGTACTATTATTAGTCGGGTAACTATTACGGGTAATTATCGATGATTTTTTAGAAGTCTCATTGCTATTTGGTTGATTTGAAGAAATTTCATGACTAGATGAATCGGCGGAGACCGGTGGATTATGTACCTGAACTGATGTATAAATTGTATTTGAATTAATTGGATTATTATTTATAGTATGCTCAGGAGTGCTACAATCTATATACTGAATATCAGATAGCTGATCTTCGAGTTTATAACGTTTGCATGAACTTTCATCGTTATTACCATTGCTCAACCAACTCGTCGTAGTGGTGCCATCAGTCGCAGGATTTTGTGAGTTCAAGCGGGGTTGCTTTTTAGGACTAGGATTAACACTGTTCGCAGCACTAGAAAATTCTTCAGGCCGTGCTCTCATAATCCGTCGATTCTGATTTTGCTGAGATATTTGGTTTTGAGTCAATACGGTTGGAATTTGTGATGGATTTGATTTTAGTTTTGGGCTGCTTACAAGGCTCTCAGTTTCGCTAAATATATGCATTTCTGGTTCTTCCCGGTCGAAATTTAAACCAAGCTCAGACATTTCTCGCGAATTATCCATTGTAATGGCACGTAATGGGGATTGTAACAAATCAAAATATGAATCGTGCGAAACTGATCGACTGTGGCCGGCTGTGCGAAGGCTATCTATGGAATTTGATCGAACACAAGCGTCTAAGGTGGTAATCGATTTTCCATCGAACATATCCGAACATAATTTTGACACTTTTCCAGTACTAGACGATGTTGTAAAATTTGGTGGTTTACGCTCGTCCCCTTCCGTAGGTATGTGATGTTGTATTTGGGATTTTTTACAGGGCTCGATCGTAGTGGGTGAAACTTTATTAGTGGCCGCTGCAATATTTACGACTTTCATATCATGATTACTGTTTGATGATCGCGGTGCGCGGCTAAATAACGATTTCCAGGAATGTGTTTTACGTTTCTGCCAGCTCCTCGGAACTGGTAACACTGTATGGTATTTATCTGGCAGACTAGATGGCCCACCGCCTACTTCTATATAACCTCCTTGTAATGCACTCGCTTGCATTGGTTTATTAATATCTATACTATCCGATCGATTGTGTCTTGATTGAGCCTCTTCTATACTTAGCAATTTGGCACCTCCGACATTTAAACTTTTTGGCCTCTCCATAACTAGCAACGATTGGTCATGGTCTCGTTGGTCGACAAAACTATCAGAATCGGTCAGCGAATCTAGCTGAACATCGGGAAATCGAGTGAATTCATCGTCTGCGAAAATTGATTCACAATTCGTTATTAAATATTCTGTAACGACTGCTTGAACGCCAACACCGCGTAAAGCCGCAACACCACCCGATTCGAGAGCAGGACTTCGCAATAAATTAGGAGCCCATACTATAGCTAAATTTCGATCAGTCATTCCAGTGCTATCCGAATATCGCGAAATTTTATTTAAATGCATCGATAAATACTTTAACGTGCGATAATGAGGCGGTGGTAATTTTTGAACGGTTTCTTTCATTTGTTTCAAACGAAATTCTTCACCTTCTGCACGATTTTGAATTACATCTACGAAATTGTCGTACAGTTGGTACGTACACAAAGGATTCGGTAGCTCACGGAAGTACATTTTCAGCAAGGAACTCACAGCATGAATATCCTGTTTAATATCCGGATGGGATAAATCGGGAATGCGTTCCTCATCAAATGCTCGTCGCAGTTTTTGTATATTCGACGTGATACCCGATAGTCGATAAATTCCATCTACAATTCCATACTCCTCGATAAATTCAGCGCAACATTTCAAAACCATTGGAATTTCTTGACCACTATTTAAAATATGTTCACTAAGGTCACACGAAAAGACGCGCTCTTTATAAATTCCACTTTGCTTTAGACGGCGACGCGATGGTCGTGACAGTATAAAACTACGAAAGAACGCTATTAGTTTCCCATGTTTTCGAAGAACCGGTTTTGTGGGCGACACAGCCAATGAGCCCACCAGTGGTGGTGGCAAAGGCATATGCCTTGGTACTTTATCCCCGATTGTCGCAACACAATTTTGTGGAAAAAAGCCTACTTCATACTGACTTTTTTGCAAATGTGATTTCTTTCCACGCCACCAAACCGATTCGGCGGGACTAGGCATATCAATAACCGATATCATATCACCAACTTCGATTGAAATCTCATCACAGGCCTGAGCGGTATATCTTCTAACACCATATGCCGCCCCCACCGCCGGCGTATTTATACTTTTCATCGTATCAGTATCGGCAACTGGAAGGCGACGTCCTTTATTATCTAGTTGCAACCAAGTCAAAACCGGGCCGCATGTTAAAGCATCCGAAGCGATCATGGAAAATCGATTTAAATATTTAATGATAACATTTTCTAGCTGGTTATCACCAGGATCCAGATGTTTTAAATTATCTAATCCACTAATTTTCCGATCGTACACACATGTGTGCAGCAATTCATCTAACATTTTAAGATTATCCACTGAACGACGTATTAGAAATGGTTCTGATCGCCCCGCAATCACCCGCACAATAAACCACGCATTATTAGTGCCTAAATACGATTTTGTTTGGGACAAAGTATCGCTTATTTGTGATGCATTACTACTTATGTTGCCCGATTCCAATTTCTCATCAATCAATCGTACGCTTATTTTGCCTAATTGTACACGCTCGTAATGAAAATGGGCACAGTCTTCTAGCTTTGGAAAACGACATGATTTCTGCAACAAATAAATTATTCAATTATGTAAAAACAAGACCGAAATAAAATTTTATTTACCACACTGATGCTATGTGCAATATTGGCCCGGCTAAACGATGATGTGGAATCATTCGAGGCATTTGAAATTTGTGATGAATTCATAATTGAGTTATTGTCCAAATTCACTCGATCATTTCCGCATATCTCGGCATCACTTTCTCCAACTCCACTGACCGTAGCCTGTTTTTCACTCATATTTATTTACTGCTGTTTATGGTTTCGCAAGAACGTAATACCGTCATAATTCGGCCCAGTCTGAAAATAGATACATAATTTTCTTATAATAATGTTATAGAGAATTTTTCATCTTTTAATGAAATTTCGATTTTTAACCTTATTAATAGAGCAAAGGAAATTCCATCCGAGAGAGTAATCATAAAAAATGTTTTCCCCAAAAAAAAAAAAAAAATGTACGACAAAATCTATAAATAAGACTTTTTTTCGGTTTCGATAAACATTTGACAAAAGAATAATCGTCGAACGATTAAATTCGAATTACTTTTGCACTGCCAGTAATGATGTCACAACAGTGAACAACAGCACCAGTTAATTTGATTAGCGCAACATAGAAAAATCCCCAAAAATACTATGACCAATATTTTTATTACTCAAAGTGTGAGTTGCGCAGACTAAACGGAGCCGCCACCAAAAAAAAAAACTATTTCTACTTGTGTGTTGAAGATTACAAAGAAATGTGTCTTAAACTACATGTGTAGGAAATTATGTGTAGTCGTATAATAAACTCGCATTCAAAACTACATACATAATAATTGACTTTCACTTAATTGAATCAGACGAGTAATTTCGGTCCTATAATTGTATAACTGTATGAAACATTTTTAAATCGTTTATTATTGTTATTTGTTATGATTGGTTGATTTAAAATAACATATCATAATAACAACAATTGCGGTAATTACAGTAAATTTTACAGTACGATGATGAAACTCTATTCCATGAAATTGTCTTAGTAACATCGATTGTTGAGCATCTCTGCCGCCTTACTTATATTCAAAACTTCCATAATTGCTAAATGTGGTTTATAAGCAGCTTCTTATAATAAACCGGATTCCGCAGATATATCTTCCTCATTCAAAAATTTTAAAATACAATACCATCTTAATTTTAAAAAATTTCTTAGTATGTCGTTGATTTTATTTTTAAACTTTATTAAATTCTGCATATTTCGAGAAATTGTTGACCCGTATGTAGATTGTCATGTGCCAAAAACTTACAACATAAAACAATTTTAACAACTTGATGTGTTCAATTTGCGGCACAGTAAAAACAGTTGAGAAAACATGACTTGGTTATTACTCCTTGGATTAGTAATGTAAATAAACACAATAATAATCCAAAGCCTACGTCTCACAATACTAAAAAGAGTTCAAAATTTAAATAAACCATCATCCAGGTATGTTCCCCCTCTCTTTTAAAATCAGCTGTTTAATTTGTTAGATAACCACTTTTAGCACTAGCGTGTATATTGCCTTGAGTAAGCGAAGTTGGTTCGCGGCGATTTTCCAGTACGTAACTGAACCGTAGCTAAGCAGATGTCATCATTAAAACGAACTGATGATGGTGGGCGCTCTTGACATCTCTAAGACATTTGAAAAAGTTTACCGAAAGTCTCGTATTGGGAAATCCATTTGGTGTTTATAAAATTCTTTTCTAATTACGAGTATTTTTATAAACTTATGCACTTTCTTATTTCGATCCCAATTAGTGCTTGATTCGTTTATCTAAGAAGTTCAAAAGTTGATATTTTATTGGGCCAGAAGTGCCCATTCTCTTACAACTTTTATTTACAAACACCTGTAGCACAGAAACATAAATATGTATAAACAGAAACAAAACTGAATACAGAATTTGTACGCATTTTTTCATAGTAAAATATGGGGTCACGATCCGGTTTTATATCGACCAAATGTAAAACTACAGCTACTATAAAATATAAACGAACAACTGAAATCAAGAACAATATATAGAGCCAAAGAAACACCAAACGTATATTCGAAGAATTGGAAAATCTAAGCATATTATTTAAGTCGTGTTTCGAGCTTGAATTTTGGGGTTACCACAAATAAAAGTTGTTTCAATATTTTGTATGCAGCTTTACCTCTGTTTATGTTACTTTTCTCTATGCCTGTAGCTTATTATTGATCTTATGTATGTACATGCTTTCAGGTAACCGTCCAGCAACGTTGATTTCACACACGAATTTAACATTCTTAGCTTGGTGTTGCGGGATAGGATCTGTCCCAGATTTTGTGTAAAATGTTTTATGTTGTTCTGACTTTGTTGATTAAGTTATTTATGTCTTCATCTGTTCCACCAGTTTTTGCTAGAATACAACCAAGGTATACAAATTCATCGACCTCTTCTACTTCTTCTTGATTTATATGTGGTGTGGAAATTGCTGTGTTTAGCCTCATCGTCTTAGTTTTCCTGATTCTTATTTTGAGGCCAATCTCCTTATCTATATATATGATACCTTCTGTATTTTCTGCTGCATATTAGCATGTTTGTAGTTTTTCCGTTAATGCCGTTAATGCGCAACTGGAGCCGCAACAGAAATGGCGAGGCGTATCCTTGTCTTACAACTTGGCTGTATAGTATGATTCGTAGATATAGTCGTGAATTCAATTCATTAGATTGCTCAATGATGATGCGTGTTGTGTTGATATGATCGGTACAACTTCGCCCTGCTCTGAATACTTGTGTGATTACTGGTTTTAGAATTTTTGCAGTTGTGGGTTCGTCTTCAAGAATACTTCAGCTGGTGCATTATCCGTTCCAGAGGCCTTATTATTCACCATTTTAGCAATGACACTGTAACTTTCCGATCCGTTGGTGATTAATAGTCCCGTTATTAGCGACAGTTGCTAATTCGAAAATTTGCAATTGTTGGTGATGTTCTCTCCGAAATATTCCTTACATTTCTCTCCAATTGTGCTTCATCCTTTGTTAAGAAAAACACAATACAAAAACAATCGGAGGATATTCAACATCGAGAGATTAAAAAAATACAAGTAACAACTCCAATGAAGTGCTCAAGCTCAATCTTCGAAATGATCGACCCAGCACTATCGATTAGAGATAGAAACAAATAGTAAAAGCTTATGTCAAGCCTGCTACCAAACCAACGTACCGGGCTAACAAAAATACACTAAATGCCATGGATTAGAGTTGAAACCATTGAAGAAATTCTCGATACTGCAGAGATAGTAGGAGCAACTGACCATAGTTACAACTCTTTTAACATAATCCTTAAATGACCTACTCTTAAACCTCACCGTAATTTGTGTTATTATGGTTTGATTTCATTTTTCACTACTGTTTAACTTTTATCCCTTTGAAATTTAATAACTAATTGAAATAATTTGTAATTTATTTATTCCTTATACTCGTAGTAATTTGAATTTTATTTTTGTATATCGATTTCGAAATATAATTTCATCATCAGTTCAAAACTACAACTATCAATTAGTTACTATACTTACTAACCAACTCGGTTATTTTCTCTTGAGCTGGTACTTCTGTTAGTTTCATTGTGCGAGATACGTACGAAAACTCACAATGCCTTACTTAGGAAAACTGAAAGACGATTTAAAAAAAACTCTAATCTTCAGCTTGATTGGAATAACTTGAAGAAATTAATAGTCTTTCTGAATGAATGCTTTCTGTTCATTTTCCCGGTTGCAAAATTATTAATTCTGTATTGTTGTTTTTTGTTAATAAAACTGTTAATCCGCCCGATTAGGATATAATCTAAAGGCTTCTCACTTCTCTCTGACATTTTGCGTTGGAGCTACTTTTGGAACTATTCCACTTGGGACTGGAGTGCAGCTGTTTTCATCCCGAAAGCTGGTAAGTCGGATAATACCCACCCCAAAACAGTTAACCTATTAGACTTCCTTCAACTTTCCTTAAAGCTTAGGAAATAATTTTTAACAGATTTATTAGAGACCGTCACTTATCTATCCCCACATTCAGTATCACTCAACATCCTAAAGTTGGAAATTCGTGTGAAACTGCCCTACAGCTTGTTACAAGGATTAAACGATCGCTTAATAATAAGGAGGTTCTCGTGAATTCTTTCCTAGATATTGCACGGGCCTTCACAAATTAGGGCATAATCAAACGATCGTTCCAAAACTGCCAAATGTTTCCCCAGGGAGATGTCTTGTCACATCTATTGTGGTTATTGCTGAATTACTTGTTAAACTGAAGTAATCTATCTTCATTGCAAAGATGATTTGCTTGAGTTTAATATTTAAAGTGATGTGATCTTCAAGTTGTAAAAACGCCTTTACTAAAAATAGAAATATTGGAGAAATGTCTGCTCCTTCTACTTTTGAGGAAACGATGACTAGATTGAGCCGCGTGACAGACAAAGATAATGCGATACTATCATCATTGACATCAAGGAACCGTTGCTTGGGTTAGCACAACTTTGGGTGACCGCATGGGAACAGCATAAAATAAATTGTAAGATGTGCCCCTTCCAGCAACCCTAAGACCTGCTGCCCTATTCCTGAATACGATAAGAAAACGAAAATACAAGATTCATATTTGAATTAAATCAGATTCGTACGATTCTTATTCAGGAATAGGACCCCTGGACCTGGCTAGGATTGAATGAACTTATCAATCATAAATCTGAAAAATAATCTGATAATGTAACCTCATTGAGACGGCCAAATACCTACGTTGGATGTAGCGCCAACGAAATAAAATAAAATGACTACCTAGATCTGGCATTGTTAAACATCTTGGTGTTACCTTGAACAGAAAAGTTTAGTCAAATTTCACCTTTAAAGTAAACTTCAATAAGTAACTGCCATTTTGGAAAAAGCAGAATAACATTTGGGAGAACATGGGGCTTGCCTCTAATATGCTGATGTTTATTTATAAATCTCTGCTCTTACCTCCGCTATATGCTTCTGTTATTTGGTGGCCTGTGGTTAAACCAAACTCCGCATGCCACGATATCAACGGTGCTATATTCTCAACTAATATACCAGGCTTAAGTGGTTCATCTATACCATAAATCGATATGGTTAATGACAAATTGCTACCAGAATTCTATTTCGATATTTCTTTAACGGTGGCGTGGGATTTGGAACATAGTGTCGAAATGATCTTTGATCAAACGGGAGTCTAGGCCTAAACTGCACAATGTTTCAAACCGAGCTGATAGTGCTGTCATGTTGTGCGATAGATGCTTCTAATTTCGCTGTTAGCGACATTATTATTCGGTGTACCGATAGTAACTCTGTCTGTGATCGATTTGCTACGGAGTCCTAGGACTACTTCCAAACTGGTCAATAACTGTAAAAAATTTAATAGCCCTCTCTGGTCGTTGTGATATTGAGAAAAATGTGATAGCTAAATCGGATTTACGCTCAAATTAACAAAGTACGTTTTGTCTTTGAAGAAACACCAGCCAAGAGTTTTTGCTATTCTTACCGGTCGCGGTCGTTTAAAACTCCATTTACAATGAACGAGACTTCTTCAAGATGCCTTGTACGACTGCCTTGAAGAGGACGATGATGACTGAATGTAGTAGCATATACAAATTTATTTATTTATTGATAGATTGACATAACAATTTTAGCAAATGAGCATATAAAAACTTCTGATAATTCAAATTTCATTATTGTATTTGTGACTTTACAATGCGCGCAGTAGTAGATTAGTTGTCATTCCTCAATTGATTTAAACTCTCGCAGTTTGTTAGAACCGCAGAGCGCAATTGCGAATTGGGATAAAATTAAATTCGGGACATGTTTGGGTTCGATCCAACTTTAATAATAATTATAATACCTCGGTTTTAAGGTAAACCAGCAGAACGGAAGGAAACATTAAAGCATCAACAAAGCTAAAAATACTTTAAATAAGCTTCAAAAGATCCGGAACGCACCTGTCCTATCAAGAAACACTAGACTACGAATGTTCAATTCTTGCATTAAATCGATAATGATGTTTGGCTGTTAAACATGGAACACGGTGACGCAGAAGTTTACAAGCGTTAGAAAAATTACTTTTGGCCAAAAAAGATGAAAAACGAAGAACTTTTGCGATAAATAAAATCCAACACAATTGAGCAAGAAGAGTCAGCGACCGGGCAAATGCTGCAGTGGCTGAAGTTTCGGTACTTCACCAAAGGCAACATGCAAAAGCATTATTTGTATATTATCTGACTACGTTTAGGGATATTAATGAACATCTTCTGATGCGGTGCAGCGCTCAGCGCCGATTCATCTTCCATGCCAATGTAAGGGTTGACATGGTACTTGCAACTTGCAGATGATATAAATTATGTGAATAGTGAAATGGGTGGCCCTCACTGAGGGATCGATACCCCTAGGTCAACGGCAAGTCGTATCTTTATGCTCGATGCTGGATGAGTAACTATTTAATTGGCGATCAACATCTTAGTCGTTATAAGAAATATAAGACAACGAAGATGTACGAAAAATAATTTATCATGCGAATATGCGAAAATAAAATTTTGATTTAATCTTTAGATTACATCGGCCAGCCGTTTTAACAGCTCGCCCTAGTTGGTCGCCGCCCAAGTTGGTACAACAGCCACTCGCGTTTGTTTAATTTGAACAAAATTAAATAAATTTGGAATGTGTTGAAAAAAATTCAATTTAATGTAAATTCACGAGACCAACAGACGAAATCTTTATAGGACGATTGCGAAACTGTTCTGTACTCTCTGCTGTTTGAAAGGTTTGATCCACTACTACCACTTTAGGTAAATTTGCATTTCTCGTCCTGAACGTTTTCGTTGAAAAGAAGAAAATAGAATATGAAGTTCGCAAATTTCTGCAAAATTTTTGATAGGGGCTTTAAGGCAATATTATGATTAAATTTAATTTCATTGGCTTCTCAAAATAGTTATAGCAATCATTTATAAACAAAATCACATATTTCAACCAACGCTGATCACGACATTTAACAGTTTTGCTTATATGGTGCTCAGAGAAACATGTCAAAGTAACTAACGTATTCTTCACTTGATAGTGAAATAAATTTTATGGAGCGTTTTCGGCAAGCGCTGGTCGCAGCAATAACGCCCTACAATAAATTAGTTCAACTACAGCTCGAGTATGCCAACCAGGTTTCGTCTACAAATTACAATATTCTTATAAAATTAATTTAGGCAGTACAACTTAGATTCCTTCGTTTTGCTGTTCGTGAACTACCCCCTCTAGTGTTGAAAATTTTAATTTGTCTCTCTATTGCGAACGTCTACTGTATTTAGTCGTTGCTGACGATGATTATCAGTCTGATGCGGAACTTTAATAGGTCGACGTGATCTTAGTCGATAAGACTGTTTTGATATCTGAATTTACACTTACACCTTTAATTTCTTGAGCACTGCTTGTCCTGTTTTTGTAGCATAACGTGCGATAGCTCGATTTTCTCTTGGTGTGGTTTTCTTGATATCGATGACAGGTCCGGTTCACAACAGACACATTAATATCACAGATTTGCCCAATTCCACGATAAGTTATACCGGGTTCAACTAAAGCCATAATTTTTGTAGCGCGAACGAGTAATTGTTCTTTTCGATTCATTTCGCTTAATCTTTAAATAACTACGCGATAAATTAAATTATAGTTTTCCATAAAATGACGTAAAATTTAAAGAAACTTAAAATTTTATCGTGGAGCGTTTAGTTTGCAAGATAAAAAAATGTTCTTGTTAACGTTTATATGCCTTTTGATACGTTTCTCGCTAAAACTTCAATAAATCGACAATAAGTCGTCGTACAGAAATTTCCACAGCATCATTTTCAAGGTTTCTAGATTCTCTATAAAATGGCTAATTTGGTTTGGGGAATGAAATATCGAGCAAGTTCGTTTAGTCTCAAACAGTTTATTTTCTTTTATACAATTTTTAATTTACTCAAAAAGTTATAAAAGCCAAAATAAAATAATACGGATTCCAGTATAGAAAAGAAGATACAATTTCCTTAAAATTATTTTTTTGAAAGGTTTTATTTCACCAAGATTCAAGCGTTCTGTTCCGTTTTTTTTGGCGCAGTATATATCACAAAAAATATGGCAACACTGATACTGATAAGTTAAATGTCATTTTTAAAATCATAAAATTTTTATTGTAGTATATTGATTCCTGAATCACTCAAGTGTTGAAGCCAACCAACTTACTAACCATTTGAATTAAGCATTATAGACGTCTTAAAGCATTAACACCTTCATTAGGCAGGAAATAGGATACATCAGCAAAACTTAAAAAAAACGCTGGTCCAGCCGACTATTACCAATACACACGTTAAATGTGAATCGCGTTGAATTCGGGTCAGGTGCCAAACTAAATTTCCGGATTTCACACATAGATGGGTGCTAGCGGCACATATAGTTATCATTTATGTCAGAAGTTGTTCATAGCGTGGACAGTTGTTCACGATAACCAGTTGTAATACCAGCACATATCGCAACACAAAAACATTTTTTCTAAGAACGAAAATGTCAAGTTTTGTGCCAAACAAACAACATTTTCGAGAAGCTTTGCTTTTCGTCTTTAACTTGAAAAAAAAAATGCGAAATATGAATATTGGTTTAAACGCTTCAGAAGTGACGATTTCGACATTGAGGACAAGAAGCGCTCCAGAGGACCAAAAACATTTGAAGACACCGAGCTGCAAGCGTTATTGGTTGCAGATGTTACGCAAGCTCAAGATCAACTTGCGGAGGCATTAAACACGTGTAATAATTCTTCCTTTTGGCCGATCAGGAAGTTATGGGAATGCTCGTCGACTGGGGGGCTCGTTGGCCAAAAGTACGCAGATGTATTGTTGCATATTAATTAATTACAGGTTTTCCTGATCTTCAGACACTACTAATTGCCACTCACTCACATCACCACCACTATACAATTCAACCAGCCATACTCATAACACAATTACTTTGCTATATAAACGGAACACAAAGAAAGCGAAAAAGCGAGCCCCGCCGATATCTAAAATGGTTCTTACAAAACCATTTCAAGAGAAAATAACCTTCTTTTTTTCTTGTTTGTACATTACATTGACAAATTTTTGGATTGAAAAATGTATGTACCAATCATTTAATACAAAAAAAAAAAATTAAAGCTTCCTATACCGCCACGCAACGATGGTATATAAGATCCAAGTTGGTGTTGGTCCTCTACGCGGTGTGATAGAAATTTGGCTGATGTAGGTCAGTTGATCTGTATCCCGCTGTGCCAATGCTTGTAGATCCCCATGGTTACTCGCTTGGCCAAACCAGTTCGTTAACCTCCGGAGAATCCCAAAATGACGTCACTCAGTAACCACAATATGACAATCCAGTATATTATGCTGTATGAAATATATAGCGATGATTCTATACAGTCGTTTTTTTTTTTTTTTTTGTTGGTTATTTGGTGTTGGATGGCAAAATCTTCGCTGGTGTCACACTGCGCTCATGCTTGGACGTCGCATCAATACCGTCAAATTCAACCAAACTGGGAATGCCAACCGTAGGGGGCCCAATCGCTCCAATAAACCAAAAATATTTGTGTTTTTTTTCTCTCTGTTAAATTAAGCGTCCATTCACAAAAAAAACTGGTTATAATTCACAAACTCCATACATTTAACTTCAACTTATAATTTTATACTGATCTTTATATATTCAGTAATTTCATATTAACAATCGCCAAATTTTTTTTTATCAGCAAAATATTATTTGCACAAACAAAATAAAAATAAAATTTATTTTGATCTATTTTTTTTTTATTTTGCTGACTTGTTCATTTTAGAAATATCAACTCTTCACTCCCCTCTCATTTTTTTTCCGTTTCCCTATATAGCAAACAAATTTTGGTGGGTCCCAAATCTAGTACCCAATTTTTTTCGACCGCGTTTATTACATTCTTTCAAAATTCAATGTTTTTAATTTTTTTTTTTTTCGTTTAGGCTTATCGATAATCGATACGCAAAGGGTGATCCTGCATAATCGTTACAGTTCCAATTTTTTGGTGAATTAATGCTTTTATATACTTAGGACAAAATTTTGCGCAGACATTCTTCGCCGCATCACTTTGGGGATGTTGCAATAGATAAACAGTCCTAACGATCTCAGGTTACGTAGTAGTTCGTAAGATTTTCCGTTTGTAACCATGTGATATCCAAAAAGCAAAAAGAAGGACGAATGTTGAGTGGTTTGGTGAATTGCAGTACGGAGAGCACAAGCGATTTCAGCTAAATATTTGTCCCAGGTTTTATGATCTGTTTCGACGTATGCCCTAATCGCCGCTAATACCGATATGTTGATGCGCTCTGATGCATTCGCTTGAGGCGAATACACAGCTGTTCTACTATGTATTATATTAAAGTCACTTAAAAGCTCCTGGAATGCCTTGATGAATTGCTGGCCGTTATCAGTACGTACTTGTCTAGGGACACCAAAGACTAGGAACACGTCATTTTTAAGATAATTTATGATTTTATTTGTAGTGCTCGAGCTTAAAGGTTTTAATAAAACAAATTTAGTGAATTGATCTAACATTACTAAAATATAGGAGTTTCCGGATTTTGAGCGTGGATAAGGCCCCATAAGATCAATAAACAAGTGTTCAAACGGTCGAGATGCAAATAATGTTTCGCCTAAAGGTGGTTTCGTGATTGCGTTAGAGGTTTTCGTCGTTTTACAAATTTCGCAATTTTTTACATAATCGTACACCTGTCTTCGAATTCCAGGCCAATAAAATTGTTCACGTATGCGCGATAATGTCTTACTAATACCTCCATGAGCAGCTAACGGTACGTCATGAAATTGTTGAATGAGTGACTGGGTCATACTCTGCGGTATCCAGAGCTTCCAATTAGTGAGATCTGATAAGACAACATCAAACTTTGTTCCGATTTTAATGTAAATCCTGTCAGACAATATTTTAAAAGATGGATATTTATCTGGTGATTGTTGAATATTGACCTTTAGTTGTCTATACTCGAGATCGTTGAAGCCCACAGAAGAGAGATCGATTGCTGAGTTCAGAGTTACCGTGTCGCAAAACATCCGTGACAGAGAATCTGGCACTATATTTTCTGAGCCTCGTTGGTGCTGAATATTGAAATCAAAGGCTTGTAACTTAAGGCTCCAACGCGCTAATTTACCATTCAAATCATTCTGAGCCATCAACCATTTAAGACTGGAATGGTCAGTTATGATAGTGAAATAACACTTAACACTGCGGCTAGACATTCAAGTTCCGTCGTACTGTAGTTTGTTTGTGCTGGATTTAGCTTTTTAGACATAAATGCAATCGGTCTTTCATTGCCTTCGAGATCCTTTTGGAATAATACGCTTCCCACACCGGTTTTCGATGCATCGCAACGAATCCAAAACGGTTTAGAATAGTCGGGGTTTATTAACAAGGGAGCCGAAGTAAACAGAACTTTCAATTTCTGCAGAGCCACCTGCGCGTCGTTTGTCCAAAAAAATTTAATCTTTTTCTTTAACAAGTTAGTTATGGGATTGGTTAACTGAGCGTAATTTGGTATAAACCTTTGGTACCACCCTGTCATTCCAAGCAGCCTACGGGTTTGTTTAACGGTAGATGGAGTAGGGAAGTTTCTAATTGCTTCTACCTTTTCCTCATCGGTTTTGAGCCCGTCTTCACCAACTACGTAGCCAAGATATTTTATTTGTTTCATAAAAAAGTGGCTTTTTGTAACGTTTATTGTTAGACCGGCCTCAGAAAGGCGATTTGCAACGAATTGGAGTAATTTAAAATGCTCTTCGATGGTGGAAGACGTGATCAAAAGATCGTCAAGATACACGAATATTTGGTGATGATAGCAATGCGGAATGACTTTATCCATCAGACGACACATCGTCTGAGGGGAATTGCACAATCGACGAGCATTCCCATTACTTCCTGATCGGCCAAAAGGAAGAATTATTACACACGACTCGCCAAGGTATTTCCAAACGTTTCGGAAGGAGGGAAAATGAGTGCCGCATGAGTTAACTGAAAGCCAAATGGAAAATCGAAGTCCCTTGCAAAATTTTGCTTTCACGGCATGAAAAAAGAGCTTCCTGCATCGATTTCTTACGGGAGATGACAAGTGGATCTTTTTAAAAAAAAACCAACCTCCCATTTAGCACAGCAAAATCGCTTTGGAACGAAGACAATGCTTTGCGTTTGGTGGGACCAGAAAGGGATCGTGTACTATGAGCTGCTGAAATAGGGCGAAACTGTCAATGGACAACGCTACCGACAACAACGCATTAATCTGAACCATACATTGATGGGATCTGCTACCGCACCCGCCTTATTCGTCAGACTTGCCCCCCCGGAATTTCACTTGTTCCGGTCGATGGCGCATGGCTTGGCAGGGCTACACTTGGCCATTGTCGAAGAAGTGCAAAATTGGTTGGATGAATGGTTTCGGTCCAAAGACGCGTCGTTTTATCGTCGTGGTATTCATGTATTAACAGAGAGATTGCAAAAATGTGTAGATAGCGAAGGACAATACTTTGAATAAACCATTTTTTATATTTCTATTGAAATCTTTCATTTTTAAAACAAAACAGGAAATTTAGTTGCGCACCTATTATGTATGGATCCTCCACGTTCTCATCTCTTACCTTTCTGCTATAAAAATAAATTCGTCCACTGCTCTCGTCTTTGGAAAACATCCTAAAATTATGTAACTCCTGCTCATAAACGGAAATTTTTTTTGTACTCTTTGCTATAAACTAATGAAGCCCCATTATCCTATCTGGGAAGACAAATTATCATCTGGTAAAAACTGATTTCATTAAATTATTCAACCACCAACGTATAGAAATAGAATAAATTTTGTTAGCACTATTAGCAACACTATAGGCTACATACTACTGCGTAGTAAGACGTTTTAAACAGATAAACAATTAAGTAAACCAGCATAAACCACCAAATTAAAAATACAATGAAAATAGCAAGACGACGCAAAATGTGGGACGCGACTTGAAAGAATTCAGAATTAAATATATCTGCCGTAATTACAAAATTATAAATTCAATAGGTGTACCATTAGCACATTCTTTTCTTAACCACTTATTTCGCTGGGTATTATGTCGTCGTGTAACAATATCGATCAATTTACTTGGGACATGTACCGCAAATAGAAGTTGTACCAGCCTTGAAAACTTTATCTCTGTTCTTAAATTTACAACATGATTGTCTAAAAATTATTGTCTCACAATTAAATTAAGCAAATAGCTAACGATGATGAGCAGTAATGCCAAATAATCAAAGCAAGTGGTATTAAGTATGACACAAATATTATTCCGTAAGCGGGATCGTGATTAGAATTCAAAAATAAAAAGAAAGTTATATGTATGTGTTACACACTCGTAGCTTTTTATTTAGTAACAAAAATTTCACTTCAACAACATACAAAATTAATTATTAACATAAGAAGGTCAAAATAATGAGTCTCGATACGATTTTTAGTTTTCGTTTATGCTACATACTGGCTTCGATTAAATAATTAAGAAACGATGAATTGTTTACATAAGGCACGTGATATAATACAAGTGTATTGGCAAATCAAATAAGATGAATCTTCATTTTTGCGTAACAATTCTTCTCTGACATTTTATTACCCCGTTTAACACGATAAATTATTGCTTACAAATGTAAATTTGGCATTTGAGTCATTAACCTGTAAATTAAATTACTACTGTATCTGACCCAAGCTTTTCTTAAACCATCGATAACAAATAACTTATATATGGTTTTACACGCGATAACGCGGCAATGTTGTTGGTTTGGTTTCAGGTAGAGCGACTGAACGACATTTTATAGTCTAAAAGAAAATTTTGATGAAGTGCATTAACTGTTTTTTTTTGTTATTGTTACTATTTTCTTATTAATTCTGGTTTCTTTAAGTTACCTACAACGATTTCGAGCAAGGCATATACAATATCATGTATGTAAGTATATATTATAAAACTAAACATCAACTTTACAGTTAAAATTAATTTTTTTTATTGAAATAGATGAAATTTGTACAGGTCATATATAGAAAGAAAACAAAAGGAGGATGATACAATAAGAAGATAAGATAAGAAGTTTTTAAAGGTACATAACAAACAATTGGCCGACGTGTTTTTAAGAGATTTACCGCAGGGATTAGATCATTGGAATAAAACAACAAAAATTAGAATTTTAGCAAATGCGCTAAAAAGAAAGTTGTCTTCAACATAGTCATATTCGCATGTACATTAAGAAGTGTGTTGATTTAAATTTTATGAACTGTGAATTTGAAGAAATTTTTAGAAATCACTCTAAACGCGGTTTATTGTCTATGACGTGTGTGTATTATTATGAAGCGATGATTCATTCATTGTTTCGATTTTTTTTTTGTTTTTACGATAGTTTTAATCAAAATATGTTTACTAGGAAACCTGTTACTGCAATCAGAGTTGATTAAAACATTTCACAAAAACATTCAATTATGTTTAAAACAATAATGTAATTTACACTTGTTTGAAGCCGTTAAGTCTATTTTGGTGTTTGGTGTTGCGATAATTTCATCAGCTTATGCTTGCTGAATGTTTTTATGGGCTTATTTAGCAAAGCAATCAAACATCGATTTTTAATTATAACGTTGTCTACCGGGTTTTCTGCTCAAGGCACTGATCTTTACTGCCTGGTGGCTCATGATTTGCGATCGTAATGTCGCAGCGATCTCAAACATTGGACCCAATTATCATACAAACTACATAGTTTACGTATTCTCGTATTGTGTATGTGTGTACATCTTAGTCCTCACAAAAAAATGGGCTGCTTATCTTTCAACTGTTCGAGCTCCTTTATCTTCAGCGCCAAACTATGTACAATAGTGTTCATCTTGTTGGAAAGCCTTAGGTGAGGCGATCTCTCTCTGACCATTACGTCATTTTCTTTTATTTCATTTTTAATATGAAATTAGGGATTTTATAAACCCCAGAAATATAAATTGCGTGCTTTATAGGTATGTAAGCCTTTGAAAATCTTAATTCGAGGTAAATAATTTTTCGAGAATTACTAAATTAAATGTTTTAAAACAAATATTTATTAAAACTTAATTATTCCTGATGCGAATAATTTAAAAAATTATTCGAATCGATTATAAATCTTTACTTGCATCTTATGCGGAATCTTATTTGAAAAATCAATACCAAGTTGACACTGCGTTTTATGGTTAACTAAATTTTCTCTCAAACTATCTGGGTTGGCAGAAAATGATTTTGATTTTATAATGTGAAATGAATGAAACTCATATTGGATATCTCCGCCGTTCGACAAAAAATGGTGCCACCAGTAAGTTATGGTTAAAATTGCCCGATACAAAACGTCATATCCTAAGGTTGGACATCTGTCAACAACATAACCTTATAATATTAGTGATTTTCTATCATCATATTTTTTTTTATGAAAATGTCGAGTTTCGAGCCAAATAAGCGTCATTTGAGGGAACTCTTGATTTACTTCTTTAATTTGAAGTGAGAAGTTGTCGAGAATGGTTCCAAAAGTTTAAGAACGATGAATTTGATGTCGAAGAGAAAGAAAGTAGCGGAACCCCGAAAGTGTACGAAGACGTGGAATTGGAAGCATTCTTGAATGAAAATTCGTGCCAAACACAAGAAGAACTTTCACTTATATTTTATGAGTTGCTATATCCGAACGAAACCATAACTGGGGCTCTCTACCGAACACAATTGATGAGATAGAGCCGAGCACTCAAGGAAAAACGCGCCCTCTACTACACCAGATGCAATCAAATTATTCTCCTGCATGATAATACTCGCCCACATGTTGCGGCGCCGGTCAAAACCTACTTGGAAACACTCAATTGGGAAGTTTTACTCCACCCGCCGTATACATCAGACATTGCCCCGATTGAATATCACTTGTTTTGAACGATGATGCATGGCCTAAGACATGAGAAAGAGTAGTGGCTAGCCATGGACAATACTTTGAATAAAACATAATCGGTATTTCACAATAAACGCCAAATTGTTGATAAAAACGAAGGAGACTTATTTGTATACCCAATAATTCCGCGCTCATATAACTTCTGGTTCTTATCAGCAAAAAACTGGAGTTCGATTTCAGGCCATCATTATTGATGAAAGTGATGTGAATGGCTTTGCATTATCATAGTGAAACACAATTCCTTTTCGCTTTGCTAATTTCGGCCATTAAGATCAGTCTTGATCAATTGTTAACAGTAAATATCTGAATAGATCTTCTGGTTCCTTAAGCAGCTCTGCTCCTTAAACTGATAACATGATCTTTTTATACTAATCAGCTTTTGATGTGTTTTGGGCTGGTTCATCATTCTTGGGCCATGATTGTTTTCGAACGATGTTGCTGTAAACGACCCACTTTTCCATCACCAGTAACAGCTCGTTTCAAAAAAGCAACGACTTCATTGCGCTTGAGATGCATATCCCAAATATTAATAAGCTGGGCTAAACGAATTTCTTTCAAATCGTGCAGAACCCAAATATCGAACTCCCTAGCGAGTCCAAGACATGTTAAGTGAATTTTAATTGGTAGGCGTTAAATTTAACCTGTCTTTAATCCTCGTACAGTTATATGGCTTTCATTTGGTCGTTATCCTCATTTGGTCGACAAGAACGTTTCTCGTCTTTCAGGGAAAAATTTCCAAAACAGAGTTATTTAAACAAATTATGGTAAGTGCGTTCTGTTATAGAATCAGCACTCATATATCGCTGTGTGAGTATCAGCGTTTCTTTTTTTGACGGCAATATAAAAGTGAAATACGTACAAAAAAATTCCGCACACTTGCATGTACTGTACCTTAAATGCCACTAATATCAAAAGCCGAAATCTATGTTTGAAAATCGAAAATACATTTTTGCTAACCCCATCGGTACTATAAAGCCTAAATACGCTAAACCCATCTTTAAAGAATATTTAAAACCGACTAAACTGATTATCTGGACTTAGAAATTTTGTCTTTTCCTTTATTGTATTGTTTGGAACAGCGGAGTAAGATAATTTGAGAATCGCGGGATTTTCGATTGAATATCGGCCCAACACGAAAACAGTTCCAGTTGAAACATTCACTGGAAAATCGAGAAGCCTGGTAACCCCTAGTAGAAAAGTTGCTTAATGGACCAGTGAGACTAAATAAATAGACAAGCAAAATTCTTTATAATTCCGGGTGAACATCAATAATTCAAAGATAGAACGAAAAAAGTTCTCTGTGGTGATCGAAAAATCACTCTTGGAAGAATAGAAGATAGATGAGGTGTTTATGGGAGCTTGTCAAAAACCAACCTCACACATCATCAGTGTTGACTTAATGGTATGTCCTACAAGCATTGAAAGCAAAGATTGATTTTAACCCGAAGAAATCAAAGTTGCTGACGGTTGTTTACACAAAGAGATGTGCTCTCACTATTACTTCGGAATCGAATTCGACTAGTTAAGCTTCAGCGACCGGTATCGACACTCAGGACTATACCGACCTCTTCCTCGGGTCTATTGATAAATCGTGGGGCCTGACCTCCAAAATGATGTTTCATACGCCAATCGATTGTACTACCGATGCTAACTTACACATCCGTTAGTGGCTAGCACAGTTAATAATAGCTTGCAAAATACCGCATCTAAGTTCAGCTTGATCCACTACTTACACATTAAAGTACAGTAGATGGTGAAATGTAAATGGTGTACTTACGGAATATCGGCTCTAGTATGGTTAATGATAGATTACTTCTGGAGTACTTATAACTTCACTAAATCTTTTTCGGTGGCTTACCCGTGATTTGTAGAAGTCAACAATTTGAAGAATGAACTGTTCAAGTCTTTAGTTTCTATTCAAATGACTCAAGATCCAGTATCCCTGCTGAGTTCGGGATCTACTATTCCACACTTAACCTTAGGCTGCCAGGTAGCCTGGGTATGTAAAGTATGGTATTTGAAACTGAGATTATGGGGTGGATTTTCTAAATTTTCGAAGCTTGGAAATCGAAAGTTCAAATTTAAATGTAATACATGCGCTTAATGTATTGTTTAACAGTGTCAGTATCGTAATGATCATCAACAGATTATGGTCACTTTAAAAAACATTGTTATCGTATTGGCACTGACTTTGAACCCTATACTTTATACGAGAACTGCTGTCCTGCATTTGTCAGTCAGAATAAAATCCGTCTTATTTAACTGTCGTGTTATTCCTTATGGTCAATGGCATTCCATTCCTTGATTTAAGCTCATATAGTTTGTCAAGGAAGCGCCATTGTGACCTGTGATAGGCTTCCTGATTTGCACCACGGGTCTTTTAAGGCATTCCGCATTGAGTGCGGAACCTCTGAGTATGGAACACCCAACTAATTTAATAAAATTTAATAAAAAAACGATGGATTGAAATATCAGATAAGATCTTGCTAAAAGTTTTCGACTGAAGACGCCCAGGGGACAGGTACTAGAGATTATTCTCGTACACCCCTTCCTATTCATCCTAAAATTTATTAATCAAGCGCTTCATGAAGTTTGGCGGATGGAAAAATCAATGGATAACCAAAAACTTTCTCTGTGAGCATTTCTGAATATTGATCTTTGTCGTCACACGCAAACGGCAATCGACATAGCCATAACCAAGTCGCCGGGAAAATAACGTATTAGTCGACTTCAAGAAAATTGAAACGATCCTTTTCATAAAAATTAAAGCGAGGAAGGACACTCCGGACTCAAATTCATAGCCTCGTTTGCTGCCCTGTGGTGGCCTAGAAGTCAAATCAGGACTGTTAGGAAACCACTGGCTCAGTTACACGAGATGATACTCTCAATCAATCAATTAACGGTACTTATGATACCGGAAATTCATTAGAAGAACACATCGTTTTCAGAACTAAGCGTGCCTCTGAGGTTCGCTAGTCATCCATTTAATGGCTGAGTACCGAAGCAAATCCGTTTGCTTGCCGTTTTTAATAAAAAGGTTTCTCTTATTACACCCTGTATGAGTTCTGTAGAGCATGTCTTGTTACCCGCTGTAGGAGTTCTACAGAATTCTGAAAACCCATAAATTGGGCTACGAACTGCTACCCCATCCAGCATATTCTCCAGGTTTAGTCCCCTGCAACTATTTCCTGTTTCCAAACATAAAGAAATGGCTGGGCGGTAAAAGATTTAGGTCTAACGAAGAGGTGATCACTGAAACAAACGCCGATTTTGAGGGCCTTGAGGAAACCTATTATTTGGAAAGATTAAAAAATTGGAAAAACGCTGGACTAAATGTGTCGAGCTTAAAGGAGACTTTGTTGGGAAATAAAACGCTTTTTTGCCGAGAATATTGCTTTGACTTTCACTTCGTGCAGTCATCTGTTTTTTCCTCATTGTATATTTTTTAATTATTATTTTCGCACAAAATGAAAATCGAATTTTTAAAAAGAAATTATTTTCAACTGGTGTATTCGGGGGCTGTATACTAAATCATCATTCGTTAGAAACTGAAGATTGTACTGTTATTTTCAGAGTGAAGAGGTGCTCGCTAGTATAATGCTGACGTACCTCAGTGGAGGTGTGGATTGACGAAATGAAGCACCTTAAACGAATGAGCTTCTTGCTCCAATGGGGTGTGGGGTTCAAAAAATTTATGTTTGTGAAATAAATAAATATTTTATTCAAAAAGTCACTGACTTATTAAACTGCGCTCGTAATTACCACACCGGATAATCAAATACAGTACACACACAGTATACTTTGAAAATTTAAAGAACAGTCGCAATTTTTGAAAAACGTGGCTAATGGCCTAAAGACTTTGGATATTGGGATTATAGTGACTAAAGCTATGGGAAATAAAATTACAGGACGAAATATTTTAACTTGCCTATGAATTATATTATCACGACCAACAGCATTAGATTTATCATGATCAATCGTCAAAGCTCCTCAATTTTCCCAAACGCTATGAAGTTAAACTCATAATCAAAACCAGCATTAGACTGAGCCAGACAGTCGAGTTTACGAATATGTTCTAAAACTGCTTAATGAAGTCAACAGCCATAAAGTCGATACGGTTATCATCAGAGACCAATATTCCCAACTTCTCTAAATCACTCCCTATTTTATTGCAGTTTTCTGGAGTAACAAATCGTTTAAAAAATATTTTATTTTGCATTCTCTTATCAAAACAAGCGTAATTTGGTGTAATATAACCAGTCAAGGTTTTTACGTCTGCGCCAAACCAATAATGCTTGGTTAATAATAATTATTTTGGTTTTACATAAATAGCTTACGTTTGATAGGAACATGAGAACCTCAAAGTTTCAGTAAAATATTGTCAACAAAAGGAATTTTATCGTTATATCTGGGGGCTGGTATCTAAGCCAACGCGCTATTAATAGCGAGTCTTCATTTAGTTTGTCTGTATTTGTACTTGTACGCAATAAAAATCAAATCATAATTAGAAAGTAAAATCAAATTCCAGTAACAGCTGTTTGTCGCAATTTATATATCTGTAGGTCGATTCTGGCTTTCCTATAGGAAAAGGAAATAGGAAAAACATTTACATAGCATTTTTGTCAAAAATATCATTTTTTAGCCTACTGAGAAATCATGTATGATCTAAATTTTTATAATTTAGGAAATATTTTTTCCGTATCGAAATTGGATAGGAATAATATTCCCAATTTAATTTTGTTTTTGAAAAAATTTACACCAACTGCTTACCATAGTATGCCAGAAAAAAAATTTTCACGACAAAAATTCTACGAAAAATCTTTCCTAATTCCTTTTTCCTATAGGAAAGCCAGAATCGACCTACTGATCAGAGATAATGCTAGGAATAATGAACAAGTCTAACTAGTCTAGTTTTAGATTTTTAATTTAATTTACCGAAATTTGAAGTAAAACTTGATTATTACTTTAATAAATAGTTGCTACGCAGCAAAATAGATTGCTTAGAGCTAAGATTATGCTGCTTAAATAAATTAATTTAAACTATTAGTTTCTACCTTTAGCTTGATTTTAACATTAAGAACCAACAAGTTTCCCTCGAGATCTCGTATAGTAAAGAACGAAAACAACTAATCAAAAAATATGTGGGTCACCTAACTCAATTGATCGAAAATGCAAGATTTTTGATTTGAGTTATTTAACCGAAATTTCCTTCCAAGCTGATGTAATAGCCTCGATCAGTTTGTCGTCAAACTGTCTTCATCCATCATAACATTTCTATCAGGTAAATTCAATTCTAATCAAAATTGATAATTGCTATAAACAAGTTACAGATGTATAGAATATTTTGAAATGTTGAATATCCAGTTAAAAAATGAATTATATCATTGCACAAGATATTCCGTTTAGTAAAAATTGATCGAATGATATCAATTACAAACAACATAATAAGATTAAATTATGCCTTGCAATTTGACCCGTATTTGCTCTAAATAATTTTATAAAATAAAAAATTCTCAACTATCAACGTGCCTGTCTACCAAATTAAAATCAATATATTAAGATATCTCCTGAAATATAAACCAGCCTCATTATTTATTATTAGGATTTGTGGTGATATGATATTGCCGAGCTCTGTATATCCTCTTTTCAAAAACTTTTGCAATTATTTCAAATATAAGTTTTTATTACAAACACTATAATCATAAATAAGTAAAGCATAAAACAAGAAATTTTTTCTTTATAGTTTTAGCTTTTTATAGCGAATGTATGGCATAAATAATATTATGTACTTAAAAGAGGGGGTGATAAATTTGATGACGAATAAAATTTTCCTGCCCCGCAATATAATTATTGAGGAGACAGAGTTCTGTCTACTAGGTCTACTTGTTCATACAGAATACCAATATATGCGCGACACACGCTCTAAATTAAGATGACATAATTTCGTGGCCATAATAATATAATCATTGTATTGTATCAATCATCACTTGGAAATTATTTATTCCAAACATTTGCATCATCCGACACGATTTAATTTTTGATCCAAAATTATAACAAAAAATAAATAAATTTCGAGAAATTCAGAAAACCCATCACGATTTCATAACAATTCATTATAATTTAGTTTTAGAGATATGTATAATTGCATTTATAATATGATTCAATGATATATTCAATCAAATTCTATAATATTATTGATCGGCCAGCGTAGTTTAGCGGCATAGGGTGCCTGTAAAATTATTAATCGTAACATTAATTTTAAATGAATTTAAACACAATATTCACCCAATATTGAATTATTTGATATTGAAAATAATTCCTTTCGGTAATAAGGTATGATTGAAAATAGTTTAAGAAATACTTGAATTAGTTACTTTCCAATTTCCATTTACACATTCTAAGTATGTAAATACAATTGCAAGTACAGTTGAACATCACTTTTAAAATTAAATCAAATCAAGATCTAATATACAAAACCACTTAAAGGTTGTAAATGAAGAGCAAGCTAATGATAAGTTTAATTGTTGATGATATACTTAATTGACACACTTTATTTGAATTGACTCGGTTTTGAGTGAGATTTTTATTTTCAAAAATCTTAATTAAGTTGCTGTCAAATGCTACTGGGTTCATAAAAATTTTTCTATGTAATATTTGAAAACTTTTAGAAAATTCATTTATGTAAATTCATTCAGTTGACCTAGTCTTAATCTATGATAAATTCAGAAAAATAAATAATTTATTTCATTTCTCATAAAATTAGGGTACAAAAGCAATAACAAGGTACGAAAGTAGTCGCCTGAAACTCGATGTTTACCCAAGAAATACTTATCAGGGCATCGTTGCGATTTTAAATTTATCCAAAAACTATTTTAATATAAACGAGTCTTTTTTCAAAGCGTAAAACCCATTGCACAATTGAGCTATTTTGTTTTAGCTAAGTGAACAATGTTTAGAGATCACAGCTTCTCTGTTTACTTTGCAAAGACGAATTAAGTGAAACCGGAGCTTAGCTCAAGCGACTCGTACTCCCTGATTTATTTAATTTCTTTATTTAAACCTGTGATATGGTACAAAACTCATATCGCTCATTTTCCGAGCGATAGCTAATTATCTCCGATACGAAAATAAATGAAATGAAAACATAGTTCACATCGGGTAAAAAACATAGCTCAAGTGTGTAACGGGTTAAGCCACGTTAGGGATAAAAAGTTAGCTTCAAATCGAATACTTGAAACTCATCAATTTGAATTAGTCGGTTCGAATTTTCATTTTTCCTTAACTTATCATATTGTTACTTCAGTAATTAATCAAAAAAGATTATTAAAATTATTCATTAACAAATTATATTTAAATAATTAATTAAATTAAGTAATAAACGTTTATTAAAGGTTGTTATGTACCAAGAGCATTTATAATTAAGATATAATTTTATGAGTGGTAGTGAGATTACGAACGAAAAATAAATTTAACATATTGTCATATTGCGACCAACGATACTCTCAATTTAAATTTAACAAACTTAATATGCGAGAAAAAAATAATCTAAAAGAAATTGTTTCTGTTAATATTTGTCAATTCGCAGGTGCAACTGTGCGACTGATTTCAAAACCCGATTGTTGTGCAACTGGCTTGGACACAAATTAATGGTCTTAATTGGGCCCTTTGATGATAAATATGTCACGTATAACAACCGAAAAGCCGGTTCCCAGTGGTGAGTCCTAGACAGAAAAAGGAGTGCTCCGACAAGACCCACACTATGATGGTGAGCGTGTGGCATTGTATGTTTGGAGCTGCTGCCTCGTGACATGCCCGTCCATTCTGACGCCTACTGCGCCCAACTCGACCTATGAGGACGGAAATTCGTCTTTGCTTGTCATTTAATAAAATTAATTATAAACAAATATGTAAAACGTACTAAAATGTATAGGATTACCTATTATGTTTACCATGAAATAGTGATTGGCTTGCCAAGAATTGGTTGTTGGTACATATACGTACTTGTATAAATGGTGTGTATAAAAGTGTTGGAGTTTGTATCGAGCTTTTCCGCGATCATTAACCGTTTGAAGATAATTCAAACGGGCGCATAACCCAACCTACTACTTTGGTCCCGCAGTACACTCCGGACATCTGGCAAGATTCGGTATCAAGTAGACTTATCACGGTAAGGGGCTCTAATGTGGCGAACTTAATTTACTTGCAGAGCATGCCTACATCTAAGGAAGTTCTTACGACGACGCCTTGGTACAATGCCGAATTAAAACCATGATGTTTAAATGATGTTTAAATGATGGCTCACCAACTAAAATTTTCCTGATACCTTTTCCTAGCAGTTACATACCGCAACATGTATATATGGTACGGCAGTTCTCCACGGGCTTTGTAAACCGACACAAGTTTTCTGGCCGGCAGAATAAGAACTAGTTGGTTGACCGTCAACTACTCGTATGCCGTTTAAAAACTCTGATATGGCTCACCAGGGCGCTTTCAACATTAAAGAGGCCACTGCAAAGTTAAAAATTATGGATGAAGACGGAATCCTGCACTCTCAAATTTACTTCGTCTACCTACCATACTGCAGAAACGATAAGAATGTATTTTATCATCAGCCTCGCTTGCTGGTCCAAAACAAGGAACTATGGAATGCGGAGTTACAATTAACCACAACTACCTCACACAAAATAGTGGAGTAGCTTACAGAGTCGAACTACAACGTAAATTGGCTTTAGGAGTCGGTATCGTTTCGAGAGACGAAACAACGGGCAGGATCTTACCGAATAAACAAAAGAAATCGGCAGGTCTGGAAATGCTGGTAAAAATAAAAGCCAGAACAAATCGGACACCGAAGAAAAAGCGAGCCTGCGCAATGGATGCCCAAACCAGGTGTATCAGGTTCAAGAAAAAATGTGCATGGGACATATCGGACTCGAAAAAATCCGCTATGCGCCCTCTCCATCAGCCATCAAGGGCAACTGGCCTTAATTCCAGGAGGTCGATTATGCAAGCAACGAGTAAGACTTGCGACTTTCGGAGAAACTAATTCTAACAATTTTCTATGAAAAACAACAAACAATCCACCAAAATATCTTAATTAAAAAAACATTTCGGCGACAATCAAAGCCCGGAAAACAGTTCAATAAAGCATGGACTCTCTCCATCGATATCTAAATAGCCATCATCAAAGTATACAGATTATAGCTCAATATCCAACAACTGGACAGTCAAACAAAAATCCACTGGGATTAGTCAATAAACAAAATTATGAACAAACTACTTCAAGTAGTCGTATAAACCCTCAGGCGGAGATATGATGCACCACATACTTCTTCAACGACATATACATACAATTAATAGAACCTCCACTTGTTAGGCTGTACAGGGCCAAATATAGTTTGGAATACATTACAAGATGATCGAGAGACGTAAGAGTGATTTTCGTACCGAAAGAGACTGGAAAAATACTGGGTCACTATTTCAGATTCAATATACTCGAAAGTAATTCCTTGAACTCCGCTCAACATGCTCATGCACATCAGACTGGATAATCAATAGACGCAGCTCGACATGAACTGAAAACAGAAATCGAAGATTTACTATAAAATAAAGAGATCTTTCGTTTGCCTTTGTTAATATACAAGGCACTTTGACATCAATTTCGGTTTTGACTCCTCCATGCTAGGATGAACTGTTAATATTTATATTATAGAGGTTTGCGGTCTCCTTCCATGAAGAAACCATCACTATCGCAGCGTTTAGACCCTGTCCCAAATGGAGAGTCCTCTCACCTCTTTTATGACTGCCAGTGATAAACCAATTACTCACCAGATTAAAAAAAAATACCTTCCTTACGAACATTAGCAATGCTCATAACTCCTGATAGTTCGGAGGAAATTTCAGAGTCCAATAGCGTCAGCAACATGCTCTTAGTAAACGGTTGGTGTCATGAATATAACATAAGGGCTAAACCACAAAAAATCGACTACACCCTGTTAACCAAGCACAATTCCCAGTGCTACAGTTTCTAGATCTACATCTTGCTGTTAACGAATATGTGGCAAAACATGGGGTTTCAGTCCACAATCATCTTTATGTCTATATAAAAACATTAAAAGCCATTTCGTCCGAGTCGTTTAGTTTGATTTGAACAACGCCAGAAAAACACGAAATAAAACTCATGGGCTAATCTATTTAAATGCAACAGGAACTATGAAATCCATGTAGGGCTTAATTAGATGTCAAATGCAAAGCCGTTTCTGGAATCATCAAACTAAAAATATAAGATCTAATAAAACTCAACAAACCAGGTCAAAGTATCTTGACCAAACTAACTCTGGCAAATGAAATTGACTAATTACTGGACTCGATTGAAAGGAACAACGAATTCAACGAAGAAATTTTTCAATCTGGTTTTCCGAAAGTGCCCAAATTGAGAAGATGAAAAAATTATAATCTCTCCTTTGTATCATGTGACTGAAGCTGAAGTAATCGATGCTAGGTTCACACCACTATTAATGGAATTAGTCTAGTGTAAATATTTTCGAAACAAAGTTAATTGGGAAATTATTTTACCCAATAAAATTTTTATGGAACAAAAATTTCCCATTCCACTATGTGTTATAAAATATTTACACCAAACTGATTCCCTTAGTGGGCCACAAATATACAATTCAAGCAAAAATGCTATGAAAATATTTTTCCCTATCGCCAGGGATAGCCAGAATAGTGCCACTGGGTTTAGAAGAAGTAGGCAAGGAAAACGAAATTATCTTAATATTTCCTCGGACATTCTAGCATTATATTCTAGAAATAAAGCATATCTTGGTGCAAGCGAGGGTACAGATAATACCTCTACTGACTCCGAACTCAGCATTACCTATTATAATAGCCCCTTTAAATAGAAGAATTATTAACTGGGTAAAAACTACATAGAAGAAAGGAACATGACTTCGAATGAAACAAACTAAAAAGCTAAAAGTAACAAGTCATTTACTGAGATTCATATATAGTATGGTATATGACTGGGTAAAGCCCATTTATCGGTTACTTGCAAAAAAATAGGAAAAAACAGAAACTTCACTAGATTTGATTTTTCGAAGTAGAATATATACGGGGGTGACAGCAAAATAAAGCCTCAATAACAATAAGCATTGCTTGAGTTAATACAAATTTGGGTGCAAGTGAACAGCACAAAAGAAAACTAACAAAATGGGAAGAAGCAAGAACACTCCATCACTCGCGCGCATACCAGTAACCCTAAAACCCGGCTGGGATTTAATGGACCAATCACACATTAACTCGAAGATCATATGATTACAGTAACCTAAAAGAGATGGCCAAACCCCTCCAAAGGATGTAGCGAGAGTGAAAAAATATAACATTTACAAATAAGCCAACACCAAGTCAACTTTTGTCTGAAATATTGACATTTATCACGGAACTAAATCCTCATTTTAAATGAAAGGCTATCTGGGATGCACAGATCTATTGAAAATCTAAAGGTCACAGTTGGTAGGGTTCCTCCTTAAGTTCACCCTACGATTACAAATAAATAAATATTGTATATATCACAACACGTATCGGTGATCATTGTTGTCTTAAATATCATTCGCTATAACTAAACGTACATGGTATGGATGTATGCACAGAAATTATCTCTTTTCCATAGTGCTTGACACACTGTTGAGATGACTTAAGCCTCAACCAGCGAAAACTTAAGAGCTTAAGTTGTGTTCCGTTTTGACCACTTTGGGAAGCAGGACGACCACCAAAATTGTAGACGTCAGTTGTTTATTTGTGACGAGAAGCCTATAAAAGTTTGGTGATTGTAACACTAGCCGAAATGATACAAACAGCATGTAACTTAAGCTCTTAAGTGTTCGCTGGTTGAGGCATAAGTGATTTATGCAAATCAATAATGCTGTGTTTTCTGTTTTAAACAAAGTTCAGTGCCATAACTAACGGCATTCACATAATCGTGTATTGAATATTTAACTACTTAATTATAGGAACCAAGTCGGGTTGATGGTATTCGTATTTATTCCTCTACGGTATTACAATAGATTACAAATACGAATTACGAGTTCGAATAACAAAATTTTTGAGACAAATTAATTTACTTGCAGTTTCACCAACTCATTCATAATGCCTTAAACAATAAAGCCTATTTAGGACAATGGACATAACTGCCCAGCAGGAAATACGTCATTATGCATGTGAGGGAAATGCATTGATTTACTCATACGTTTCCTCCTAATTTGCAATTTACAAATGTATAAAAGAGATATTTTTTTGTCGCAAATCGATTGTATGTTGACTATAATGGACCAATTGATTACTGATCATATATTCTTTTAATATGACGAGACTTTTAATTTTGTAACCAGTAGGTATCGGATATTGATCATGTTTACTATGAAACAGTTTAGTTAGAAGAATTTTGGAAGTCATGTACTCGATTGCTCTCTTTGTAATTGGTATTTAAATAGCTAAGTGTCGCAAACAATAAACACTATTTGTGGAATGGGTAACTAATCAATTCTTAATTATTTAGTATAGGGTAGGTCTATTTGGACTGACTGATTTAAAACAGTTCAGCGATAATTCTTCGGTAAATTGAATTTTGTATGGAAACATCCTCAGATCAAGTTTCAAAATGCGTCAGAGTAGCACGTCGACAAAGATGGACCATCGTTGACAGTTTCGCGTACAGCCTCCACAGCTTCTTCATCAAATATCGCACCGCGCGCTCCTCAAAACGGATTATTAAGTTTCTTATGATATTTGTACTGGAAACTGTGGTGGTATTAACATGCTGATGGTATTCTATGTTGTAACACGTTAACCGTATTTATTGACGCATAATCTGATCCGGTTCAGTTCATGTCTCGTCAAACGACACAGAGGCGCTTACTGATATCAAATCAAAATTTGCGATCCAAAATGTATTAGTAGTATTTTGAGAATTAATAGATTTACTAGTATAATTGAAATGAAATTTTAACCAAATTATAATTTAAGAAACACAGATTTATAAGAACGATACAGTAAAAAATATTCTAAAATTCTTCTCTAAATTGCCAAAGCAATTTAAAAATGTAACGTCTTTACCAAAACTCAAGATCAAACAATTTGAAATTTTGAGAGTTAAAAGTCAGCAATTTGAGCTGTGATACTTGTAATTGTAATGTGGGAGCAAGTAGTAACATAGTCAAATAATATTTTGAGAATTATGGCTTTTAGAGAGCCATAAGATTAAATACATTGTTTTTTCATTGCTATAAGTTAACTGTTCAGTTTCAATTAATCTAACGATAAAGTTGCTTTCTCCTATCGAAATAATGAACATAATTAAAATATACAAATAATCGATCTATAATGTGGTAAAGAGAGTTTACTATTAATGTCGTATACGAGTATTGCTTTTCAAACAATTTTGTTGGGTTATTCTTATATTCAGAGGGCTATGCCGTTTTCTACAATCAGGTTCATGGGATCTTATGTCTCGCAAATTACTAAAAAATACTTCAATTAATTTTTAACTGTACTGAGTAACGATCAGCTATGATTATCACCTGGCGCTACCTCAATAAAGTTAAATATCACAGCATCATATTAAGTTGCTTCAAATTTGCATAGCGGAACACGAATCAATATAGGTATCAGGCATTTAAGTCCTCCAAACAGTCATAGCAGCGTAACATCAATCAATTCTTTACTGCCTATTTATATATTCATATGTGATTATTTCTGCAGTATGTATTAAATGAATGTCAAAAGTGTGCTGTGAGAAGCTTAGCTCTTTAGAAAACTTACTTCAAAAATAATTTTTGGTATTTTATTTGAACAAATTAGTACGTCTTTAGTTGCCATTCCAACATATACATTACATATACGAGAAAACTAACTAGACCAGTTCATCAAAAAAGAAATTTAAACTTCCTGTTTTGATAAGCTTGTGGAAGCATAAAATTAATAAAAACATAGGCCAGTAATCGATATGGATAAAACGCTGGTTTGAAAATATGTATGTGGGATTCTATCCAATACCACATTCAAAAATTGGCTTGCTGTAAAATTTTAATTTTGACGAAACTTTGCCGAACTTTTTAGCGTTTTTAGCGTTCTCTAAGGTCATTTTATCACATAAGTTCTAATTGAAAAACAAGGTAAACCATAAACCACAACAAGAAAAGCAAAAAAAAGATAAAAACAACAACATATCAATGCATTTAGGTACGGAGAAGGATATCTTGTAAATTGTAGTAAAATCGGGCAAATTAACAAACAATAATGTCCCATTAGCGGGAAAGTAAAAACCACCACCTAAAATATTTAGAGATGACGTCGCTGATTAACGTAAGAATTGGAATAACTGGTAGGCGAAATGATATTATGTTAAAGTAAACATTAGTTAGTGTGATCGAGAATAATAGAAGGAAGAACAGGTAAATATAAAGACAATCTGCAGTGATAGCATTTGTGTGTCATGCTTTGCGAATCGCGAGAGAAAGTAAGTCCTAATTAATTTGAAGTTAAATTAAGTTTCAATTTTAATCAAACAGCCAGTGGCTGTCATGTTACTCTACCCAAAAAAAGCAAACAGTATCAAATTACACTGAATAGATTTGAAATTCACACTTTGTATACAAGCGGGGTTAATGAATAAACTGGACAGGTGCAGGTTGTGTTTTACATTAATTATTAATGGGTTACACCGGAAGTTTCTGAAACGAGCGTTAAATGTTTTATCACCAAGCTTGGATTAAGCTGATAAGAAATTATTTACAAAAATAAAACCGAACACAGCTCATTTTGATAGCAGTACTGCGTACAAATGAAGTAAAAAGACAAAAATAAATCGAAATATGTAAATTTAAAAATTGGGTTGACAGGTGTGGTTGGTAAGCGCAGCACATAAACCGCAATCCCAAAGAAGGTATAATTCTCGTAAAAAATTAAACATTTTGCTGTTTCGAGGGCATATCAAATTTTATATCATCTTTTAATTTATTTTTGAAATTTATCTTTAAAATCATGTTAACCTACATAAATAATGTGTATAGCTATTTTCATGTTTTCCAACTTTTCTATATACTTACGTCTTAATAATACTGTAATGAGAACATTTTTTATCACAAACACAGACTCACAGTACACAATCGGGTTATCCCAAATTTATTATGATAAAATAAAATTTTTCTTTGATAATAGAAACACTTTACGTAAATTCTTTACACGATAACACGAATTTTTATGTACCGAACGAAAAAACTGAACATCTGAACGAATTCTTCCCGTCGTACACCATATTCTTCAAGATGTTTTCATTTCAATTACATACTTATTGCACAAAAGTAATTCATTTTTTTCTCAAATTTCAATTGGTGTAATGTGTTTGCGTTTTGTCGTACAAATCGCGCAACACAAGTATTTTATAAAGTTAATTTTTACACACACTAAAAACACTAAACTAGTGGTTTATATTAAATTAACTTTAATGTGTTATTTAATACAAAAACACTTAAAATTTATTTGATCACTACTTATATTTTGTGTATTGACATGAAAGGCTTCCAGCCATTTTGAAAACTATTTTATGTCTGAATCGGGCACCACATCAATAAAAAAAATGTATGTAGATTCTAGTAAATTTTAACATGGGTGTGTTGCTATAAAAACAATTTTTTATTGCAGTGAAACCATTATTTTATAGCAATGGCAGATTGTAATTTTCTGGTATAGAGCACACTCATTTGCTAAAATAAAAATGACGTTAGATTCGTTGAGTTAATATGGCGGCGCTAATCCATCTCGTTTCTAATTATACCCTCTAAATAATATATTTTCGAGGCCTCACCAAAGCGAATCGAAAATGAAACGCAGATAAATCTTTTTTGATGTGACACCAACGCTACCACGTTCATATACAAGTTGATTTTTTGCTATATATAGTTATAATTCTTATATTCTTTTACGTGTGTAGCCATTTTGCTACACACAATAAAAATAATTCGTGGTTAACAACAATAATTAGAGTACAGTAATAAAAATAGTGAATATTATTATTATATATTAATTCATAAGAATAATAATATTGTAGTGCATTACAAGCCATTGAAAGTATATTCGCCAGAATTTTTTAATAATTTTAGAAGATGGACATCACCTGCATTTCGTTTCTGATTCCTAAACATTTCGTTAATGAATCGAATATGAAGAGAATGGCGGACTACTAATACATACAAATTAGTTCGCTTTCATTTTAATTTTCATACACCAAACGAAATACTAACGAATCGCTTTTGCTTCGCTAAGGCGATACGTTTTCGAAGTGTTTCATATATAAATTTCCTCACTTGCGATTCGTTTTTGATTCACCAAGCTTAGAGGATAGTGTTCAATCAGTGCCTATGTATGTGTGCCTATGTGGCTTTGGATGGATACACTTTCATGTCATCCATAAATGCAATGAATGCAATGAAGTTTTATATTTTTATTCATTAGTACAACAAATTAATTGTTTTTCCTTAAATACAATATATTGTAGGTTTAAACATGTGAATATCCAAATAGTTATTGGTCTTATTTAACTTAATATTGCTTTCATTGCCGTCAAAATTAGTCGTTGGCTCGTTTACCAACAAGGGAATAACTCGTTTCTTAAAAATATTTACTGATTATCTTCTGTCTGCGGCATAAAACAATTATTTTCAAAATGTAACGAGCAAATAATAGAATTTTTACTCATTTTTAAGTTCTACATCTTCTACATCGAAGTCAATTGAGTTCATCCATTGCTTTTCTAATTTCTCACATTATCCTAAAAAAAAAAAAAATATGTTTTTCATATAATTTCTGTAAAAACTAATAATTATACTATTCAAAAATAAAAGTTAGAAAATAAAAGCACGTAGTACATGAAACAATCAACACCATCTTTTCGAACCATAGTAATACGAAAAATGCGGCACTGGTAATAAAACTTGTTTAAAAAAAGGAAAAACCCAACCGCAACAACAAAACCTTTTAATTAGTTTTATCTGATTTCTAAATTAAAATACGAATATTTTTACCACAAATCACTTTCTTTTTAACATAATTTACATTTTATTTTATACAAAGACTTGGTTTTCAAGTTTTCAACTTGCCGATGGTATGAAATTCCTTTTTGTAGTAGGCGTGTTTTGGCAACCATTCACTAGACACTTCATTTTAATCTAAATTTTTAATTTTTATTAAACAAATGATGCACTACTACACAATCCACTAACTATTTTATAATAATTTAATTAATAATTTCAATATTTTTTAATTGCGCAAAATTTTACTGTCATTCTGAACAAAAACAAAAACTAGTTTGGTTGGTTTTTTCTTAGCGATATGAGATCGCCATATGTATTTTTTATATAACCATCCTGCTCTGGCTTATGACACATGAAATAGCAAATTATATATGGGAAAAATTTTTACATTCATGCTATAGTATATATTCTATGCTATTCTCGTATAGCATACCATGGTTGAAAAAAATATTTTTCCACTCGAAGCAAAAATTAACTTAAAATTAACCCAAAAACGGCAAATAAACAAAATGGCCTTGAAATATTTTATCTATATCTATTAAAAAAAAAATTATTGGAAACATGTTTGATTGTGATGACGAAAGAATAGTTCTCTTATTTGGTGAACTACTTGTATTAAAAGGTGTTCCAATTTGAGGTTAATTTTTAAATTTTTATTAAATCAGATTAATTATTTGAGAGGTATCTAAATTTTTACTTCAAATGATAGTATAAAGGTTCCAGTTTAGGAATGGAAAATGTTCTCTTGTCCCCACAAAATGATCTCCTGCTACTGTACGAAGCTACCATTCTTTTACCAAAATTTTTGATGACATTCTGGAATAATTCCTGTTCAATTTTTTTGAATACAATTAATAATATTCTAATTTAGGTCATCAATTGTTTGTGAACCGATGGGATAGACTTTTCTCTTCAATGGAGCTAGAAAAAACGACCACGACGGCTAACGATTAGGATTTTTTCATTCTTTACCGAACCAGTTTCCACAAATTTAGTAACAATTTTACGAATGGCCACAACTGTCGAACAATTTTCTCATCAATATATTATGCGAAATTTTCTTACAACTTCTGCATTCACCAGATTTAAAATAATTTTTAACAATAAATATGCGAGGTTCAACAATAAATATGTCGTGTGACACGAAATATATATGAAATTAAATTTAAAATTAACCATAAATTGAAACAACCTTTATAAAATTTAAAATTTCTATGCAATTTTCTTCGCGAACAAATTTTCCCCAAGAATTAACGAATAATGCAAACGAAAAGTTAAATAAAAGTATCTGAGTTAAGTGAAACATGACGATTTATTTAAAATAGTTTTAATGATTTTATTTTTCTTCTAACCTCGGTGCTAGTTTATGAGTTTATGAAAAGGTGCAGGTAGCTGTAATTCATACATATGAAATTCTGGCATACGATAAATGATACCTATGAATATACACTACTGAGATATATTGCGAAAATCTACTTATTGACTGCAATCTCCTGATTCGCATTTATATGTATCATTTGTAAAGATACTTGTTCATTATAAAATATTGTTTGTTCCAACAATTTCACGAAAATTTATTTTTCTGTTATAAATAAATAAAGCAAAAAAAATTTACAATAACGAATGTGAAAGTCAAGTTTCAGACATCTACCGGGCAATAAAATAATTAACTAAACTCTATATAAATTTTATTTTGATTAAAAAAAACTACCTAATTTTGCATTAGATAAGTATTTTCTTTAATTTCATCTGCAAATTTACATTTTATACAAAATTTAAAGCAAATTTTTGTTTAATAACACATACATATATTTTTAGATTTCTTATTTGCTTTTTTACATGTTCGATAATTAACAATCGATTAATGATACTAGCTCGTTTCAAAAAATGTCACATACAAGGTCACATATTTTCCACAAGCGTCGCTGATATTTTTATTACTTAATAAATTTAATAGTGTAGTTTTGAATTTCTTTCTAAAATCATAAACAATTTTAGTATTAAGACCTATTCATCACATAATATAATAAAATTAATCTTTTTTGATACATTTTGTAGTTTTACAAAACTATTTTCAACCGATCTCAGATTTCTCATAATTAATTTATCTGGTTACTTCACTAAGAGATGTGCAAAACGATGTAATTGGCCGTATACATATACTGGCACTGATTATCCCATACACCAATCAACACTATGGACTTTTAATTCCGGTCTTATTTTTCCCCCTTTACCTATAAAACCACAAAAATGAAAAGCGGTTTTATTGGTAAAGGGGGAAAAACGAACAATGAGACCCAGACTCAAAAGTCCAAGTGAGGATTGGGTGATATAGACTATCTTTTGTATCTAGGGTAAGAAGTGTGAGGGCAATAAGTTTCACTGAGAGACTGGTCACTCACCGCTGGATACAGTACTTAGTTTGACTGAAGGCTCCTACAAACCCTACTTCACGCATTACATTAAATAAATAAAATGTTAAATATAAAATCCTTTTATTAACTTATTAAACAATATCTATCCATTCTATGATGGATTTAAATGCTGACGGCTTTGATGTTCGTGCAACTTATCCGACCTGTAACTGCTGAACGTGCAATAGGGACATTTATATAAATCCTTTGTGATGTGTTGTAGAAAATGTCTTTTCAAATTTTTGTTCTGACTAAAACGATGACCACATATTTCACAAACGAAAGGAGTCTCCTTCCGGTGTGTGGCTATATGCATTTTTAAACCCTCTTTTCGCGTTGTCGTATGCGAGCAACCATTCACTGTACAACGCCACACTTTCCCATTGTGCTTTAATTTATGTGCTTTCAACGTTTTTAGATGCGCCGTACTGTAACCACATTCATCACATAACAATTTCTTCTCACTTGAGTGTACAATTAAATGATTCTCTAGGCCGTGTTTCCATTTAAATCCTTTACCACAATATGAACACATGAATGGAGTCTCGTTTGAATGTTTCGGTTGGTGTAGGTTAAGAGCGGTGCGGGTGACGAAGCGTTGACTGCATTTTGTACAGAAAAATGCCTTCGAATCGTTATGAAGTTGAAGGTGTTGCTTAAAATCCAATTCATCGGTACACGTTTGATCGCATAAGGGACATTTAAGCGATACAATTGGTTTGCAGCACAACAAATGTAGCAGCATCACGGAGGGCTTGTAACATTTGTAATTGCAGTTGTAACAGAAGTGCATTCGGCTGTGTTTTGACGAGGTCCTGAAATAGAAACATTAGATTATAACCATAATTAATATTCGGAAAACTACACATACGATAGTTGGATGTTTTTCTTGGGAACTTTAAGAAGTTTATTTTCAATGACAGGCTCGAGTTCAACTTTTTCTACGGATTCGTCAAGAACATTTTGAACTTCCAAAATTTTGCACAAGTGCTGAAAGTGCGCCGCATGATCTCCATCGACAACTACCTCATTCGTATACAAATAATGAAACATTAAATCCAAGCAGTGACCGCAATCAAAATTTAAAATTTCGATAACCAGTGGATTCTGAATGGAGAATTTATAGGCCGATTTCACGAACAAATTACTACCAACGAAATTAGATTGTGGTGCAATGACACAAAAATGTGCATTCACCTTATAATCTGAACTCAATTTAACAATAACATCACAAAAGACACCAGTCTCCCGCTGATCATTCAATATTTTTGAAATATTCGTATATTTTACTTGGGACATCACAGCCGTATATTTTTTAGAATAGAATTTCACTACGAGAACTGTCAAAATTATGATTTCTATTTAGTTTATGGCAAGCTGCTATAAATTAGCTTAAAACTTTTGGTAGCTCAATTAAATTTTCATGACATTTTTTTTATATCAAAATAATTTTGACATACAAAATTCTATTTTAAGTTTAGAGTTTTAAAAATATGGCGTGTTTTCGTTTTGTCGCGTTTGCGTAACTCAAATTATTGTGTGTGGTGTTTTACGCGTTTATTAATCAAATAATAATTAATAGTTGTCATTAAATACATTTGTAGACATAAATATAAATTAAATGAAATCATTTTAGTTCGTTTTTTTCATGTGTTTGTATATTCCAAAATACTATCGCTAGCTACCAATATTTTTTTCTGTGATTGAGCGAAACGCCGACTCTTTGTAACGGGCAGAAAATATTCAAGAAAAAATTTAAAATTTATAAGATTTTAAATGAAAAATAATAAAAAAGAGTGAAAAATATTTAAAAAAAAAGTTTAAAAATAAAATTAAAAAATCTAAATTTAGCCTATACAATCGAGCTGCAGGTAGCCGAGGGATAGACAAATGCTTGTATAGTTTTTTGTGTTGAGAGTTTTAAATGTTAGTACATTTTTTAATTATTATTCTTTATTAAATCATGATTTGTTTGTTGTACTGTATAATCGGTTTATTAGTGTGCGTTTGTACGAATGAATGAGATTCTGATTAGTCTAGACTCGTTAATTACTATGAACACTTTTTTTTTTATTTTTTATTGACAAGTCATTGTATCATAATAAGAATTTTTGAGTTGTATTCCAATTGGATTTACGATTTACGATGTCTGGGGTGCAATAGATGTAGTTAACCCAAGTGTTATGGTACGGTGGCTATATTATTGAGGCAACCAAAGTGATGAGTTTTAAAAATCATGATGTTGAACTTAAAATTTTAATTAATCTGTTAATTTAATTGAATAACCTTGATTTGTGCCAATATTTTTTATTTAAATTGAAACAAGTATTTACATTTTTCGATAACGTTTTGTTTTATTTCATGGTTACCATAATTGATTATCGATTAACAGTTGCTGGATTTAGACCACAGCTAAAATAGTTAAGCTAATCACAAGTGCATTTTCGTGATAATCTCGGAACAAAGGCAGAGCTTCGAGACGAACCCAAATGATTAGAAATTAGTACAAAATTAATTTGACAGTCTCGAGGCACGGTTTTCTCAAATGATGTGACATTTACGTAATTAATAAGTTTTCTACCTCTCTATGGACTGGACTATACTTTATTTGGAGCTATTGGTTTTCGCTTCACGTTTTAACGAGTTGTTTTTCTTAAGAAGATTCTTGTTATATGATAACTTTCCTCAGTGGGCGTTCGATCCATCTCGCCGAAAAAGTTGTTTATTTGAGATTTTGGTTGACCAGAAGCATTTTGTAAGCCGCCTTCGGTATTTGTTTCAAATAATAGAAGAATTCTCTTGTTTATAGTTTTACACATACTATTATGAAGCATTTTGAGCTTATTTCTTCTAATTCTTAGTTGGTTATATCTTCTTCTGTTCCTCCTGTTTTCACTACAGTACAATATTTAGTGGTTTAGTAATAAGTTACACGTATAAAGCCTCAACCAGCGAAAAGTTTAGAGCTTAAGTTGTGCTCCATTTGGACCACTTAGAGGAGCGGTATGACCACCAAAATTTTAGAGGTCAGTTGTTTGGTGATTGTAGCATTAACCGAAATGGTATAAACAGCGTGCAACTTAAGCTCTTAAGTGTTTGTTGGTTGAGGCATAAGTCCGTAGACCCAGGAAAAAATTCATTCATGCTGATCCTTTTTCTTAGAAAACTCGCTCTGCCTAGACATTAGTTTCATATTCTAAATTTTTCTAATATTTTCAAAAAGGTTTAAAAATATAACCTCATATATTTTAAGAGTTAAATTTATATAGGACGCTTTAGCAAATATGCTACAAATTTAAATTCAGGCATCGATCAGATTTTGGGGCCGCTTTGCCGTTTGCTTTACTTCCAATATTTGTACTCTTATGTTAAAACTTAAGCTATATTATAACGAGAACGATAATTTAATAATTTAAATTATCGTTTTCGTTATAATATAGCTTAAGTTTTAACATAAGAGATATATAATATAGCTATAATATAGAGACATATAATATAGCTTAAGTTTTAACATAATTTAAATTTAATAACACTTGAATTTTCCTAATTTTACTTAATAATGTTTACAACTTATATTACGAATTATGTTTATTCTCTTAATGCTTAAAACAACAAATAACTTATAAATATTTAAAAATATCGACTTTTCTTTTTCGTATAACGATTTGACGTTTTTCGTGATTTTTTTAATGAACAGTTTTATTCAATTACGCCGATCTTTACCATGTTTTAGTAATTAAGTTTATATCAACATCGCGATATATGCGGACTCTACTTTAAATGTCACCAGTTCGAACAAGCAATTTGTGTTTCAACGTACGCTTCTGTGTGTAGGCCGCATACCTTACTCGAGGCAACATAATGTTGAAATTTTCAGCAAATCCTCTCAAACAATTGCGTGCAGATCTTTCGGAAGCAGAAACATTATTCTTCTTCGATCCACATTTGACTATCAAAATAAAACGGAAATTTTATCAAATATGAATATGGGATCCTCTGGAAGGAGGTTCATGGAAGGAAATTTAAATAACAGGTATGATGTGATTCCTCGGAAAAAATCTTCGAAAAATTGTTCTTCCAAAAACAATTTTTGATAAAACAATTTTCGTTGCCTCCTTCTACCCTGTTACACCTTCTACCCTGTTACATCTTCTACCCTCTCTTTTTTCTGAAGAAATGTAACAGGTTTCCCTTATTACGAATCCCATTATTTTTACAGTATGGTGGTGAAATTACCATTCCATTACATTATTTCTTTTTCCGGTTGCAAAATGGATACTTTTGATCATAACGAAAGAAATTTTGTTCAATATACTGAACTCAATACAAGACCACCGACGGAATCTTGGCTTTAATTCTGGCGGCTATTGGTAATTCAACTATTATTTATTTGTGCGTAATGGGAGCCGTTAATACACCAAGTTCCATGGAGACGAATACGAACTAGACGATCAACAAGGCCACCGACACGTTCAGACCCCTGAAAATTGTACCGCTCATCATTCTAGAGTACTGAGTGAACCACAAATGTACTGGCGGCTAAGTACTGCTGCACCCGTGAGCTGGGAGTTTAAGTTTTAGCTCATAAACAGATTATCGGAGAAGTCGAATTTGATCCTCTTTAGATTTGGTTGGTTATAAAACAAAACATCTCGATATCTATGAATGTATCTTAGAATAATTCTGCTTTGGGTCTACCTTACACCTAATTAAAAAATAATGGAAATTTAAAGGATATAAATAAGTAGTTAAAAGTTGCAAGGTTGTATTTCAAGGCCAATTTTCTATTTTGCTGGAAACACATTTTATTGTTTTTTTTTGCAATAATTTATTAAACGCCAGAAAATATCGTGCATATCCATTACCTCAGAAAAATTCAACTCCCAGAACTTTAATGAAGTGGTGTTAAATCCGGTCTTCTTGGTGGCCAAGGAGCTTCACAATTTCTTGAAATTATGCGATCAGCAAATTTTGTTGACAATAAATGTATCGTTGCACGACTTGCATGGCATGTTGCTCCTTGTTGAAACCAAAGTTCGTTGACACACAATTTATTTAAGTTGGGCCACAAAAAATCAGTTAACATGTTGCGATAACGTTTCCCATTCACTGTAAGTGCATTTTCCTCACAAACCACCCCAAACAGTGACTCTTGGAAGATAAACTTCTGCTTCGTGAATAACATGAGAATTTTCCGCTTCCCAGATTCAACAATTTTGCTTGACGGTACGTCAAGAGAAGAACTTTCATTAAGATGAAAATGAGCTTTATCGCTAATGATGATTTTTGATGAAAAACCTTAATTTCGTTCAAGCATCCAATTAACAAACCGACGACGATTTAAATGGTCTGGTGGCTTCAGTTTTTGAGTCAGTTGAATTTTGTATGGATGCAAATGAAGATCAACACGTAAAATGTGTCGTAATGTGGTTCGTGAAATGTTTAGCTCTTGTGAACGATGGATGCCTGGTTGATGTGCTTGATTCGGAGTACGAATTGGATGAACATGTTGATACGGTCTACGACCTTACACTGAACCAGTTTCTTCAAAACGATCAATAATTTTTCCTACTGAGCGTGCAGGACGTCCATGTCGACCAAAACTCTCACGTAATTTACGAAATGTTGTTTTTGAACGATTATTTTCATAATAAATTTGGACAATCAAAATGCATTGTTGTGTTGTTAGCGACTCCATGATGATAAATGGTATATTTTCGACTTTTCATGTCAAAGAATTTTTTAGAACAGATTACATTAAGTACTAAAATTCATCGATTGAAAAACGGACCAACAGATAACCCACTCTGTATAAATACAGTTAGCAACTCTGATTGATACACATTCATTCACCTGATTGATACACCTGAGAAAGTCCTCCAGTTTTTTGAGTTGTCGCTTCTATTCTAGCTTTTGTTTTCTATGTGAAATTTCACAAGGATGTTCGAAAACTATGGCCGCCTGCTCGGGTTGAATTAAATAACCATAATATTAAAAAAAAATCACGTGTTATATAATACTGTTAAAAATTTACGTCAAAAAATCGTATATTTTCGGAACTTTCAACGATTTGAAAAACGAAAGACATTAATCCATACACATAAAATGAAAAAGCGACGAACCTGATATTACAAACATAATGGAAAAGTAATTTATTCATAATGGCATCAAATACTGCTATTAGTGTGCTATAAATTTTTAATTATAATTATTGCATTGTCTTCGAGCACTAAGCTGTTTTGTAAGTTTGAGCGCTCTCGCAAGCCAAGAAGTTGGTGAAAATTCGATTGCAAAATGCCGCGGATAGACAAACAAGCACGAAATCTAACTAAAACATGGTAACTAGCTAAAAATGGATTCACTGTAAACCATGTAAAATATAGTAGCTATTAACTGTTTGATAGCTGTGAACTGAAACAATTAGTACACATACTATCGACGGTGCGAAATGGTTGTCAAATTCTATTAATTGTTGACTTTACCTGACTATTCGACAATAGTTAATGGCGTGGTTTTAAAATGCTGTCAACGTGGTTTCTGTTTGAACCAACTCTGTTTCAATGAATAGTATCTCGAGTTCAAGCATGAAATGCAGAAAATCAAATTCGGATACTTTCAAAATTTAGAAAGCCAAAAGGCCTTTTTGTGTTGTATTGGTTTGTCTACTTGCACATTATACCAAACTCTTTTATTTTATACACGGTGTCCAGGTTTGGGATGTTAATCGAATCCAAAATCATGAACAAAATTATTAAAAAAATATTTAATGTGGAGCAATCAACTTAGATTTATTTAACTGGTAATTGCGTAGCGTTAATTTCAAATTGTTTAAGGTTGGCTCCTAGTATTGATCGTGCGTAAGCGTAAACGTGCAAAGCGTATTACTAATTCGAAAATTCGCCTACTAACGTAGCAAATAATTTAATTTTATGCAAATGAATCCGTGGTTCAAGAGTGCGCATGTCAGTTCAATGTTTAACTCTTCTTTTTTCCTTTTTGACATGCTTTTTTAATTTTAGTTTCGCGTCTAGATCGATATCTAGATATTTTGCCGTGTTTGCACAGGGAATTTGCTGAGAGTTCAGTTCTATTGGAATCCTGTTCACATTTTTGTTGTTGAAGTTTACGTGAACAGATTCTGCTTCATTAAACTTTATTCGCGATCTCTTCGTCCAGGTACTTACAATATTAGTAGCTCTTTGTAATTTGCTTGTGGGTTCATCTATGCTATAACCACTGCTATTTAGTATTTGTATTGTGCATTGTAAATATTGCACTAGAAATTTTATATAGCTTATACTTTGTTAAACATTTTTTGTAATATTTGTAAATTTGGTTTTACACAGCGAATTTGGTAAATATCCCGGAGCGATTTCTTTCAGTGTAAGATGGCCGTGTCATCCGTAAACGTTACTATGTTAGTCCCGACTATCTTTCTAGATATATAGAACATATAAAGTTGGTCCCAGAACGCTATCCCTTGTGGTACTCCTGTTGATATTTTCTTTATTTCTGAGTATTCGCCATCTAATTTAACACGAAAGTGTCTTACATATCTAAGATTTTGGTATTTCATAAAACTGCTTTGGTAAGTCCCTATGTAATTTATATTTCAAGCCTTTATGCCATACTCTGTCAATGCCGTTTGCTACAACCAAGAAGGTACTTTTTTATTTTCAAATACATCTTCAATTATGTTGGTAATGCGATGTACTAGTTCTATTTTGAACGGGTTTCTCTGAAGCCAAATCGATGTGAAGGAATAAGATTTTTTTCTTTTATTATTGGTTTGAATTTCTTGAGGAGTAGTTTCTCGAATATCTTTGAAATTATTGGAAGTAAGGAAATCTGTATATACGTATTTTTGTCATTTAATGGTTTATTCGATTTAGGTATCATGATTACTTCAGCGACTTTCCATTGATTTGGATCGTGTTTAGGTCTGAATAGTCCTTTTTCAGGAAGGGCTTTTATTATTTCTCCTGTAATTAAGTCATGTCCTGAAGCTTTCTTTGCCCTTCGGTTTTGTTTGATTTTTTCTTTTAATTCTTGTAATGTGACAGGATATATCAGTCTAGGTAGAGGCTGAAATGTGTTAATGTGTTTTTGCTCTCACTTACAGACCATCCATTTTCTTTTTTAACTGGTGGAATTTGAAGTTTAGGTTGTTTTAAACTTGTTACCGCTTTCCAAATAGAGTACTCGGCATCTTGTTCCCCAGTAAGGCCACTTATATATTTATTAATGGATTCGTTCTTGATTTCCTAACTTCTAGAGGATAAATAACATGTTGGCGCCACTGAACTTGAGGGGGTACTACTCTACGCCGCTTCTTGTATGCTGTGGTTGAGTTGCTCTAGTTCTTCTAGCTGTATCGGATTTTTGTTTGACACTTGAAGATTAATATTATCCTTATTAATATTATCTTTGTAGCTCCTTAGCTACTTGTACTTCACGTCCCCTGTAGTTTGCGGAATGTGGCTTCTTGCAATTAACACATTTTGCAGTAATATCTTTACTGACCGGGCACATAGCTTCCCTTTGGCAATATTTGTCGCACTGCGGTATTAGACCGCTGTTGTTTTTAACGGCTCTATTTTAAGTCTCATATTAGGTATTGCATTGATATTATAAACATCTTTCACTTTTTATTTGTTTTTAAAAGTGAGCATAAATATTGGAAGAGTTTTTCTGATGATTTGAACTCCTTGTTTAGTTTCAATTTGTTCTTTCTTAATAATGTTTACAGTTTTCACGGATGTCACTGACGTTGTTTACTACAATGTTTCTTTCTTCAGCTGTTTACTCACTTGAAAAGGTAAACTCTTTGCCAGCTACCACGCGGTGGGTGTTGGGTAGATGACGGTTGTCATTGAGACTTTGGGATGTTTTTTACAACGTTTTGATCGAAATCAGGCACCTGAGTTTTTGTTGCAATTAGTGTACGCGTATCATTATTTTCTTTATACCGACGCAACTGTCTTTTTGCGTTCTACTAGACAACCTTTTAGATTGGCTAGCTCTAGGGACATTGTGTACCCAGCGTCGCGGATTGAGCGTAAATAATCTTGAATTTTACTTCTGGCTGTGTCTATTACTTTTGTTAAAGTACATATTTTTCATGACCCTACGGCGACTCCATTACCTCGTCATCGTTTTAAGTGCGAATTCGTTTTACATGCACCCATGGTGCCCTGTCCCTAATACGTATGTTCCTCCACTGTATTTCCAGGTGTGAATTTTTCTTGCACTTTGTAGATGGAACCACTATTTCGTTGCCTCCCGTCAACCTTGTAGAGGCACATAGGCACAGCCGAGGTTACAGGTTACATTCCTATATTGTAGTTGGGTAGTAATAACTTATCCTTCTAGAGGAAGATAGAGATTTCTTTCAAATATTTATTTATATATTGTTTCTCCCATCACAGGTCAAAAAAGTATGTTGTAAAATGCAATCTTAAAGGACTGCGATCGACGGTTTGACCCACCAATCAATTTGGATTGACTTTCTAAATATGTAGCGCGAAATTTGCTTTTCTTAATTTGATACAACGGTAGATTGAACAGCACAGGCGTGAGTGTACCACATTGTTGGACAACAATGTTATTTCAAAGGGATCGAATACTGTCTCTTAGATCCCGATTAGGCGTATTATTTGATTTTCGATTTCAGTTTTTACGTTATCGAAAAAATTCGTTTCGACGTAGAATACTCCTGTTATAGAAGATAGTTTTCATAGCAGATTTATTGTTTATAGGTTTCCTAAAAGAAAATAGTTTTGGCGGTGATTTTGGTTTATTTCGTTCTTCAGTTAATGGGGCCGATTCCCATATCTACATTTTTTTTGTTGTTATGTTACATATGCTATTTTCAATTTTCCAATATAATAGCAATAGGAAGCGGGAAAATTAAAATAACATAACAGTAAGTTTGGGCCGTAAAATTTGGCCCCAATAACTATAATGAAATTTACATCGGATTCTCTTTTATGACGTCAATAGCGGCAACGTATGTATTCGGTTAGTACACGTAGATACTATAATGGCCTCATTGCTTTAAAAATTTTGATTTATGAAGTCAATATATGTCAACGGTTCCAATTTTTGGCTATAGATGGCAGTATAATCAAATAAATGTTTCGATTTTTTTGTATAATCTGTTTTTCGTGAAACGTTAGCCACGATGAAAAGCAGTATATTATACAATAATAGCAATTAAAAATTATATTACTTGTTATTGGTAAGAATTTATTAATTATATTATTATTAAAATGTGCATTAAGTATTTCATCAAACCCTAAATATCTACTATTTTTACGAACGTTACTGCCATCTACAGTTCAGAAAATAAACTGTAACAATTCAACTGTTTGAATTATTTATATTTAGCAATTATTTGTCCTTATTATTTGAAAATATGTATTAAATTAACTATATTAAGTCCAATTTTATCATATGCGCTCGAAAAAAATTGCAACGAAATTTTTGTTCTTGTTTTATATAAAAGGACGCAAAAATATCGAAAAATTTCGAAATATGCCTCCAGATGTTAGTTTACACAATTTGTTAACGAGTTTCTCGGAAATTTCTAAACAAATGGGGTCGGTTAAAGTTCCTTATGGTTGAGACTATCATATGCCTACTGGAAGCTTATGTTTAGTTGGTGTTTGTTTATATTGTAGGGCTACTCAAGAAATCCTTTAAGTTCAAACCTATTTGCCTAAACTCCATCTTACAAAATCCATTTCTGCCAAAATCCGCATTTTACAAAATCCATATGTTGCTTAAATTACTTTACTATACTTAAATCCAATACATTTCTGCAACGCGTTTAATATTAAACGATGGATTCGACTTAATAGAATTAGGAAAGTTTCAACGACGACAATTATTTTTAATTTAATTGCGATAAACAAGAAGCATTTTAGTGCATTTTAGCGTGGTCATGTTTGTCACAATATTGTCGTAAACAATTTTGTTGATTCTAAAAAGCTGAAATGCTTAGAACTAATCATTAGTTAACCGTAAAATGGGTTGGCCTTCATTCTGAATTAAATATCGGATTGAATTTCTTGTTTTGTGTACAAATTTGCATTAGCTTGTGATTTTTTTTGTATGGGCTTGTTCGAATTGTATATGCCAAAAAATGTTTACTTTTTATGTTACTTTAAATTTAGAAAATATTTTGTTGAATACAATTTTTGTTAAAGATTTTTCGACTCGACTGGGGTATACGCACATGCCTAAAAATGCAAAAAAATTCGTCTCACGTTTATAGGAATTAGAACAAGTTTTAGGTTTCGATATAATAAAAAATTAAATATCATGTTTAGTAATTAGAATAAAGAGTGATAATTTGTTGATCGTATTACAGAATGACAGCTGCAATGTTTTTCATTTTTATCACTCGCTAATAATTAAAAGTTGGAATATTCCAAATGCAATTTCATTTTAAATGTGAGTGTCCATCATGGTGTTGACAAAAGAACAGCAGCTCCTCGTTTTAAATTTTTTATAGAAAAACGTTAGTTTTTCAGTAATTGTCAAAGAGTGTAAAATAATGGGGTTCAAACTTTTGAAAGGTACACTAATCAACGCCAAATTTCAAATTTGCGAAAAATGGTAACCAAGCCCAACCAATAACAAGTTGGAGTCTAACAATATACTCTAAAAAAATTGGAACTAAGAGTTGCGAAGAAGCCGAAGCGTCACCAAAAGACACCAGCGCTCCCTGGGCCTTTACCGACTATTGAAAGGCGATAAATGGAAAAATTTATTTCAACCGACGAAGCTTGGTTTTATTTAACGAATGCCTACGGCCAAAGAAGTGTGCACTATTTGAATCGCGGCCAAACTAAAGCGGGATTAGTTCTCTTCACAAAAACGTCTTATCCGAAAGGCTTCATGGTATCAAAAGTACCCATTTTCTTTGAACCAGGCGCTAAGATAAATGCAGATTAAAACCACTTCTCGAAACGCTTATACCCAGATGGTAACTGGATATTCTACCAGGACTCAGCTCCATCACACACGGCAAAGAAAACTCTTGCATTTCTCCAACAAAATAACGTATCATTTATTCATCCTAATTTATGAACCCTCTCATCACCCGACTTGGCACCCTGTCATTATTTTTTGGGGTGCTACTTAAAGTCAGAATTGGCAAAATCTAAAGTTGATAATATTGCGCGACTAAATATATTGATAAAGCGATAGATCAAGAACATTCCAATTGCAATGATTCAACGAGCATTTAAATCTTGGTCAAGTTGGTGTTTGACTGTTTATGAAAACAAAGGTTTACATATAAAGTAAAAAGACATTAAAAACTACAACTGTATTTTTATTATTTCAATTCAAAATCGTTCATTTTCATTTTTGGTGTATCTGTAGGGATCTTAGTTTATCAGCAAACTACTTCAACATTTGTCTTTAAAATGTAATTTGCTAATTAGTGTGTGTTCAGAATTTTGGATATATGGCAATTTTTAATAGCCGTATAGAGAAATATAATATTGTTTGACTACGATTTTGAGAAGCTGCAGTGTATTCACCTTGCACAAATTCCCAGTACTAAATCTTGTTTATGTGACAAGCAAACATATTTTATTTACAGAATTTCGTTTCAACTTTAATTTTGCCTTACGAAATCAGAACAATGATTTAAGTTTATAAACATGATGTTATTCAACTTATTGAACTAAGCTCGTAATATTTTGTACAATAGGCACTATGATGAAATGGCTATACAAATTTAGAATAAATTTGGTTTTACCTGTACACGATGCCGCAGTTCTTGTGTTCCCGTTGCAGGTCCCGACAGGAAACTATTATCGATTATCGTAAGAAAAAGAAGTACATACTTTTAGAGTCATTTCCATTTTACTACCCGCCCGCCATATATAAATTTCTATAAATCTGGTTCAAGAGGTTCTATGTCGTGCAAACAGATTTAACTCAATAGCTGATGCTGTAAACTCGACGAATAAATACTTCGCGAAGTAAAAACATTTCTCTGATCTACTCTGTGTGCAATACACTGTCACGGGTTGTAGTGGTAGAATCACATGCGTATCTAGTATCACATGCGTTATTAACGATGTTATTGACGCTAGGTTAGGTTATATCAGAGAAACATTTTGTATTGGAGTTCTGGGTTTAATGATGGCGAAAAAAATTTCTTCCTACAATGCAAAAATCACTTTGCTAAGTGTTGCTAGTGTTTAGTACGATTTGTATGTTAAAATACGAATATCTAAGAGTTTTACTATAGATGTTCTTACTTTAACTGTCATTTTATTATAATTTTAGTGTTATGACTCGATGGGTACCTTTGGTTCATCGTAAACTAATGGGAAAAATTTCCATATATTATGAAATATTCGACCTTCTCGTTAAATATTTCTAAACTACGTAACCTGGAATTCTGTTGTATTTGACTCATGCATGCGATTTTTACATGACTTTCATATCACGACAAAAAGAACGACGGAAGTCTCTGTTACGAGTTGTCAAATATTATCACACTCAAATCAAGAAACAAAGAAGCAACTTTAATTTTATTCCCATTTCCCAGTAAGCAGTTTTGTAATTGGCGGTCCAGGTTCCGTAGCAGTATCACCGGAAACCCAACTTTAAGTCAAATTCGATGTGGTGGCAATCAAGCAGAATCGATGGAATTCGTAAACTCGTGTGTAATTGAGTATGTCATCAAGCACCACTACTTAATCGATTGACTTATACTCACTCACGGAGCCCGGTTTCTTGTCAATTATTAGGTTGTTTGAAATGGCTTTTTCATACATCCAGCTCTGATTGTAACGAAGTCAGGGAAATGTTAGGATAAAATACATTAATTCCTTTACAGCTTTGTCGCCTAAAATTACTCGCATGCTCTTTGTTAAACTGATCTTAATGATTTCCTTCCACAAAGTTGAATTTTTTAAAGAATGCATGCATTCTCTAACTTAGGACGTCCACAACTTCTCCCATAAACACACTATTTCCTTTGTTGTGTCAAGGGAGTAGATTGGTTTCTTGTCTGCTAAAATGCCCATCTCAAAAAATGACCTTGTAAGTTTTGATAAGGGTTATTTTGTCTAACAGCAGTGCGAAATAGGCTATTTATCCCCCATTCATAGTTGGAGTAAAATGTAAAAATGTTTTTCCTATGCCTAATGAAGTATGAAGGAAAAATATTTCGCTTTGTTCCGTTCTGATGTATGAACGTTCTGTGACATATTCTGTTTTGCAATGGTTGTTTGGCTTGTATGTAAGCCTGCAACTTTTCAATATTGTACAGGGTGGGCCATCTGTTAGTCCTTTTTTCATTTGTAAATAAAACACATTTTGGGATGAACAGTTAAAATTTTTGATTGACAGGGAAAGGTGGTTCTATGCCATTTATGTATGAAAAACAATATCATATGCCTACCGTGGCTTCATCTATACAGGCCTGCATCCGAACATCAAAATTTTCGATGACTTTTTCCAATAAAAGCAGCTCGAATATTGTTCTCAACATCTTGAATTGTTTGTGTATGATTAGCATACATCTTCCATTTCAAATAGCCCCTCAAAAATAATCAAATGATGCTAAATCCGGGCTTCTTAGTGGCCAAGGAACTTTACAATTTCTTGAAATTATGCGATCAGTAAATTTTGTTAACAATAAATGGATTGTTACACGACTTGCGTGGCATGTCGCTCCGTCTTATTGAAACCAAAGGTCTTTGACGCACAATTCATTCAATTTGGGCCACAAAAAACCAGTTATTATGTTGCGATAACGTTCCCCAGCCCATCAACCACACAATACAGTGACTCTTGGAGGATGAACTTCTGCTTTGTGAATAACGTGAGGATTCTCCTCTCCCCAAATTTGACAATTTTGCTTAGTGACGTTGACGATGAAAATTAACAATTAACAAAACGACGACGATTTAAGTGGTCTGGTGGCTTCAATTTTTGAGTTAGTTGAATTTTGTATGGATGCAAATGAAGATCAACATCCAAAATGTGTCGTAATGTGGTTCATGAAATGTTTAGTTCTAGTGAACGACGTCTGGTTGATGTGCTTGATTCATTACGAACACTTTCACTAACAGCTGCCACTGCATCAGGAGTACAAACTGGATGAACATGTTGATACGGTCTACGACCTTCCACTGAAACAGTTTCTTCAAAACGATAAATAATTTTGCCAGTTGCACGCTGAGTAGGACGTCCATGTTGACCAAAGCTCTCACGTAATTTACGAAATGTTGTTTTTGAACGTTTATTTTCATAATAAATTTGGACAATCAAAATGCGCTGTTGTGTGGTTAGCGACTCCACGATGATAAATGGCATATTTTTGACTTTTCATATGTTCATATTTTTAGGACAGATAACATTAAGTACTAAAATTCATGAATTGAAAAAGGATCAACAGATGGCCCACCCGTTAGTTTCCTCTCGCTTATATACACATGCAGTATATGAGACATATATGGTCGAGTTAATCCTTCGGGCTGTTGCAAGTATTGCCTCGCTCATGGCTTCATATTTCCCCTATAAACTGTTAAAATTTGACGGCAAGTTACTAAATTACAACTAAAAGGGTTCTGATTTGTTCTGAGAAAGAAATTAACTCTGCTTCTTTGAGTGTAGTTTCCCAGTGTTAGTCTTCTTCAAGCAAACCAAGTTTATGGCAGGCCTTTTGATGTTTCTGGCATATTTCACTGGTTACAGTTATTAGAGCAGCGAAAGAAGGCGGGCCTTGGATTGTGTGAAGTAGCAGCCTTACGCAAAAGTATTCATCATTATTGGGTTGAACCAAATCCATTCCATGTAAAGTATCGTAGAACCTCAGGGTATAAGAATGCTCTTGCGCAAGTATCCTGTTGACAAAGTCGAAAAATTGCTAGCAAAGTCGTACTCGGTGGTTGTACGGTTATCCTGTGAGCACTGGTGATTGTAAAACAAATAACCGTCTAGATGAATAATAAAACCCAGAATCATCGAAACTTCTTTCTTACTGCTAATGTATCATCCTAACTGTTACTTCGTAACGCCATTGTTTGTGTTCTCGTTGGTGATGCGGAAAAACACATTTCTTAATTTGTTGACATATTAAAATGTTATTTTTTTAATTTTTCATACCTCTCAAATGAATAGAGTTACGACAAAACCTCTTAAATTTAACTCTACTTTAATAATTGTCTGCAAATATTAACAAATTTTTTTCCACTTGCAGTAACTCAAAGGATATCAAAAATCGACACCGACCCCACTCCTTAACGTTTTTTTCCTTGTAGTAATCCATGGAATCGCCTCGAAATCAATTTGCATTCCAAACCCAGACATCGTGTATAATAGTTGAGTGTAGCAGCTTAATGGTTTTTGGAGGAAACAAGTAAATACTCTTTCGAAATAGAATATTACCTATGTAGTAAATATGACAAGGAAATACTTTTTCGCTTTACCCACCTTATCTTAGTTCGTTTTTGAATAATTCCATGTGTAGGGCAGTTCAGGACAGTGCTCCTTATCTATTTAATCGGTTTTCGACAAAACAGACTTTGTAACATTATATTGCCTCAATGAGCTTATCAAAAACATTTATCTACTAACAGAAAGATTGCAACCGGTTATTTAATCCCCTTATCAATTTCCTAAACTTTGTAGAAGATACGTGTTATTGACCAAATTCTATCCTTTAATTGGCTTAGTTATATCTAGTACAGTTAAATTCGTTCAAAATTCATGGTCGAATGCTAATTCCGTCGTAAAAATTGATTTGGACCGCAATCCTTTGAGAAGATTAAAAAAATATCGTTGAAATTACTTGCCAGAATCCCGATTACTACACACTAAAGAATGCCGAAATTCAAGAACTTCTTTCATGTTATTATCTTTAACTATATGTTGTTGAAAATTTCATTCATATTTTAATTCATCCAAACCGTTTAACTCAAAACTAAACAATAGAATAAAATTTATTTGAACTGCTACGTATGTTGTAAACGATAAAAAAACAATTTTCTATATTGCTCAGCCTCTTCAAATGGACCATGTCACACAGTCTGAAATCATCTCGTAGTAAAAAGGAACCCAAAGACTAAAGCATGTGAGCTCGTTCAGTTCTGTAGTTTCACTTTTATATGTATACCGGGCGATCCACTTAAAATGTTATTGACGACGCGCTATTGTAATTTTGTAATTACTTGAGATACATAGTAGGTCAAAAAGGGTTAACATTTTTAATTATTGTAAATAAAATCTGCTTCTCTAACATTTATTTTTGGCCTCAAAGTAGCCGTTCGTTTCGGAAAATCTCCTTCCATGAGACATTTTTGAGGTTTGCGCACATGTAGTTGAGGGCCCTATCCGGACAAAAATGGTGGTTGGGCAAGCAATTCGTAGAATATTGACATCGAAGCCAACGACTTGTGACATGGTGCATTTTCTTGGTGAAAGAGAACAGTTTTTCATTTGTATTTGGGGTCGCAACTTCTTCCTTCAAACGCACCAATAAAACCATATAATATTCGCTGTTGATGGTCTTTCCTTTCTTAAAACAGTTGTTGAATAAAATACCGAGCATCCCAACAATGTCTTTTGATATCTTTAAGGTGTCAGCTATCTCACGCAACTTCTCTTTACGATCTTCCAAAACGATTCTGTACACTTTTTTTATCTTTTGTAGAATAACTGCCGAATTCGGAGGAACGCGCCGTATCCGGATCAGTTCATTTTATATGAATCACTTGAACCAATTTTTGATAGATCTAAAATTTTGATTTAAAATCTAGTCAGCGGCTTTGAGTTGCTTCATGAAATTTGAACTGAACAGAATCAGTTCAAGCATCAAGAAAATCAGCTATTATCGGCAGGTAGTGACTATTGTAACCGCTGCTGAGGTGCAAACGGTTATGATAGATGTGCAATGTATTTTCTGCACTCCTACCGATTTTTGAGTTAAAGCCACTCACGATAATTTTTATGTCGTGATGCGGTATATTAATGATGGCTTTCTCCAACTCGACAAAGAATAGATCATTTGACATAGTCTGACCGTGCTTATGCATATATTGATAGAGTGGAGAATGTGTGAAAATTTCATAAAAGTAATAATTTTGTGTATCACCTATCACGCATCGCATTATGAGCACGAGCGCCATTTGTAAACAGACGCGCAGTTCAAATTTCTCTAAATATTCGTGTTGCCTTTTTTGTAAACCTTGATAACTTTTGAAAAATAGGCTCTTTTGTAAAACACAGATGCTTTTTACTAATCCTTGGTTATTGTTTATTGCTAAATTATTACGACTCCAACCTTTGTTAAAGTTATAAATGATGCTTGTCCATTTATTGCCCCAATATATATATAACCATTGTAAAATAATTCAAAAATATTTTTCGGAAAAGACATAAAATTTCGCAAACACATCTATTTGACGTGAAAGTCAAAGACAACTCCCTACAATACACAATTGCGGAAGTCGATGTAATGTATGTTGCTTCACGCGCCGATGGATGAGAAAGCTCACTCCAAAGTCAACTTCATTCTAATGGCCGCCGTAATGAAGAGTGTAATCATTGGTGGTGTCATGGATCTCACGTTCGGATCATCTAAGCTCTTGTAGTGCAAGTACGTCTAAAGTGTAACTTTTAGCCTGTTTCGAAAGATTTTAACGTCTCCAGGTCTTAGGTTTCATCGCTTAGTTGTTTTTATGAGAAAAGGTTGCTAGTTTTCCGCTCATCCCACTTATTACGTGTGTGGGTCACGTAAAGGTGAAGAATTTTAAGGCATCCAGTCGTACCTTGAACACTTTTATATAGCGAGCCGCTTGGTACAAGACAGGCACCCGCTTCTGCCACTCTAATCAGACGATTTGGTATTGGTTTTACGACGCTGTGACGTGTATTGTCAATGACTATAAGCAGAATTTGCACTGCTTCGCCCCCACTACATCGCCTGGTTCAGTTAGAGTTACCCAGATACCATCGCGAGAAAGCACAAACATGGGGAGGGCTTTGCTCTCCGCGTTGATAAACTTACGATAGATGATCTGATTATGATCAGTGATGAAAATGAACACAACTATGATCCTCTGTATTAGTGCAGAACTCAAGTTCCCTTCCAGTACTTAAGGTTCGCATGGGGCAATGCGATGTGCATATGGTTCTATATGTACAATAAATCGGACCTATAGCCATACGTCCTAGATTTGGCTAGAACAGAAAGAAAACAAAAAAAAACGATATAACGAAAATAGATGAACTGGGTCTGGCTAGGGTCAATGACCGCACCAAAATTTGTTAAAACTATTTAAGCAATATTTGGAACCAAGTCGTATTTCTCATCTAGGCGAAATAAAATTAATAATTTATGCTCGTATGTTTTAACCTAGTCGCAACCTAACGTATACTGCTTAGCCTTTAACATAATATTGTACACTGCGCCAAAAATACGGAACAGAAAACTTTATCGAAAAATACCCAGATTTGAACGCTTGTATCTTGGTGAACTAATGCCTCTCAAACGAAAAAAATATGCTGCTGTTTGAGACTGTAAACGAACTTGTTCGATATTTCATTCCCAAATCCAACTTAGCCATTTTCTAGAGAATTTAGAAACTTTGAAAATGATGCTGTGGAAATTTCTCTACGAGAAACTACTAGTCGATTTTTTCGTTCCTGTCTCGTGTCCCATTATGGACCATTATGTCCTTTCTGCTTCCACTAAACAAGGCGCATTGCTTTGTTTCCGAAGCGATTTGGCCGTGAAAGCCAGCACATTTTGAAATTGGGATTCTTAAAAAAGATTCACTTCTCATCTCCCGTAACAATTCAATGCAGAAAGCTGTTTATTTTATGCCGTGAAAGCAAAATGTCGCAAGTGGCTCTTCGTTTTTCCATCTGTTTCTTAGTCAACTGATGCGGCACTCATTTTCCCTCCTTTCGAATTTTCCCCATAGCATGTAAACGTTTGGAAATACCTTGGCGAGTCGTGTTTAATGCTTCCGCAAGTTGACCTTGAGTTTGCGTATCATCTTCGCAAACGCTTGCAGCTCGATATCCTTAAATGTTTTTGGTCTTCCGCAGCGCTTCTTGTCCTCAACGTCGAAATCGCTACTTCTGAAGCGTTTAAACCAATTTTCACAGGTAGTTTTCGATGGGCATGTTCACCGTAGGTCTCCTCAAGCAAATGACGTGCTTCAGCTGCATCTTTAAAACAAAGCTTCCCACAAATGCTGTTTGTTTAGCACAAAACTCGACATTTTCGTTCTTAGAAAAAAATATTTTTGCGTTGCGATATGTGCTGATATAACAGCCAGTTATCGTCAACAACTGTTCACACTATGAACAAAACACAACTTCTGACATCTGACAACTAGATGTGTCGCTTGCACCATCTATGTGTGAAACCCGAACATTTAGTTGCGAACCTGATATGCCACGGCGTATTTATGAGGTAATGCGGGTTAGAGGAGGTAACGCGCGATATTGAAAATTGAATTTAGTAACTTCAATAAGTCGACCAGGACTCGTCGTACAGAAATTTCCACAGCATCATTTTCAAGGTTTCTAAATTCTCTATAAAATGCCTAATTTGGATTTGGGAATGCAATATCGAGCAAGTTCGTTTACACTCAAACAGAAACAAAATAGAATAAAACGGATTCCATAGTATCGAAAAGAAGACAAAATTTCCTTCAACCTTCTGAGGCAAATAATTTTTTTGAAAAATTTTCAGATAATTTTTATGGCGCGGTGTATTTGTATAAATAAATTAAAATTTCGTATAGGAAATTTACGAAATCGTTTCACCTTGTTTGGTTCAATAACTGATTGAGGAGGAGAGAGAGGAGGCTCAGTAGCTCTTTTCTGACTTTCGTTGTGAATAGGGAATTGGGTCTGCTAAAAGGGAATAAGTTTGGTGTATAATTTTTCGAAACCAAATTAAATGGCAAACTTGTGTTACTAAATTTGTTATAGGGAAATTAATTCCCTATTAACTACGGTTCGAAAATATTTACAGCAAATTGATTCCAATGTAGTCCAGAAAAATAAACTTCAGCAAAACTGCTTTGTCTCCTGCAATGGCTTAAATGTAGTACTTTTTCAAAATTTTAGATGGATTTGGCTAATGTACCGTTTGGCAAATCTGCCAAACAATGAACATTTTAATTTTCCAATATAATGTTGAAATGCTGGAATGTGAGGGGGTCATTATATGTAGAATAGAATAAAATTCTGGTAGAAAGGTATATTGCAACTGCAATGTTCATTTCATTTTATCTTAACGAGAATTAGGTGTTTACATAGAAAGTTATAAATAGCCTTCTATTTTGTTGTTAGTAAGTTTAACTATTGTCCTACTAAATAGAGAATTTGGCTACGTACTGTATATTTCTACACGAACGAAGGTTCTAGTGTGCATTTTATAATTAAATTAATACAACACCAAGCACAAATTCAACAATTTTATTAATAAATAAAACTCGAAATTTGATGAGTAAACAATTTTATTAATAAAAAGTCACTTGGTTTTATTTAAAATACAAATTCGACGAGGGCAATGGCCTTTTTGTTTTAAGTGTTTTTTGTTGTTGTTGTTGTTGCTTTTTTAAGCTGACAATGCTAATACATGCAGACATGAATTATTTTTTAAATCTTCTTTTTGTAGCATATATGTAAGAAGCACTATGATTACTGACTTGTATTCTCCGTCTCTTAAATAAAAATACAAGCATTTTTTTCTGTATAATGCGAGTATAATTCGTTTATGTGGTCTCTGTACGTCTGCTTGTATGGGTAAATTTTTAACGAGGAATTTTTATAATAAAGTGATTGGAACAAGGTTATAATTTTTAATTTAATTATTTATAAAATTTTCTTTTATTTATTTCTAGGTATCCGACCGGGACATGTTAGCAAAGTGTACGATAATTTATAAAGTAAAATTAAAATCATCGGGCCAACACCATAACATAAGGGGCTCATAGATAATATGCGTTATACATTTGTTGTGACAATAAATTGAGGCGCTGTGGCCCCGACTTATGCAGCTAGAAAAGCCGCAGGGGCCAATGCAGTCCGAGCGATTTATTTATTTATGCTCCTGACCCCGTTGCTGCCGGCGAGATCATTACAGGTGCCAATTAATCATTTAATAAATCAAACGACATCTCAACCGGCGTTAGAGGAAAAATTGAATATCAGTAATGATCGTACTGATGGAATACAATTTTATCATTCGTTAAATAATAATGTTAAACCATTGCCAACAGCATCGGTGATTAGTTTAATTAGTAATCAGTTTGATAAAACAACTCCTAAATTGTCGGTTAATGATATGTTGATAAATGGGTCAGGAATTGAAAATTTATCATTAGCGCAGCGAATTAAAAAGAATATTAGTAATTCATCTTATATCCCACATTCGAATTATTTGAATGCAACGGGCGGATTTAATAACATAACCAATATTAATTTTTTTACGTATAATAATTATAGTGCGATTTTGGATAGTGATCGATACAATAAAAAACAAAGAAGTGATTTATACTTAGTTAGAACTAATTTAGGAAAAAATATAAGTTATGAAAAGTCAGATAGTAATAGTGCAGCAGCAGTTAATTCTAAAGTTATTGATGCGACGAGCAGTGATGGGAAAAAATTGCAAATAACATTTTATGGTGAGTCTTTTCATTAATTGATATTTGCACATTTTTGCTTAACTCTATATATATTACGCTTTATTTATCATTATTTGTGTGGTTGTTGTAATTTTGACTTTATTTGAGAAATTTTTTGTTACAGTTTTTCTAATTAAATTGGTAGTGCAAAATACTAAACACTATTGTAGTGATTTCGGGCATTTGAAATGTATTTAATTTACCTATTTAATTTTAATATTTTTATTCAAATTTGATAATTAACATCCCGATAGGAGGTCAGATATAAAATTTAAATTTATATTTTCTTGGTCTTTATTCTTTGAACTTGTTGGGGTGGTAACTTAGATTTAAAATTTCTATATTGATAGTTTGATTAGAAATTTAAAATGCTGCTTAAAATTATTAGCAACTATTTGAACTAAAAATCAACTAAGCGGAGTTTGGCCTTCTATAATTTTGGAGTTTTAAAGGTTTTAGAAATTTGGGAAATTTTTTCTAATAAAATTTCATCCAACATGTTTCTGCTGTTGCGATTGAATAAAACCAGTTCAGATCAAGAACGTTTGTCGGTTTACAATGAAAGATATTTTTTAAGATTTTAGGTAAATTTTTTGACAATAACATAGTGCTTATTTTATGTAATTGTGAGCTTATAACAAAATTAAATACGGAAAATTTGTAATATTTCACAATATATTAGTCAATTTTTCTCAAAATTTGTACAACACAAATTTCTGTTTACAAACAAATATTTTATCAGCCAAATCTTTTTTATGTAAAAATTTTATCAGTTCTCGAAGCAGATAGATAGCTTGATATTTTTATTCATCTCGCTTTTTAACTTAATAGTTTTGCGGTTTTGTGGTTTTAACCAATTGAAATACACGTTTAGACAAAAATTCTATGAAAGTATTTTTCCAAATTCCCTATTCCAAGCGAAAGCCAGAATAGTGTAACGTCCTCGATTCATCGAATCACAAAAGTACAATGATGGAACAAGGTATAAACAGAACCATAGATGGGGCGACAAGTAACGCCGCCTGTCAATTTATGCTTGGTTCACAGAAAAAGGGAAGATACATTTTTGGATCGACCGAAGAAAAGTTATAAAATTTATTTATCAATACCAATCTAATGAAAAGCCATATTCATTATAACTGAGGTAGTGTGCGTAACCCCAATAAAGATTTCGTGCGCCATATAAATAAAAAAAAAATGCATCGGATCATTATGTTTTTATTTGTAATAAAGAATATATTAATTCTTAACTCGGTGTACATTTTCACGTTATCTCGAAGTTTACCATAAATATTGATGTTTTGTTATTAATTATCGTCAAAAAATTGTTATTTGGAAACTTTTTAAATATCGAATAAGAAAGAACAATTTTTTGCCGTAGTGCAACATTTTGTTTTGTTTTATATTTGGTTAGGCCAATAAAAAACATAACAAATACAAAAAAAATCCATTTTTAGATTTATTTTTTTCTAGGTCCACGTGTTATTGCGGCAAAAGAGGGGTTGCTATCATAATTGCATGATTAATAAATGAAAAGTTCCCAAATTAAGATTTTCCTACTGGAAGGATACACTCTCCTTTAACTATCGCAGATTCACCTGTTACTTTTAGCACGTTATAACGGACAGTAGCATCTATCTGTTCTGGTCTACCATTTTAGAACGCAACACCGATTTCGAAGCTCCGGTATCCAATGTAATAGTGCATTCGTAATCCTTGGGTTCGAGACATCGAAACTGGCAACTCTTGTCTATTGTTTTCTTCCGTTCCGTGTCATTGGTAAATTTGCTCTAGCTGCCTCATATTTTAAGGCAAATGCCAAAATTTTATTCATGGTTTTACCTCTGTTATTAGTTCTTAAATGAAGTTTTAGATGGTCGTTTTTGACAACAATGATAAACGCATCCACTGTTAGTCCGTTAAGTACATCTGCAGGTGCATTGCCGTAAGCTTGACGCGCCAATTTCGTAAGTTCTCTCTCTAGGTCTTACAAACTTTTCCCACGTAGTTGCCACTTGCTTTGGAGTTGAATCTTTGGAGTTTCAACTCAGTCATGACCCGCTCATGCGAATGGTTGCGGATACAGTTTGCAAGACATCTGCTTTCCCACCACGAAGAGCCAAAATGAGTAGTAGGTTGAGCTGCTCTCTTGTGGCCCCAACAATTTTGTGCTGCACTGCCGCTTAAAGCTGGACTTTAAATGGGATATCGTCATCGAATGTTGAAAATTTCAAAATTCCCCTTGAGTTTCCAGCAATTGTTGTGTTGGGAACGTTTTATCTAGCTAACCATCTCCAGGAGTATGCGAGGTGTTTCGATTTCGTCTAGTTTTTCATTCTGCACGCTTTGCTGTTTACGTAGATCTGCAAGCAGGCCGGTCACCTTGTTCCGCTTGAAGTTCTGTCAATTATGTATGCTCTATGCTGTTTGCTTTACTGGTCGATTTTTACACCTTGCTTGTCTAATATGGGAACTTGCACTTTCATTCATTTCCTTCATTTGAAGTAACAGCGCTTTGTTTTCTGGAGTAGGCGGCTATGCTGAAATGGTTGTTTCTGTTTGAATTATCGCTCTGGTTCCCCCGTTTTTTTTACTTCTTCTGGGGCTGGACTTTCTGTTCATCGTTTGGGGTAACTGACGGAATTCCTGGTGATCTTGGTGTCGGGGCTGATTGTCGTATTTTTCATCCTCCTGCTTCAGCATGCTTTTCCATGAATGACAACTGCTATTTTGCAGTTACCATTTGCTGGTTGGTATTTGCAAAATCCCATCGCTGCCGCCAAATGTTATACGAGTTTCGGACGTTTGTTATGGATTGGTACTCGATTTTGCAAATAGAAACCAGTCAGCGATTTAAATTAAAAACTTTATTTCCCAACACACCTTAATTCTTTCAGTAATTTTTCTCTTTGTTGATTTGATTGCTTCACTTTTACTATTTTATTTATTTTTCATTCTTAACTCGCACTCTTCACTGGTTAAATTTAACAGTCTCTGCGTCCCACCACATTGCTCGTGCTTATTATATACTCTTTGTCTATCGCTTCGATATTATACTTTTTATTGCATCTGGCGATGTATGTATGGACTTTGGAAATGACTTTCATGTAGATATTCCCGAACATTTCTACGTCATCAATTCCCCTATCTTGATGATTAACGCCATTCTTAAATTCTAGTACTTTCCATGATGATTATCGTCGCCGTTTTTACACATGTTTTCGTTATCACCATATGGGGTGCCCATTCTAAAATCCAATTCCCAATCAGTACTGGAGAATACTTGATCTGACAACGTCGTTGACCTGAAGATTAATAATCGCTTAATAAAATTCTAGACTTCAACTGGGTTCGAACTCTCGAACTCTGGGTTGTCAACTTTTAGTGGTGTACGCCTTAACTACTCGAACACCGAGTGTTATATGTATGTAGAGTAGAATTTGTAACAATAAATTAAAAATTATTACATCTTTAAAATGTGGTTTGCCAGTTCTTACAAACTGGCCGAAAACCGTGAATATATTTAGGTAACTCATTATAAATCCGTCAGACTTTCATTCCATTCGCTAAAGACGCAACATTTTGGAATATGCATTGAAACTTGTCAAAAACGCTCGCACAATACTTGCTTACATTTTCTTGTACCTTTCTAAAAATGCCAGCTAGAACTTTTAGGTGTTTCTAGATTAGAATATATCGGTATCTCCATGAGTAACCGTTCACTCAAACTGACGTTGAATATGCGGGTCTTCTATACAATTAAAAATGAGCAAACGTAGAGAATATTAAACGTATAAAGGTTGCATTGCGATCTTCATCTGTCTTGCCACCAATGCAATCTACAAAAAGGTAGTAACAGATTTTACTAGAGAAGCGTTCATTGCCATTCTCCAAAGGCGGACCAACAACCAGCTGAAAATAATGCAAAAGATGTTGTAGCGGATTTAACAAAATCGTATCTGAAGATCTAGCTTCGGACGGGATAACATGACATTTTTAACCACCATTGTCATCTCATTTTAGTGAATTATGGGAGCTGGCGTGAAGTCGGTTAAGGCCATCTAAAGAATATCGTGGGAAACAAAACACTGCCTACGAAAAATTGACAACAGTTCTTCACCAAATAAAGGTCAACAACAAGAGCACCCGAAAGAAATCTAATTCATATGTTCATAAACTGCCAAGATGGCAGTTGTTAGAAAACCTAACGCAGGGCTTTTGAAAGAAATGGCGTAATCAATACTTTCGATTACATAAAAAGCCACAAATCAATGGCGGAGATCTCGATGAAACTCATCCATAGGAACAGATTATCTACAAAAGAGCTATCACAAAAAATCTATTGGATATTGGAGTCAACAATCGACTTAATTAAGTCTAATTACGAGAAACGCAATCAAAAAGAGAAATTCAATTATATTCTGAACAATATAATGTTCATGGAAAATTCACTGCCTTAGCTCTCCATACTATGATGTAAATGATCAAATTTTGTACATTTCAATCCGATGTAATCGACACGATGACAGTCTATCAAGCACGACTAGTCCCTTTGTTACCTTTGGCGTTCGAGTCAAACGGTTGACCAAATTTTTGTAAACTGTAAATTGTAATTGCCAATGTAAGAATTTTCTTGGGAAAAATATATGCAAAAAATAATACTTTCCGTGGATGACTTAGGATTGAAAGACCACCGTGGCCTTTCATCACGCAGCGACTTAACTCGTAAACCAGAGCATCAGAGAATATGAGCCACATTATATACCATCAAGGGTCAATTTACAAATTATCAAGCATAAATAACAAGAAAATAGGTGTACCATGAATATTATTCTAAAGAATATGAGTAAAGTTCTGAGCCAATATATGTTGCTTATATGAAAATTCTAATCCATAAATTTTCCCCAAATTTTCCAAGTAGTCTCAGTATGACCTAAGCTATTAGAAAAACAACCGAAAGTATTGGTTACTAGTGGAAGTTTTTGAAATATTGGCCAAAAACCGAAAATAAATAAATAAAAGTTTTTAAATTTTCAAAAGGATTGGTTATGAAATGGGTAAGGTTAGTCCAGCATGAACAGACCCTAGAATTTTGTCCAAAACTTACTTTACTTCCCTGATCTTTAAGAAATGGCGGAAAGACGAAATATTGTTAAATTTCAAGATTTCCTCTACCGAGTTCCTTTACTTCGGAGACAATCAATTTGTTATTTTAAGGATCACTTTTAATATTTTATTCCGCTGGGATGTTTTATTTAGTGAAAAAAGAGATATAAAATGAATAAAAAATTTCCGCTGCTAATTATATAAGTAAGTAAATTCTCTCATTTCCCGCTGTCAAATTTCCGCTATCTTATACAGCATTTAAATTTAACAAAATTTGTTATTGTGATAATTAAACTAATAAATGTATGAAATGAATGAATATTGACACCGCACCAACTCCATGAACATATCAGACATATCATTCACAGTCTGAAACCGAGCCAAGACATACCTCCCCGAAACAATTATATAGCTCCTATTTATAAAATAATCAAAACTAAAACTATCAAAATGGGAGAAGCTGGAATACGTATACATCAAATCAAATTCTAACTACCAGATGATCGCCTATCAACAAAATCTATACAAGGCGCTCTCTGCTGATGAATTTAATTCATGCACCTCCCTCAATGGATGTATCTCTGCAACATATACCAACCAGTATATGATTATAACACAAACACAAGCAACTGTGAAGTGCAACTACCAAATCAAACTCATTCCAACAATCCCAACAAGCTGTGAAATCAGTGAAATGGGCATGACTCTACTATGGATTCCTTTCCTTGCTAGGGTAATTGAAACTACAACCATCAACCAATTGGAAAAATAACAAATTTAGCGGTGTAATTTTTAAATAATTTATTGTCTGTGAGCCTAGTTTGCCATCATACTCTATCGAAAATACAAAACATGGCTATAAAAGTGTATTTCAAAAAAATGTTTCTGAATGTCTGCCTTTGTTCGTTTGGTGATGTTCCTGCCGATGTGATGCCTATACATCAAAGCAAATGTGTTGTTTGTTTATTTTGTGATTACATACATATTTTAGTGACGATGTGTCTTTTATGTTTTCAAACGATTATTTTTTGATTTTAATGTTATTAAAATATAGGTCACATATGGAAACATGATGGAATGCCTAAAATAACAATTAACATGGCAGTAAACATAAACAACAATGTTTTTCAAATATTAGTTATCGTATGAGCAGTTTGGATTAGTTAATTTTGTTACAAGTATACATGTTTATTTGAACGCGCTTTAGAGGTGAACACCAACATTGACTTGATTGTGGTTTATTCACAATGGCTTTACAAAACTGGTCTAATAAAAGTTCTGAATGTTTAAAGAACGTTCGAGCTTCGTTATACAGCTCTAATGGTCCCACAAGAGGCAAGCGTAAGTAACGCTCTAAAATTCTTTTGGTGGCCTCTTGTCTTTAGTACACCGATTACCACTTTCTTAACAATAAAGACTTGTGTAATATATTAAATATAAATAATTTTGTAATATACATATTTAGAATTGTAATTTAAGAAGAATTACTAAAATATACTAATCATAGAATTGTTTTTTAAACAAATTCTATTAATAAACATAATTATAAAAGTTGATATTTATTTTTATGATTTCTATTTTTTGTCAAGCCACGGTGTTTTAATATTTTAATTTTTTTGTTATGTAAATAGGAGGACAAGCTGAATTGAGATTTTTAGCATAAAAATAGATTTTCATAAATAGGAAATCAAAAATTTTCAACAATTAGTTGTTTATAGATATAAATATACATTTATAGTTTGCATTTCAAACTATGCGTACACCTATTATGAGCTAAAACTAAGTAGCACGATTTCTTCGATACCCCTGTGTCATACACAAATCAGTCATAAATAAATAAATAGAACATGCATATTTTCGATTGTTAAGACATACTCGTATGTATCTTAAATTATGAATAAATCTTTTTTTATGTCTATTAATAAATTTACAATTTTATGAGTGATATGTTGAAAAAACGTTTGTTAAATTTATAACACGCGGACACACGGTAATCAGTACACAAAATAATTATTCCGATTCTCTATTTTACGCGAACGACGCGTCTTACTTACCGGGAAGTTAATCACACGAATACTTTATGGATTTAGGGCGACAAGCACTATCTGTATAATTTCCAGTTTTAACTGTGAACGATAGAAACAATTTTTAGAGGTTCACAATTTTAAATTAAAATAGAACAAAGAAAAACCTTTTGAATTCCAGTGAAACTAGCTTTATTGGATGGATAATTTTATGCCATTAATGCTTGAATATAATTTCGGCCATGTGGCCATCGCCACAATTTTCGATCGCAGTAATTGCGGCCATATCTCGCTAATAACCCGCCGAATGTTGTGTTCCAGTTTGTGTTCAAGTTTTCAATCGTTTCTGGTTTATCGGCGTAGACTTAACATATATCCCCAAAGAAAATAATCTAATGGAGTTAATTAACAGGACCATTACGTGAACTTAGTCTTTCATTAAATGTTTCTTTGAGTAAATTAATTGTATCCCGCGCTGTGTGGCATGTGGCATCGTCCTGTTGGAACCACATATCAGCAAGTGGGGTACAAAACAGTTCAAAAATCAGGTCTGTATACCGGTCATCGCACCAAACAGTGGTTTTCTATGGATGTAATGGTGTTTTGGCAAAGTTTGTGGATTATCTTCACTCCAAATCCGATAATTCTGTTTATTATCGTTCCGAGCCATTTAACCAAAAGTCAGCTTCATCGCTGAACAAAAAATTTGTGCTTCAACCCATTAGCCGGCGGCATGTGCGATGGTCGGATGGCTTTAATTCCTGCTGAAGTTGAATTGTAAGCACGTAAACCAAGATCCTTATAAAGTGGATGGACACATCTCCAGTTGCTGAGTGCGACGTCGAATTGATTGACTTGGGCCTTCCTCAATGTACATATGCGACAATGTACAGCTTATACAGCGTCTTTCGCTTGTTCGGTACGCACTGTTTGGCCTCTTACCAGATGTGTATTACCATTTAGAGTGGTGCAAAAACGATCCATAGTTAACCGAATTACCCGCTCTGATGGACGATTATGACGACCGTAAAATGGACGTAATGCACGACGAGTTTGGCGAACAGAACCATTATTTTGATAAAAATCAAATTTCAACAATTTGAGTCTATTCATTATGAAATGGCAAATCAAACTAAGAACAAAGCAAATGTTAGCTGTCAACTCGGTTGTCAAACAAAACGGTGTTGCCAACTTAAAAACGTGAACCTCTGAAAAACACCCTTTAAATATTTATTCGCCCTTTCCTCGTGAACTAAATATTTAAGGTCTTTCGCGTTTGATGGGAATACCGCCTTAGACGTGCAAACAGAATAGAAAATTTATACATTTATAAATGACCATGCCTGTCAATCGTTCGTTAAATTTACTAAGTAATATAATTTATTTAATTATTTAAGAGATAATTTAATTTAAAACAAAAATATTAAAAAAAAAAAATTCAAATAAAACCCCAAAAAATAAATCAAATTTTGATTTAACAACTAAAAATTTAAGACAAAAATTCGTTAGGATATTTTTGAAGTTGTTAAATTAAAGTCAAATAGACAACCTATTAATGGGGTTATTTTCTCCATAGTTTGTGGAATGGTGTTCTAGTGCTAAAAACTCATCGAAATATTCTGCAAGGTACATGATATATTTTCCAAAATGTAAGCTGAATCAATGTGACGAAGCAAAACGTTACCAATAAAAGCCGCGCCTAAGAGAAATCGTCGGAGGTAACCGGAGCCACATTTTCATGGATTGGTAAATTGTGGTTGTAATCCCAGTCACTTTTCTTTAACAAGAAAATCAGAAACTTCTTTTGAATGTTTTCAATTCTTTTAATGTGTACAGCATAGTATGGATTCCAGATCGAACGTAAGAACGAAATAGAGTGAACAAAAGGTTTGAATATCTTTAAATTCACCTGTTGCTTTCGCAATACAATTTTCAATATGTCTGGCTGACATTTTCGACAAACGCAACACTTAAATCAATGATCTCATTGACTCTTTGCAATACTTCATTGTTGACTTTGTATGAAGTAATTAACGGATTTCTTTTACGATGGAAAGGCATGATTTTGCATTTCTTATAATATTTAAGTAAAGCAAGTTTCTCTCACACCACTCAGATAATCTATCGACGTCTTCTTGAAATTTCTTAATCTCGGTTATTTGATCTATGAAAACAATATATATCCAAGGCCCAATGTGAAATCTTTGGGGAATACCAGACGCAACTTTCGTAACGTTTGATTTCTCATTTTCCATTATAACAAATTGTCGCCGGTTTGATAGATAAGACTTGAACGAATTTATGTAATCGAGTGAAAACCCAAATGCGAATAAACTTTGGAGTGCTTTTTGATGACAGATGGAATCAAATGCTTTACAGAAATCGTGTACGCTACTCCTACTTGAAGATGTTTTTCTATCTCATTAATTATTGTACTTGTGAATTCAACCAGATTAGTTGATGTGGATGGGCCAGGCATAAACCCGTGCTGGTTTATTGATAAATGACGTGTAATTGCCGATTAAAAGTTGTTGCATAATACTAATTTAAACAATTTTGGAATTGATGATGTATTCCTGTGTAGCATGTATTGTCATCTCGTTTTCCATTTTTCGGGAAATACGCCGGTGCTTAAGGAGTGATTGAATAGGTAACATAATGGATTTGCTAAAATGTCAGCGTACTCCTTCAAAATAGAAGAGTATATATTGTCAAGACCACAACCGTCTCCATTTTTTTATATTCATTACCAACTTTATTTTAACCAATTTACAATATATATATATATATATATATATATATATATATATATATATATATATATATATATATATATATATATATATATATATATATATCTATATATATATATATATATATATATGTAGGAAATATTCCGATTCACAAGTGAAAATAAACTCAAATATAAATAACACCAAACAATTAAATTACTTTATTTGTCGATAGAGCTAATGAACTTCCATGATCAAAATCTAATTTTACTCTGATTACAAAATTATGACCAAAAATAAAATAAATAATTGTACAGTTTCAGTACATGCAAAACAAGATTTTATACAACAAATACTTTCACATCTTGTGCCTAAACATAGGGTGACTCACACAAGTCATCCTACACGGCCATCCTACGAGTCATCCGGCTCGGATCACTATTTTCCGTAACTGTCAGTTCATCATCCTCGTTCTCTTCCACACTATCGACTTCCTCTGGCTCTCTACCCATACTCTCAACTTCCTCATCTGTATCCTCATTTAATCCATCGTAGTAACGTTTCATAAATTCCGCACTTGTTGACGTGGTTTTCGGACCCTCCGTTCTACCCACCTTCCTGACGTCATACCTATCATTAGCCCGTTGTCGCACCACCTCATATGGTCCAAGATATTTCGGGCCAATTTTATTTCCCCCACTAAACTGAGAATTTTGAATTGCAACCATCTCGCCGATACTATATAGTGATGCAGGTTTTCTCCCCCTATCATATGTCCTGCGATTTTCCTCCTGAACTCTCAAAATTTGCTCTCTCGCCTCTTCTCGTAGCTTGCTACGACTTTCATTGAAGACTTTTGCCTCCTCTTCTTCTATTATCTCCTTCAATTTGTGCTCCTCGGGGCAGCGCATCTTTACCTCAGTCAGCAGCTCGAACGGTGTCATTCCAATACTTCGTTGGTAGGAATTATTTAAAAATCGTTGCAATGTATCGATGTACTTGTACCATTCGCCAGGTTTTTCTAAACTTATCTTCGTTAAAACCGGTATTAAAATTCTATTTACGCGTTCAACCTGCCCGTTCCCGGTCGGAACACCCGTTGTTATGGCTATATGTTCTATTGATTGATTTTTGCAGTACTCGGTCCGATATAATACACCTAGGATTTCCAAATACCGATTTCTGCAGTTCCAACTTTTGGAGGACTTCTTTGGTGGTTGTGGTTTTTGACGGATATAACCACACAAATTTTGAGAATCCATCCACAACACAAAGGATGTGTTTATACTGCTTACTGGTCGCTACTAAATTTCCGAGAGGGTCCAAGTGGTATGTATTCAATGGAGCATCCCCTTTCGGGATCGGATGCAACAACCCCTCTTGTTTCCCCAATTTCTTCTCCGCTAATATGCATGGTATGCAATTGTTTATGCAGATTCGAATCTTCTGGCTTAACTTTGGAATGTAGAATTGTCTTCCTATCAACTCTTCTGTTTTTTGCTTTCCAAAATGACCTTGATTATGGTAATGTTTGACAACCTCCATTTGCATTTGCCTCGGCACCACGATACATAATGAGCCTTGAACGGGTTTAAAAAGAATTCCATTATTAACAGTAAAATTTCCATACGCACCTTTCTTCAGTAGCTCGAATATGGAGTGTAAATCTCGATCGGTTCTCTGGGCTGCTTTCACTCTAGAAATCACACCATCTTTAATCACCATAACCACAGGATACCTACTCAATGCATCGACATGCCTCATCTTATTTCCAGGCCGATGTTCGAGATCGTAATTAAACTCTTGTAGTTGTAACGCCCAACCGGAGATTCTTGCAATCAACTCCTTCTTATTCATGGTCGCCTTAAAAGCAGCTCAGTCGGTTACAATCTTGAAATTGGGACCCAGCAGATACACTCTTAATTTTTTTAGAGCTACAACAATCGCTAGCTCAGACCGCTGCAACAAAATGGCACCCAATCCAATTTTGCATGCGTCGGTATGCAATTCTGTTTCTGCAGCAACATCATATAACTGCAAAGCTGGTTGATAAATCAAGACTTCTTTCAACTTTCGAACTGCTTCCTTGTCCACCTCTCCAATTTCGAACTTAACGTTTTTCCTCAATAGGTTGGACAATGGTCTTGCGATCAGCGCGTAATCCTCAACAAATCTACGCAAATACCCCGTCAGTCCCAAAAAGCTTTGTAACTTTTTAATAGTGTCTGGGGCTGGGAACTTCGCGATAGCTTTAAGTTTCATTTTGCCCGGCCTCACGCGACCCTCTTCAATATCATAGCCAAGGTATTCGACACGCGTTCTTAGAAATTGACATTTTTCCAGTTCATTTGCAAGCCATTTTCAGCTGCCACCTCGAGCACCTTTGTCAACCGTTCTAAACCTTCTTCGGCACTCTTCGCAGGTACAACTAAGTTGTCCATGTATATGCACACAATTTTCGCCCTACACAGTTCTTGAAAAACGTTGTTTATGAAACGTTGGAACACTGCTGGCGAATTACACAAGCCAAATGGGACCTTCATAAATTCGTAATGGCCGAACGGTGTCACAAAAGCGGTATATTTTATCGATTTTTCAGAGATTGGAACGTGGAAGAATCCATTACGAAGATCTAACTTCGTGAAATATTTCGTACCTTGTAGTTGGTCGATTTGGTCGTCAATGAGCGGGAGTGGGTACCTATCTTTAACCACCACCTTATTCAGTTTCCGAAAATCGATACAAAGTCTTTTCGACCCATTCTTTTTGTTTGCTAGTACAATAGGACTTGCGTAGTTCGATACACTCGGACGAATAATTCCCTCTTTCATCCACTCATATATCTGCTGCCGGACAAGATCGCATTCTAGCGGTGATAGCCGTCTCGGCCTTGATGAAATTGGCGTGTCGTCACTGAGAACTATTAACTATTGAGAATTATATATATGTATATATATATGTATATATATATATATATATATATATATATAGATATATATATATATATATATATATATATATATATATATATGTATATATATATATATGTATATATATATATATATATATATATACATATATATATATATATAACGGGTGATTTTTTAAGAGCTTGAGAACTTTTTTTAAAAAAAAAACGCATAAAATTTGCAAAATCTCATCGGTTCTTTATTTGAAACGTTAGATTGGTCCATGACATTTACTTTTTGAAGATAATTTCATTTAAATGTTGACCGCGGCTGCGTCTTAGGTGGTCCATTCGAAAAGTCCAATTTTGGGCAACTTTTTCGAGCATTTCGGCCGGAATAGCCCGAATTTCTTCGGAAATGTTGTCTTCCAAAACTGCAATAGTTGCTGGCTTATTTCTGTAGACTTTAGACTTGACGTAGCCCCACAAAAAATAGTCTAAAGGCGTCAAATCGCATGATCTTGGTGCCCAACTTACCGGGCCATTTCTTGAGATGAATTGTTCTCCGAAGTTTTCCCTCAAAATGGCCATAGAATCGCGAGCTGTGTGGCATGTAGCGCCATCTTGTTGAAACCACATGTCAACTAAGTTCAGTTCTTCCATTTTTGGCAACAAAAAGTTTGTTAGCATCGAACGATAGCGATCGCCATTCACCGTAACGTTGCGTCCAACAGCATCTTTGAAAAAATACGGTCCAATGATTCCACCAGCGTACAAACCACACCAAACAGTGCATTTTTCGGGATGCATGGGCAGTTCTTGAACGGCTTCTGGTTGCTCTTCACTCCAAATGCGGCAATTTTGCTTATTTACGTAGCCATTCAACCAGAAATGAGCCTCATCGCTGAACAAAATTTGTCGATAAAAAAGCGGATTTTCTGCCAACTTTTCTAGGGCCCATTCACTGAAAATTCGACGTTGTGGCAGATCGTTCGGCTTCAGTTCTTGCAGGAGCTGTATTTTATACGGTTTTACACCAAGATCTTTGCGTAAAATCTTCCATGTCGTCGAATAACACAAACCCAATTGCTGCGAACGGCGACGAATCGACATTTCACGGTCTTCAGCAACACTCTCAGAAACAGACGCAATATTCTCTTCTGTACGCATTGTACGCATTCGTGTGGTTGGTTTAATGTCCAATAAAGTAAACTGAGTGCGAAACTTGGTCACAATCGCATTAATTGTTTGCTCACTTGGTCGATTATGTAGACCATAAATCGGACGTAAATCGCGAAACACTTTTCGAACCGAACACTGATTTTTGTAATATAATTCAATTATTTGCAAGCGTTGCTCGTTAGTAAGTCTATTCATTATGAAATGTCAAAGCATACTGAGCATCTTTCTCTTTGACACCTTGTCTGAAATCCCGCGTGATCTGTCAAATACTAATGCATGAAAATCCTAACCACAAAAAAATCACCCTTTATATATATATATATATATATATATATATATATATATATATATATATATATATATATATATATATATATGTATATATATATATATATATATATATATATATATATATATATTCATCATATATATATATATATATATATATATATATATATATATATATATATATATATATATATATATATATATATATATATATATATATATATATATATATATATATATATATATATATATATATATATATATATATATATATATATATATATATATATATATATATATATATATATGATGAACAATTCCTGAAATCACAAATTTTTGTAAGTCATGTTTTAATTTTATGATTTTTATGTTTTGAATGTGTAGCCTTGATTGAATTTTTTTTTTTAAATACTTTAATATTTTTTGTTGTTGTTGTTGTTAAAGATACAGGGTGTCAAAATTTGAGAAAAATGATAATCATGGTATTGTATTTATCGCAATAAAAAGAAAAATAATTGTCCGATAATTATGATTTTGGGCTCATGTTAAAGGTAAGTTAATAAGGATTTCTAAAAAAATATAAAAATATTATATTGTTTAAATCCTTCTTCTCTAAATTTCCCGCCAAAATGTTCTTTTTAAATTTAACATATATATAAACAAAAAATAACAAATTTAACAGTGTAATTTTTTTATTAATTTGTTTAGCACAAACTTCACTATCATTTTAGACAACATTCTTGCTTTACTAGCCTAGTATTTATGGCCTCTATGCTTCTACATATCCTTTCAAGAGAGTCATCAGTAATAGCATTAGATGATTGTTATACAATTTACGAGTAGGTTTTCCGCCCTGTACCTATAACTGGTGGATTTAGCTCCGCTTGAGTTTTACTTGATTCCTCTCTAGTAACCTGAGAGTTTTGAGGAAACTGATACATTTTGTTTCTTAGCTTTTGTACTTTTTTGGCTACTTTACTTCCTCTGTAATTCGCAGGATGCGAATGTACATTTTATGCATTTTGCAGGGTTGTTTCTACTTTCCTTACACTGTTCCGCGTTGTGCTGCCTAACACATTTTACGCATACGGGTTCTATTTTAACCCTCATATTTACAATTGCTTTGATGTTAATTTTTTTTTCAATTTTCTCCGTTTTATCAAAAGTAAGCATAAAGAGTGAGAGCCATATTTTTTAATTCATTGTTCTTACCTCTCTCTCATTTTGGGATATTTACTGCAGCTTCTATTTGCAGATCTTTTGCCTTTAGGTCCTCCATTATATCCTCCTTCTTACACGTTGGATGAAGGCCTTTGGCCATAACCTTAATTGTACGGTTGTTTTTATCTTCGGATGTGAACCATTCTTTATCTTCCTCATTGAGCTTTGTGGCTAGTGCTCTATATGTCTCGGAATCTGGTGTATTTATTTTCCACACGTTATTATTTAGTGACACTACTCCGTACTCCTTAGTTCTCACTGATTTCATTATAGTTTGTGTACTAGCAAATTCTGTTATGACGAACACATTAATTGGCGGAGGAGCCTTTTCTTATTGTTTTTGTTGCTGATGTGCTGGACTAGTATTAGTAATACCAGTTACAGTAGCTTGCGATTGTTCTTCAACTTCAGGCGAGAATTCTGCTCTTCGTTTCTTGGTAGGCCTTTTTTCCTTTTCAGTACCCAATATGTTTCTCTCGTGAGTTTCTCTACATCAATCAGGAACTCGGTGTAGGATTTCATTTTCCTTTTTTTGTTTGTCAACTTCGCTTCTTCAAAATATAAAAAATTGACAATGTGCGTAATTAAAGGCCTTTCTGTTAATTATTAATTCCCGAAATTGTTAAGATCCTGATAATGTTTTGGCACTTCATAAGAATCGTCAAAAAATTCATTATTTATTAGAATACATTATTTTTACAAATAATTTTGATATGGTGAATGCTGTTAGGTTTTTTTTTGTGGTTTAGAAAATTGTAGAAATGTCCCAAGAACAACGGGTGCCGCAGTACAACTATTTATAATTAATGTTTTATATACAAAAACTAAAATGATAATTTTTATTAAAATTAATTTTAGGCGTGCTCTAATCGCACATTAATCACTATACACACAGCACACCTTTGAAGGGCAGTGTACCTCTGAATTAGCTAATCTACTAATCACTAAGTGCTCCGACTTCAATCAAACATTACCAATACATAGTTTTCAAAATTCGCATTAAACGAAATGTGATAGCTTGTGTTTTACTATATGCGTCAATTAATATTAATTCGGCATTAGTAATATCTGAGTCATCATGCTCATAAGTATTATGTCGATAAGTAAACAAAAGCCTCCTATAATATTTTTATCTGTGATTAACCCGGGTATCAAACATTCTGTATTTATGTCACGAATAAATTTCTCAATTCACCCGTGGCAATTACATTTATTAAATAGTTCAGTTGACTTTATAATGTGTCAGACAGCTGAATCATATTCAAAATATATTATTAAATTGTAGCATACTCGTATATTCTAAGTGTGAATAAATTTTTGCGAACAATTTCTAATTACGATTATGATTATGATCAGGTACAACAATACTAATCTCAATAAAATAAAAATTTTTGGTACCCTCCCGAAACCAAATTAAGCCAGCTACGCTTGGATCATAAAAATAGGATGGCAATATAAATAAACAGTAATTAAATTAAGTAATGTCTCAGTATGAGTTGCCCACATTACATTTTTATTATTATTTTTTGCACGTTGACTCAAAAATTCGCTAGACTGTAACAAGTGTGACACATATTGATGGATTTTAGGCTACTAACGAGAATATGAATTCTACATTTGTTTATAAGCCACTACTTACAGGTGCTGTCTTGGTTTCGTTTTTGATAAACAGTAATTTTGGGATGTTATCGCCTCACGCGAATTTATAACACATACATACATACACTTAACCCTTGCTCTTAATTAATTAAACAAAATATTTTCTAATTTTGGTCACGATCGTACGATTTATAATCGAGAGAGAAGATTAAAGTACATTTTTAGCAGACGTACTGTACCAGCAAATAGACATCACAGCACAAATTAATTGATTAGCCTACATTTTTATTGCACCCCAGTCAGTATTTGTTTATTGATTTGTCGTTCATTTGGTTTTGGTTTTAATTCAGGCGAAACATTTAAATGAGTATATGTACTCGTATGTGAAGTAGTTTTCTGTCAACAAATAATATGACGGCGTTTTAAAAAAATTATTTAACTGTGTTGTATATTTTTTATCTGCAATAGACAAAACAAATAAATTATTGTTGTGTCACGTAAATTGTCCTCATGTGTGTATGCACTTACACATTCATACTTTGTGTCATATGTAGCAATTTCCTCTGTACATTAATACATAAATTTAGTGTGCGCGTATCACAAACACACTTATCGCAGAGGAAAAACAATTTTCTTTTTTTTCTGTTCTATTTTCTTTTATAAATAAATAAATTATACTTGTCAGTTTTATATTTTTCGATAATTATAAATATAAACATAACATACGACAATATACTAGGTGCGCAACTAAATTTCCGGGCTTTTTGAAAAATGGAAAATTTCAATAGAAATATAAAAAATGGTTTATTCAAAGTTTATTGTTCTTCGATATCTACACATTTTTACCATCTCTCTGGCAATACATGAATACCACGACGATAAAACGTCGTGTCTTTGGACCGAAACCATTCATCCAACCAATTTTGCATTTCTTCGAAACTGGCCAAGTGGACCCCAGCCAAGCCATGCATCATCGCTCGGAACAAGTGATAATCCGAAAGGGCCAGGTCTGGCGAATAAGGCGGGTGCAGTAGCAGATCCCATCTCGTGCATTGTCGTGCTGCAATATCACTCGTTCGTGTCTCGTATCCCATTCTGAACGGTTTCGACCGTCGAGCAATGCATGGTCCAGATTGATGAGTTGTTGTCGGTAGCGTTGCCCATTGACAGTTTCGCCTTGTTTTAACAGCTCATAGTACACGATTCCTTTCTGGTCCCTCCAAACGCATAGCATTGTCTTCTTTCCGAAACGATTTGGCCTTGCCGGGACGACCTTTTTAGTTTGGGATTCTTTAAAAAGAACCATCACTCATCTCCCGTAACAATTCGATGCAGGAAGAAGGCCTTTCTTTCAAGTCGTAAAAGCAAAATTTCACAAGTAGCTCCTCGATCTTCCATCTGTCTCTCAGTTAACTCCTGCGACACCCATTTCCCCTCCATTTGATTTTTTTCCATAGAATGTTAAGGTTTGGAAATACCTTTGCGTTGGTCTTGAGTTTGCGTATCATCTTCATCCAATAACGCTTGCAGCTCGGTGTCTTCAAATATTTTTGGTCCTCCGGAGCGCTTCTTATCCTCAATGTCGAAATCGCCACTTCTGAAGCGTTGAAACCAATCTTCACAGATAGTTTTCGATGGTGCATGTTTGCCGCAGGCCTCCTCAAGCAACTGACGCGCTTCAGCTGCATTTTATTTTCAAGTTGAAACAGAAAAGCAAAGCTTCTCGCAAATGCTGTTTGTTTGGCATAAAACTCGACATTTTCGTTCTTAGAGAAAATATTTGTGCGTTGCGATATGTGGTGGGAGTAAAACTGGTTATCGTTAACATCTGTCTACGCTATGAACAAAACACAACTTTTGATAAAAATGACAACCTGATGTGTCGCTAGCACCATCTATGAGTGAAACCCGGAATTTTAGTTGCGCACCTGATATATATATATATATATATATATATATATATATATATATATATATATATATAACTATAACGGGTTTTCCAATAGGAATGATACAATTTAAAATGGTTATATTGGCAACACTGCGTAATATTTTTTGGCATTTCTTATGTCGTTTGTGTTCAGTAGGTTATAGCATTTAATCATGGAGAGATACACGCTTCAACAACGTTTAGAAATTGTTAAATTGTTTTATCAAAATCAGTGCTCATTTGTGAATACTGATAGAAATTTAAGAAGCATTCATGAACTAATAACGTTAATCGACTCACTATTCGGCGTATTGTAAACAAATTTGAAAGTGAATTTTCTTTACACGATACAAGAGTACCAGTACGACAAAGAAATGCACGCACACAAGAGAATATTGATTTGGTAGCAGCAAGTGTAAGAGAAAATCTAAATTTATCGGTTCCACGTTGTTCTCAACAATTACAACTTTCTCAAACAACAAAATGGAAAATTTTAAGAAAAGATGTGGGTTTAGATCGTTACAAAATTCAACTGGTTCAAGAACTGAAGCCATTACATCGTCATATAAACGTCGCTTATTTTCTGATTTTGCTCTTGAACTAAAGGGTGTCTCAGCAAGAGCGCCGGATATAAATTTTGTTAATACGAGTTGTGCGGTGATTTGTTTTTTGACAGTTGTCACGTACAGACCACGCGATTTATGAATATGGAGAAGTATTCAAACCAACAACGTTTAATTATTGTAAAAACCCATTATGTATTTCACCAATAACGCGTCGTATTTCCTCTTTAAGATGTTCAACTGTTTCATGCTTATTCGCATACACCTTTTCCTTCACATAGCCCCAAAGAAAAAAATCCATTGGTGTTAGATCGCACGATCTTGGTGGCCAATGTTTATCGCCAAATCGAGAAATGACACGGCGTGGAAACTTAGTCTGCAGTAACACCATTGTTTCACGTGCTGTGTAGCAGGTCGCACCGTCTTGTTGGAAAAACATGTCCTCTACATCAATTACATCCAATTCGGGCCACAAAAACTCCGTTAACATTTCGCGATACCGCCCCAAGTTCTTGGATTCTCGGCCACAGACTCCCTTACTGTGGCTATATTTTCGAGTGACCGACAAGGACGACGTCGAACAATGATCTTCTGATCCATCAGCGTAAATTTGGTCTCAAATTTTGTAATTAAACGCCTCACTGTCGATTCATTTGGCTTATTATTGCGACCTAAAACTTAACGTAATTGGCGAACTGTTTGGCCCATATTTCTTTGAAGGAAATGGTCGAAGAGTAACAGTCAATGAAGAACGATACAGAACAATGTTAAATGATATTTTTTCCTGCTGTTGGTTGAGAATAATCTGAAAGATATGTGGTTTCAACAAGACGGTGCCACCTGCCACACAGCCACCTTAACAATCGATTTATTGAATACAAAATTTGGAGATGAAATTATCTCAAGATTTGGTCCAGTTAATTATCCTCCCAGGTCGTGTGATTTAACACCTTGTGATTTCTTTCTTTGGGGGTATATTAAGTCAAAAGTTTATGCTGATAATCCAACAACAATTGAGCAATTAAAAATCAACATTGAACGTGGTATTGATGAAATACAGCCAAATTTATGCGAGAAAGTGATGATAAATTGGGCTGACAGAATGTAGTACGTACGGAGAAGTCGTAGTGGTCATTTGAATGATGTTATTTTCCAAAAAATGTTGGTCTCATTGAATAATTTATGTGTTTTTTTAAATTTTAAATTGTATCATTCCTATTGGAAAACCCTTTTTATATACCAGTGAATTGACCCGTTATACGAACGGGAAAGTAACATGACTGGGTGTAGGGGTTTGAAAATTTAAAAAATTGAAAAAATGAAAAATTAATGTTTTGAACGGAACATTAAAAAAACACGCTCCAGGAATTTCTTTAAAGCAAAAATTCGACACACTTTTGTGTCTAAGGGCACCCACCACTTACTCGGCCCTGATGTGCTGGACCCCGCCCAAATTAGAAAAACATTCGTTAACCCACGAAGACCCGCTCAAAGCATTTCTTTAAAGCAAAAATTCGACACATTTTTGTGGCGAAGGGCACCCACCACTCACCCGGCCCTGACGTTCAGGACCACGCCCAATGTTCTTTAAAATTTAAAGAACTTCTGAAGAAACGGCATTTCGCGTAAACACTTCGTCACAATTGGAAACTAATTTTCCCTGCTCTTCAGTCCCTGACTGTAACTTTGATACTTTCAAAGGTTTTCACCCTTGAAATACTCGTTGTGACAAATACAGTCCCACTCTCTCAAAAGTCTGTCCTTGAGCTTTATTAATAGTCATGGCAAAAGCCACTTTTACAGGAAATTGCTTTCTCTGTAACTCAATGGGGAAATGAGTTTCAGAAGGTGTTTGCGCTATTCTTGAAATTAACACAATTTCTCCCTTTGACTTGCCATTAGAAATTACTTTGGCAAAAATCACGTTATTTAACAACATCGTGATAATGAGTCTTGTACCGTTACAAGGATCTCGTTTCCAATTCAAATTTCGGAGCAACATTATTATTGCTCCTACTTTAAGAGTTAATTTATGCACAGGATACATTTAGAGTGTTCAAAAATTCTACTGGAAAGTGCATTCTTTCCTCTTCATTGTCGGTGACGATACTGTCTACACTTTCGTACACTCTTTCATCCGGAGGTCTATCTTCAGGTGTAACTAAACGACTCAAAACTTGGACATTAATGGCGAAAGTGTCCTCATTCAAAGGACTCAGGATTGCCGTTAAGGCATATGTTTCTGCCTCCGCCAGAGAAAGGAATCAGGGAATATTGCAACCACTAATGAGTCATTGCAAATACACTGTTGAGGTATTTCAATAATATACTCACCAAGACTTTGATCATTGGTGAGTGTGCCGTTCCAGAGGCTCATCAGCCACTCAGCATATTGAGAGTAATTTACAGCTCTCATGTTCTCAGCCAATTTGATCTGAGTAATATGACGCAACATTGGAGACCTCTTAAGAGTGTCTTCCACGATCTGTACTCGACCTCCACCGATTACAATTGGCAATGTGTGCCGAAAATCGCCTCCAAAAATGGCCTATAACCATTTGACACATCAACATCCCTTTTGATTTCTTTCAAAAGTCTGTCAACACTTGTCCGAGCTCTCCCTGGAGTCATTTCAGCTTGATCCCAAACGATAATTTGGCATTCCTGAGTTTCACACCGTTGTCTGACATCTGCTTCTTGTTAGATACCAAGTCCGTTGTTGTTGGGACTGGTACCTTAAATTGGGAGTGGTAAGTTCTCCTTCCCATAAGAAGAGTGGCTGCAATTCCAGTGGAAACAACTGGTTACACAATCTCACTGCGACCTCTTAATGTACAGATAAGTGTATTGTACTGGACAATTTTTCCACTTCCTGAAAAAGCATCTAACTCTTTCTTTTGGATCATCAACAGATGGAATATCATCATGAATTGCATTAGGAGTAGGCAATTTCAACCCACTCCAATCAGTTCCAGTAAATGAACACATTATATCGTGTAAGGCCCGCTGGGTCGGACAACCTTGCATGAACGAAATCTTCCGTTAATGCAACTTTGTGGGTAGCAAATAGCTTTCCCACATCTTGTGGATGGCCAAAAATGCAAATCCTTGCAAAGAGAAGTTTCATTTGCTTAGGGAACGTCGTAAAAGACGCTTCTATAAGAGTGGCACCCCACAATTTGTCATCTGCAAGTAGATGTCTGCGTCTACAATCCTCTTCGAATGTAGGACAAATTACGCCTTCGGGATTTTTATAGATATCATCCCAATCTTGTGCTCCTCTAATATGAAGAAGATGTATTCTGAGGCAATATCGCTCATGAAATGAGTGTTTCATTAAAGTGAACGCCATACATTCTTGTCATAGCTTTGTTGGCACACCTTTGTCGGAGTTTCCAATGGTTTATCCCTCCACGATTCAATTTAATCCATGTTGTTAGCATGGTTGGGTTCCATTTCTGCAGCCCTTTTGCAGAGCTGATTTGATACGCAAGAATATGAAAGATTTTTATTTGATTTGTGTAAGTAAATTAGCATGTCGGTGACGCGAATCATAAAATTTTACCCATCGAAAAAAATCGCCCAACGAGCCTGAAGAAGTTTTCACTTCAATCAAAAAGTATAACAGGGATCTTCGCAACTTTGCTCGCCAGTCTAAAATCACATTGCTAAAACCATTTTTTTTACCTTTTATGTTATATCTCGGAGGTCAAAGGTCCGAGGATGCTCATCTTTAAAATCAGCCGAGCTATTAAAATTACCGATTTTTGAGACATAAAGGGGACGCGTACGGCGCCCGCTTAAACTCAAGTTATCACCGTCAGTGACAGACAGAGTTAACTACAGTAGCATTATATATAGAGATGCATATTGTTTCTTCTGTACAATGATGTTATGAATTAATTTTTATGATGAAAATAATTAATCTAGGATGATTTTCATGGGTAGAAGATCATACTAGATAAATTATTGCTGGATGAATGTTTTGCTATAATATGTTGAACATTTCTGTGTGTAGTGCTTTATGACTTGTAGAAAATATTGCATCTCATCTTCATTTTTTGTTAATTTCTTATTATAATCTTGTATTAACTCAACACCACGTTCGGCGGTATCATTTACGACTTTTATTTGACTGATAATCTTCATTCAGTTCTTGAAGTTATCATCCTGAGGCCACATATCCGGATCTTTGTTTAAGAAATCTGTGGAAATCTTGAACCGTTTAAAAAATCGCCAGTGTTTGCTGTAATAAAATCTGCTAGTTCGGCGGACAAATACCACAATTGACTACATATTTTATTTAGTACAGTCATCGCCAACTTTTCATCATGTGTTTTGTAGGAATAAATATCTCGTAAATAGTTTGATTCCAGCGTTGGTGTTTTAGTAGCTTTAGTGCAATGGAACAAGGTTTTCACATATGTACGACAAGAATGTAAATGTCCCGTAAATTCCTCTGTTATTGTGCTGTTAACTTAAATTCATCACGAAAGATAAATAATATTAATACATAAATGGCTCTGGACATCCAGCGAGCATGATGCATAGACCCTGGCATACGGAAACGGATATTTCCATTCGGTATCATGCCCAAAATTTAGAGTGATTTTCAATAATTCTTTGTAATCATCCTGAGCATGTTCCTTTGCCAATTCGTTCTTACAAAAATCCGCTAATTCCGCTTTCACATCATTTAATTGTATATTAACGTTGGGATCATCTATGTCTGCTTTGAAATTATCCTTATTCAAGTGATTCTAGTCATTCTTGAATCTCAGGCCCATTTTTGATCCAATTGCAGCGCGCAATATAATTTCGCATATGTGATTGTCGACATCGAAGATATAATAAACTTCGTTCCAGCATCTGCTCTAAAATAATCTTCCAGTATTTGAATATGACGTATCGAAGCAATCCGCCACGACATCGTTAGCTATTCTCCAATCGATTAAGCCTTGGAAAACAGCCGCCGCCATTTTCAAACCAGTTGATCTTGATATTTTGGGAACGCCCAATACTTGTCCTCCATCTATATGGGAAATAATCACCGACAAACGATCCACGGTCTCCGTTCCAGATAACTCCAGAAACAATTTTCCATCCCAATGTACTACGCCTGTTGTAAACTTGAAAGTCGATTTAACTGATGCTGCTATTTCTATTGCTGCTATTTTATTTATCTTGCTGCTATTTGTTTCACGGAGACGCCTTGGTGTTTTTCGATTCAAAACGAGTTGATGAAATGCATTGCTGCACGAGCAGTATCATCCCGCGCTTAGCGGGAGGGGTAAATCAATATGAGCACCCACTAAAATATTCGAAAAATAGCGAAGAATTTGAGTGAAGTCTTTTATTGTTTCGTCGCTCTTGATAGCAAAGTAAGTAGAGCGCTTGCTTTGTGATTTGGGGTCCCGGGTTCGATTCCTGGTGGTGACAAAAAAAAAGTTGCGACTGGTCGTTTTTAATGTGTTATGTGTTACATTGTGCATTGTCTATATACTCGTATATCAAGCCATAGTTATAGGCTTTTCTTCATAAATATTTTAATTTTTATTTTTATTTTATTTACCGGGCTTCGATATCTATAAAGGATTTCACTCTTAATTTTCGGTATTTCACTCATATTTTTTTGTTATTCCACTCATATTTTTCGTAATTTTACTCAAATATTGCAGACTAATATTTTTTCTAATAAGTTTGAAAGTGAATATTTTTTCAGAAACTTCAACTGATAATCGGAGTGAAGTTTGTGGCGTAGTAACACGTCTGGGCGTAGTACCACGTAAACCACTCAAATTTCTTCAAATTAGAACTACTCATAATAACATTTTTAAATCTAAAAATTACTTTGTATATTGAAAAAAAAAATATTAATAATTGGAAAAAGTTGATGATTTTTTTAATTCGGCTCCTACGCATCAGACAGAAATGATCAAAGTGGGTTTGAATTATCATTTGATGTAAAATTTGATGTAATTCTAAACTTTAAAAGTTTAGAAATCTCTGAGATTTCAGAGATGAGTTGTTTTGTGCATTGAGTGTAATACAACATTCTTAAATATTTGAAAACCTTAAACTGTCTTTCCCTAATGAAGATTTTCGAGCCTATGGGTTAATAAGATTGGTTTTCGTTCTTACATCAAATTCCAATTCAGAACCACTTCGATTTTTTCCGTATGATCCGTAGAGGCCGAGTTAAAGAATTTCAATTTATGAATTTTACTCAAAACTTTATAAAGGGTTTACAAAAATTGTATTGGTGACGTAAGTTCGGTTGAACGATTATGAGCACCATAAAATGGTCGAAGAGGATGAAAACAATTTTTCACTCAACATTGATTTTTGAAAAAAAAATTTCACAATTTGTAAACGTTGTTCTCGCGTAAGTCTATTCATGGTGAAAGGTCAATGAATACTGAACATGACAGTTGTGACGCATGAATCCCAATGAGAATCCTATATTGGATCACCCTTTATAAGAGATTTAAAATTTTATTGTGAGATATTTAATTTTTGAGTGTTTTAAAACCTTAAATACCTACCTTATACATCACTCCGATAAAGTGGATGCTTTATAATTGAGTATTTTTTCAACTATACTCATAAGAAAGTAGCGATTACCTATATACATATATTCCTCCTGCCATGTTCTAACTTTTATTTTTGGTAATCTGACCTCGTCCTGTATCTATAAAATATAATATTTTATTAGAGTAGTGTTGTCATTTTTTCAAATGTTACAAACAGCTGCAAATAAAACTGTGGATAACAACTGGGTTATAATTTGGCGAGTAGAGTTAGTTGACATTTATCGAGCCGAAAATCAGGCCCCAATAAAACAATTTCGCATTGTGGTTCGGTACTCAAGACGTAAATATTGAACAAATTTAATGGTAAGCTTTCACTTGACCACCCGGTATATGTACATAAGATTATATATTTAGTGGTTGGTTCCTTTATTGAATACAAGTCGACGAACAAACTGTTCAAGGTTTTAGGAGATGTGTAAGATTTGGATGCCCAACAAACCAACAGTTTGTAGCTCTTGACTTCTTAGGTGTTATCGTATTATTCAAATGTATAGATTACGCCAAAAAATGTGCTACCCTACATTAAATTTGTTATGTGTATGCTATACTGATAAGCTATGTATTGATTATAATTGTAAATGAGTTAAATATTAATGATGAACCTATTTTCACATTTATTCAACCGAATCTGATTGATAACCCCTTTGCATGTAATATTAGACTGCGTACAATATCCATACATACTCGTATATTGTAAATTATTATCAAGTTACCAAATTAATTACGTGCAATTGCAATTGGTTGATAAGTAGGTGCTGTAAATAATCAGTTTGGCGGTATCAACATTGTTGCAACTGTTGTGCATTATAAAGGTGCAGTTCGTATTCTAACAAAATTTTGTTACTGGCCGCAGATAACATGTGTGTTTTTACTTAAATAAACATTTTCAAGTGAAGTGGTGTCATACGATTATTTTGGAAAGGTGAGTTTTATGAAATGTTTTGAACTGACTATGTACATTTTCTCCTTTGTTTGCATATTAGGGACTGTAATCTTGGACTATCTTTCGCTAGCATACTTTCGGTTCATCTCCATTTTGGTCTCTTGGCTAATTTGTTGCTTCTTTTATTTTTACGAGAAGTTTTGTGATATTGTTCAGCCACAGGTTCATTGCACAGGCTTTGAATTATTCGCCATATTTTAGTTTTTACTTTGTTTAAGCAATATCGCCGATTATTTATTATCTGTTGCGTAGGTCTTTAGTTTATACCATAATGTACCTTTCAACTTTATTTTAAAAATTGTTTATTAGGTTGAGGAGTATCGCACCGTTAATACCACCATAATTTTCTCAAGAAATTGAATTCTTATTAAATTCAAACAAATTATGAATATTTTACTTGATTTTCTTTAATCTTATAGTCTCTATTAAAATTTGCAGACTAAATAATCGATTTACTATTATAAACTTTATTAAGCTTCCTACGTACAATAAATATATTTTCTTAAAGCCGGTAAAGTTCAACATTTATTGACATAGGTACAATATATAAAGAATTGTTCTGCCTTGGTGGTGGAGTCTTTAGAGAGCAAGTGTAATAACGTTCGTTAATGTTCCTTTGTTAGAAAGATATTCGATTACCAGAACTTCACAAGATTAGCCACTCTAAAATTTTTATTTCAAATGAAATTATCTCCTCATTACAATTTCAACTAACTTTTCAAAACTTAAAGTGTCTTACAAGGATGCTCCAAAAATTTAAATGTTTTACAAATTAAAAACACTTGGCTACTTGGTGTAAATTCATCAAGTAGCCCAAATACCTGAGTGATTTTTTAATTATAGAACCTAGTTAAATCTGGTTGAGGAAAAATTATACAAACAGTCGTAATCGTAATTGTACAAGGCGAGTGAATGGTGCGCTTTTACCCGGAGCCTTAACCAAGTCGGTCGAAGCCAATATAGTGCCAACCAGAATCAGCAAAGGCCAGCATGCAACATGGTGAGTCAATGAAAGCCATGTATTTCTGCTCAAAGTGACTCTGCACCATCTGAAACACCAGCCAAAACCAGGTTTTCTTCGCCGAAACTATCAGACTCTATCAGAATAAGTACAATGCATTAGTGATTGTTCTGCTCAAGATTTATTAAGGTAATATGTTACCTGTCAGTCAAATCTTAATAATGTGGGCCGGAAGCACTTCAAAGCCAGGTGGAACCAGCATAGGTTAAACGGAATCTTATGAACTCACGGAAAATTGATATGAAGCTTTCTAGAGTGTTGTGCACTATCTGATCCGATCCGTCAATATCAGCTGAAACTACCAGCTTGGATCATCCAGCGGGTGCACAAAGAAAAGCTTGCAGTCGGAACCAATACTGGCCCGGAAGCATTACAACTTTAGTCGTCACTATAATAAAGTCAGCCAGAAACATTTGGTGTCACTGCAAACCATTCTAACTTTTGTACGATGCATCCTAAGCAATTGTTCACCATCTAAAATATTAACCAATTGTGATAGTCGTTCAAAAAAGCACAGTGTATTCCGGATACATGTCTCTATGTTGCATAATGAACAACACGCGTTCAGTAAAACTTCTTACAGTTCTGTGGCTGACGTTTGCTGGTTCCGGTTGGCATTGTAGTAGTTTCGATCAACATTAAACAATGACCGAACGGTTCTCTGTGAGGTCTTGTGGTTCCGGTTAGCATCGTATTGATTTAGGCTGAGTGATATGGTTGCTAATGAGCTGAAAGCTCTCTTCGGCCTTTAAATTTATTTCTTTGAATGATCGAAGCCCTTTAGACGCTTCTTTTCTTTTGTATTGTGTTGTCTTTTTTCTTACTGTTTGTTTTAGCCAAAAATATGAAGCTATGAAACAGCTTGATGAAAATAATGGTATAATTCCGGTATTCGGAGCTAAGACAAGTTCGAGATGGAGCTGTTAGTCAATGGACAGTAAGAATACGCTTGAATGAAACCAACCAACTCCAAGGCGGCCCGCTAGAGGCCCAAAATTGACAGCACGCAACCGCAAATAGCGACTCGGAATTGCTCGCGAACACATCAATAGGAGCATCGAGCAATGGAGGTCCGTTCTATTCAATGACGAGTGGAGAATATGTCTCCATGGTAGTGATAGGAGAGGCCGGGTCTTTCGGCGTCCAGAAAAGCGATGTTCGCAGTGCTGTTTTGCTGAAACAGTCTCGTACAGCGGCGGTTCGTGCATGGTGTGGGCTAGCATATCGCTTTAGGGTAAAATAATCGTGTTTTCGTTCCTGGTGGAGCCCGTAGAGGAGGTCTGACCATCTGAAAGATATATCGAGGACATTCTCTTTTATCAGGTAGTGTCCTACGCAGGATAAATAGGGGAAGATTTCATATTGATGCATGACAATGCCCGGGGTCACACGCCTCGAACCACTCGGCAGACAATGAAGTGGCCAGCCCCCAGTCAAACCCTTCATAAGGTCAAACTGCTACTGGAATATTGTCAAATATTCCCACAACAAGTCTCCCAAAATCCACTACAACAAATAATTCCACAATTATTTATTAATTCACTACGAGTATTTACGATTTACAAATATTTTTAAAACACGCCACTATTTCCACTTATTATTTCCCCGTTACTCATAGTCGCTCTTAATTTGTCGCGTGCCAAATTTCTCAAATGACTGACTTTTTGTGTTCATTGCACCTGTATTTATATACTGATGGACCATTCTGGACTCGTCTGGATTTTTCAGAAGTAAATATTCTCGAAGGTTGTGTTCTAGGCTACTATAATCTGCTATATAACCAAACTGTTATAAAACAACCCTAATGCTACTACTAAAAACCTGGATGTCACTAATCTCACAAAAAATTCCATTAATTTTCTAAACTTTAAATGAGCAATTTTCGTTGAATAAATATCTCTCTTATGCTGTTTGTCCCGAACATGATCCAAACTACCGCCGCTGTAGGTTAGATCTTGTATCGCAAACCAATTTTACTTCATCTTCGCCCCGCCATTCAACCTTGCAGCTATTCTTCATTTTACTTTAACCCAATCCTTGACGACAATCCACTCCATCGTTACTGGCACACTATGTGTCTCTTCCATACTCGGCACCACTTGCTCACACATCTCTTCATCCATAAACTGCCATCCTTGCAAGTAGCCAACGCCCCATGATTTTTTTCGCCTAGTCTTTCCCATTTTATACTGGTCATAGTCCGTCTTTCACGCCGATCGTTTTACACACGGCTTTTACTCGCTCACTGATTTGTGCCAGTTACTAAAACAACAAATCTCTTCTGTACACGGGCCATTAGAATACACATACTGCCCCGCTCGATAACCTTCCTATGAATTGTCAATCGCCAATCACCGCTTCTGATTATAGTTGCTACCCTAACAATCACAATTGGTGGACCATTAGCAATCTCAACGAGTCTTAGCCGGTATCTGCTCTATATATATTTCAATAACGTATCCAGCTGAACTTCGTCCGATCCAAAGGTGACAATAATCCCTTATCGACCTGGTCAGCATTCGTTCAAGTTATGTCTTTCTATCCCGTCTAAGCGTAGCTGTCAACGAGTTTCTCATTTTCTGTAAGAACTTACCGACATTATCCATGCCTTGCAATTCGTGTTTGATTTTCTTCATCACCTCATTACCTCCAGCTTCATCATTATCACTTTGATCAAGTTTACTGCACAACCCTGGATTATTGTCGTACATAACCAATCTCTGCACCACCGATCCGCCGTCAACTCTTTTCACTGTGGATGCCAACTCTTCTGGTTATTGCTGACTAATAAATGACTATCGTCGACTCAAAATTTCGAATAGTTCATTTCTTTCTTCTTGAACTGTGGCAATATCCCGGTTGAATTGTTCATCATTTCCGAGCTGGCTCGCGTGTTTCTCTTTATCTGCTGTCTAACATCATTCGGTTCCAACCCATTACCTATAGTCATTTGCAACATTCGCCTCCCACCGTTATGTGAATGCTCGACCTTCGGCTCCGTAGCGTCTACATCATCATTTCGTTTGCCAAATATTATGTCTACCACTTGATCCAGTTTCATCTCGAATCTTTTGTTACCTATTTGGATTTCTTGTTTCATTTCTCGCGTCAAATCTTGTATCGTTTGTTGCGTTTCTTTACTTTGTTGCTCAACTTCTTGGTTTTGTTGATCAATTTTTTGATCAATTTCTTGCGGAAAATTTTGTATTGTTAGTTGTACAGGCGAGTCTAGAATGTTGCATCGGTATATAAATACGGGTGCAAACAAGAAACTAAAGAAATCAAAATAGGCAACGAATGATTCGAGAAGAAACTGGATCAAAACTGATAGACATAATAATTTAGCAACTGTTAACATAACTAATGGCTCTTTTATGAAATGGACCCAAACTAATCTTTGAAAAAATGTTGTTTCCGATGCTAAGGTTTGGAAAGTGGGCATCTAAAACTTCGGTATTAGATTGCGATTTCGATTTAACTTAATTATTAAACACGTTTATTTAACTTAAGTAAACGTTTATTATAAGTTAAACTAAGCGTTATAGAACACATACAGTTAGTCAATAAAGTACATACACCTGCAAAATTTGAGATATATATGAAATTATACATTCTAGAGATAATATTTAATTTATTTTATTTTTGTATTATTAAATATATAAATAATTTTATAATAAAAATCCATATAAATTCATAATTTATAAAATATTTAACAAAAACAAAAAAATGATGTCAATAAAGTGTACGTACACCGTACAAAAATTTGTAAATTTGGCCATCACATAATTTTTTTAATATTTTGTAGGTCCACCACCAGCATCGGTTACCGCTTGAAGACGGCGTGGCATTGAAAGCACTAAATTTTCCGTTATAGTGGGAGTTAAGTCTTCTGAAGTGCTTCTTTTAGTGATTGACAGTTTTGCGGGTCATATTTTCGAACACGCCTCTCCAATTCGTCCCAAATAAGTTCGATTGGATTGAGGTCCGGTGATTGGGGTGGAGAACAGAGTTGTGTAGGTACGTTATACAATAATCATTCTTTGACAATACCAGCCTTATGGTCCGGGTCATTGTCATGTTGAAACATCCATCTATTTCCAAGTCCCAAACGTTCAACTGATGATGTCAGATTGTCATGCAATATATCGAGATACATAAATCTATCCATTGCTCCCTCAATAAACAATAAGTTTCCCACGCCACTTGCAGCTATAGCTCCTCAGACCATTACATTTCCACCACCATGTTTAATAGTGGAGACTAAATGTTTTAATTTCATTTCTTGTTTTGCTCTGCGCTGAATTTTGCCACGCCCATCTGGCCCGAATATGTTCAATTTACTTTCATCTGTGAAAATAACCCGTTTCCAATATTCCTGCTCATCATTAATATGCTTCTTCGCAAATTGTAGTCGCATTTTATGGTTTTCCATAGAAATCAATGGTTTTTTTCTAGAAACCCTAACATTGTAACCAGCCGATCTCAGAACTTTACGTATGGTTTCGGCCAATTTTGGAGCACTTATTTTAGGGGTTTGTTCCACTTGTTTCAAAATACTTCGAAAATCTCTGTCACTTAGAATTCTAGGGCGGCCAGATCTATGTTTATTTTGTATCGAGTCTCGTTTTATAAAATTGCTTACTATAGTCTGCACTGTTGAGCGTGGTAATTTAACTATTTTGGATATTTCACTATACTTCACTTTACACTATACTAAGTTATCTTCACATCGAAGTTTTATAATTAAATTTCGAATTTCTGCTGTAATTTCTTTCCTGGCTGAGATTTTTAACGAAAAAATTATTTACACAGCTTATAACTCCAATTTCTCGACTGAAACTAAAATACGAGTATTATAGTTTTATTTTATGTAATTTTTGAAAACTTAACGGGATTTTAAAACAAAGGATTACACATTTATAGCGCTATTCAATTCAAAATCGCAAGATTTTGTACAAAATTAAAAAGAGACGAAAATAAACCATTTCTATTTGTGAGAATAGTATTTCCGATTTTTTTGTTTTTGTTGAGTTGCTATAATTTTTCCTTGAAAAATATCAAGCTGAGTATTTTTTATGACAGCAAATCTAAAAATCTAAAATAAAAATCCCCCACTCTCTCTTTAATTTATTTTTCGTAAATTTGTATGGTGTACAGACATACGACGACGTGACTTTAGAAGATCAATTTTTTATGATGCCGTGATTTTAGAGAAGAATTTAATAAATAGATTCATGTGGTGATAATTTGTACTGTATAGTACATATATGCAGTATGCACAGAAACACAACAACAATATAAAAAAAATTTAATTTCGATTAAAAGATTTATTAAATAATAATAATAAATGCTGGCTTCCACCGGTGCAGCGGAAGCGATTTAAATAAATATAGGATGCTAATGATTTAATCTCGACAAAGGATAATTTAACACGCCATAAAATGTATCTAACAATGTATCCAATTCAGGATATTTATCCGAAATATTATAAAGGAGATCACGAACTATTTTATAGCATATATCTCTGGTCGGCTGATTAATGAATCCAATCTAAGAACAAAATAAAAGAAAATTTAATTAGTAGGAATAGGAAGGAACTAGGAAGTAATTTAATTTTCTACCTCAAATATCTTTGTTACAAACTTTGTATGTTACAGTCCTTATGAATTCCCAGTCCGACTGTTCTCTCGATAAAATCATATTACAAAATGTTTGCAACAAATAATATGTCATCGGCTGAAATTTCAGTTGTAACATCATTGAGTTCATAGTTTAAATAGTGAAAATTGTCAGGAAACCCAACCGTCAAGCAATAGCATAAAATCCATAATGTGTGCAAGACGTCGCGAGTTGTACATTTAGTGGCAAGTTCGTAATATAAACGAGTTATATTCAACAGTTACATACGAGTTCCACATCATTCGTCTTATTCGGTTGGTGTCTGAAAATAAACAAAATTAATATTTTATTTGAATGCCAAACCAAAATAAATTAGAGACACTTACGTGAATAATTCGCGGGTATCGTGGGTATCTGTGGGGATCTTTTACTTTCCACAAAGAGTTTCCATTCAGCTTAATATTATTGCGCAAAGTTTCCAAATCAGCTAATAAATTCCTAATCATTACTCGAACTTTTTGAAAATTTGGTACATTTGTCACAAAATTAATGCAAATCTGACTTTCAACCTCCCCACTTTTAGTAACCGGTGCAACTACTTCATCAGCATCTATTGGATCGTGAGTTGCGACAGCACATTCCATGCTTTCTATTGAAACTACAAACGACGAAGTCGACTGAAAATTGACACTGCTAAAGATTCGACAATCGAATCGATTTCATTCTGGGGCCTAATTTTTTCTTTTTCTGTAAATAAATCGTTGTTGATTATACTTCATTGAATAAACACAAAGAACATTCTTATCCTAAAATTGGGTTAGTATTTTTTAAAGTTTAGAAGTTCTGGTTTAAAAAAACTAATATAACGTCAAAAACGTAACCGAATTAATAAAATTCGATATTAAAAATAATAAAGAATAAAATTTGTGATTCTCAGTATAATGCGGAACAGCTGATTTTGATGTTAGAAGTGCAAATTGTTAAGATCAATAGATTTAAACTTAATTTTAATTTAATATTAACTGTTAAAACGGTAACAAATCAACTATATTATAAGTTACACAAATATTTAGTTTATAATTATTAAAAAATACGTTTTATTTTAATAAAATTACCTTCAGTTTAGGTTTCTCCATTGTATCCATTGTATCCATTTATTTAACATAAATTTTTTGATTGTTTTAGGTTATACAGGAACTTGTCAAAATTTTCCCCTCACTTGTTTTATAGTAGAGTATTTTTTACGTTTTTGTCCAAATTAAAGGAACTAAATAAAACAAAACTATTTCCGCCATTTTAAAAATAATATTTATTTTTTTTAATAATTTATATAAAGTAAAATACATCATCGATTATTAAACATTTCGACTTTTCACTTAATTTAAATAATTTTTAGGTTATGTTTGTATCGCAGTAACAAAATTCCCCTACATGTTCTACTATAAAATAAAAATTGTGTCTCAGTCACTCTCATGTAGATATTTTATTCTTGTCTCTTTTTAATTTTGTACAAAATCTTATGATTTTGAATGGAATAGCGCTATTATTGCAGATGTTTTATTTTTATAGTAGCATACATAAGTGTAAGTATAGACTTTTTTGACATGGACTTTTTAAAGATTTAGATTTTGGCGGGATGTGAAGCAGAATTATTTTGGTTTTACTAAGTTAAGTTTAATTTTTTATTAAATTGAACCATCTGATAACAAAAGTAAATTTTTGACTTTTTTATTTTTCTAAATATGAGAATTTTAGTAGGTGTACGTAGACTTTATTGATTGACTGTATAACAAGCAAATTGTGAGAATAATTCATTTACTGAAAATTATGAAATTTATGATCGTGATTTGTTCAATTCAAACTAGTTGTACTGCTCTAGTTTGGATTATTCAGTATATAGCAACATATAGTGGCCAACGTGACGTATTTCTATACTAAACATGATCTATTTTACACTAAATTACACGATGATAGTTTTATTCTAGAAATCGAGCACATAGCACCACTTCTATTAAATTCTACCCTCTTGTATCAAATTCTATAATATCAACTTTTAGGTTTTGTAGTCAAGTTACATATCAAATTCGAACATAGTTCAATTATATTCTTGTCAATAGATAAGTGAACTGCTAATCAAATTATGCCAACTCTAGGAATTTCTTGGATTTAATTTCTTATCTTAAATTTTGCGTGTTTGTGAAATTAATCAATTATAATTTGTATATGCTGGAGTTCAAAGAAAAACGTTTGCCTAGATCATCCGCAGCTGTAATGTGTGGACTCACAAGTTGAACTCTTGCCAAACGTTTCAATTTATTCAGCGCATTTCAGTGAAACACGTGCATCTTTAATGTATTTAATCTGAAATCACCTTTAACTCTGTTGTTTAATCACTCGATTATTGAGGTCGTTGTGTAATCCTATTGTGTTATTTATAAACAATTTGTAAAATTCTTTGTTATTGTGAGATACACTTGAGGGTGATAATATACCGAAAACCAAAAAAAAAAACTTATACATTGTGAGATTATTCAATTTGCGATGAATTATCAGCTTCAAGTATGTGATCATGGTATTATTACAAATTGTAGACTGGCTTGCGGTTGTCAAATTTACAAAATTATTTAAATGTTTGTGCATTAATTTAGCTCAGATTAAATATTATTTATAAACATGTAATCGAGAATGGATATGTATACGCACATCTAGAATGCATTAAAATTATGTTTAATGCCATGTTATGAAATTTGAATTCAAATGAAAATTAATCCTGTGCATTAATTACATAGTTTTCGCGGAATTTTGCTTATTTTGCGGAATCGTATTAAACAATTCTGAGATTTCTGAGAATTCTATTTTCGAGAAACGTGTCTAATTTTATTAAGAATTTGTGGTTTGCTAAAACAGTGCGTTCGATAAAACCCAAGATTGATTTGTTTTTAATCACATTTTTAGATCGCAGTCGTTTGATTAAAATACGAGTTATGTGTACTATAGCGCGCACATTGGCAGACGCATTGAGTATTTTTATCTATTGTGGTGTCACACACTATCGTATTTGTAATATACGAGTTAGGAGATAACAAAATAATTCACTGAAATGAGTCAATTTCTCTATACCTAAATTAGTATAGCAGCGTCTTGTTATATTTTGTTCTTACGTATACATATCGTCAAGCATGACAATTACAAAATATATAAATGTCACAGACAGACTCAAGTTAAACGCGTTACTGGCATTATATAAAATTATCGAAAGCAATTGTGTTTCGTGGCAGCAGAGACATTTTAGTACATGAGTTTTTGGAATGGGAATCTAAAATAAACTTTTTAAACGCAATGTAAATAATTATCAAAATGTAATAATTATCCGACATCACGTTTTTTAATATTTGAAATTAATTAAGTTATTGTGAAATTTATATGAACGAATTGTAATGGAAACCCCAAAAAGTGTATTGAAGTGCCGTTTCTAATAATTAACAAAAATAAATATGTAACACTACACTACTTTAACACTGTTAAAGTATTTCTTATAAGAGTTTTGAGTGAAATAAAAATAAAGCTCACAAGAACAAAAATTGATTTCTTACGATAGTTAAATGAAGCACACCGTTCATTTCTACGTTTCCAACAACTATCTGAAATAAGATTAAATTAATCAATTTAAAAGAAACTAAAAAATAAAAAAACTTAACATCTATACAAGAAATAAAATGTTAGAATACATAATTCGATGTAAATAAACCGAATTTTTCGATAATAAATTTAGGACCTCTATGATCAACAAATCATAAAGTAAAACTACCACTAGTTTACTTTTAATAGCCAATAACAGGACATCGTAGAGTTTGTACCAATATTTCATTATATACTGATGACACCTATGGACTTAACCTTTCAAATGATTGTTGAGTAGAATTTATTCAGTACACTCATGGAGTCATAGTGGAATAGGTTTAACGTCCAACAACAAGACATCGCAGAGTTTGTACCAAAATGTCACTATTATCGGATTTCTATAGGCTTAACCTGGCAAATAAAATAGATTTGATTTCCAAACGAATTGGTCACGAACGATTTTTCTGAGTAAAACTCGTTCATTGAATTCGTTGAGTGGCCAATAACAGGACATCGTAGAGTTTGTACCACAATTGGTGTCTGGGTGTTCTGGGTGTCCCAGAATGAATGGATAAGCCTGAAGCACCTTATAGTAGAGCTATTGGGCGCTCAAAATAAAATAAAAAAAAAATATATCCCAAGTCGTAACTAAGATATATCATTTAGAAGAGTTACGTTGCCATGTCCAGGAAGCCGCTTCAAAAATTACTCAACGGCGTTATGCGCGACTTCTCAAAAGAGCTTTTATTCGGAGATGTCGGGCGTGTATCAGAGACGGTGCCAGACAATTTGAGCATTTACTGTAAATGTACATTGGTTAAATAAAGTATTATCAATGTGTAACGTTGTTTTTTATGAAGACCTTATCATCAGATATAGCTTAAGACAAGAAATAATTCAATTTTTAAAATTTTGTTATTTAATCGAATTTATTCCTTCTGCATACTAATATCAATAACCTCCTATCTACATTAGATAAAAGGATGTATTATACCATTTTAGAATCTGCATTAAACACGCATGTTTTTAAAATAGTTGGCCACTTAGGTTCTCATACATTTTTTTCACCAAAGACGCTCAAACTTTTATAAAATAAATATTTACCACATTTCATGCTGAAAATTAAAGTATAGATTTTTTTTCTTCAAAAAAGTGCAACAGCTACTCATACTATTTACTGCATATCTATTAGTATAGTCCATTAAGAATATTATAACACCAAAAAACCGATGGATTTAATTTATTTGTAGCCGTGGTAGAGCTATTGGGTGCTCAAAATAAAAAATGGCTTTTTTTTAAAAAAATGATATATCTTAGTTACTACTTGGGATATATTTTGTTTTGTATTTTATTTTGAGCGCCCAATAGCTCTATTATAAGGTGCTCAATTCAATTCTGGCTTATCAATTCATTCTGGGACACCCTGTATACTGATGACACCTACCTTTCAAATGGTATCAATGACATAACAAAACGGATTGACGTAGTAAGATTTTTGAGTAGAATTTATTCAGTACACTCCTCTTATTTGAAAACCCTATATGACTTCTTTTATCGGAGTTAAATCTGACGGCCAACGGTCTGTTTCGGATATTAATAACTGAATTAACAACTATTCCCACCTTGACAAAGGAATATAGGTACTAGCTAGGTTGTTGGAATTTTGTCTGTATGACCGACCTATTGAATTTATACGTTTGGCGAATTCGATTAAATGGATTTACAGCATTAAAATTTCTCAAAAACTCCCTACATTGATCTACTTTGGACTTTCTAAAATCCTCGCGAACATGGAAACTACAATTTCTAATCAAATGCAGATTCAGTGGTTTTCTCTTCAAAGCCACTTTCAAATCAATTAAAGAAAATTTCTGTTCGTTGGACAGAATCTCTGGCTTACATAAAATTAAATTATAGAGTTCTTAATTGCATATACTAATATATAGGGTTCCAACTGAAATCAAGCCCTTTCTGACTAAATACTCAATTATATTCTACTGATATTTTATCAATACCTACCAATCGGAATTGATTACTAGCCCCCTTTTAACAAAAAGCAAATAAGTCGTTTGAACCGAAAAAATTAGTAAAAGAACCCCAGCCCTTCCGAAGAAAGGACCTTTATGAATTTTCCCAAAATCACGACCCGAGAACTTTCTTTTATTAATTGTCATCAAGAGCGTTTGAGCTGGGAGAAGAACGAAACCTAAGCCCATCCGTAGGACTCAATGAAACGATTTTCCCGAAATTGCGATCCATCCCAATCGATTCCTTCTATTCGAAATCCCATCAAAATCGTTTGAGCTAAGAAAAAAAAAATGGGATAAGGAACCCGAGCCCAACCAGAGGATCCTCTAATTTAATTTTGCCGAGATTAGAACCTTGCAATCGATACTTGACAACCAGCTTTCATAAATTTAAGAAAATCGTTTGAGCCGTTTCCCCAAAGGTAGATACGCACATTGTAAATTTTTGTAGTTGAGTAACAAATGATTGCTAATAATATTTTGGAAGATTCTCAATAATATCGCTGTTGGTGTGATTACGAAGTAGAACGCCATGGTTGCGAATAATAATGCTTTAATAAGCTTAGTTTATGAGCGATCTGTGATGTGTTGCTCAAATTGATGTTTCAGCAAGAAGAAATAAATTTTACATGGAGAGAGATTTTTTGGATTTTTTGGTTGAGATGGGGTGGATGTGGTTTAGTTTTGATTTGTGCGGCGTAGGTTTTTGTTGTTTAGGGTGTTCAGCGACGGGTGACGCCGTTGATTGCACGTGATGACTCCAACATTGCTCGCCGCAATAAAGGAGTTGAATTCTGTAGTTCTTGATGTTGTTTTATGGGACAGGCACAGCTTTGTTACCGGTCTCTTGTAAATGGTGCTCTGACATCTCACTGTAAAGACACAAACTCGACCGTCATATCCTGAATGGGTTTTCTTACTTGATCCAGAATTCGAATGACTAAATTGTTTTTAGATACGCTTTTATAACAGCCTTTGGAAGTGTGGCTACGGCTAAACGATGATGTGTAACGAATCGATTGCAGAAAGCGAACACAAATATTCTGGCGAGGCCACTGAGTAAGATCGTCTGACAACCAAACAGGCCCTTACTGCCACAATGGAGAGTGTGCACTCATCCGAGGAACACTTCCGAGGTGGTCCTTGCGTACATTTGAACTTGTGGCACGTTGTGTAATCGAACAAAAGTGTGCATAAGATTAACGAGGAGTGTGATGGCGCACAAAATTCAAACCGTGGGAAGGAGTAGTTTTCAGTGGTGTACCCTTTGTCTTAGATACCTGGATGAATGGCAATATTGTTCGTTTGGTTGGTATACAAGTGTTTGTGGTTGAAGTGATTTTAAATTGAAAAAAAATTGGCCAAAGGAGGCCAATACAGCCCTGGTCTTGCAGTTCAAGAGTTTTCACTGACTCACCTCTATTTAAACCTGACTTGCGATATCGTAAGCGACTGGTACAATCTGCTGTAGTCAATTGTTTGATACCTGCATCGAAAACGAATTTGTATTCGCGAAGACGATGTGTTGAAACTTGGGAACTATATGGAAAATCCGAAAGAGCGATACACCAATTGTATCCTTATGTGGCGCATTGAAAACTCCGTCAGAATAAACGGAGTTATGGGAATTTTTGATGCAGGAAAAATAAAAGCCCGAGTTGCTGGACACCTAGTTTTTTACGCTCAATTAATTATCGTAACATCTCTCGCACTTGTGCAAGCAAGCACAGAATGTTATTTATTTTTGAAGTAAGGTGATTCGTTCCATCTTTGGTCCAATTAAAATTGCGTAAAATTAATATTGGATTCGAAAGGGTCACGAATAACGCAAGTTTTCGAAGTCAGCGATATCATCGTAAAGATCCCGACTGGGCTATGTATAATTGGATGTCGGAAATGGAGGGCAAGAGCGGTGGATCGAAAGAGAGAGAGAGAGAGGTAGAGGTCAGACCAAATTCTACAATAAACGACGTACCATATGATGTAATCGGAGGATTGCACCTTTGTGACCTTCCTGAAATTGTCGTAGAACGGCAGAGCTATCTTACGTTTTTCATTGCCACGATGTGTCGATTCATAAATAAAAATGTAAATAATTCCGCTCACATTTTAATTCATCTTATGTAACCAACGAAGTGAAGTATGGTTCTCGATTTCCCAACATGACCTTAGATGTTGTCGAGCGTGTCATAATTCTCAATAATCGCCGTGAGGCGCGACAGTTGATTTGTTAAATAGGATGCATCCTAGTTTCTTATTTTAGTAGTAGAGAGGAATATAGAGTAGATTATCTATCATGTCGGAACGATAATAATGAGGATCGACAAGTTCCATATGATCCAAGTGTATACATCGACTACTAATCGATTTGCGATCCGAGACCAAATGCAATAGTTACATGGATGCGTAACATGGATGCTTCATTTGCACAGATTTCACTGATCGCGACTGCAGTTGGTTTTCTTTATAATTCGATGAATATTGTGCTCGGGTTAGTGTTATTACTCATTGCTGATTGGCTTCTGAATCCAGCTTGTCGGTAATGCTATTGTTCTTAATGATACCATTACCATATGGGAACCGGAAGAATTTCTGGAATATTACCATATGGTACGAAGCTTGGTTTTTTCTTAGTCGATTATGATGAGATTGGGAATATTGGATGGAAATGGAATTTTAAAATGATTTTTGAGGAAAGTTCTGGAATACGGCTAAATGGGATGAAACTCGGCCATTTCTTAACCGATTTTGATGGGATTGAATATGTTGGCTGAAAATGGAATGCTTAATTGATTTTTTGGATAAGTTCTGGAATTTGGGACGGAACTCGCTTCTTAACTGATTATTACGATATTGGATATGTTAGATGTAATTAGGATTCTAAAATGAATTTTGAAATGAGTTATAGAATATGAACACCTGGGACGGAACTCAGTAATTTCTTAACCGATCATGGTGGTATGGGTTTGTTGGAGGGAAATGGGATTCTAAACTGACTTTTGAAAGAAGCTCTGGAATGTGGTCACCTGAGGCGGAGTTCGGTAATTTTTTAACCTTTCATGTTGAAATTCATGTTGGATAGAAATGAGATTTTAAAATGATTTTTGAAAGATGTCCGTATTCCAATAACTATTTGAGACGAACTTAGGGTATTTCTTAACCGATCATGATCGCATTGATCACGTTTGAGAGAAGTTCTGGTTTCGTATGAAAATGGATTTTGGTGAAAGTTCTGGGATATGGCTACCTAGAACGGAACTCGGCCATTTTTAAACCGGTTACCAGAGATGAGGTATGTTGGTTGGAAATGGGATTCTAAAATGATTTTTGGAAGAACTTTTGGAATATGGCCACTTGAGGGCGGGTTACTGTTTTGGGTACTTGCCGTTTCAATAGTTTCATTTTAAAATATTCATTTTTAATTAATTGTTCACTCTCCCTTTCAGTATAAAGTATATCTGTTCTAAGAACAACTAAAATTTCTATCCGTTATTTAGTTTTCATAATTTATTAAAAAGGTTCGCGTTTAATAGCATCTCATTGCCTTTCGTTGAGGCTTTATTTTTGTAAATTTGTGAGTTTATGTCGTCAGTCTTATTAAATTATAGTAGACGACAACAAAAATGAAAATGATTAACCCTCTTAAGAGTTTATTTGTGGTGACCCGCACACCTAAAACCTTCATGTAGTACCTTTCACAGCGGCTGATTCGAGTTCCAATACGGGCACGGTTCGAAATTTTCGAAGGTGACTGTCATTTCTGGTTGATTATTTTGAATCTGGTTTGTTGTCATTTTAGGCTACCGAATTTTTTTTGTTACAGCTGAATCTGTATTATCGGCATATTTCGGCTGAAGATTAACGGTTAACTTAAACAGAATGGATCATATGATATAGATTAGGAAAAAACTGTGATAGTCGCGGTTGCAGAACAGTTTAACTCAGGTACCGGAAGTTGCCTCAGCATCTTCGAATCCACATTGAATTACAATATTTTACCAGAGTGCTCTGGTATAAAACATACAACGTATGGTTTGCTATAAAAATATAGGCAATATCATGAGAAAGAACATTCCCAAATCTGCATCGTTTTAGGGATTCAAAAGTCACCTTTCACCTTCTTATATTAAAATAAAAGAGAAAGTTGAGAAGTGAAAGTGTCGCATTCGTGCCAAACTAGTAAATCAACATTTTAGTAAAATATTAAAAACATTATTGGAAGTTTACAAAGGACACTTAACATATGTAATAATCTTTTCAGATCAAACGTTACTGATTTCAAAAATTTGTTAGACATAATAAAGATCATGGGCTGCATGCGTTACATTTATACCAGTATATGTAGAGTTCTTATGAAATTAAAATATAAAACCAATTCTTACGAAATATGCAATAGACGTAAACAAAATTAAATTTAGAAAATTTCTCGTCTTGAAAATAAAAAAATTCGTCACAACAAAACTCGGATTTCATATGCCAAAATCACCTTTTCTTAATAAAAACTGCAAGCACAATTCCCACAACAACAACAGCAACAACCAAAACTGTACAGCAGTTTTCTTTCTTTGTTGCCTTGCCTCATGCTTACGCATAGTATTTTATATATTTAAAAGTACGTAAATATTAAATCCCATTCCTCTATACAAGCACACATTTAATTTACGTACGTATAGAAGCGATGGCGAGACAGACAGACAATCCGATAAGATAAGCGCGTTTTATTCATAAAGCAATAAAAATTTTATACATTTCGATAATTTTATAATTAATTCATCCTATACTATACAGCTACTAAATACTCTCGTACGTAAGTACTATATAGCAAAGTGGCAATTTTTTTTATTATTTTTAACAAAATGACAAAACGTCTCAAATTCACAAAATTCTCCTAACTAATCATTAAATGAGATTCAGAAATTTTCTTTTTCTTCGAGACACTATCGTTATTGGGGTACAGCAACACTGCGTTGTCTGATGCACATTGATGAGAACGAACGAAAAGCTTTCAAATTTTATTGCGTAAAATCCTATTTTATTGAGTACAAAATGCTTTTATCTGTGTTAAAAACAAAAATGCTTATCATTTGCCATAATGACAGAGAGCAGATAAATAATTCGACTGTGACAAGTGTATAAAATAAAATACAAAAAGAAAAATATTTCAAGGTGCTAAATTGTCTAGACAAGAATTGTGTGCAATATAAAGTAAGCGTCTGTGGCCAAAAACATGATTAATTTTTGGCTGAATAGAAAATTGACTCGTAATTTTTTATTTTAACAACAACAAAAAAATACAAATTACACGAATTTTTGTAATGACGTGTTTTTCAAAATATGTTATGTGGGGCGATATGGATGCCAGGTGATTTATAATTTTTGATTACGGCCTAGACTTGGACATTACATGTGTACATATCGATAAATTAATTAAGCATTTTATCTTAATTATTTACAGTTAATAAATTGTCCGTAAACAAACGGTTTGATATGTCGACCTAGATAGTTTATAATTGAGCAAGAACAATAAATTTTGTCTTGTGCTCTGGACAAATGTTTTTATTTCTTTTTTAATTACAATCTAGTCGAAGACTAATAAGCAATTTTATTCTAACTTAAATTACTACATTTTACTGAAATTTAAGGGTTTATCCATCGATCTACTCCTTAGCTTTGATATTTATTATTTGATCACGCTTTTGTTGTGCGCTAGATAGAGATTTCAAAAGGCTTTACTCTTTTGAGCCTTCTAACTAAATCCATATTATCCAGTATCTGGATGACCTCTATGTTGACATGGTGAAGTAGCCGTTGTTCAATTTAATAATATCGGTTTTGATGGGTTCTATACCCAGATCTTTGTGGATGTCGCTATTTCTGACAAACCATGGTGCGGAGACGATGTTTCTTAGCACTTTATTTTGGAATCGTTGTCCACAGCTGTATACCATAAGTCCAGACAGGCTTCAATACTTGCTTGTAAAGCAGAAGCTTATTAGGGATTGAAAGATGAGAGTTTCTTCCCAGGAACCAATACATTTTATTGGATTTTAGTCCCAACTCGTCTCTTTTCTTTTTTATACGAAGCTTAGCGTCTAATGTCATACCAAGATATTTGGCACTGTTTGCATGTGGTATTTCTTGATTAATTAAATATACTGGTTTGTGTACTAATTTCTTGTTCGTTAAGTCGACATGTACAGATTTGGTTTCATTTAATTTTAGGCGCAATTTTTTTTCCAGTTGTGTACTTGCTCTATGGCGGTTTGTAATTTCTCTGTTGTATCTGAGTTGTTATCACCTACTGCCTTTCCTTAAGCTTAAGCCTGAAATATCTTTTCGTTATATACGATTCCAGTATTATGCTGTCCTGTTTAGGTAGGATTAATTTAAGTTTGTACAAACTTTTTTATCTTCTAAAGTCTTCTCAATGATATTGGTTATTCTATGCATGTAATCAATAGTTGAGTGCTCACTGCAAAAACCAAATTGTTGATTCGGAATTAGGTTATTTTTTTCAATTATTAGTTTGAGTCTTTTTCCTAGTAACTTTTCAAAGAGTTTAGACATTATTGGCAGCAACGATATAAGCCTCTATGATGTTATTAGATGTGGCGGTTTTCCTGGTTTGGGAATCATGATAACTTCAGCCACTTTCCAAAGTTTTGGCACATATTTTAACCTGAATGCAGCGTTTATGATATTAGTTAACTTTCAGATCAGTCAGATAACAATCTTTCAGAACAATCAGATTAAACTCTGGTGCTTTCTTTGAGTTAAAATTGTGTTGCTCGTAATTGACATTCATGATGTTGAAATATATTTTCAAGATGATTAGCAAATCCTTCAGCTTTTTCTTTGTTGTTCCTTGCCCATGTTCCATCCATTTTAGGATGATTCGGCATTATTGGCCTCTTCAGAGTTTTAGTTGCTTTCCAGAACAAATAATCCGTATTACTGTCATTCGTCAACTTACTTAAGTAGAAATTAACTGACTCATTTTTTAGTTTCTGAATTTCTCTTGTTAATTATTGAGTAAAATTGTTTAGTGTTTTTTTGTCTTTAGAGCTCTAGTTTGGTGCCACTTTTTTCTGCATTTTCGTTTATCCCTAAGGTGATTTCTAATTTCTATTGGATAGTTATTTCCTTTAAACCTTGATTTGATTTCTGGAGTACTTTCCCATGTTAATTGTTGAGTATCTGTAATGAACTTTTCTACTTCTTTGTTCAGTTGATCCAAGTTTTTGAAGGATCTTTCAAAAGTATCTTTGTTCAAGGTGTACTTTGAAACTTTCCCTGTCCGTATGTTCGTTGGTTAGTACTGGATTATTCCTTTTTTGGATGATATACTCGCTTAGGGTTAGGACTATCGGATAATGATCTGAGCTCATATCTTGGCTTTCTTCGACTTTCATAAAATTATTAGAAATATTTTTGGTTATACAAAAATCGATCAGGTCAGGTATTTTTCCTGGGTCAGTTGGCCAATATGTTGGTTTTCCAGTTGAAATGGATTCACATCCATTTTCTTTAATGGTAATCAATAATTCTTTTCTTTTAGTTGTAGTTAAGCTGGAAACCCAGTGAGTATTCTTCGTATTGAAGTCACCACCATTATGAACCTTTTTCCCAGACGCTTGAAAACTCTTAATATTGTTTGTTTTTAACAGAATGTCTTGGTGGGACAGTACCACCCTGCCACAACATAGGAAAGTTGTTTTTGGTTTTTATATAAACCACTGTGGCCTGAATTTCTTCTTTTTCTTACTTTGCTTCTTCAAAATGTTGGATATATTTTTATGGTGACTGCTCTTCCTTCTCTGGCTAAATTATTTGGATGAGTAGTGTGATATACGTAATAGCCTTTAAATGTTATGTAGGATTGCTTAGTAAAATGTGTTTCCGAAATAAGACACACATCTATATTCCATGACATGATTTTCATTGTGCTGTTCATTTTTGTGTGGATTTGGGTTTAGCTCCCAATGCACTATCTTCCAATTTTTGTAGCCTGTCATCAAATTTTGTTAGTTTCATGAGAATATCTTATAATGTTTGAGTGATGTCTACATCTATCGATTTTTGCTGTGGTTCATTAAGTACGCCTCTCATTGCTTCGGCATATGTAACACCTTCCGTTCTTAGATGGCGACTAAATGGTTGCCTATTGTCTTGTTTTGTCTCCCTCTCGTATCGATTTGCCTGACCATACAGTTGGGTTTTATTCATCCTTTGGATTTTAATTTTCTGAATTTACTTTGCAACAATATATCCTCGATAGTTAGCAGGATTACCTTGTCCACGGTGTACATACTTTAGAACTGCTTGCGGATTGTTGCATTCTCCAGTTAGGTGGTGTCCGGCACATGTAACACACTTTGGAAATTTGCCACAATATTTTTGCGTGTGTCCTTATGCTTGACATCTTTTGCATTGCGGAATTAGTTTAGACTTTCTAAGTGGTTGAATGTCTACTTTGCAACCCAATAAACTCGTATACATTTTAGTTATACTTTCGCCACAGCTGAATGCGTTTGTTAGTACAAACATGTCTAGCTTCTTTTTATTTCGCCAGCTAATTTTGTTCATTACGTAAGTAATGAATAGAAAAATAGGCGTGACCACCTCGTTTGATTGAAAATCTTTTTGAAGCAAATATATTTTCAAATCAATCTTTGACAGTAGGAATCAGTAAATAGCCACTAGGGCCAGATCTGATCAACACGCTGTGTACGGTCAGTCAAAAACAATTGCTGCCTTCAACTGGTTTACTTACGAGACATAGTACGCTTCTGTAATTGTTTTACCTTTTTCTGATGGCATTATTTTTTTCTTTTTGGCAAATTCTTATTTTGGCTAATATTATCTGCTACTGTTATATTTGCTGATTCGCGGGTTCATTCACATTGATTGTTTTTGTAAGAATAACTCCAGTGCCACCGATTCCACAACTGCTGTTGTATTCGATTAACCAGGCCAAGGAGACATTTGTTTTGTTTCTGTCGTACTTTTACGTTGGTGTTTATAAGGCTGTTTGATCATTTCTTAATCTGCAACGCGTCTATTTTTGGGAAGAACTCTGACTTCTGAGTTTCGGCTCCGATAAACTGGAGTATCTGTTAATGAGAGCTTGAATTCAATTGTTCGTTGATATTACGAATGGTGCTGTTTTTGCAGGCCGCAACTCCTCAGACATCTTCTCTTTAATATATCGCAAGCTCTCGTTCTTGCGACGCGGTCTAACGCCGCGGATGGTCTGACAACCTATCTAATATGATTTCAGTAATTTAATTATGAATCAGTAGAAAATATTGTTTTGTTGATTAGATTAGCAAGTAATAAGGGACCAGTTCTAGTTTTGGTAAGCTGATTTGTCCGTTCAGGTGGTTAACTGTTAATCTAAAACATATTATCATAAAAATCCCATTGAAGTCCCAGCACTTTTGCTGTTTCCGTATCCCTACTTCTTAATCTCCGAAATCTTAGTATTTAGACAGTTTTTTATTGTTTTACACTCGCTTCAAGTGTCCCCACGGCTCGTACTACGTACTCTTAAGTGTATTTCTGCCTTCAACTTCGCCATCGTATTCCAATATAAGTCATCAGCCTTGTCGGTTATCGGCTCGTAGTCCTCAGGCTAGAAATTCCAATTTATATTCGTTAAATACTTTATAGATACAGCCTCTGGAGTTTTACTCTCGTATTTATGATTGTTCTAAACTCGGTTCTCGATCGATTGTAGCACAATATTGATTGAGATTCTTAGTTTGACCCATGGTACGGTCACGAGTCCGAATGCTTCTCTTCATTTCGAAATTAAGCCTCTAATTGAAATTTGCGCTATACTATTTCACTATATTCTTCGGCCAAACTACAGCACTGAAAGGCTTTGGCCCGCATGCAGGGCCAGACAATATACCGTCAGCAATTTGGAATTTTTTCAATCATTTACTAAGCACCGGACCAATGGAAAATTTTGAAAATTATTCCTATTTTTCGATCAGGTAAAAGAGACGACATCTTATGCTACTGAGGAACCCCAAAAACTTCTTCTTTCACTAAAATGTCCGAGTTAGTTGTCTGTAACACCTTCAACGTTAGATTAGCGCACCATTTATCAATTGCAGAATGCGGGTTATTACAGGGGACCTGCTAGTACTAATTTAGTTGACTCCACTAGTAAAGTGATCAATGAAATTAAAAAGCACCATCAAATAGACGTAGTTTATACAGACTTCAGCAAAGCGTTTGATTCAATTTCCCAGTTATTTTCGTTGAGTGGTTCAACTCATATTGTTTGTTAACAGCGTGCAATATGTGATAATTTTAGGTAAGAAATCCAAAATAATCGAAGTTACCTCCGGAGTTCTCCAACGATCTCACATTGGACCCTGTCTATTTCTTGTTTTCATTGACCGAATTACAGATATTGCAAGTAGTTCTAATTAGTTGCAATTGATCATGCAAGATACTAATATAATGTCATTCCACAGAATAAGAAATGCCATAATCAATACTTACTACTGTGGGCAAAAAGTAGTAAGACTTTAATTTAAATTTCGCGCGGAAAACCATTCGTCGAAATATTTTTTTTTCTATGTTGGTATGACTATCAGTGACATCTGTGCCAAATGTCACATCAAAATAATCATTAGTGTTTAGTATACGCTTGTCTTTCTGAAGTACAAAAAGTGCATTCGGCGATATTTACAATGAGTGAAATTATTCAACAAAGAAGTTCCATTAAATTTTGTGTGCGGAATAAATTTTGTGGTGCCGAAACGTTCAGAATGTTGCAAAAGGCCTTCGGTGATAATTGTATGTCGCGAGCAAGTGTTTTTGATTGGTACAAATTGTTCAAAGAGGGTCGAGAACGTGTTGACGACGAACCACGTCTACGACGGCCATCAACATCAACTGATGATCAACACGTTAATAAAATCAAGGAATTAGTGCTCGAGAATCGACGATTAACAATCAGAGACCTTATTGGCATCGTTGAAATATCGGAAGGATCAGTGAAAACCATTTTGAAAGATCATTTGGGCCTAAGAAAAGTGAAAGCACGATTGGTTCCAAAATCACTAAATTTTTTGGAAAAACAGTGTCGCGTTGACGTCTGTGAAACAATGCTTTCCGACTACCAGGATGTCATGACACGTGTTATAACTGGCGATGAGTCTTGTATCTATGCTTACGACCCGGAATTAGACGATCAATCGGCCGAATATCGTGCCAAAGGTGAACCGAAGCCGAAAAAAACACGTCAAAGCAAGTCAAAAATCAAGGTGATGTTGACAGTTTTCTTCGATTATCGAGGTGTGGTGCACTCCAAATTCCTTCCGATCTGAGTGTTATGCGTCATTTGCGCGAAGCTATTCGTAAAAAGAGGCCGGAATTATGGGTCGACAACTCTTGGTTATTGCACCACGATAATGCACCTTATCATACTGCATTAGTTTTACGTGATTTTTTCGCCAAATTACCACCCATATCGTTCCGCAACCACCGTATTCGCCTGATTTAGCTCCGTGTGACTTCTGGCTGTTCAGCAAACACAAACGGCCGCTCCGGGGAAACCGTTTTGAGTCAATTGAAGACATTAAACGTGAATCGCTACGCGCATTGGAGGCTATTCCGGAAATTGACTTTAACAACTGTTTCGAGGATTTGAAAAAACGTTGGCACAAGTGTATTGAGGCCGGGGGGATTACTTTGAGGGGGACGAAATAGATTTGGAGAAATAAATAAAGAATTTTAGAATTATGAACAAAGTCATGATCAATCACGTCGAACTGTAGAGAGCTAAATGTTTAGCTTTGTTAAACGATGGATGGATGACTTCTACGATTTATCTTCATTACATACGCTATATTTCGGGTATGTGAGGTCCCAAGTAGAATATGCAACAACTGAATGAAGCCCTTACTATTCTGTTCACATTCAGAGACTCGAAAGTTTGCAGAAAAAGTTTATTTTGTTTTTATCAAAGAAAATGAATTGGAAGTATGACAACCATATACTTCTCCATGAGAAAAGAGTGGCGCGACTACCTCCATATAAGACCAGGGCCTGTTATGGTATTTTCAATAGCGTTTGTTTTCGAGAATATCGAACGTTTCGATACCATCGAAAATAGCTAATATGAAACTTTCGATTGTTTCGAAAATATAAAAGTCTCAATAAAATTTTTTATCATTAAACTCAAAATTTAATATTTTAACTTAATTTTAAAAATATTTGATACCTTAAGAGATGTCGTAAATTTTTCGATAATATCGAGAACAATCGCAGTCAAAAGTTTCATAAAAGCGCATTTTCGATAGTATCAAATAAAAAACACTATCATATATGCCATAAAAGGCCCCAGATGCCTGAATTATAACCTCTGCACTCTTGAAAATAGAAGACTCCAATGTACTTGGCATTATAGTTTCACCATATATCACTGAAATTGTTTTACTTCGTATTCCGAGAAGGAGACAAGTTGATCAACACGTACTTTCCCCCTTACTCTTCAGTATTCCCAATTTACGGCTTTTCGTAAAAAACGTTCGTTTACGGCTTAGAAAAATTCACCCCCCCCCCCCATTTCCCCATTTGTGACCCCGGGATACTTAAACCTTTTCAAAAATGAGAACTTCCTTAGGTCTCTTGGCAGCTTGGTTTCGTACTGATAAAAAGTTGAACTGAAACCAAGCTGCCAAGAAGAGATCTAAGAAGTTCTCATTTTTATAAGGGTTTAAGTACTCTGGGGTTACAAATGAGGGTGTGAATTTTTCTACTATTAGTAAGGTCTTGTCAGTGGTTCAGAAAAGATTGAATTAATAAATTTTTATATTGTTTAGGAAGCCATAAAGTGTTTTGGAATAATAATAATTTGTTTAAGTTTCTGATTTGAAGAAACAATTGCTGAAGACCAGTGGCATTATTAGACATTAAACATTTACTCTTTCTCCTAGTAAATTAGAATTGTGTTGTCTTGTGCCGTATGATCGCTAGGTGTCTACAAATGGGTTATTCCGCCCTAAAACAATAAAAAACTATTTTTCATATCCTTGCCTCTTGTTATATGTAAACAGGAATGGGCCCGACGTTTTCCAGAATACTTGTCCTGTAGTTGGTCCTACAGTCTAATCAATCAATCAATCAATAAACGTTTGACTATGTCGATTAGCGAGTGTTTGATCAATATAAAATGTTATAACAGTATTTTCTGCAAAATTTATTAGCAATTTTACGAAATTCAATCGAGTAGTTTTCTTTATTTTCGGTCAGAGAGACCGTTGAGCGCTCTTGAATTGCAAATGGGGTTTTCCGTTGGATTTATCCAAATTTTTTACTCTATATAAACTATCATATTGACAATGTTGGTCATTTTCCTGTGCCTTGGGCAGGTCTTAGTTGACGTAGTTAAAATGTGAATTTTCTATTTTATTTTCATATGGCCTGTGAATAATCAAAAATTACGAAAAATTTGGTGATCTGTGAGTGAATTCTGTGAGCTGGCGAATATTTTTTTCAGTGAATCACCAAATTTTTCGAAATTTTTCTTTATTCACACACATCAACAAAACTTCTCGGGCCATCGCATCCATATGTTAGTAGTGTCGTTCGATGAGACAATTCATAAACTAACTCACCGTATAAGTCATACTCGCGGAATAATTCTATGAGCCGGCCAATATTTTTTTCAATGGATCACCAAATTTTTCGAAATTTTTCTTTATTGACACATATCAACAATTCCTCTCTGACCATCGCATCCATATGTTGGTAGTGTCGTTCGATGTGGCAATTCCTAATCTAACTGGCATTATAGGTCATATCTGCGGAATAGTTCTTTGAGCTGGCCAATATTTTTTTCAATGGATCACCAAATTTTTCGAAATTTTTGTTTATTCACACACATCAACAAAACCTTTTTGATCATCGCATCCATATGTTGGTAATGTCGTTCGATGTGGCAATTCATAAGCTAGCTGGCATTATAGGTCATATTCGCGGAAAAATTGTGTGAGCTAGCCAATAGTTTTTTCAATGGATCACCAAATTTTTCTTTATTCACACACATCAACAAATCCTCTCGGGCCATCGCATCCATATGTTGGTAGTGTCGTTCGATGGGGCAATTCCTAATCTAACTGGCATTATAGGTCTTATCTGTGGAATAGTTCTTTGAGCTGGCCAATATTTTTTTCAATGGTCCACCAAATTTTTCTTTATTCACAGACAACAACTAAACCTCTCGGACCATCGCATAGTGTCGTTCGGTGTGGCAATTCATAAGCTAGCTGGCCGTATAGGTCATATTCGCGGAATAATTCTTTGAACTGGCCAATATTTTTTTCAATGGTCCACCAAATTTTACGTCATTTTTGTTTATTCACGCACTTATGTGTTTTTTTACTTATTAGGGAATGAAATATTTTATTTTAAATAAATGTTGATTATATTTGTATTTTTAAGTATTTATAACATTTGTGGTGTTTTATAATTTGTTGCATGTGCCAATTTTTTACCCACTTTCTATTTTTCTTAATTTAACAAATTTTTGTATTTGTGTGTTTTTGTTTTGTTTCTTCACATCCGTATAAATTTTATAAAAAGCAACGCGGGGGCCAGCTAATCATTATCATTCACAGAAATCTGCAGAGCTCCTTAATCGGAGTACAACATGAAAATTTGATTTCCAATTGATATGCTCGTGTTCATTTCCTCAACTCTGGGCAACCATTGCATACATATGTTTTTTGTATTTGTATGGAAAAACATTAGAAAACAAAACCGGGCAGATCAAAACATTTGATTAACTGCTTTAAATAACTTGTTACAGCAACCGACCAGAGCAACCTGTTATTAAACAGAAAAATAATTTTAGGTACAATTAGTCTGTTCTTATGTAACGTACTTTTTTGGCTAGGATACGTGACTTACAATCGACCTTAACATTTTATAAACTAAACATCATAGTTCTTTTATGTAAACTATGTTCCCATATTGTATAAAAGCTCTTAAGCACAAAAACCTTTAAATTTAAAACAAATCTACCAAACAACCGAAATGTCAACACAAATTAAGTTGTATATCTGGTAGTATCGTCATGTATTGCCGAAATAAAGGTAAAATTGGAAATTCCAATTACACACGGAGAGGATATTGATTCCAAGTAACCTTAATTTCACATAATTGTTTTTTATTACATCTCGGTGCATACATATATTTAAAAATCGTACCGATTACATTTAATAATAATTATTATTATTGTCAGAATGTATACGTACGTACGAGTTTAAGACAAGACGAACGAAAAATAAAATCATGAATTTTCTTTAGTTCTGAAATACATTTAACTTTAAGTTTTTTCATTGTTGTTGTTCTTTCTGTGTGCTTCTCTTCTTTGAATTGCACACAGAGTTCGATAAATCTGGTCGATATCTCGTTTATTGGCCAATGCACTTTTTTTTTAATTTTCTGTTTGTATCCATGTCTAGACGGATATCCAGTGCACTTTCTTTGTGTAATTGCGTCAATGCACAGATGCATCCACTACTACTATATATTATATACCAATACTAATACTCTGTTGTAACCATGTTATATAGCGTCGTATATTTTATTTTTCATATTTTTCATTTTATATACATATATACATATATTAAATGTATATATGTATGTACATAAAAATGAAAAACAGAAAATGCAAAAAAAAAACTTTAAATTGGAATGAGAATATGCAACTAACAACAAACCAGTCGAGACGAGTCGACTATAAAAATTTTAAAACAGCAAAAGACAACACAGAGTCGATGGAAAACGATGAAAGAACACACTAATGTGCAAAAGAAAATGTAATAAACTAACTCTGTACTTTTTTTTTACAACAAAGCCAACAACAAGCAACAGCAATGACGACGGCACACAACACAAAAAAAAAATTGTTCGAGACATTTTCTGTTGATTGTAATTGTAGTTGGGATTGCTGGATACGACGTACATCGCTGTAATATAGATATTGGAAAAACATAAAATGAGAAAAAAAAATTAGAAATTTGCCTATGTATGGAAAATACGTGAAAAACAAGAATCGATTTCTAAAAAAAAAAAATAAAATAAAACAATTCGACAAGATCTTAAGTTACTCTTGGCATTTAAGGAGCTGAGATATGTTCGTTGCAAAAATTTTATTTATAAAAACTGATTTATGTTTTGTCTAGCGAGTCCATAATTATTTTCTTTATAATTTAGAGGCATGTTGTAAGTACAAACAAAGTAAATTGCAATCTTTGTATGCTGCATATTTTGCTGCCGTACAGTTTAATAGAATTGTGAGAAATTTGAAGAATATTTGAAAAGGTTTTAAACCTAAAAATCCGGAAAAAGAACGGCGTTAGATTTGCTTAAATATTTTCCTGGATGCATTCTTCTTACCTGACCTTGTACTATTCAACATAACAAGCAAATCAAACATAGTAATGTTCATATATGAACGACATATTGTAATTATACAACATTTCCTAACCTTTCCTCCGCATAGAGTTACATTTACCTTACATTTTTGACACAATTTTTGATATATTAACCCGAGAACATCGTGAAAATTTATTTAAAATTTCTCGTTTCCCGTTAGCCATATCGCCACATGAAAGTTCTTGGAAAAAACAACAATCTTGTAATCAGCAATTTAGTTCACAAATCCACCGTTTTGTCGCTGGTAGTGAATTATTTATTACTATAGATTATTTGTGTGTTGCATATTGTTGTAAAGGTCTTGAATAATGTCACAAATTCAGGTGTTTAACCTTAGTTTTCAAAGGTACTACCGCTATGGCGCTGGTGTCAGGTACATTTTACTCATTTCTTTATAATCATGTTACGTAACGTTTAAAAGGTTTTGGATTAAGCATAAATTATAGTATCAGCAATTTTATACACAGATCTAAGGTTTGGTGCTTCTGGTAAATTATTTGTTTGTTATATTGAGGGTACAAATAAGTTTTGAGTTTTTTATAACTTCGGAGAGAAATTGGTACAATACATTTTATTCAAAGTATTGTCCATCGTAAGCTACGACTTTTTCCCATTTTTCAGGCAGCATACGGATTCCGCGTCGAAAAAAATTTCTCATGTTTTGTGGCGATCCAAGAATTGAACAAATTTATGGCTTCTTCGTAAAGAAGTGCTGCTCGGCCAGGCCATGAGTCATCGACCGGAACAAGTGGTAGTCGGAAGGAGCAATGTCTCGTGAATACGGCGGGTGGGGTAGGACAATCCATTGAAACACAAGCCAAGCTTCCTTGGCGACTCTTGCAATATGTGGCCGAGCGTTGTCGTGCTGAAAGATCACTTTGTCATGTCTTTTGGCATATTGTGTGCATTTGACCTTCAATGCTCGGTTTAAGTGCATTTATGTTGTTGATAACGTTCTTCAGTGATGGTTTCGGTAGACTGGAGTGGCTCTTAATTGATCACTCTGAACTGATTCCACCAGATACACAGCATTAGCTTCTTGCCATGAATATTCGGTTTGATGGTTGAAGTTGATGCATGACGATTTTGTCTTTAGAGCAGTTGTTTGCACGTGACAATACAGCGTTCGACGTCGCTTGGTTTGAGTTCATACGGAACCCAAATTCCTTGTTTTTGCCATACCGATGTTCTTAAGACGGGTTTGAATTGCTTGTTGAGTCACTCCCAAAATTTCAGCGAGCTCCTCTTGAGTTTGGCATAAATCTTGGACCAATAACGCCTCCAACTCCGCGTCTTTAAACTTTACTGGAATCCCTTCGCGTTCTTTGTTACTGGTGTCAAATTCGCCATTTTTAAAAGAGCAGAACCAGTACTCACATGTATTTATTGATGGAGCATGTTCCCCAGATGCTTCACACAGCAATCGATGTTCATCAGCTGCAATTTTCTTCAAATTAAAACAAAAAAAAACAGCGCTTCCCGCAAATTGTGTTTTGTTGGCGCAAAGGTTGACAGTGTAGAAAAAATATGTTGTAACCTTCAGCAAAATTACACTTACTGATTTTTAGAGAGAAATGATGACGCCTTAACATGAATATAATTACAAGATGGCCCGTTGCGATATATTCCTAGTTACACCATCTTTTGTAAATCCCTCAAAACTTATTTGTGCCCCCAATATAATATCTAGGGTCGCATATCATTGAAAGGTCTTAAAAATTTCACAATTTTAACGGAAGCGCCTTGGTACTAAAAAATACCGTTGTGGCGCTGGAAACATTTTTTTTTTCATTTAAAATAATCTCGTGGCATATCGATGAAAGGACTTGGGAAACAACAGTTTTCAGCGCGTTCATTCACAAATCAACTGTTTTAGTGTTGGTGGAGTAGTTAATTATGCTCACTAGCTTTGACAAATATGTTAAACTTGCCAGATTCCGTTGATTGGTAAATCGGATGAGTTTAAAGAGATTGAATGTAATAATGCAAATGCCATGGCTGCGTGCAGTTTGCGTTCTCACTATTCTTTTAAGTTTATTTTTAGACAAGCGAAAAGTATAGGAGTTGTTTCACAGTGTTTGATGTCGACCATTAAGGTAGTTGATACAATTTATTTTATAGCAGATCAAATGAGGCCTTCGCGCCCTCTAGCTAATGAATTTGCTTTCTATCACGGTTCTGTCTATGAAACCATTCCTTTTTTTGATCACCAAATTCCAGTCAACCATTGTTGAATTATATCCAGTATTATTGCAGGTAGTTTTCTAACTCTCCATATGCTTGGAGACTGCGGCAATTGCGATACTATGAGCAAAATGAGCGAGTGAGCGAACCCACTAGTAACTGTACGCCTTGTACTTCGTTTCAGTGTGGCAATGCAAAACACAATTATTAAAATTGTTGGAAATTATTCTTTTTGTGTAGCATGCTTTATTTTGGGTATTAAGGGCATTCATAATTGTTCACATTTTGCGGAGTTAAATGCATTTTTCATATCCATTTTTGCACTTTTTGTATAATTTAACCTTTGCATTTTCTTTCTGCATTTTCTTCTTGTTAGGAGTTATCCTAAAGACAGACATTGCTTCATTTATTCTGTTTGGTGAAAAAAATAAAGAAATGCAGGACTTGTTGGTTCTACACCTCTTAAAGGGTACTTTCTGTATGACCTTAACGTCGAAGGACATCCAGCATTGTCCGTTGATTTTTTTAATGGCCACATTCAACCGCACATTGCATCTTTGTATTTAACTGATTTTTGCTTGAACATAAGCGACCAGGCTATGTGGCCTTTCTTAGATCGTTAATTTACTACAATATTGCAATTTACTTCTACATTGTTTTGGCCAGCATAGGATTAGTAGGTCATCTTCGCGTTTGTTTGAGACCGATCTATAACTAGGTTTCTAACATTTGTTGCATTTGACTGGAATTATTATTTTACGAGTCCGGCATATAACGCAGTTCATACCAATTCTGCCAACTTCGGAGCAAGCTCTAGTTTTTTCTAGTCGATCTTACCCCTCATCGTATCGATGTTTGTACCTCGGTGAGAATTTTGATCTCTGTATTGTCAGCGATGAAAATTGCACCTTCTCGGTTTTATGGTCACGGACCACAAACTTTATCCAATACTTTATAACATCTGGGCTCTATCATTTCCATCTTCTTGGTACTTTTCTATCTTTTGCAGGCATCAGCATGCTCAAAAGAGGAAAGATAATCTAATGACTTCTTTCTTTTGGTTAAAGATTCTTCGGTTTGCTTGTTATTATCTTCAGTTTGGACTTAAACGTCGAAAACTTTCTTTAACTTACTGGTCTGCCGAAATATTAATTTTACGAGACCAACTATTCTACTTATTTCATGGAGAATATTAGTTTTCCGCTTTCTAAATGAAAAATTCGGCCACTTTATTAATCTGCCTTCACATGCACCTCATTTAAGGCACATTCTCTGGGTTAGACAATTTAGGATTAGTAAACAACCGTGACAGTTGACAGAAAAATGTGAATAGAAGATCCCAAACATTGGCAGCGTTGCTTGCAAATGGTTATTCTGAACCCATTTTTCATTTCGTCTTTCTTTTCAACGGAACTTTTGCATTCCGCCAGTAAAATTACTAACCTCATCAGGGAAGTTCGACATTGATAAAGGGGAACTATATCCGCCGATATTGGGGTCTCGAATCGCTACAGCATAACGTTGTATTGGCTACATGTGAACAGCCAGACGCTTTGGAATTTGTGTGTATCTATAGCGACATATCCTCGCGAAAATGTCTAGTCGGGACAACTGCGGGCGCCTGCGAGTATTATGATACACCTCATAATCCAAAGAAAAAACGTAGACCATCGTAGTTTTCTTACGATACATCGATCCTGAGCCGGCCCAACATCGTTGGGATTTCCTGTGGATATCTCTGCCGGGCCGTCACTACTGTAGTATCCAAGTTAGTTGGAATTTTCCTGGAGCTCCATCGTCAAATACACGTTCAAAGTTCAACATGATAACGCAGGGCAAATATTTGTTATCTTGCGAGCTTCCTATTCTCTCAACGGCTTCAGGAATTGCTTGACTTATAAATAAATCGCAGTCCTGTACAATTATGGAACAGGGGTATCAATTTCATATGTTAAGTCTATTTTTGGAAGTGTTTGTACACAAACCTAACAGGTTAGTAGGTGCGAAGCAAATAAACCTTAATCCGTCATTTTGGCAAATCTCAGAGTTTTGATAACTCGAATATGAGTGGTTCATTTTTTGTTCGACTTTCTCTCATACACGACCTCTAGTACCGGGTGACTGACACGAAGTGTTACCAGCCAGTGATGACAGAGCGCTCAAATTTACACTAATGACAGTTCATTCCATTGTTTACAAGCGTACAAAAGCATTTTAGTGGGAAATATTCAGAAAAAAAGTTATCCGCAATAGAATTCAAGCGTAATAGTGTGATTGCTCTAGATTTGGCTGGAAAACCACCGCCGCAGATTGTTAACCAGTTAAAACATCTGCATGTGAATAAAATGTTTGTGTATCGCACCATAAATCGTTATAACGATACTGAAAGCATTGCAAAACGCCATGGTGGTGGACCGAAACGCATTGCAACATTGGCTCAGAATCCGCGCCGTAGCGGCAGAAAAATGGCTCGTGAGACGAACATTTCGCTCGAACGGATGAAACACATATTGAAAGATCATCTTGTACTAAAGGCCTTGAAATTGCATAAAACGAATGGTCTCACCAATGCTAAAAAAAAGTTCGGGTGGAAAGAGCAAAGGAGTAGTTACGCTTGCACGAAAGTGGCGATTTGCCGAATTTGGTTTTCTCCGATGAGTCACCGTTCGTTATTGAGCAATATGTGAACAAGCAAAATGACCGGATTTACTTGCCCGGCCGTTCTACTGAAAATGTGGACCAACGGATTGCCACTTGAAACCAAGCGCCGCCGATGGTGATGGTTTGGGCCGTCGTAACCCACGAAAGCCGTTCACCGCTTGTTTTTTGGACCGTGGCATCAAGATAAATGCTCAAATTTATCGGGATCATGTGTTGGAGAGAGCGTTGAAGCCTTGGCCACAAAAACATTGCGGCCGCAGAGCCTGGACATTTCAACAGGACTCGGCGCCGAGTCATAAAGCGCGCGTCAATCAAGATTGGCTGAGAAACAACGTTCCGCGGTTCATTTCCACTGCCCAATAACCACCAAATTCACCGGATGCAAATCCGCTAGATTTCTCGGTTTGGGATATTTTGAAGAGCAAGATTGGGACAAAAAAATACCAAAGTGTCGATCATCTCAAGCAAGCGCTTCGCCGGGAATGGGTCAAAATACCGCAGAGCCACTTTCGTGCTGCATGCAATAGCTTTGTCGACCGTTTGAAAGCCATAATCGCGGCTAAGGATAGCCAAATCGAAAACTGCTAATGCAATTCGAAAATTTAAATATTTGTGAACATTTTTTACATTGATTCAATAAAATTCATCAAATCGTCAATTGACTTATTGGCAACCAAGTTCGATGATCTCATAATTTCAAGAAATTCTAATGTCAATTGGCCAGCAAGATCATGCGATTTGGCACAGTTAGATTATTTTCATTGGAGTTTTTTGTAAAGTAAAGTGTATAGCAATGATCCGCAACCAATTCAATATCTTAAGAACAACGTTCGAGCTGAAATTGAGGCCATTGAACTGCTTTTATTGGAAAAAGTAATTTTTGATGTTCGAATGCAGGTCCCCTATTTCTGAATTCGAATACGAACAAGAAATTTACGAATTCTTATGGTTGGTATTTTTAAATCAGAATTCGTGCAATTCTAATACGAATTCGTACCTACTTGATACGTTTGTGAATTTTTCTTATCTGACAAAACGAATTCGAACAATATTTATACGTTTATAAACGAATTTCTGTTCGACGTATTTTTAGTTAAAGACTCCACTGAAAAACTCAAAATTAAATTGTTCTTTGTAAGTTATTTTGACCAATTTATTTTCGCATCGAATAGAATTTTCCTTCAGAAAGAAGACCCCTTTAACCAGGAGCCGTGGTGGTCACATGAACGATGTTGTATTCCTTACATACATGGCACAGAACCGTCTTTCATTTTCAATAAAAAAATTTGAATTTCCAATAGAGCATCCATTTATGTATTCGACTGAAATGTCCTGCGGCCATTCTATATAAAGTAAAGAGCCAATAAAAAGCAACCTTGCCATACAAAAGCTAATATAATCTCAATTCAACAGGTATCTCGTTCTGATTAAGAAAGCACTGAAGACTATTCGTATTAGACTAAATCGTGTAATAAATTTTGATACATCCCACCACTTTAATATAGCGGGCACGTAACACGAAACATTTTGAAAGCGTATGTCGTGCTTAAATCAGAAATTTATACATTTTCATTTGCGGAATCATCCATTGAATTTGAAAGTTTTATTTTTCAATGTTTTGCTAAGCTGTATTATGTGCATAATAGCTTCGAATTACGACAGAGACGCAAGCAACGAAAAAATATTATAATTTTTATTCATTCAAAAATAAAAATGAATAAGTATAAAAAATAATCATCATAAATATGTCTAGACTAGGACTAGACCTTAAAACGTTTTTCGCCGATGTATATAGAAAATAATCGTTTTCACCCAAAATGAAGCTTTATTACCACATCACAGAAACCAATACTACTACTCGTACATAGGAATATTATTTTGTATTTTTATTATTACTGGCTGCGATTATACTACATACTCGGTGTATAGCACCAACCAACCAATAAACCAATCAACCAACGAACCAACAAGGCGATGTATATTCCTTGTAATGTTCTTAGAGATTCTGACAATTTTTAGGTTTTACTCTTCCAAAAACGGTAAAAAGAGGTATAAAGTTGTACATAAAAAATAAAATTAGTTTGGTTCGGAAAGATGCTTTCGGACAATTTTATATTGGTCGACCTACACAAAGTTTCAATATTGTAGACGAAACAAAAATATTATCTTAATTAAATAATATCGAAAATATCAAATAATATTGAAACAATATATTTGTGATTTCTCTCTAAGCAAAAATATATTGTTGCTGTGATTTTTGCATCCCATATATTGACAGACGTTACGTCTTACGTAATATCGATTTCATATAAATTATGGTGTACAAAAAGGGTTTTAGAATTTTCATTTAAAAGCTGAATAGAAAAAAAGAAGAAAATATAAAATTCAGAAAATTTGATTATGTTTTGCAATCGTCTAGACATTAAAATAGATTTTTTTTATGTATAAGTAGATATATAACATACGTACATATGCACAAAAAAGATTTTATATATTTTTCGAATAAAATAAAAGTTTTCTTATTTTCCCTCATTTTCTATTGACTGACTAATAATAATCAGAATAATCATGTGCTTCCGTTCCTGGCCGTTAAATATACAGTACGTATATACAATCTCATTTCAAATAAACCCTTTTCAAATTATTTGCATTTATGTCACTGCTTGCTACTTTTCATTGGCTCGCCCATAAAGTGGGCTGAATACTTAATTTACTTTATACTTTGGAAGTGCTTGATATTGCTCAAAGTGTACAATGACTTGAAACTGGAAATGAGTACAAACTTAAATTTCATTTGGTATGGCGCAAAGTTTGAGTAATATGCGAAAACTGTTATTTTCAAGGAGATTGAAATCGAACTACTGTGTTACCAAACATATGTTCAAGACACACTAATTAATACACTAAAAAATCACCAACACTTACTCTAATGAAAGTTTAGTGTTATGCAAATTTCCAAAAATCAGTATGCCACGATTTCCAATTAGAAAGAAAAATTTTGTTTTTCTACATTTGTTAGGTTACAAATTCCTTGCTAATTTATAAGCCCGATACACTTCGTTACAGCAGATTAAATCCACTAAAATAAAATGGGAATTTTTTTATTTTTTTATTTTTTATATTTTAATATTTAATATTTTATTTATTTATTTAAAAACATGATATGATACAACATTGGTATAATAAAAAATTTACAATTAAATAATATTACATAATTTTCAATGTCAATTCCCCAATGGATTTTCTGTCCTTTAAATGGAAATTAACATTTTAATAATAATAATCATATTTGTCATACACGCGTCAATAATAAGCAAATCGAAGTTATGAAATTTAAGAAATGTAATTATTTACCAATTCCTAATAGTAGATCTTTAATTGTTTTTTGAATTGATGAATATTCATTACGGTTTTCAAAGATTCAGGTAATTTATTGTAAATTGAAGGGCCGGAAAATCGGATTGATCTAAGTAAATCTGCTTCCATATTTATGGTTGCAACTACTAAATTCTAAATTAGATAAGGTAGAAGAAACATTTAATGTCCTGTACATATACGGGGTGGCTGACACGAAGTGTTACCGAAACAAAACGCAACAGAATTTTTATTTTTTGATGAATTTGATTGAATCAAAGTAAAAAATATTCACAAATATTTAAATTTTCGAATTGCATTAGCAGTTTTTGATTTGGCCACCCTTAGCCGCGATTATGGCCTTCAAACGGCCGACAAAGCTATTGCATGCATCACGAAAATGGCTCTGCGGTATTTTGGCTCATTCCCGGCGAAGCGCTTGCTTGAGATGATCGGCACTGTAGTATTTTTTTGTCCCAACCTTGCTCTTCAAAATACCCCAAACTGAGAAATCTAGCGGATTTGCATCCGTTGAATTTGGTGGTCATTGGGCAGTGGAAATGAACCGCGGAACGTTGTTTCTCAGCCAATCTCGATTATAGCGTGCTTTATGACTCGGCGCCGAGTCTTGTTGAAATGTCCAGGCTCTGCGGCCGCAATGTTTTTGTGTCCAAGGCTTCAACGCTCCCTCCGAAACATGATCCCGATAAATTTGAGCATTTATCTTGATGCCACGGTCCAAAAAACGAACGGTGAACGGCTTTCGGCCGTTACGGAGGCCCAAACCATCACCATCGGCGGCGCTTGGTTTCGATTGGCAACCCGTTGGTCCAAATTTTCAGTAGAATGGCCGGGCAAGTAAATCCGGTCATTTTGCTTGTTCACATAGTGCTCAATAACGAACGGTGACTCAACGGAGAAAACCAAATTCAGCATATCGCCACTCTCGCAAGCGTAACAACTCCTTTGCTCTTTCCACTCTAACTTTTTTTTGAGCATCGGTGAGGCGTTTTATGGAATTTCAAGGCCTGGGACTAAAGGCCATGATCTTTCAATATGTGTTGCATCCGTTCGAGCGAAATGTTCGCCTCACGAGCCATTTTTCTACCGCTACGGCGCGGATTCCGAGCCAATTTGGCCTTCACCTTCCGAATGATATCCGGCGATGTTGCAGTGCGTTTCGGTCCACCACCATGGCGTTTTGCAATGCTGCCAGTATCGTTGTAACGATTTATGGTGCGATACACAAACATTTTATTCACATGCAGATGTTTTAACTGGTTAACAATCTGCGGCTGTGGTTTTTCAGCCAAATATAGAGCAATCACCCTATTATCGTTGAATTCCATTGCGGATAACTTTTTTTTTCTGAATATTTCCCACTAAAATGCTTTTGTACCCTTATAAAGAGAGGAATGAACTGTCATTAGTGTAAACTTGAGCGCTCTGTCATCACCGGTTTGACAGCCATGACAATCTGAAGTTGGTAACACTTCGTGTCAGTCACCCGGTATATTGAAACGTAGGTAATTTCATCATTAATCAAATGACTAAACATTTTTGTTCCAGTGGGCTTTGGAAATGTTGCCTTTTTCGTTTTTCATTAAGATTGTCACGTGTAAATAAATCCAGTTCATTTTCCTTTACTTTTGTTTAGTTTTATTAAAATAAAAAATATGAGATAATAAATTGAATTGTGTTGTCAATAATATAATTTAGTGGCTGCGTACCCAATAGTCGAGTAATCGTGTACTACGGTAGAAATCGATTTTAGTACAAATTTTTCGTTCAGTTTGCCATAGAATTTTTCAAAAATAATTGAATTTACCGAAAAATTTACTTAAAACTGTCTTTTACCCGACTATTGACACCCAGCCAGTGTTGTGAATTACGATAAATTGATGCTTACCACGATCAAAGATATTCGACCCGGTCCAAACCCGAAAAACTAGGCCGAAGTCACACTGTTGTGCTAAATTGGTTAAGAAATCCTAAAAACTATGGAAAAAATATGGAAGGCTGGTCTGTTTCGAAATTGAAACCGGTAGATTTTTTTTTAGGGTGCTCCTGTAGGGAGGAATGATTACAGGAGCAGGGTGCTCCTGTAATCATTCTGAGACTTCTTTACTGTGTTCGTTGGACAATGTCAATATTGGAATTTGAGGTTGATCGCCATAATTGATGCCCATACGACCAAATTGGTTTAATGATTGTGTTATACAGGAGAATTTGGTATTTTAGGTGACTGGTTGAATATTTCCCCATCAACCAGTGCATTTTAATTTTTTTTAATTTGATACTGGACTGACGGTTAGTCCAGATGGACGCCTAGATATTTTGCGCCATTTGATTGAGGGGTTTGTGTTCCATTCATTGTGACAGGCGGGCAAGTAGGTTTATTTAATGTGAATGTTACGGGGGACGATTTCTCTTCATTGACCTTTATCTTCTATAGCTTTAGCCATATTTCTATGACATAAATGTGCTATTGCAGAGTTTCGGACGCCATTTGTGGATTTTTACGGCTACATACAATTGCCGTATCATCTGCGAAATTAGACGTCATAATTTGCGAAGACGTTTGTAGATCAGAAGTGAAAATTAAATATAACTTAAATATAACTATTTTGTGGTACTCCGGTCAAAATGTTTTTCTCGCCTGATTTGACAAATACGACTTCCTAAGTTGGTAAATTTCTTGTAATTTAAGATAAATTTTATGAAGCAGACCCTCATGCCAAACTTTATCGAATGCCAAGAAGACGGCGGAACAGAATTTTTTTCTCCGTATCCTTTCTGTAGCTACTCAGTGCCTTGCTCAATGGTTCCGTGCTCGGGTCTGAAACCAAATTGATGATTAGGGAAGATAATTTCATAGTCCCGGTTTAATATTTTCGATAATAGTTTTTTTTGAATACTTTCGAGATGATTGGTAGTAGGCTTATTGGTCTATATGACGATACTTCGATAGGATCCTTGCCAGGCTTCGGGATCATTTTTATAGTTGAAAATTTCCAGCACTTCGGGTTATAAATTGATGTCGTGATCTATAAATTGAATATATAAGCCAGTTGGTCAAAGGCATGTTCAGGCAGTTGTTTAAGCATTTCAGCTGTAATTCGATCATAAACATTACTAGTGGTTTCTTTATCTTCAATTTCCTCACAGGTCTGGTTGCTACATTTTCTGTTTGAACCACCGATAGATAATCCAAGGTTTAGAGTGAATACACTTTCAAGATGATCAGCAAAGGCTTTAGCTCTTTTCTCATCACTCCTAGCCCATTCACCGTTAGAAAGACGAATTGACCGGTTTGGTTGCTGAGGCCGTTTAAGGTATTTAGTGGCCTTCCATAATGAATAGTTTGTGTCCGAAGGAGGAGATAATTCCTTAAGATAGTTTTGCATATAATCCATTTTATTTTTTGTAGTTGTTAGGCTTTGTAGTTTTCTTTTTGTCTAATTAAAGTTATGTTTACTGTCTGGCGATCAATTAATTTGCCAGATGCATTTTAAGCGACGTTTCTCTGTTAACATTTTCTCTATTTCAACAGATGTTATGGTGTGTCTTGTATGGTTGCTCTTTGGTTTAGGCGAGACTGAAATAGTTGCGTCGACCAGTAAATCATTCAAGTTTACCATGGCAACGTTTATATCGTTAGCCGTCTGCAGTGTAGACTTCAGATCGATATGTGAACTGATGTACGTCTTGAATTTCAACCAGTTAGTGAAGATGTTAGATAGTTGTTTGTAGAACATGGCTTTTGGTCGGCCCAGTAACACAGTAAGACCGGAGGGTGGTCAGAAGATAATTCTAAAAGTGGTTTAGCTTGGATTATTTTTCGGTTTATTTTACTTGTGACTGAAAAATCAAGAACGTCAGAGATTTTTCGACGATCAGTAGACCAATAAGTTGGATCGCCATACGACGCAACATCGTAGTGGTTTTCTTGAATAACATTCATTAATTGACGTCCCCTTGGAGTAGTCAATTTCTAACCCCAGTAGGTATGTATGGCAATAAGGGGGGGTTGCGATTTTTTTTTTGTAGCTATCAGCCGAAACGTTATTATTTCGAGGGCAATATATTGATGTGAACACTAAGCTTTCTTTGTCGAGGCCCACACATACAGAGGTTGCCTGAATTTCCTCAGTGCTATATTCATTTAGAACATAATGGCAAATCCGCTTTTTTATAATAATAGCAGTTCCTCCTTGATTTCTGCCCAAGGGTTGTTTTGTTATGTTTGTTATTGTTTATTCCGAAATTGTGTTTATCGGTTAAGTGGGTTTTAGTAGGTTTTGCTAGGAAGTGTTCTAATTCGAGTTGGCTTATACCGTTTGCGTTCCAGTGCTTATAGCATATTTTGTATTGTTGTCATAACTGCATCGTTAGTTGCATGCAGTTATTCAGAGTAGGTTCAGCATTTGATTATTAACCTTGAAGAACGCTTGCTTATGTTGGTTTGCTGGTTGGTGTTCTGGGCGAACGAGAGTCATTTGGCGTATGCAAAGGTATATTATTCTGGTCATCTGGTGTAGTTTTATACTGCCTCCTGGGACGTAACAATATACTAATATTTCTGTACACTGGGCATCCTCGGTAGTTTGCAGTGTGATTTTCACCGCAATTGCTGCATCTTTTTCCTCTTGAGGAGTTCTTTGGTTTTGGGCAACTTTTCGTTTGGTGTAGTTTCCCACATACAACGCACCTTATTCTTGGCAGTTTAAACACTGTATTTGTCCGGTCCTTTTCATTGTTTCTTCAAAAATTATGCCTCTGTGTATGAGGTACTTTAGTTTACATATTTGATGAATTTCTCCCTTTTTCAAAATGCTTTCGAATGGATTCTTCAACTTTGTCCATTGGTTGTGGTTGCTTCAAGCGGTTCCTATACACATTCTGTATCTTAAATCTATTTTGAACAAGTGCGCCCTGGATTTTGGTTGTTTCAACATGGACATCGATGCTCTTAAAACCGTCAGAAAGACCCTTTGAAAACTTCAATCGGTATGTAAAATAGTTTCTGTTGTGAGCATCGTAATAATTAATGACTTCTCGATAGTCGTTGACCTTATGTGTTTGAATTTTTACTTCGTGTATTTTGTCGCGAATTACGAGTAAATTTGTTACGTGAAAGGTTTTCCATTTGTTAGCACGCTTGATTTGAGTTCCTGCACCGCCTTGTGTGTATTGGTTTCGCGTAAGTAGATTGGAGTTGGGTTGTATTTTCGATCCCGAATTCTTTTCGGTGAACGTTTCAAATCGGTTTTTAGCGGTATTTTGAATTTTTCGACGTTCGATTTCTTACTTTTCAGTGGTTTTTGTTTTTGGACTATCTCTTTTCCGTAATATAACAGTAATATAACGATCGATGCTAGTTTGTGTGATATGTACATTACGTTTAGTGCTCTCTTTAAGGCTTGCATCGCTTCTGTGCTATTCGAGGAGTTTGTTCATCGGGTCATCTACCACGTCTGGCTTCATATTCAACATTGACGTTGAAATTTAACGTGTGTCAATACTTGTGGCGGACGGTTTTATAGGCGATCTTGTCACTGTACCACTGTACCTACGGCCGGTAGATAAACGTAAAATAATTCGGATTACGTCTAATTCTATCTACTCGCAGAATCAAGGAGCAAACCGTTGTTAACGTCTCTGTACAAATCGTTCGTCGCACCATACAGGAAACAACATCTGAATCGGATGAATATTAAGAAAAAGCCACCTTTAAACCAAGCAATGAAAACACATAAAAACACTTATACGCCTATTATGGTTCTCTCGTCACTGACAACTCGCCGGGGCATTTAAAAGTCGTGCGTTACTAATTTGGTATTATATTTCTCGCTTTTATTTTGGTGAGCGTTGTGGGCTGTAGTTTGTATGTTGGCAATACCATTATTTTTACATTTTTGACATTACTGAAATTTTGTTTTGAGTTTGGTCGTAAAGCAATTTCAAAGTTTTATGTGAAATATAAGTATATATTTATTTGTGGCACTTAAATAAAAATTGAAAAACTTACGTGCGTATATTTTTCATTTTGGTTTGTATTTGACTACAAATAAAACAGATTTACTATGAAGTCACTTGTGAGCAATTTTGACATTACTCTCACGCACTGCGCTCTCACGATGAGAACCATAATCCTAAAATTGGAATTAGGCGATTTGAAGTCACTGAGTGACTTAAATGTGAGAACCATAATGGGGGTATTATTACACTCTCAGCTCACTCTAAAACACCTCTATAAGAACTATTTTCTACAAATTAAATTACATTTATTAACTTATATTATAATAGTAATTGACCAGGACACAATCATTTAGTTTTACTTAAGATTTAATATAACAAACAAATATTTTAAACAAAACAACCTAAGTGTCAAAATAAACTAAAATCCATGTAATTTTGCTAAGAAAAAGAAAGTGTAATTTCAAATATAAACATACACAAATTCATTTTCCGCTTATCTCGACTAAGATGATTTTGCCTTGTGACCACAGAATGGTTAGTTATTATAAAAGCCGTGGCAATGGCTTTGGTACTGACATCATTTTGCTGTGTTTAGATGTCCAGCATCTTTTATAGCTCGCAGACTGTATTTCAGTTCGCTTTTCAGGCGCTTAATACTTTTACGAGAATTACTTGCGGCCTTAATCAACCCGCGTGTTTCGCGTCAAATCATCTTTTTGTTGGTCCTTCGGTTTTGTTCGTGCCATAACTAATTGGATCGTTTAAAAAATTAGCAATGGTATTATCTTCTCTCGATTTGCCTAAAAGATAGACCTTCTTTGAAAAATTTGTATTTTCGGTAAATAATTGAAGTAACGGGTTTTGTTTCATAAATCAATATGTCCGAACTTAGTTAATTTTTAGCATTAAATTTTTTTAATTTTTTAGATTAGTTTTTTTAAAAAATCAATAAAACGATTGGATGTATAGTTATGAAACGTACTGTATATGTAATGCTCAGAATTACGTTTGTTCTAGTAAATTAAAATAAAGCCCCAACTGATCAGGAACTACTTTATAATCTTGCTTCGTAAAGAGACGTGTAGTGTGGCGCTACATGCAATTTATTGTCGATATTTTGGTTTTGAATCGCATTCATTCTTAGAAGTGAGATATAAACTGAAATGTCAAACTTAACAATTAATTTTATTTTTTATTGTTATTTATTCAACCTTGCTGGCTTATAAAGGACTAATATACAGATTTCAAAATGATTTAAAGAAAATTTAATTGTTTTACTTTTAAAACCCATCCCTAAGTCCAATTATTGATGGATTGACTTTTTTAAAAGGTTTTCACTATTAAAACGTGTTGTTCAATCGAATATTTTTCCATGATTAATTTGCCACGTGTGTACTTCACGACTGCCAAGTATGAACTATCAATATTTATATTCGCCTAAATGGCGTCAAAAAAGTGTAAACCTTTCGGATGGACACCCATATCACTCATTTTAGCTAAAACAATCCACAATTCCGAAATTTTTATATTAAATTCAACATATAACAGAGTAAAGCAATGTAACAGCAAATGTCCTCTCAAGAGCTGATTTGGAAGTGGTTAACAAAATCCAAGTGCTTCAAAATGTTAATATGCAAACAATTCACAACATGACATAGCTATAGTGTTTTAAACCTGAACTGACCAAATTAATACGCTTCAATGAAACCTATACCATTATTTGTTACACATTTCTTACAATTTATAACATATCCCGATTTTATTACAGTTACCGCTTTCGAGGAACGAGTTAGTTATGATATCGGGATGATTCTTCGACCAGAATTTATTAGAAATTAATTACATTGAATTGGTAAGTTCGGGGCCACCGCTATAACTTGTCTTAGAGTAAATTACACAACTAGATAAGGTATGACCTGCCCTCCGCAAGATTCATGGAGTAACATTTCAGCCAATATCTCGTGGCGGTTTGGTATTATAAATTATTAAAGGATGTAAAACCAACCTTTATATTGCAGTTTGAATCCTACATCTTTTGATGCCAATTCCGTCGAATATAACACAAACATAATTTATTACACACCTGGAAAAGGTTAACCTACCAAAATCTGGTGGCGGTCTTGTGTAATAAATTATTGAAATTGGTTAAATACTAATAAATTAATAAACCTTTAGGGTGAACTTTACCCTAAGACAAATTATAGCGGTGGATTTGAACATTCAATGTAAATAATTTCTAATAAATCCTGGTCCAAGAACCTTCCGGATATCATAGCTATATCGAAAGCTACAATTTTGGCGGTCCAGGTTTAATTATAAGCTACACCACACCGTCTACTCGTTCCTCGAAAACGGTAACTGTAATAAAATCGGGATTCGTTGTTATAAATTGTAATAAATATTTGTCTCATAGCTATAGGATTTTGTCCATAAAATATTTTATTTAATATTTTATTTTAAACAATTTCTCGATGTTGTTTCAAATTTGAATGTCTGGTGAGTATAGAAAGCAATATTTTAAAAAATTTCATAATTTGTCCCATAGAGGATTAAGGTCAACTCATAAAATTTTACTAATAAAATAGTTTTCACTACAAAGGGGTGAGAAGTCGTCTATGCTATTAAACTTTGAAAATTTCACGGCATACAAAGTTTAAGTTTGAACATTCACCCGAGTCAGTGAAAGAGACTCATACGAGTAAGATCAAAGCGTCAGAGTAATAGCAAAAATCATACGAAAGAAACACTCCTTATTATTGATTAAATTTGTGAGTAAAGAATCGTAATATTTAGAACAATTTCGGTTTAAGTAAAGTGAATTTTGAATTCATAAGTTACAGAATTAATAGGATTTCACTGAGCATGTGATTGATCTCAAGGCAGCGGCACACTTAAGTTGCGTAATTACGGAACTTTGTATACAAGCTGACATTTCATATTTAATATAAACTCGTAATTTCCTTTTACCCATAAATATAATTTTGTCTTAATGTCCCAAAAAATGTACTGCTGAACACGATCAAGCTAAACCAATAATCACTCTTGCATCGTTCGATGAAAATTGATGAAGTTCGATGAAACCGATCAACAACACAAGTTTTTGTCAAAATGTCCTTTCACTGCCAGACTTCCAAAGTTAAACATGTCACATTTTAATGAAGTAGAGTTTTAGTATTTAAAACTCAGTCTAAAGTGAGACCAATTGACCTTATAAACCATTTTTCAAATTCAGATGCAGATAAGGCTGAACCTGCTCATGCTACGATAATAAGGAAATTGTGATCTGTAAATAATCTGCAAATAGTTCGCGCAACGTTGCAAATCGAGTTCTTTGTGGAACTTTGTTCTAGAAGTTCGGAATCTCGCGACACTGATTTTTAGATATTTTGTTATCAAAAATTGTTCACGATGCACAAACATAAATACTAGTGGAATTGGGTTTTATGCTATTTGGGATTATACGTTCAGTATTAAACTTTTCTTTTGAGGTTTTTTATTTGTGAAGGTTAAAGTGAGAGCCCTGTCTAGTGCATTACTAAGAAATTTAATAGTATTTCTAAGCACCTCTCACAGGTTTGTAGCGTTCAACCGTTTTTAGCGAATGTATAATTTTTAAAATATCTAACACTTAATTTCGCTGAATCGAGCATTTATTGGATGTATAACTTAGTTCTTGGATTTTCTAAGAGATGCCGTAACTTTAGTACTAAACATTCTTTTCCAATGACACCTACGGCGTTAAAGTGTTGACATTCCACATTAAAATTTCGTTTGTCATTATTTGTGAAAGCGTAAACAAAAAAGCTGCTGAAAGTTTTCGTTTGGTTCAAGAACATGATGAACATGCGCCAACTCAACAGACTTGTGAAAACTGTGACAAAGAACGTTCTGGTCAACCAAAAAAATTCGAAGATGAAGAATTGAAAGCATTATTGAAGGAAAACTCAGCTCAAACCGAAAAAGAACTTGCAGAACAATTAAATGATTAAAAAAGAAGGAACATGGGTACCACATGAACTGACTGAGGCCAACATTGAAAATCGTTTAATGGTTTGCAATTCTTTGCTTACAAGAGACCGAAGATGGTATTTTTGTCTCAAATTGTGAGTAGCGATGAAAAATGGGTTTACTACAATAACCCTAAACGCAAAAAATCATGGGTTCATCCAGGCGAACCATCCACATCAACAGCAAAAAGCAGCATTCATGAACGTAAGGTTATGTTGTGCATTTGGGATCAGAAAGGAGTGGTGTACTATGAGCTGCTAAAACCGAACAAAACTATTACTGGTGACCGTCCCCAAAAAGAATTGATAGATTTTAACCATGCATTGAACGAAAACCGTCCGATGCCACCCAACAAACAGCGTAAAGTGATTTTGTTGTACGACTATGCTCGAACACATGTCGCAAAACAAGTAAAAAATACGCTGGAAGTACTTAAATGGGAAATTCTACCGCATGCTCCCTATTTCATCAGATTGTGCTCCATCAGATTACTATTTGTTCTGATCAATGCAAAGCGATCTTCAAGACCAGCCCACTTCAGAAACCTCGAAGAAATCAAAAAATGGCTAGACGAATGGATCGCATCAAAAGACAAACTACTTTTTTACGATGGAATCCATAAATTGCCAGAAAGATGGTCGCAAGACATAGATAACAATGAAAAATATTTTGATTAAAATAAAATTTACCATTTCTTAGAAACAAACGTGTTTTTCTGCAAAAAATACAAAAAAATAAGTTATACTCCCAATAATATTTACATGAGGGTGGGTTTTGAAAAGAGCTCCGTGAACTGCAACTTTTTGATCTACTATTTCAGGTAAAATTGATGAGAAAAAAAGATCTAGCGCAACAGAGCTTTTTGCTTAAAGCATGACAGAGCTATCTGGTGTTGCGTACTAACAGCGAAAGTGTTTTCTTGGCCGTGCACGCGTCCCATCTTAAACTGAGAATTTCTAAACGAAGTCTCCTTCTTCAGAAGGATTCAATTTTGCTAGATAATCAATAATTATTTTCCTCCCATTTGAATTATTGTAATAATAATTTACTTGTATGCTTGATGGGGAATCTAGATCAATGCTAAAATTATATTTTGTTGACTAAGACTAGTTTAAGGTTAGCTTTTTAATTAAACTTACCATAAAAGTGTGGTGTAAGGACCGGTTTCAAAACTCGAGAGAATGGAAAGCATTTGTAAAATACAACGTTCTAATTCTAACATTGGCACATACACTCCGCGACACTTGATTACCCTCACTTGAAGTAAAACCTAACATAATACGCCTAATTATTTGAAAATTTGTCAGCACCTTTGTTTTTATCATTTCTAACTTTCCAATGACTAATAGGTATTGCGTGCAATGCGAAGTGGAAACTCCACATTTCTATTTTTTTGCTTATTTTAGCTGCGACACTTAATTACTCTCATCTGTGAAATTAAGTAATAAACCCTATTACGTTCTATTGTTTTGATATTTTTTCTTACAACATTCTATTAGACAAAGACCTATAAAGATTTTGTATAAATTCTATCGATACTTTCTCGAAAGCATCATACACAGCTGCCATAAGGTCATTCCGGCATTCGTATTATCTTCCATTCGAATAAATTTGTCTCGATAACCATCCCCAAAGATTTTCAATAATGTCTAAATCCGGAGACAAAGCCGGTCAATTCGAAACTGCCCGGTTATTTTCTTCAAACCACTGTTTCACTCGTGCAGCTGTGCGTGGGTTGCTGCGTTATCCTGCTGAAAAATCCAGCGATGGCCTTCAAACATTTCGTCAGGAATGACTTTTTGTACTTCTAAGAGCTCGATGTAGCTTTGCGAGTTTTGTCGGCCTTTCAGGACAACCAAATCAATAGCACCATGAAAAGAAATTGCTACCCACACCATGATGGAACTAACACGGCGGCGTGGCGGCGGGACAAGAATAGCTCCGATTTCATCAAATCATGGAAGTAATGTGTAAAACCATCTGGTCCATCTAAATCAAACTTTTTCTGGTCCAAAAAAATATTCTGGAACCATTCTTCCTTCCAATGCAGATGTCCATGGCAATATTCCAATCAAGCAACCACTATGTTGCTGGAGTAAACGTGATTTTTTCATAAGTTTTTGTCGCCAGAGATGTGAACGCTTTTTTATTATCCTCTGAACAGTACGGACACTGGCTAAGACTCCAATTTTCTGCTTTATTTATTCTATGTTTCCGTTCTGTTGCCGCTCTTGCTGTGCGACCTCTTCGATTTATTCCGTAATTTTCTGGATCTTTGAGATAGTTGTTGATGGTCCAAGTATTACGACCAATTTATTTGGAAATCGTGCGATTGGAATCATTTTCTTGTTTAAGCGCAAGAATCTTTCCAATCTCTACATTTGTTAGGGTTTTTGCTCGACCCATTATTAACCACCTCGACCATTATTAACTGCAGCTGGCTGGTAATAAACTTAATAAATGATAAACTATTAAACTGTACACAACTAAATTTATTTACACGCACCTTACGCCTTCGACGATAAAAAGAAAGTGATGAGGGTAATCAAGTGTCGCAGTTTAAATAAGCAAAAGAATCGGGGCGTTTCCATTTCGCATTGCATGAAGGTCTGTGTATTTGTCATTGGAAAGTTAGTTAAGATAGAAACCAAGGTGATGAAAAAATTTCAAATAATTAGTCGCATTACTTAGGTTTTATGAAAAATTTATATCTCCAAAATTAAGGATCGAATTCGAAGGTGCTCAGTAATTGTCGCCGTGTTTTAAATTCCACTATTTCATTTATAATTCTCATTAGCTTCCACTACACTTCACCACCTCAACGTGACTGTAAAATTTCATGTAAGTAAGATTTGTAAGATTAAACTTCATTTTCGTGTTTTGTAGAAGTAAAAGCCTGTCTGTTAAATGTGGCTAACAATTTATAATGTGGAATTCACTGTAACATATGATGAATTGATTTTCCCACCACCTAATATCCTAGTTACTTTGTAGATAAAAAAAGGATAAATTACGAGACCCCATTGTCCACTCTTCTTCCTATCCATGGTCACAACATAACTCCATTTTGTAGGTCTAGTCGGTTTGTAAATTTTTTTCCGTAATCCGAATCTGTATTGCCGAGTACATAAGTTTTCTTTAATTTTTTATTACGGTACCGACTCTAAATGTGCCGAGATCATGAACAGAAATAAATGGCCAAATAAATTAAATCTATCAATTTTGCCTTCAATGATCCTAGAGTAATACGAGTATTTCATTTCTAGAGTAAATCTTTATTTACTTAATAGGCGAGTGAACATTTGATTAAAACTGTGTTCTTGAGACAATTTTACTATCGCGCTGTTATTGAACGCGTTACACTATACTGAACAATAATAAGGAAGCGTATTTGCTTTTTTAGAGGACACCTTCATTTATTAAATAGAGGTCATACAGTACATTACATAGAGTGCAGTGCTACATGAAGTTTTCCATTTCCCAATAAAGAATATTTAGCTGCCTGTATAGTCTAGCTCTAGCACCTGTGATTATTTTATTAATACATAAAATTATTGAAAACGAATTAAATTTTTATTTTTTAGTTTTTGTTCATCGTCTGTGCTTTCTGGGATGAAAGATGGGTATAAAATAAAATAACAGTAATGTGAGGTGGTAGGACAAAGTTAAAGTTCACTTGGACACGATTGTGTCTGTTCTCAAAACAAAAATTTGCTGTTCTTATTTTTGGTTTGTCAAAAAACTGCTAACAGTCGTTTTATGTATGTACATAGTACGTAATCTGTAGATAGCCGAGTGTTACTTGTGGTGGGTGGATAAAGAGTTAAATTCATGGAAATTTATGTGCTCGTTGATAATTGGAGTATGTGACAAATTAGGGGGTTTGTGTTTTTGGTAATAGATATGTATGTATGTCTGTTATGTATTTAGCTAGTTGATCAGTGTACGTACATGTATAAAATTGAAAAATATTTTTTCTGTCTGCAAGTTTTTATGCATTTTTTCATGTCTCGACTTTTTTGTATTCAACATAATTTTTTTTTATAAAGTCTTATGCTCATTGTTTTGTTTTTCTTATTATCATCTTTTCTTGTTGCCCAGAATATATAGACACATAGCTATGTATTGTATATATAACGTGCATTATCTTATGTACTTATAATTTAACTGATAAGATTTTTCACTACGTACGTAGATAAATAAAACACGCGAGGAAAGCTAGGTAGAGACACTAAATTTTGTGTATGCCAAAAATTTATGCCGACATATTCGTGTGCGCAAACTAACTTATTATTTTATACTTTTCCAAATTTCCCTATATTGTTTTAATAAAAATATTCGTATATACATATAAGTTGTGTGACGCAATGCTCTGTGTCGGATATTGTCAAAACGAAAATACTTTACTGTAAATAATTCTAAGACTAAAACGAAGAGCCAGACAGTCTCATACATTGAAGCAAAAAGAAAAGCAAACGAAAAAAATAGAATAAAATTGTAAGAAGTAAAATATGATTTTCTTCAGAGTTGCTATATTTTCAAAGAATACACAGGCACACACAGAAAGGGGAAAACTTTATTTTATTTTTTCGCCGTTGCTTCATAACGAAGTATGTAAAATGCGCGAACGCGAGTCTAGACATTTTAACACAGTCGACAAACTTTTTTCACTAGAAAAATAAAAAAATAAATAAAAATATTCACAGTAGTGAACACAATATATTCTCACAGTATGAACTTTATGTATATTACCACTGTGGTATATAGTGGTTGTCAGTTTGTCTTGTTTCTGCTGTGGGCGAATTGGGTTTGTACTAATAAATACAAAATAGAAAACCAAATTCAATGGATGTCGAAATCGGTGCTGTGACTTCTAGGTAGTCACAGTAAGCAACAAAATAAGAATGACTAGTTTACTTTTAATCACTCTTTCAAATTTATTAATTCAAATCAAAGAATTCCCCCAATATGTTAAAAGCCTAATTGGAAGATATTCATCAATTTAGAATTTTTGATTTCTATTTATGATGATATATAACCCGACCCCGAAACACAACATCCACTGCAACCACTAAGCAAATCAAACTAAAACGGTTAATAAAATGTTAATTTTCCAAGACCTTCAGAAAAATTCGTGTTTTGCACACGGGGTCCCGAGTAAACGGGAATTGACTTCGTTCTTTTAATTTTTCATTTCTGCTTGACTCGCCCCGAACTGCTAAGGTAAGTTGGCAGATTCCTAGAATGAAGTTAAAGAAAATTGTTAAATTGCACCTCTGTCTAAATCAAAATATGTAAATATTGTTGTTTTTTTTGGCTTGTATTGTTGACTTGAATTTTACAAAATTCCACATTTAATTTTAGAATTTCATTAGGTAGGCTAGGCCGTCGCCAATCACCGCAAATATTTTCAGACTTTGTCTATAACCCCATTCACGAGTAAACGTGGTTTCCGCATGATTATGTCTACAAATCATTTTATTTCTTTCATTGTACAAAAATACAAGCAGTACTTTTATAGTATTCAATATCTTAACCTTTAGTGTTGCCATTTTTTTCGTGTTAACTTTTCATGCGAGCTCCATAGACATTCTCTGAGTATTATTATCTTTGGTTTAACTCTATGCAACTACTTAGACTCGAAATCTGTTGTAAATTATTTTTAGTATTTGACTTTCAAATATACTGCTCGAATTGAAAGAATTGAAAGAATTTCCCAGCCCTCATATTTTTATTATTTGAATTACTAGTGATCACTGATTAGATAAGCTTCCGTAAGCTGTTTTAATAATTAAGGTACCTGCTATGGATGAAATAATTATACTTATAGTTTAAATTTCCGGGTTTCACACCTAGATGGCGCTAGTGACTCATCTAGTTGTCATTTATGTCAGAAGTTGTGTTTTGTTCATAGCGTGAACAGTTGTTAACGATAATCAGTTGTAATACCAGTACATATCGCAACGCAAGAATATTTTTTCTAAGAACGATAATGTCGAGTTTTGTGCCAAACAAACAGTATTTTCGGGAGGCTTTGCTTTTTTTGCTTCGTTTTCTTTGAAAACAAAAAATGAAGGTGAAGCACGTTTTTTGCTGGAGGAGACCTAGGGCGAACATGCACCATCGAAAATTATCTGTGAAGATTGGTTTAAACGCTTCAGAAGTGGCGATTTCGACATTGAGGACAAGAAACGCTCCGGAAGACCAAAACATTTGAAGAAAGTGAGCTGCAAGCGTTATTGAATTAAGATGATACGCAAACATAAGATCAACTTGCGGAGGCATTAAACACGAAAGTCTTCCTGCATCGAATTGTTACGGGAGATGAGAAGTGGATCTGTTTTAAGAATCCCAAACGCAAATAGTCGTGGCTTTCACCTGGGGAAACATCAGCATCGACGGCACGGCAAATCGCTTTGGAAGGAAGACAATGCTCTGTGTTTGGTGGGACTAGATAGGAATCGAACTGCCAATGGGCAATGCTACCGACAACAACTCAACAATCTGAACCATGCATTGGTCGAAAAATGGCCAGAATGGTACACGAGACACGAATGAGTCATAATGCAACTCGACAATGCTCCATACCATCGCACTCCGATCGTCCCGGACACCATCAAAACGCTGGATTGGTAGTACTACACTTGACCAGTTTCTAAGAAGTGCAAAATTTGTTGGATGAATGGTTTCGGTCTAAATCAAAGAAATGGCAAAAATGTGTAGATAGCGAAGGACAATACTTTGAATAAACCATTTTTTATATTTCTATTGAAATTTTCCATTTTCCAATTTTCAAAAAACCCGGAAATTTAGTTGCGCAGCTTATATTTTACTATAGGATTTATTACATTCAACGACACAAAAGTAATTTGATATTTTTGGATAATAACATTTCAAAGGTTAAGATAAATGTGCTTACAGTAAGGCTGTCAGACGTCCGGTTTTCGGAGGGACTGTCCTGTTTTGGAAGAATTTGTCCCTCCCTATAATAGCGTCCCTCTCTTTCCTTTTTTAAGATTTTCTATAAAATATTTTCTATTATTTTTTTATAACGGATTTTAAAATGGATTGAATTTTGAAAATCTAACTTCATTCATGTTTATTATACAACGCTTCATAACAACCATTATCATTTCAATTTATCTCTTTTGTGCACTGAATTTTAAACTATTTCAGCGTTTAGAGTTCAGTGGTGAATACTATTACATTTTTTGTTTTGTTTTCACAATTTACAACTCATTGTCAGTGCGAATTTTAATTGAAACATCATTTAGAAAATAGCGTTGAATTTGATTATTTTTAGTGTCTAATTTAAAATAATATAAGAAAAATCTTGTTGATTGAGATGAATCCCAACTTTTCCAAGAAAAGAAAAACTACTTTTAATGAAGAGCATAATTTTTTTTTTTTTATTTATTTATTTATTACAACTGATTTACAAATCATCTAGTAATTTATTTTTCATAATTTATATTCTTGATTGGAGGGTTGTAGCTCTTTGGCTAGTCTCCTTTACAATTGTATTATATTTTTAGTCGATCCTGATTGGATCTTGTAGATCATGCGGTTTCTTCCTTCGCAGCCGTCTTCAGGGTTTGAATCATCCAACATACGACGTACCTCAGTATTTTGGTGTAGACTAATACGCTGCATGTGTTTTCTCGCGTGTTTGCTTATTTCTTCACTAACGAAATCCATCTTCAGATCTCTATGGAGCTTGTCATTTCTTATGTACCACCGTGCATTAACCGTTCCACGAAGGACTTTGCTTTGGAATGACTGGATGATATTGACATTGGTTTTCTTTGTACAGCCCAGATCTGAATACCGTAAGTCCACACAGGTTTTAGAATTTGCCGGTATAGTAGCAATTTATTATGTAGACTTAGCTCAGAATTTCTTCCTAAGAGCCAATCCATCTTTCTGTATTTGATGTTTAACTCTTCTTTTTTCTTTTTCACATGCTCTTTCCATTTTAGTTTCGCGTCTAGAGTCATGCCTAGATATTTTGCCGTATTTGCATAGGGAATTTGCTGGGAGTTCAGTTCTACTGGTATCCAGTTGACCTTCTTGTTGGTAAAGTTTACGTGAACAGATTTTGTTTCATTAAGTTTTATTCGCCATCTCTTGGTCCAGGTACTGACAATATTAGTAGCTCTTTGCAATTTGCTTGTAGATTCTTCTATGCAATTAGCAACTGCTAAGATGGCCGTATCATCCGCAAACGTCGCTATGTTAGTCGCTTCTATCGTTGGCAGGTCCGAGGTGTATGAGCATAATAGTGAATTTTCGCATATAACAAGAGATTTGAATGAGATTAGCACTCTGACTAGTCAACAAGATGAATCACGGGCCCGATGTAAAATTGCCAATATTGTATTTTCAGTTGCTTCCGGAGGAAGAACAACTATTTTAAAGCACAATGATTCGGTAAATCATAAAAAAAATTTAGACCTGCTCGCGTGCTCACAAAAGCTAACAAGGTTCTTTCCAAGTAAACATTTTACATTTTTACAAGTGATAATCATATTTTTAATAAAAATTTCAGCTGTGGTTAAACAAAATGTGAGGCCATACCTAGAGAATACCTTAACGATAAGTATTTTTTTTACTATTATGTCTGATGCATCAAATCATAGCGTCACTAAACTTTTCCCACTTATGGTGCAATATTTTGATGTGGACGTTGGTATTGAATCCAGAGTTTTAAATTTAGCGGTACTTCCTGATGACACCTCTGATATTATTGTAGAGAACATAGTAGATATAATGACCAAACATAACATTAAACATAAAGTAATAGGGTTATGTGCTGATAACACCAATACGAATTTCGGTGGCTTAAATAGAAACGGGGGCCGAAATGTATTTTCAAAGTTAAAGGTGGGTTAATGGTTTATCTATATTTCAAGCGATTTACTGTTAGAACTGAGTTATTGAAAGTATACTGTGCAGAGGCATCAGTCGAAAACCAGATGGTTAGCGTTAGGGCCAGCTTTTGAAAGACTGTATAAATTATTTGAAACCCTTAAGTCTTATTTTTTGAGTCAAGATAAAGTTCCTAAGGCCATCAAATCATTTTTTGAAAGTGAAGAAACTCCTTTATTATAAACAATTCCTACACCAACAAGCTTCTGGTTTTCCCGATTTAATTTTAAATGCACAAACATTTTAAATGAAATTAAACTCCAGATAAAAAATCAGGCCCAAGAAGTTTTCATTCCATTTATTATTAGATCTACTATTTCTAAATTGGAGCGCTCAAATCCCAAAGTACGTGACAAATTTATGAAATTTGCCCAAAAGTTTTACAAAACTTGTTATGATTATTTAAACGAATGGATAAAACCGCTGATAGAAGTTCAACATTTTCATTGGATATTGCTAAAAACCAAAAGAGGCAATATATTCGCTTGGAATATTAATTGAACGATTCGACAATATTCATATCGACGATAATAAATTGTTCGATGAAATTAGTCGCGTCAACATTTATCATCAGGTCGATTCTGGCTTTCCTATAGGAAAAGGAAATAGAAAAAAAATTTACATAGCATTTTTGTCAAAAATAACGGCAATGAAGTTTCTACCAAAAAATTAACAAGTATACGTACCGACCAAATGGCACAGTGGTTAAAGCTTTGGCGTTTGGATCGGGAGGTACCGGGTTCGAATCCCGATAGAGGCAGGATGCAAAAGGAAATTTTCATCAACAGATTGTATTCTGTGATTAAAAGGAACATAACTACGACCCCCTATCGGCGTGCAAATCTCATGGGCCGACCCATCTTCCATGTCCAGTACTATAGGCTGGCATGGAGCTTTGCAATGCGCAAGATGGTAACTTAAATCGGTCCTATAGCCGTACGTCTTCGATTTGGCAGGGATGCGTAAAGTAAGACGGGAAAATCAACCGCGAAAGAGCAGGGAGTGCTTCGGCCCCAGAAAAGATTGCATGGATTAAAAAAAAAAAAAAAAAAAAACAAGTATACGTACTCGTATGCATATGATTCCAATTGGATTATTAAACTTTTTTCGTGTATTAGTGGTACACTGTAAAAACGTATTTTTTAACGAGCCAGATATATAAAATCAGAAAGAGAAGAGAAGTGCTATCTCTTTCTAAAGAATTATCCGTTTCCGATATTTTTCATATTGGAATTTTATAAAAAAAAAATAGTAAAAAGAAGAGTAAATTATTACCATGAGTAATTTCTTATATCTTAAATTTTTCCTATTAACGAAAAGGTAAAGGGTGGTTAAATTTTAAGGGCCGATGTTGATTTTGAATAAAAGACAAATTATTTAGGAAATTATTGTCAATTCTTTTTTTTATGATCAGATGGTATGGTTCAATTATGTATGGAACAAAATATCGGCAAAATGGCCGCCGCGACCTCGGCGGCACACCTCCACCCGATGGTCCAAATTTTCGATGACGCTTAGGCATAATTGAGGTTCTATGCCGTTAATGTGCCGAATTATCTCATCCTTAAGCTCTTGAATTGTTGCTGGCTTATCGACGTACACCTTTTCTTTCAAATAACCCCAAAGAAAGAAGTCCAACGGTGTCAAATCACATGATCTTGGCGGCCAATTGACATCGCCACCACGTGAGATAACACGGCCATTGAATTTGTCGCGCAAAATAACCATTGTTTCGTTAGCTGTATGGCAAGTGGCACCGTCCTGTTGAAACCACATATCGTCCACATCCATATCTTCCAATTCGGGCCATAAAAAGTTCGTTATCATCTCACGATAGCGAACACCATTCACAGTAACTGCCTGACCGGCCTCATTTTGGAAAAAATACGGCCCGATGATGAAGCCAGCCCATAAACCGCACCAAACAGTCACTCTTTGTGGGTGCATTGGTTTTTCGACAATCACTCTTGGATTATGATTCGCCCAAATGCGGCAATTCTGCTTATTGACGAATCCACTGAAGTGAAAATGTGCCTCATCACTGAAGATGATTTTCTTCGAAAATTGATCATCCACTGTTGCCATTTTTTGCCACCATTCTGACCATTGACGACGTTTGGAATGGTCAAGAGGCTTTAGTTCTTGAGTCAATTGTACCTTATAAGCGTGTAAATGCAAGTCTTTATGCATAATGTTCATCAACGACGAGCGTGAGAGGTGCAATTGTTGGGCACGACGACAAGTTGAGGTGGACGGCTCTTCAGCCACACTATCGCGAACAGCAACAATATTTTCTACTGTACGAGCTGTACGAGCATGCACTGGTGTTTTAAAATCTCCTACAGACCCGGTTTGCTCAAATTTTTGCACGATTTTTCCGATTGTACGCACATTTGGACGATTAAATTGACCGAAAAAATCACGAAGTGCACGATATGCATTTTGATTTGAACGCCCATTTTCATAATATGCCTGAATAACTTTAACGCGTTGCTCAATTGTGTATCTTTCCATGGTTCAAATTGAGTTAGTCTGAAATTGAGAAATGTCAAATTAAATACAGAAAAAAAATCTTGACGTTTAGGTGTGGTTCACATTCAACGTCGGCCCTTAAAATTTAACCACCCTTTATTATCTTATGCTCATTTAGGTAATTTGTTAACTGGTGTGGATGAGGCTATCAATTATATTTTGCATTTCAGTCTCATTTGTATGTGCTAGCGACGCTAAAGTGGTTCTTATTTCGTAGGCTGGTGCACAATAATTAAACGTAGATGGATAGTCCTTAGTAATATTAGCGCCCGCATTATTAAAAAATTCGACAAATCAATTAGCGACAAGCAGATGGTGATCAGTTACTACACCGTTTATTTTTAACTCAATCCGCGTTGGTATGGAAAATCCGGAGTTTGTAAGTATTCGATTTACTACTTTTTGAAAAAGATAATACGCGCTTTGAAAGTTAAATTTAGTTTTTTTAACGAGTTTGAGAAGTATTTGTTATTTGGATATTTTTTATGCAGCTTATAAAGTTTATCTCTCGGGTTCGCAATTTTTTTAAGCTCTGTGTTAAACCATGGTTTTTCTGTAGGAATTTATCTTTAGGTTAGAAATAATGTAAGTTGTGAAATTTTTAATAGTGCATGTCAAACTTTCATACAACTTTTCAAAATCGGCGAAGGAATTTGAGTTCTCATAAATAGATTCAATTATTTTGTTATTATCAACTGATACTTTTGTATACGTTACGTTCATAGTTTTTAAGCGATCACAAATTTTGTGAAAAGATACCGGTGGTCACTGAGATCTGTATCTCCGTAGTAAATATAAAACACGTTATCGCATATGATCTACTGGTGTCATTTATTTTATTGAGACAATTTATTTGTAGCGTGGATTTATAAATGCATATTTGTGAGTCAGAAACGTTCAGTAAATTTAAATTAAGGTCTCCAACTATGATCACACTTCTATATTTCGAAACTATTCTGTCGAAGGTAGTTAAAAAATCACTAGTTGAAGTATGATGTGGTTTGTAAATACATAACATAAATTCGTTTTCTAGCAATATTTCTTTATAAAGGAGTTGAAATTCTATACTTCTGTGAACAAAGACCGTGGCCATCGAAACAACAGCCAAAATCCCCAATTCGTTAATACGAAACTGGGAAAAGATTTTATATGCAATTTTTATTTAAACATTTTTTTCTGGCATGCTGAGGTAAAAAGTTAGTGTTAATTTTTTTGAAAAATTATTCCCAATTTATAAATATTTACATCAAACCTTTCTTCTCAGTAGGCCGGAAAAAAATATTTGAACATAAATTGCATATAAATTCTTTCCCCAGTTCCCTATTCCCGGGGTATTACTAGAATAGTGCCACAGGTCAATAATATCCGTACGGTATATACATCTTTCGAGACAGCTAGCAGAAGTCCGCTATCTCTCGCCGTCGATTCAAGATCCGAATAACGAGTGGCGTTATACTAAAAATCGAAAAAAAAAATTCATTGCGAAAAACAAAATTCTGTTATTATGATCGTGACTGTGGTTTTCCCTTGCATATATATTGAACACACATACGAACACGTTTATAATATATGTTTGTATACATAGAGTTATTATATTCATTGAATATGTATGTAATTGGTATTTTTGCTTCATTTTATATACAGACAGGCAAGTTAGTACAACTGGTTGGTTGTCTAGTCTGGTTTGGCTTGTTGATTTTATAAATTTTATTTTTGTATTTTTATTCATTATAAATTCGTTTAAACTTCGTTTTCCACTAAAAAAAAAAATTCTCTAAAAATGATTTGTATTTGGTGATGTTATTGTTGCAAGCGCACAAGCAAAGCTCAGTACGATAAAACAATTTTTTTTTTGTTAAATACAAACACTTGACGTTTTTTGTTGTTGTTGTTTTTATTACTTTTGAAGTAAGTGAATTTTTATATTATCACGTCTCAGTCATTCTGAAACATTTGTTGAAGTGATATCAAGAAATTCTTTTGGGTTTTATTTTATTTTGTTGTTTGTTAAGAAAAAATATATTTTTTTTTTTAAATTTTTTTTTCGGTTTTCTTATGTCAGTTAAAAAAGAATACATAGTTTAATAGCAGAAAATTTTTGTGGGATTTAGCTATTTTGAAAAATTGTGTAATAAATAATGTTTTTAATAATAATAATAATATAATATTATGTATAATACAGTGTGTAAATGAACAACTGGTGTTTGATTACAACAGACTTTTGGTTTTATGATTATGATGATTAGTTTTAATTAAAAGTGGTGGGATTAACGAAAAATAAAATTAAATAATTTACAAAGAAATGTATGTTATATATTTTATATTTATATATATGAAAGCTTAATTTTTAATTAATTATCTGCGTAAAGTGGTATTCGTAAATTTAAAAAAAAAAATTACTTCCGTGTCTGGGCCGTGTAAAAATTAAAAAAAAAAATAAATAACCTTGTAATACATTAAACTTGTCTGGTTCTCGACAAAATTATATGTGAAAATGATGTGTGTGTGTAATAAGAAAGTTGTTTGCTCCTTCGTCTATCTGTTAACTATAATGTGTTATTGTAAATATATATAATGAAACGTCTTCTCATTTTCTTATCAATGACATAATATGTCATGACAAGGTCATTTTACATTTCTTTAAACACAAAAAAAATCAAATTCTTTATATAGAATAAAAATTGTGTACTTTCTTAAAAAATATTTTTTTTTTGGTTGTATCGTAAAATTAAATATAAAGTTGTCATCTCAACTAAACGAGTATGATAGGTATAACTTGTAAATTATATTTTTATTTTACATACATAAACAAAATCTAGGTCGTGTAAAAAAAAAGATGTAAAAAAATAAAATTGTGACACGACTTTCAAATGACTGTGTGTGATGATGCTGTTGCTTACTGTAGACATTATAAAATTCCTGTGTCAAGAAGTGCATTGATAAAGTCAACAAGCATCTCACTATATAAAGTACATAAATACATACTAAACTTGTGCAAAATATTATTATAAATATATGAGGTCATTGGAGCTGGGGAATTTCAAAATGACTTTCAAATGTTAGTTAGTTTTGTTATCATTTTCCAAACTGTGTTATAAATAAATATTATAAAAAAATGAAAAAAAAAAAAAAATCAAAAGTTGTGTCTAGACATAATTACTAATTATATATTTATATACTCGACAACTACTTTATAATAGCCAGACAGATATAAGTAGTGTATTATATATAAGCGAGATTATATCATTATTATATTATAGTTGGTATAATATCTAAATGTATTATAAATTTGTCAAAGGTCGGTCGGTCGGCTTTTCACGCCTATAACAAAAACAAATTTATATCTTTTGTTATCAATAAATTTAACGAACTTGTACTTTATTTAAATTTCAATGTAAAATATTTAAACCGTTCTAATCACACACCAGACAATTTTTTTTCCATTATTTGTTGATAATTGAAATCTATATGTGTACTGATACTCGTACAATACAAAAAATAAAATATTAAAAATTCTGAATATAAAATTTTAGTATAAAATTTATTTATTTTCCACTAAAATTTCCATAAAAATACAAAATATTAACAGTGTGATAAATGCATATAAAACGCGAATGCTCTCCATCATACCTATATAAATAATATTGTAAGGTAATTACCGTCGCGACTTTTCTATTGATTTATCCCTTTTTACTCGTTAAAATTATATATACATTACTGTGCATGCACATAATAGAGGACGAGAGTAGATTTTCGTTATCTCGCGCTCTAGTCTATGTCAGTATTGTATGTGTTCAGTGAAATATATATATATATATATATATATATATATATATATATATATATATATATATATATATATATATATATATAACTAAATCAAGAACTATTTTGTGATTTATTTATAGTGAAATCCAAGTGCATTTAGTGTGGCTAGACATAACAACTTTATAGTTTTTTTAACAAATATTTTGTTAAGTATAAACGAATATAGAGGTAATTTTTCAATGAATTGTTATGAAGTTGCGTTTTGCGTCATAAATTTTAAAATGTGTGTCGTTTGAGAAATTCTTGTTATGAGGGTGTCTAGACAATGTTTTATTAAGTAGAAAATTTCGGAAAATTCTTGTTATTGTTCATTATATACGAGTATACGTTATATGCCTCGTAGAATTCTCGGTATATATTTACTATGCAAGCAAGTACATAATAAATATTTGTGTGGGGATGATGGTGTGTAGACTGGGAAATCCATTTGGAATTTTTTTTTTTGTTTTTGGTAAAGATATTTTTATGTAAATGTGTATACGCTGCATATTCTATTTTTCGTCCACTGGGATCTTATTATATTACGATTTTTATCTATAGACACAGTCTAGACTTTCGTCCAAATCGTCACTACAGGTGTGCATTAATATTTATATCACAAACGAACTGCAACAACAACAACAAATATTAAACCGTCTGCGACTGATAATTTATTTTGTTTTGGGGGAATTTCGTATATTTGCAAATTTATTTTGTTGCAATTTTGGTAGTTCTTTTTATACTTTTGCTCCATATCAGATTTAGATGACCTTTAAATGCACTTAATTGCACTGCAACGAAAAATATATTAAATTATTATTTTTTTTATGGGTATATAGTGTGTGGGTGACATCAGATGTTGTTTTGTGTTTTTATTTTGTGCCAGACGTCTTTTGATAGCACGTAATATTTTTTTTTGTGTGTAAAGGCGAGTTTATTATATTCGAGCTGTATTGTAATTGATTAATTTTGAAATTAATCAATTGTTTACACTATTTGAAATATTTAAGCATCCGGTGCAAATTTAAAATTGCTTACATTTTTTTTTTTTAAGAAATGGAAATATTTTAAACGATAACTAGTTCTTGAGAAATACATTTTTTGGAGCTCATAGAACAATATCAACTTAATTTTATTATACGTGTTAAATTGTACACAACATTTGTACGCAATTATTTATAATTCATTTTTTTAAGGAATATTTTAATCCATAAAAGAATCATTTTAAAATTTAAATTTAATTTTAACGCCAAACGTCTGGTTTTCAATGTTTTGCTTATTGAAGTAAACAATTTATCTTTACGCTTGCTTATCTAACTCGATGGCCAAGTCGAATTCACAAAACAATTTCATTGTTCTTTGTATAACTAGCAGAGACCTGCACGATCAAAAAATTATTACTCGAACCTTGTCCGACCCGATACTGACGTCTATAAATATTAATTTTTTTCAAATGTCTAATTTTCAATTCTAGATTTGATTTGTGCTCATATTGGCAAAATATCTTGAGTACGTGAGTACTAATAATGAATTTTTATTAGGCCTAAATAAAAATATTGATTCATTCAGTTCAATAATAAATTTTGATAGCCCGAGCCCGACTCTAGCCCGAACATAACAATCTATAATTTTTTAAATTTATTTTTTGAATCTTTCATACACGAAAATAACAATCATTTTTTGTAAATATCTTATTATTTCTTAAATTACTACATTTTAATGAAATTTAAGAGTTCATCCATCGTTGTACTCTGTGGCTTTGATATTTATTATTTGATCACGCTTTTGTTGTGCGCTAGCTAGGACTCCAAAGGCTTTACTCTTTTTAGCCTTTTAACTAAATCCATATTATCCAGTAGCTGGATGGCCTCTATGTTGGCATGGTGAAGTAGCCGTTGGTCGTACTTCTAGCAAATTTCATAATTTTGATGGGTTCTATACCCAGATCTTTGTGGATGTTGCTATTTCTGATAAACCGTGGTGCGTTGATGATGTTTCTTAGCACTTTATTTTGGAATCGTTGGATAATATCCATGTTGCTCTGCTTGGTACATCCCCACAGCCGTACGCCATAATACCGGACGGGCTTCAATACTAGCAGAAGTATATTAGGGATTGATAGATGAGAGTTTCTTCCCAGTAACCAATACATTTTATTGTATTTTAATCCCAAGTCGAATCGTGTATAAATCTGACAAGATTAAATAAATATTAACATCTCATCACAGAAAAAATCAAAAAGTATCACATAAATAATTCAGTTGGGTATTAAAAATAAATGAAATAAGAAATTCAATTTGGTAAAAATTTACCAAAAATGTTAAAAGTATTAACACTTAGAACATTTAATTTGTGTGTTCGTGTGTTCAACACATACTGGTCTTCTACATACACTACAGGATTTCCGTGAATTCTGTCGTCTTTTGGGATCCGAAGATAAACAAATCTAGCATTTTCCAACTTGAGGAATTCGGCCATCGTTGTCGCGCAACACATTAGGTATTCCAGACGTTATCAATTCCTGGTTTTGCATTGGTGCGTAGAGCGGTTTGCCAAGTACGCGTTCTATCCCTGAGCGTGAATTACAATTTCTATATACATTTGGTAGGGTTAATCGATCTGACAGATGTGGTAAAGATAATTAAAGTACTAAATCTTTCAAAAATTCTCGTCGATTATGTGTTTTCTTTGATCTAGCCGGTTTTTTTTCCGTATAGATTTTATAAGCCGAGAGGCAAACGATATCAAGTATGTTGAATAATGCATGACCAAGCTTGTCCATATTATCTACTCCACCTTTCTTATCATTATAATAATGGATAATTTCGGGTTTCCGTTTGTCTCCGATTGCGGTATCCGTATAATGTTGAGTAGATAATAATAATACACTTTTATTTTTTTAGTGACATACAAAGAAAGGGTGCCATTATCATCGCTGAATCTAAATATATGTAGATGAATACTATTGATAAGTCCCAAGAGTTCAATAAACGAGCAAGCGGCAATGTTGTAAAAAAATTGTCCGTTAATATATATCTCCCGGATCGTTTGAAGCGAACGCACAAGTGATTTACAACCTGCTTTCCTTGATTGGTTCCCCGGCCTTATAGTTGCTTACCAGTATAGATCTGCGCGGTTATTGGATAAGAGCTGGCAGCATCACAAACCCACCATACTTTGATCCCATATTTTGCCGGCTTTGGACGGCATATCCTGGGTGAATCTTGTTCGTCCTACCCAAAAACATTATTCTTAGAACTCATAAAATGTGTGTAATATTTGCGCAAATTTTCATTCAAAAATTGAATATTTCGCTTATGGCAGAAGCTTTGTCGGTTTGTAATTGGAATTGGCGTGTGTTCTGATTATTAAAGCGCAGAAATCGGGATATTTCCCAAAAACGGTTTATTCCCATGTTCGTGCGATACAATGGAGTGGATGTAGGTGCCCATAACACCTTCGTATGTTCACCATTTGATCGATGAACATCGGCATTTATGAGAATTGCTCGGTAGGCATCGAATTCTTTTTCGATCAACCACATTTTCTGTGGTTTATCTGGATTTAGATGACGTCCGAAAAGATACACCTGACCCTTATATGTAACATTTCTGTCGATCGCAATGGCTCGCTTCGTTGACTCCTGAGAATATTGTGTCTCAACGTTTGCCTTTGAGGAGGATTTTGTCTCCATATCTATTCAATTTTTCCCTTTAAAATAAGGCAAATTAATTCCATTATCACTACCAGTTTCATGTTCCTCCTTAACTTCACTATCGCTAGAAATTTCTTCATCAGACACTTCAATTCTATCTTCACTTTTCGTATACGTCCTCTATGTCTGAATCTTCTGCGTTTCTATCCGCTGCTGCAGGAGCCACTCATCTTCTGAGCCATCATCAACAAAATCAAGCGCTTCTTCAACCTTCTTCACATTCCTCTAATAAACGATTTAGGTACGCTTGTTGGTCTTCGTACGATAAACTAGGAAATAAAAGTGTATGTATGCAAAAAAAACCGAACGAATCATTGCTAAATATTAAATCTTACCGTCTAAACTCAGCATTTGAAATGTCTTTGCGATCCGCCATTTTATCACACACACAAACCTGTATATTTATTTACAAAACAACTTCCGCAACTAACCTTTCCATTTGAAAGGACCAATAACTTACCTTCGTACCAATAACTTACTATCTGCTCTAATTTTCTTTGCTCATCAAAATGATTTATTTTCTAATTTTATTTTACTAACAGTAAGCGAGGAATCCCCATTTTGTAGTTTATTTCCGTTTTCTCACGTTAAAAATACTATATTGAAATAATAAAGGCAGTAGCACACTGGCAAATACAAACTTATTCGATCACAACAACAAAATACATGTGGCCACCCAGGTGGGTCGGGTATAGACTAGTATATAATTTTTTGGGTATAGACACTTAAATAAACTGGTTTGTGTACTAATCCCTTGTTCGTAATAGGGTGTATAGTAAATACAGAAGTGGCTCAAGTTCACTCCCTTGTGGAACTCTTGCTCTTATTTCCTTCCCTCAGAATATCCATCTTCTTGCTTAAACCTGAAGTATCTTTCCGTTATATGCGATTCCAGTATTATGGTGTACTGTTTAGGAAGGATTAATTTTAGTTTGTAGATTTAAACCTTCGTGCCAAACCTTGTCAAAGGCCTGCACTACATCAAGGAAAGCTGCAGAAAAAACTTTTCTTTTCTAAAGTCTTCTCAATGAGTGCTCACTGCGAAAACCAAATTGGTCATTCGGAATTAGGTTATTTTTTTCAATTAATAGTTTGAGTCTTTTTAATAGTAACTGTTCAAAGAGTTTAGACATTATTGGCAGCAACAATTTATGCCTATATGTAGTTATTAGATGTGGCGGTTTTCCTAGTTTGGGAATCATGATAACTTCAGCCACTTGCCAAAGAACGACACATATTTTAACCTGAATGCAGCGTTTAGTTAGCTTTACCGTATCTTTTCTCGGTAGTTACTTTATTATTACTCCGGTAATCAGATAAAAACCCTAGTGCTTTGTTTAAGTTTAAATTGTTTTTAATTTCGTTTGTTACTTCAGTGGGCGATGTAGGTACATCTTCAAGAATTTGTATTATGTTTTCATTCAATGTTTCTCGTAAGTGACATTCATGAGGTTGAAATATATTTTCAAGATGATTAGCAAATCCTTCAGCTTTTTCTTCGTTTTTCCTTGCCCATGTTTCATCCATTTCCCATTTTTTAGTTTCTGCATTTCTCTTGTTAATTGTTGAGTAAGATTGTTTAGTCTTGTGGAGCTCTAGTTTGGTGGCACTTTTTTCTGGATTTTCGTTTATCTCTAAGAAGAGTTCTAATTTCTAATGATGATTCTTGATTTGATTTCTGGAGTACTTTCCCATCTTGTTTTTTTGTAGTAAGCTTTGCATTTGTCTTTTCGTCTGGTTAAAGTTGTGTTTTGCATCTACTGATCGATTAATTTGCCACATGCGTCTTAAGCAGCGTTTCTCTATTAACATTTTTTCTATTTCGGCGGATGTTATGATGAGTCTTTTAGTGTAGACTTTTAGTGCAGTGTAGAAGTCAATTTCAACCAGTTAGTGAATGTGTTCGTTAGATGGTTGTTTGTAGACATGGCTTTTGGTCGGCCCAGTAATGTAGTAAGACCGAAGAGTGGCCAGAAGATAATTCTAAAAGTGACTGCAACATCAAGGACGTCAGGAACACCAAGGACGTTCTAGATATATATCTAAAATTTTACGGATACTTGATATATAAAACTGTTAGAATACTATAGAATTTTACTCATGATAATGTTTACCTTTAAGGACCTTATATTTACAAGGCTTTATATTTCTGTTCTTCGGTAAAATTGTCATCACGCATAAAAAAACATTTCCGGAATGTGTCACATTTAGTGTTGTGTACTGAGTTATATGACATCGCAAGAGTTTATTCAGTTTTTTCCCAGTTTTGTTTCATTTCCGTACTACCCAGTGCTTGGAGATGCGGGTACGTTAAAAATAAAACCACTTAAATTAACCACAATAACTACTTGTAACTACTTGTTGCTAGTTTATACTTGTACACCGAGATGCTTATATTTTTGTAGTTTTTATTAAAATACGACCCCTGCCATAAACCACTAAACTAAAACTGGGTCCTTAAAAGAACATCTCAATCGTAAGGAGGTAGATCTCATTGTGTATTACATTACTTATCTTGCCTTAGAAAAGATAAGTAAAATGAAAACCAATTTGTAGCCTCTTCTTGGTTTAAATACAATCATACTTTAGCACACTTATATAGAATCGATGATTTGCATTTGCAAAATGGTCCCGTTGTACTACCCGGCCCAATCTCCCGATCTTAACATTATTGAAAACGTTTGGGATACCCCGGAGACATTCTGATAGTGAAACACATTAAAGAAGAAATTTTATTACTTCATTGTTTAAAGTTTTTTGCATGAAATATAGAATTTTACAGTAGCGGCTCCAAAACCCATTTCCTGAATAAAGAAATCTTTTTTGATTAAATAAGAGAAATTTTAAGAATTACAATAAATGTAGATGAAGCCATCAGTTACCAGACAGTGTATGTGTATTGTCTCTACAGTGGCAATGGTTCTTCTTTGCTTTTTTAATTGAACTAAAATAGAACTTCTTATCTATTTTATTTTTATCTATATACAGGGGTCGGCACTCGAAGTGTTACCAATTAAAAATGCTGTAAATTTGGCTTCACACGCTGCACGAATGTGGTCTGATATTTGGTATTTTGTCGCATTCTCTGCGAAGAGCAATCTCTAGGTTTGTTGATATACCTTTACGCCCTGTTCAGTGAAAACGAGTGGTGTGTGTCCTGAAGCAGTTACTGATGCATGTGCTTGCTTTCGCAGAGCAATTCGCTGGTTTAAATTACCTTTTGATTTGCACTCTAACCAAACACGATCGTACACGTAAAATTTTGTTCATATTTGCTCTTGCTAGGCGACTGCCTTTTGTGCAAGTGTTAAATCTGATACTTTTTGTATTTTGTAGGGCTTCAATCGTAGTTCGTTTTTTAATATGCGCCCTATGTTATGAGCAGACACAATACAATTTTTTGCCAATTAAACTGTGCTTTGTCGTGGATTACATTGAATTCTGCCGTTCACCTTCCGATCCATTTCTGGCGATGTTGCTGTTTTTGGATGTCCACCTCCATTACGTTCACATGTAAATGTCGTGGCTCATTAACAATGACCGGTTGCGATTTTCCAGTCAAATACATAGCAATACCACTGTTGCGTTTGAATTCCATTTCGATAACTTTTTAACTGCGTCGTAAAACGATATGCTTCCGTATGCTTGTATCAACATAACAGACTGATGCTTGTCAAAAAATGAGCGCGCTGTCGTTAACCGTTTGATTGCTACAGCAGCGTGAAGTTAGGAACACTTCGAGCGCCGACCTCTGTAGATAACTGAAAATCAATTGAATAGTAAAATGAGGTGTCTTAGAAACAACAGCTGATTGGGAGGAAAAAATAAATGAGAGATTTATACGACAAAATGAAGTTTATGCTGCTTAACAAGTTATTCCAAGGGGCAAAAACGAAAAAGTTAAACCAACAGTTACATATTGAGTAAAATGAATATTTCAGATTGAATTGGCGATGATTTAATTAATCACGATGCCAATAGTTCGCGGACCTGCAAGCGCCAATTAGTGCCCAATCGTCATTGGGCTGAAAGTTGATTGATTGTTTCTACGATGAGTATGGAATACCAATATGAGTTCCTTGTGTGGTTCTGCAGTGCGGAAAATTTGAATGGACCTAAGCCATATATCAGCTAATTAGGATAAAATTTCAATTGTATGATGAAAATGAGATTCTATTAATTAGTTTAGATGCTTATATCTGTTTGAATAGTTTTTATTGCATAAATTCCCGATAACATAGTTTGTTGTAAATTACTTGTAGAAATGATAGCCGTAGGGCGGCAAGAGCAATACATTAGGCGAAGTGTCATTTCCATATGGAGACTTGGATAATCCTTTTTTGTTCGCGTCAATCAAATCGATTATGATTATTTCTAGTGTAAATATGTTCTGGATATATCAAATAATTCTCCTCAAGAGTATGGCATTTGGCCTATTTGATTGGGTTACCCTATAAGGCTATCATTTCAGTATATAGTAGAATTTTTCGACAAACTCTACGATATTCAGAATTTATCTAAACTAAAACTGGAACAAACCTGGAAAACATACGTATGTGAGATTTTGACAAATTTCTGAATCATTAAACACTTCTAAAGTATTTGAGAGAAAGGTGTGTGAACATGGAAAGTTTGGGGTTATACTATAAAAAAATTTCGATTTTAATTAAAGTTTAAATTTTAACTATCGCAGGTATGCTACTCTATTTGACAAAATTTTAAGTATAAAAGTTTAAGTTACTTATAGTTTGTACCTTAATTTGCTAGCCATGCCTTAATTTTTTGAATTGTTACTATCGCGGATTTCTGACCTAATTCTGCTTTTTTACATAGCTTCACCTTGAACCTAACTGAATTCTTCCTGGTGAATATTATTTATCGGTTAAAATTGTAACCACAAATATTAACTCGTGTTATTTGTCGCTCGAAAATGCCGCATAAAGCGCCTCCTTTATATACTTTTTTTGCATACTGCTAGAAAGGTACACACAATTCTCATTAAAAAAAATTGCCGCCCACGCCCGTCGATTCGAGTTGTAAAGCTATATGTAACTAAGAATTAGTTTAATAACCCGGTACAATGGTTGTCGATTTTAAAAATTCTGTACAGAACAGTAGAATTATTGTCATCGTATACAACCAATAACAATAAATAATTAACTATATAAATTTTATAATTGCATTATCAATTTTTATTTAATTGATTTGTTTTGTAATTAATATTAATTATTTACTTACTGCTGTGGAAATTCTATAAAGTCTCGCACGGCTATTGAATCGAAAACAATACGAGTGCATGTGGATGTATATACACAGGTTATCAAACTTATAATTCACTAAAGGTACTAATTAAGATTTGTTATTTACAGCAGGTGTTGTTTTCAGTTCAATTTCACTTTCTAGTTTATTTTTTTTGTTTGCTTTGCCAAATATGTAGAGTGGGGGTATAAAGGAGTCCTCGCGATTGCCGGATCCCATCCGACTTTAGTATTAACGCACAAATTAAAATGTAAATATTTCATTTTTACTTTGGCTGAATCATGTTGGATCAACACAAGCTTCAGGTTCTCTGGTTTTGATTGATTGGATTGTACGATCAAGTACTGGGCGAGATTCCCGGATAACACCGGCTGTATTCTTATAACTTATATACAACCAGAGAGAAGGATAGGACAGGTTTTGTTTTTCTTTTGGTTTTGAGATCGAACGGCCCGGTTTCAGACACCTACTCTTCGATAATTATGACGTTGTATCAGCAACCAAAGGTCAGAACTCATAAAGCAGTTTTAATGGTACATAATAGATCCTCACATCCTAAGATAATTGCAAAGCTTCAAATTTAAATATTTTATTATTTAAAATTAGAATTTATAACAAACTGGCTAAATCACTCAACATCTTACAACTAAGCCTAATTAAATTATCTTCCCTTGTAAAATAACAATATCGGGTTTCAGTCAGTTTCAATTTCGTTCATTCAAACTCTCGAAAATTAACTAATTTTGCGAAACAATTTGAAGTTCGAATATTAAAAATCTCTAATTTTTTAACTATCTATCACTCCCAAAAATTTCGACTGTGCGACCTCACAGAAAAAATGTTAACTAAAATTTGATCAATTCAAATTTAGCATGACAGACCTTTATTATGCTTTAATTTGAAAATCTCATCCATCTCTCATCATCTTTCTGCATTCAAAAAATCAACCGCCGTTTACATTTGGTTTCTTGGAAGGAGTTTAATTTTTTTATGTGTGCGTATAAGTAAATTTTACTAAGGCTGCGTGCCAAACTTAAGATAAAAGTCGATTGTAATTTACCTTTAGTTTGGCACAGAGTCTAAGATATTTATATTTTCTTTAGCGCGGGGTTCTTTCTACTAACACAAATAAAACCTGTCATGGTTACATACCTTACAAAATGAATTACCAATATTTACTCGTATACATTTTTTCCTCGCACACAAGATCCAATTAACACAAGAGATTAAGCTAATTGCCCATCATAAACGTCGTGAGTTCACCGATTGGCTCTTAGAGCACCTTCCAATTGATGATCAATTTTCATCAAAAATCATCTTCAGCGATGAGGCGCATTTCACGTTGAATGGGACGGTAAGTAACTCTCGCATTTGGGCCAACGAGATTCCATGTGAATAACAAGAGAAGCCGGTTCATCCTCAAAAAGTGACTGTTTGGTATTCTTTGTGGTTGTCAGACTAAAGGCATCGTCTCACGGAAACACGGTTATCATTAATTCTACGCAATACCATGCAATGATAACGATGATTACGGGCTATTTTTTGTCCCAGCTTGAGGGTATCGACTTAGGTGAAGTTTATTTTCATCAAAACGTTGCAACGGTGCGACAAATTGCAAAGGTTCTTAGAAAATCGCTTAATTTCGGATTGCGCATTTAACGCTATTATATTACTTGTTATGGGGATTTTTGGAAAGCAAACAAAGTGTACGTAGATAGTCCAGCCACCATCCAAGACCTAAAAAACAACATTATTGCCGAACAACATTATATTTGACCATCGGATCGGCGTATGGAAATCCAGCCGTGGACAACATTTGAGTGATATCATTTTCCATATAAAATGACATCGATAAACCTTCAAAATAAGGTACCCCACTTGATTCAAAAGTAAATATTTGTCGTTTTAGTTTGCGTTTATTTTCCTACGTCTCAATTTGACAACTCCTTATATAAAAAGCAATATTTTGATATACAAAAAGTTGCGTGAACTGCAAATTGATGTTTGGTTAGCAGAGAAGCCAATTTCAAGAAAGCATCGATAGTTTCGAGTAGTAATCGGGTTCTAATTTCATTTCTGTAATTTTGGATGACATCGCCAAAAACTAATTCCCATTCTGAATGAGCGACTATCACCGATGCAAAGTTCGTCTAGAGCGAAATTCAATACGTATCGATAGTTATCGCATGTGAAAATTGGAAAGAAGTGAAATCTCTTCAAAACGAGCCAGCCATTTTCAATAAATTCTATAATTTGACATTATTTACAGACACGCATATTTGATTTAATTTATTATACCGTATTTAACGACATGATTCGGAACTTCTTGATCTTTTAAATTCTAATTCAGCAACAAATTCTGATTTTTTTCAAAAGGTCGCCACGGCTACGCTTGCAGCACCATATCCTTTTCATGAAATTGTCCATGACCAATTCACACATTTACGGCTTCTCTTCGAGAAATAACACGGTCAGGAAACTTTTCTTGCAAAATTGCGATTGTCTCGTTGCTTGTGTGGCACGTAGCGCCGTCTTGCTGAAAATAAACGTCGTTCACATCAATATCTTCCAATTCCGGCCATAAAAAATCATTAATCATAGCTCGGTAGTGCAATCCATTCACCGTAACAGTTGCACCAGTCTCAGTTTCGAATAAGTAAGGTCCAATCACACCGCCTGCCCAAAAATCACACCAAACAGTGCCACGTTGAGGATGGAGAGGCTTTTCAACAATCATTCTTGGATTTTCTGAGCCCCAAATGCGACAATTCTGCTTATTAACGTAGCCTCCGAGGTGAAAATTAACCTCATCGCTGAAGATGTTTTTTCGATGAAAATCCGGATCATTTTAATGCATTTGAAGGACCCAATCAGCGAAGATACGACGTGTATGGTGATCGACCGGCTTGAGTTTTTGTGTTAACTGAACTTTAAAAGCCTTAAAACCTAAGTCTTTATGCAAAATACGGCGTAATGTCGTTTGTGGAATGTCTAACTCCAAAGATCGACGAGGAATCGACAAACCTGCCTTTTCGTCAACACTATACGGGCTACAGAAGCAATATTCTCAATTGTTGATCGACGCACACGGTTTCGATTCTTCACATCACTAACTTGTCCCAACAGCTCAAATTTTTCCACCATTTTTACTATTGCCGCCCGAGAAGGTGCTCCACGACGACCCAAAAGTGCTTTAGTTTTGCGAACTGTGACTGCAAAATTTTCACCATTTTTGTAGTGAATTTTAACAATTTCAATGCGTTGTTGAAGCGTGTATCGTATCATTTTTAATAATGGCGTTGTTTTAACTTGTCAAATGTCAAAAGATGACAGCTTCAAAATTGACAGCTGCCCAAATAGCAGGCTATTCAAAGTGAAACCTCTTATTGGAAAACCCTATATAACAGCTGAGCTAATATATGGAAGTAACATACGATTGCCGGAACAAGTTATAGGGACTAATATTGAGTTCATCCACGAACAAAATTTGTAATTCCTATTAAGGACCATATATCAACGAAGTTAAGTCACCACCAGCATCAGACCATAACTCTCTTAAAATATTAGTGAATAAAGATTTCAAAAATTGTTCATACGTTTTACTGAGAATGGATGCCATTCGAAATTCGTTACAACCGCCATA